>NW_019167893.1:13605665-14301051 GCF_002303985.1 Durio zibethinus
CAAAGTTGGCTTGAAAAAGCTTAAATGATCCAAAGATGACCTATATCCTTTACTTAATCATGTGTTTTTTAGGATTTTGCCTTAAGAAATGATAAAAACAAATTGTAGGAAATGAAACATAACTTTAAAGACTAATTAAAATAATATTTCATGCTCATATACTCAACATAGATAAAAAATACAATTAAAATATTCAAAAGATCAACTCATAAGTGAAAACCATATTCAAAAATTCACTAAAACCTAAGTATCATCTCATCATTTCTCACATATTCAATCTTTTCTAAAGTTATATTCATTCTTAATCTCTACCTATCATTGGCTTTATAAAGAACTAGTCAAATAAAGCATACAATGATTCAAGCGCTTTATTTAAAGTCAAAAGCTAGACTATCAAAACAAGCTCACAACTATATGTTTATAGTGATCAATCCATACTTAATTCCTAAATCTAACCATTATAAGACCTATCTTTTATTCATCTCATAAAAAATAAGGTCTAATGATGGATAATGTAGGCAAGTATGAGTGATAATAAAATTTTTACTGAACTTTTAACCTCACACATAAAAGGACTAAATTAAGTGGGTTTCAATTTTGAAATCCAATCAACTAGTATATTATTAATATTAACCATATCATATCCTTCTTGCATCAAATCTACACATTCCCTCCTATAAGGACTATGATAAACATGGTTAAATTGAAATTTCTCAAAGATCGGTGAATAAATTAAAAAAGGGTATCCTATTAAATGCAATTAACCCATCACTTTACAGGCATAATTAAACTAAAACTTCTCAAAATTTGGTGAATCTAAATCTAAAGATCTAATCACTTTGGGGAGAGTGTCAAAATCAACTATAGGTTCAGCACTGGAAGGTGGTGCAAATTGAAAAGTAGAGACTATCAATATTTTATCATCATCCATACTCAAATCAATGTCTTCTACCTCATCGACTACAGAGCATTCTTCAAAATGTAAAACAAGATGCCTTAAGTGAAAAACATCATTAATCATATCATTTACTACTTCTACCCTCAAGTACTCATCAGAATCATCAAGAAATGATAAAGCTTTAAAACATGAAAAAGTGACCTTTTAATCTTGAATTTGCATGGTCAATTCTCTATTTTGCACATTTGTCAAAGCCTTAGCAAGGGCTAAAATGGGTCTCCTTAGAATAATTAGGATTTCATGATCCTCTTTCATATCTATAATCATAAAATTAACAGGCAAAATAAATTTTCTTACCTTTACCAAGACATCCTCCACAATCCCTTGAGGGTGACCTATCAACTAATTACAAAGTAAACAAGGTGGGCTTGACCTTTCCTATGCCTAATTTCTTAAAAATGGCCCAAGGCATCAAATTGATACTAACGCCTAAATCAGACAAAGCTTTTATCGAAGGACATGCTACCTATAGTGCAAGAGATGGTAAAACTACTAGAATCTTTTAGCTTTATAGGTAGTTCTCTTTGAATAAAAAATGTGTACTCACTATTATGTGCAATTGTCTCATAATCTTCAAGTCTTCTCTTTTGAGAGATAATGTTCTTAATTAATTTGGCATAAGTGGGTATCTACTCTAATCCTTTCACAAAAGGGATATTGATATACAAACTCTTAAACACCTATAATAATTTAGAGAATAGCTTCTTCTCTCTCTATTTCTCAAACTTTTAAGGGAAAGGATTACAAGGTTTAAGTGGCTCGACTTTAGGAGAAGTAGGCCTAGATGAATTGGGTATAACACTATGTGTAGGTGTATAAGATAACTGGGTAGGTCTGACATTCCCATCCATCTTTTTACCCTTATCTCTCTTTTGAACTAGATCTCCCCCAAGTTCATCCTCATCAGACTCCTCAACTACTACATTCTTGGAACATATCTGGACTAGGCCACTAGTTACCTGTCTCTCACTCCTAAGTGTAATGGTTTTGCACTACTCCTTCCCTTCTTTTCTAGGGTTGATCTCTGTGTTACTAGGTAAGGTACCTTGGGTCGAGTTCTAAAAAGTGTAGCTAACTGACCTATCTATGTCTCTAGGTTCCTAATTGACATAACTTGGTTTTGAAACATAGTGTTTTGGGTCTATATGAAAGAAACCTGGGTTATAATCATGGAACTTACGAGATCATTTATCGAAGGTTTCTTTTTAGAGGGTAACACAGAAAGATATTAAGGTGTAAACTATTATGGGTGTTACTGCTATTGATATGAAATAGGTTGCTGAAAACCTAGAGGGTTGGGTGGTTGAGTGTTTTAAGGCTGTTTGGTGCTTGAATGGACTAGACTAAGACAAAGTTATTCCTCCAACTTGATCTGTATATGGAAGCATAAGGGTTGTTGGGTCCTTTCCTACATAATGAATACTCTTTGAGTGAATAGGACAAGACTCTCTCAGGTGACCTATGCCATATACCTCACTCAAAGCTATATGTAAGCATAACTACCCATAATGGGCTTAAACTCATTAAAACAATTGTCTTGGGTAGTTTACTTGGAATGAAAAAAATTGCCATTGGTAGTTTACAAACCAAAAATGAATTACTACTCATTATTAAACAAATATTAAGATGACATTCGGCCATTTAACAAAAAGGTGAGAAAATTTTCTCTTTTACAACAACAAAAACAAAAGGAAATTAAAGAAAGAAGAGAGAACAATTAGGCAGGCATTGAACATTTCTTAATAAGGAATTCTTACATTTGGTGTGAAGGATTTACATTGTGAAAATGAATAAATTTCATATTGTGATATTATTCAATGACTAGTAATTCAAGCCAGCTTTTCGCTTATGCTTCCATTTAACTAGTAAGTATATTTGATTATGCTCGTGTATATATATATATCTTTAATGAATTTATCTTATATTGGTATCAGAACCAAGTTGGCTTATTTTTTGGTTCATTTGTATGTTCTTCATAAAAAAAATGATATATTCTTGCATGATTATGAATATCGTAGGAGATGAAATATTTTTGTGTTCTTGATTATAATTAATGTTGTTATCATAATTTTTGGAACAAGAAAATACCATTGATGTTTTTCCATTTTAGATCTTTATTTATTTTAAGCAAAATTAAAAAAATTTATCCTTATTGACTTTAAAATGTTAGATCACACATGAATGATTAAAATTAGTCTTAATTATTTTTTTGACTTATGTTGACTCATGAATTCATGACTTTTTTCTTGTATTTTGTTACAAAGAATCATGATCATTTTCTTGAGGGCTCCCATCATTCCAAGGCACTGACATAATTTTTAAAAGTCATAAGGCTTACTATGGAATTAAGACAATACTAAATGGATCTAAATGATGATATTGAGAGGTATATCATCAAGGTTAATGGCATGATCCAAGAATTGATATGGTGTGGTAGCATGCACATTAGGAAAGACCAGATCAAATATAAAATGTTGATAGATACATTTTTTACTTTTAGACAAAAAAATCTTTTTCAAGATATCTGAATGTCTTTGGGGAGTGATCTTGAGTATGAAATATTAATTAAGAATTTAGTGAGAGAATACGTGAGAATAGGAGTAAATAAGAGTGCAACTTTCTCAATCTGCTCAAGTCTCCATAATAGGAAATACAAAATTCTTGGACTTCTATGGATAGGCAATGGAAATGTAAAACTATCAAAGGGATTTTTAAAATCTATCCCTGTTCTTAGACAAGTCATTCGAAATGATTAGGAACATGTTTTTATTAACATTTAGTATTTATATATATATTTATTATGAACATGTTTATGGATTTGAATTATGTTTTTGTAACACTTCTATGTTTGAAATCAATATATATTTATGTTATTGATTATATGTTGGTAACCTTATGGTTAGTAGAAGTTCTAAGATAAATGATTTGTTCTATCTTAGAATGATTGATTTTGCATAATGAAATAAATTAATAAAAAAAGGAATTTGATTACAAATACAGTGACCTTTTGATTTCATTTTTATGGGAAAAATTGTTACTATTTTATTTGTGATATTGCAGCAAAATTAGAAATGTGCAATGCTAGGCATTAATTAGTGCATATGTCTCTCAAATGTAGAATTTTAGTTTGAAATGGCTTCTGCTTCTAAGAACATTGTTGTTGAATTAAACATATGCCAAATTCTTATGCTTTCATTAATAGAATCGAAATAGTTTCCATGCTCAACAATCTTTACTACTATGCAGATGATAATAAAGGGTTCAATTTTGTAAATCAGGTAAAACCTTACTATATCCTAGAGAAGTAGGCTCTTGAAACTATATACCACGTGAATGTTGGTAGTAGCTCCATTTCACCTGCACAAGATACTAGTATGTACAGCCCTAGTTTGAAGATGATGAATACTTGATCGATGGTGAACCTAGTGTTCTTCCTATTAACCTTAGCATCAACCTCAATTTCACTATGATACCAAATTATGGTGCCCTAATCCTAGTCTATAAAACTATTAGGACTATTGGGACCAACAAAATTACGAACAAGAATTATCGACTCACTTGGGAATTCCTAGTTGTTTCTGGGTTTATTTACTATATCAAGTTAATTACATTTTTTTGAATTCTAGAAAGAAATAACAGGGCATGGTGATAGAGCATTTTAGATTTACAAAGACAATATTGTGGTTGAATGTCAAGCGGATGTAATCTCTTGGGTTGGTGCAAAAGGGGTACCAGTTCATAAAGATTATTATGTGATGATTCGTAGAGCAAAAATTGAAAAGACAAGAAATTTATCTATTGCACTTCACCTTACCCCAACTTGGAAGACTAGATATTCTGCTACTATCTTGAAATCTTCAAATTGAACAATGAAGGCAATCTTGTAGGACAAAACCCTGACAGAATACCTATCATTCCATAAAAAACTCTCTCCCAGCACCAACAAGGCCAAAGTACAATAGCTTAACAATATTTCTTATTGTTATTAGTGTAACATCGAGCTTTGTTAGGCTTTCTACTCTATGTTTCTTGATTTTTTGCCAAAATCCAGAGTTAAAGTATCTTCATCATGGTACCTACTCTCTTACAAGGATTAGTGTTGGTAAACATTCCAAGAATATATGCAGTCTAGAAAACAAAAAGTGAAACCCCTTCTAATAAAGTGTTTGCTTAATTTCACTAGTCTAGTTTGCCACTATTTTACCATTTATAAGTAGTAGGCTTCTCCTCATGGTAAAGGTATCAAAAGAGCATTGTCCTAGGTTTTTTTTATCTAATATGTGAGCAATTGAAGCATAGATTAATGATTAAATATTTTCAATGAATGGTTAAAGCTTATATTATATCAAGGTAAGATGAGGCCATCAATTATTTTTGTTAGCAATTTGATTGGCATCATAAAGGAAAACACGAAATAAAAATAATTTATCACCTTTTCCAAATCCATGTAACATGGAATAGAAGTTAATTTAGCATAGAGGGTTAATTTTTTTCAGCTATGGATGAAGGAAGGATAGTATACACCAAATGCTTTCTCTTACAAATTTTCCAAATATATATAGTTTATCCAATATCTCTAGACCCAAATTGCTCATATTTTTGTTCTCTATATGATGTCTTACCTCCATCCTACACATCCGCACCATGCTGAACTAAAGTACTATTGACTGTGAAGATTTGTTGACTGTGAAAACTTTTCTTTTCTATTGGAGGCATTAGTGGTCAAAAGAGAATTTTGGTCTTTTTTCCTTGTTAGAGGCTAACAACAGACAATCGAGGGCATTTCAGACATTTATACCAACTTGACATGTCAGGTTGGCCTAACATGTTTAATGCAACATCAACTCGGCCACATCACTATTGTCCCTCATTGGTTTTTTGCCCCTCACCTATAAATATGCAACCTAAGTACTATCATTCTAGGTTTTATCTTACTTTAACTACCTATTTTCCTCTCTTTTCAATCTTCTTTATTCTAGTTTTTGACTTACGCATCAGAATACAAACATAGGAAACATCCCTTACCTTTGTACCTAATTGCTTTCTTCTTTTTCTTATCCTTTCAAGACTATTCTCATGTTGAAGCTCATACTAATATTTGACATGCCAGGTATGAGGCTTTTTATTCATCAATCGAGCTTCAAATAATGCCCAAAAAAAAAACTTGGAAAAAGGAAAAGGCACTATTCCAACCTTAATTAGCATTCAAACCGACCTACCCCATAACAGGCTATTCCAACCATAGAGCAATTTTAGCTCTAACCGAGTAAATATAAGCTTTTAAGAAAATTCTATAGACTACAACCCTACCTCAGACCTTAAAGGTGTCTAACCTAGTTACCCATGGTCGATAAGCCATGGAAAGGTAGCTAAGTTTTGAAAAGGTAAAAGCTTCTTCGGCCTTTAGGAAAAAAGAGCATGATATCCCAATCGCTCACTATTACCCAAGTCATATGTAAACACATGCCACAGCCCAAAAATCAAAATAGATAGACCTGAAACCCCAACTGAACAAAAACCTAAAAGCTTGGATACAAGCCATAGAGAAAAAACTAAAAGGGAAGACAGTAGCTTTTAAGGACTAACTCAAACTTTTGGAGACCTCATTCTTCAATGAAAAAATTGATAGAGCTATACCTCTAAAAAAGTTCAAAATGCTGACCTTAAAAACTTATGATGGTGCATTTGATTCCTTTAACCATTAAAACTTTGTAGAACTAATATGATGATGTAGGGTGTAGATGAAGCTTTAATGTGTAAAGATCATGCTACTACCTTCAGAAGTGTAGCTTATTCTTGGTATGCTGCCTAAAGCCAAGGTTAATCATGATATTTAAAAAGCTAAGCTACTCTTTTTTGTCCTGATTTGTAAGCAGTTAAAAAATGAAAAAGATAACATTAAGCTTGATGTCAATCCATCAAGGTTGGAATGAATCTTTAAAAGATTATGTCATGCGTTTTAATGTGAAAGCCCTATAGGTGAAAGACCTAGAGCAAATGACCGCTATAACCACCCTAACAAGTGAACTTAATGATAAAGAGTATTACCTTAAGCTATCATTGTTCTTAGAGCCACTTAAAACTTTGGCCGATGTCCTACTCATAGCTGAGAAATACATAAATATTGAAGTTACAATGAGAAATAGCCAAGATGAGAAATGCACATCTTCCTTCCTTGATGGCTGAAATGAAAAAAGCTCATCTCTTCTCCTTGATCATAAAAAAGGTAAGGATTTCCATAATCTTCCTCCAAGAGGAAAATGACATAGGGCTAGGATCCTTAATGGAGAAAAAAACTATGCTACACTGAATACCTCCAGAGAAAGGATTCCAATCCAAATTGAGAGAAATTCAGAGCTTAGATGTTCGAAGCTACTAAGGTAAAATATAATGAGGGATTTGAACAAAAAATATGCCATCTATAGAGACATAGGTCACAACACTAAGGACTATGTCAACCTCAAAAACAAGATTGAAGCTTTATTAGAAAAGGTCAACAGGAAAGATTTATGGACCGATGACAATGGCAAAATAGGTTGGACCATAGATGGGATCGAAAAAAACCTACAAGGGATAGAGAAGATATGCTAAAAGAAAATAGGACAAGAAAAATTCAAAAAGATTAGCAAAGATAGAAAAAAGGCCAAGCTACTAATAACAAACCAATTGCTAGGGTAATTAATATGATTACTAGAGAAAGCTTTACCTCAGCTAAAAGAAAGTTTAACTAAGGCATGGTCGTGGCCATCGACTCCCTAGCAAAGAAAGAAAATGACTAAAAAAATGAACCAATATCATTCAGTTTAAAAGATTTGGAAAGAATTCAATACACCTATGATAAAGCCATAGTAATCATAGTAATGGTGTATAATTACGTGGTCAAAAAGATCTTGTTTGATAATAAAAGCTTAAACAACATCTTATACCATGGCGCCATAAAAAAAGATAGGAATTAAGAAAAATTGTTGTAACTGATCACTATAACCCTGATCGAATTTAAAAATAAATAGGTACCGATGAAAGGGACTATCAAATTACTGATCTTTTTAAGGGCAAAACCAAAGACAGTCACGTTAGTCATAGAGTTTATGGTTGTAGACATCCCATCTACTTATAATATGATATTGGACTGACCTAGCCAACTTGTTATGTGGCTTATAGGCTTAGTTTTGCATTTGAAAATAAAGTTTCCAATGCCTCATAGGGTTGGAGAGGTAAGGGGAGACCAGTCCATAGTATGACAATATTATGTTACAATAATGAATAAAAGGCTTGGGAAGCAAATTGGCAGTTCAATTGAGGTTGAAAAGGTTAAGAAAAAGAAGTAGACAATAAAAGTCATGAAAAAGTAAAAAAACAAGCGTAAGCACTTATAACATAAAATTGACGTGATAGAAGCGTGTTTTTAAATCATTTTGAGATTTTAAGATCCAATAAAAGATAAACTTTCAACCCTTTTTTAGAACTTTTGAATAGATCTTAAAAGTGACTAAGCTCTTAAGTCAGCATAAACATTTACATGTTAATAAGGCCAAGCTAACACATCAGCTAAAAGGAAAATTGAAATGAAAAACACATACATTTTGTTTAGTTATACATTTTGATTACTTATCATTCTATTTATCAATAATTTACTAATCATCATGTTGGGATCTATCCTCGTATGAAATAGTCCTGACCTAATTGAATCAAAAAATTTGATAAAAAACCTGAGGCAGATGGGAATCGACTTGAATTGGCAGAAAACCTTGTATTTATACCATTTTGGGAGAACACTCCTAAAAAGCACATGTAAAATGGAATTAAAATTGAACATAAAAAATAGTTAATTCTCTTAAGAAATATTATCGACCTGTTCACTTAGACACTGTCCTATATGCTTGGTATTGATACTGAGGTAATGATTTATAAGCTACACACCAGTCCAGAAATGAAACTAGTTTGGTAAAAGAAGAGGATATTTGTTTTGGAAAAATAAAAAGCTATCAAAAAAAAGATTGCCAAGTTTCTACAAGCAGGCTTCATTAGGGAGGTCTATTACCTAAATGGATAGCCAATGTGGTTATGGTTAAGAAACACAATGAAAAATGAAGGCTGTGCTTCAATTTTAATGACTTTAATAGAGTGTGTCCTAAAGATAGTTTTTCTATCCCTAGTATAAATTGGCTCTTGAATGATAGTGCCAAGCTTGATTTTCTTAGTTTTACGGATGCCTACTCTGGTTATAACCAAATTAAAATGTTCAACGAAGATGAGAAAAAATGGCTTTCATTACTGAGAAGGGTCTCTACTGTTACAAGGTGATAGCCTTGGTTTGAAAAATGCATGAGTGACCTACCAAAGATCAGTGAACAAGGTTTTCAAGAACCAGAGTGGCCAAAACATAAAAGTATACATGGATGACATGATAGTAAAAGGTAAATGCCTAGTTGAACACTTAAAAGACTTGGCGAGACCTTCGACACCTTGAAAAAATACAACATAAGGCTTAACCCAAGCAAGCACACCTTTAGAGTCACGTTGAGTAAATTCCTTAACTATATGATAAAAAAAGGGATAAAGATGAACATAGAGAAAGTTTAGGCAATATTGGACATAAAAGCATCGACCTTGGTGAAAGAAATGTAAAAGTTAACTAAGAGAATAGTTGCCTTAAGTAGGTTTATGTCCAGATCGACAAAGTGATGCTTGCCATTTGTTAAAATCTTTTATAGGCATCTCCGACTTCATATGGACCCCTTAATGTTAAAAAGCATTTGATGAGCTTTAAGAGTTTTTATCCTCTCGATTTACTATTTTCAAATCAAGGTTTGATGGGATATTGCATCTATATTTGGCCACTACTAACCGGGCAATCAGCTTAGTTTTGATTCGTGAAAAGGAATGAAAGCAGAGTTTGGTCTACATTGTAAGTAAGGTACTAACGGGATCAGAGATAAACTACGCCAAGATAGAAAAGCTAGTTTATATGGTTGTTACGTCAGCCAAAAAACTTAAGCTATACTTTTAAGCTCACATGGTTCATATATTGACTGACCAACCATTCAGACAGGTCTTACAAAAGCTAAAGTTGTTAGGTAAACTAATCAAGTGGATAGTAAAACTTAGTGAATTTTAACCTATATATATACTCCCCAAGTCTAAAATCCTAAGTACTGGTAGATTTCATCGTAATGCTTACGTAAGCTTATTCTAATAAACAATCTAAAAAGAATAAGAAAGTTATAGAAAAAGAAATGTGGAAATTTTTTATTAATAGATCAGTTACTAGCCACAATAGTAGAGCTGGCCTCATCCTAATTAGTATGGAAGGCCTGTGATATCAATATGCCCTAAAATTTATATTCAAGGCCTCTAACAATGAGGCTAAGTATGAAAAATTAATAGTCCACCTAAGACTAATAGTCGAGTTAAATGTTAAGTATATAACTGTATATAACTATTCTTAATTAACGGTCGGTTAGATAAATGGTGAGTTTGGAGCTCAAGAAGAAATAATTTGCAAATACTTAGACAAAGCTCTTACCATTATCACTACCTTTCAAAAAGTCAAGGTAGAAAAATTACTAAAGTCTGAAAACTCATTAATAATTTTTCTATCCAAACTGGCATCAAGAATAATGACAAAGAACTTGGGCTAAATATTAGCAAAAAAATTGACATAAAAAAGCACTAAAGAGAAATTGGTCGGATAGATCAAAGAATAAAAAACTTAGATGACTCCGATCAAAGTTTACCTAACTATGGAAGAGTTGTCTGAGGATAGAATCTAAGCTAAAGCCTTGATAAGGAAGGCTTCTTGGTATATAATGATCAACGAAAAGTTATATAGGAGATCTTTTAGCTTACCTTACCTCAGATATATAGACGATGAAGAAGCAAACTATGTCCTAAGGGAAATTCATAAAGGGATATATGAGAATCACCTCAGACTTTGACCATTTATTACAAGGTACTTAGATAGGGCTATTATTGGCCCATTATTAGAAGAAAAATGATTGATATAATGAAAAGATATGACAAATGCTAAAGATTCACCATTTTGTAGCATCTTCCATCGATTGAGTTCACTTTTATCATTAGTCTTTAGTCATTCATTTAGTAAGGGATGGATGTTCTCAGACCATTCACCTTGGCAACAAGCCAGAAGAGATTTGTCATAACAGTAATAGACTACTTCATGAAACGGCTCAAAGCCAAAGCCCTAGCTACTACAACGAAATCTCAGGTTGAGAAATTTGTATGAAAGAATATAGTCTATAGGTTTGGCCTACCTTAATCTATAATTATGGATAATGAAAAACAATTTAAAAATTTTAAGTTTAAGGAATGGTATTCTAACCTTCACATCAATTTAATATTCACATCGACTGCCCACCCCTAATTTAATAAGCAAGCAAAGGTTGTCAATAAAACAATATTAGAGTCCCTAAAAAAGTGATTAGATGAGGCTAATGGCAAGTGGACCAATAAGCTCTCTAAAGCATTATCAGTCCTAAGGACGACCATAAAATCTTTATCGAAGAAATTATTTTCCACTTGGCATTTGAAATAGTAGTTGTGGTGTCTATAGAGATCAATCTTCCAAGCATAAGAGTCAAATTAAGGTAAAAAGAAGGAAATAAATAGGCCTTAAGGGTCGACCTAGATTTAGTTGAAGAGCAAAAAGACATGGGCCCAACCCAAATAGTAGCTTATCAATAAAGGGTATCTAACTATTACAACAAAAGAGTTTGACATAAGAACTTCAAGAAAAATAACCTAGTACTTAGAAAGACTGAAGCCTTTAGGTTTGATGATCGGGATGGTAAGTTAGCTTCAACCTAGGAGGGACCCTATATGATTAAAGAGGTCATCCATGATGTGACTTACAGATTAAAGGACATGAATAGTAATTTTTTGTTGAGGATATAAAATACAGATAATTGAAAAATGTATTATCAATAGCTCAAACTCGATTGAGCTCATTCTTGTAATTCAAAAGTCATTGAATGAAGTTACAATGATCATGTTCATTGTGAGTCTTAAAATAGTGTTTTGTTTGACCTAATATGACCTCAACTTAGTTTGACCTAAGACTTGTAATTTAACTAACCTAACATAGTCTGACTTAAAACTTGTATCAAAATGGATTCTCAAGTTAATTTAAAATATTTTTAAATGCTTGTTTAAATTTAAGCCCATTTAAACTTAGCTAATACTTTGAATTATTTTGAATCAAATTAAAGTTTGGTTGAGTTATTTTAAGTCAATTGAGCTAAGGTTACAGAACTTAAGCCACAAGGTTATCTTATGAATAGCTATCTAAACTTAAACTTGAAATTTAAATTAAATAGACAAAACGAAGCAAAATTGAATTGAAACTTGAAGTAAAATGTTCCACTTTTCATTGATATTAGTAGATTAGTACAAAAAATTATTAATTGATAGAAGTTTTACAGAGTGATTTAACTTGAAGTCACAATAAAAAATCTAACCTCATCTTTAAACAAAAATTACAAAACTTAATAAAAACAAAGAAAAGGAAAAAAGACTTTTAAGCATTAGCAGCAACAGTAGCACCTTTATAAACCTCAGCAGTAATAGCATTGATAGGTTACTCTTCAGCCTTAAGGGCTAAGGTAGCCTCGAAC
The DNA here is from genome assembly GCF_002303985.1 of Durio zibethinus. The sequence goes on from NW_019167893.1 coordinate 13,618,257, forward strand.
TTAGCTTTCATTGTTATGTCTTTGTCTCTTCCTCTTTTCTTTTTTTTTTTTTTCCAAATTTTATGGAAAAGGCCTCAATCTAATGTTGTTCAAGTTGATGTTAAAGAGGTTGAGGTTGAGGTCAATGAATTTAAATTGAACTTCATCTTTCATGAGCTTGAAGGCATTGAGGACATTATCCTTTAAGAATTTTACCTGAAGTTGAATAAATTCTCTTGATGTTTTAAACTCTTGGATGACCTTATCTTTGTAAACCACCTTAGCCTTTTATCTGATCTTTTTTTTTTCTTCACCTTAGCCTCTAGGTTGGACCCTTAGCTTTTCAATTTCAGCTTAAGCATCATTAAGTTTTAGCTTGGCCTATTCTTTCATAGACTCTATAAGGCTTTTTTATTATCCATGCTCTCTAGTTTGACCATCAGCTTGTCAATCTTCTTTCTTTGTTTGGCCTTTTTCTTATAAGAAGCATTGAAGCTGGACCTCATATTGCCTAAAGCATTTGAGCTCTTCTTATGTTCCTTAACCAAGGTAGTTATGTCCTTCTTAGCCTTAAGTAGTGGGCTTTAACCAAATAGGCATGGTAGAGAGTTTGGCTGACATTACCAAAAGCCTAAGGTAGGAGCTTTGATAAACTATATAGGATGAACTTAGACTTAGCAAATTAAAAAAGTAAAAAGTAAAGAAGAAAAGAGTTGAAGTGAAAAAAAAAACTACTTTCTACTATGAGGGATTGTGACCTTGCAAAACCTTCTTATCACATCGAAGTTCTCCAGTGGGTTCTCACCAAGAGTATACTCTAGGCTAGTACAAACCTTTTTAAAGTTAGGCCTTACAACCTTAGACTCAAGATTTTTTTAGGGTAAAAGAAGAAGCCTCAATCCTTGATTTCTTTATAGAAAAGGGGACTATTAAAAAACACTTTAGGTGTGCCATCATTTTATGTTTCTTGGTTACTTATTAACTGTGGGATTTATAACTTTATTCCCCCTCGAGAGGGGGCAACCAACTGGATCTTTTTATTTAGCCCTTTCTTAGGTGTCGGTTCGTGCTAAAAGAAGGATAAGTCAAAGTTTTTATTAGTAAACATCTCTGTAAAATCAAGCTAAGAGTTAAAGAAAAAGATCAGATAAAATAAAGATCCTACGAGGTTATTTCACACTTATTCCAATAATTTGTATCATTTATTACTTTGGAAGATGTCAGCTCATATGCATCTATGACAAGCTTTCTCTTATGAATGTACTCCATTATTTTATTCGATTTGAAAAGTCCAAGCCAAAAAAAGTAACAAGCACATCTACAAATGTGCCAAACTCATTTATCACCTCCCAGGCCTCGACCTCGACCTCGACCTCGACCTCATTATCTTTATTCTTTTTTTTTCTAAAAATAGAAAAAGAACAACTTTCAATTTTTTATGAAGCTTAAATAACTAATGAACAACTTTTTTATTAGGCCAAGTTATGACATAAAATCACCTTCTATCACTAGGGCATTTTTTAATAGAAAAGAATTTCTTAAATAAAGAAAGGTTGAAAAGAATATCTAAATGTCGACAAAGAATAATAAAACCTATTATGTACTGTATTGAGTTAGGGGTGAGATAAGTGATTATCAAATTATAATAATTAAAAATTAAAACAAATAAATAATAAAGTAAAACCTTAAACTAGCTGACAAATGAATCCCATATACCCCAAAGTGATAAGGCTCTAATTTATTGGTGACTCGATTTGAAGAGTTTGGCATCAATATACTATACCCCTCATTTGTAAAATGAAAATTCACTCCTAGAGAACAAACGTGACGAGCTAAACATATATTGAGGTAGTCATTAGGATTGACCTTATTTTTTAAGTTTTTCATCACATCCTTAGAGATCATACTTAGGGAGTAAAGGGTATATACAGGAACCTTAACCAATTTATCTTACTTCGAGGAAATCTTCTCTTTACCATCACCTTCCCAAATAGGGTTATTGTTCTTCTCCTGTTCCTCTTCAAAAACCTCTTTGTCGTCAAAGCCGTCACTGTTAAAAGACTCAAACTCTTCAGTAAGAATAAGATTCTGAATTGGAGAAGTGACAGAGAGCACCATAACTTTGGGGTAAAAAAAAAGATGAAGAGACTTATTAGGAAAAGAGGTGATGTCAATAAGAGTTAATCAAATAGCAATAGAATAAATAACAAGAGCATTTATAGGAAAAAGAGTAAAATAAGAAGAAGGCTGATGAGATTGGACTTTGAAGGAAGAATAGTTGAAGATGAGGAAAGGTCGATTGTAAAAGATGGACTAACTTGAGAGACATGGAAAAGAGGTAGATTTTTTAAATCAAAATCTATAGTAGCACATAGCTTTTTCATATTCAGGACCTGTTCTCCTATTGCTCGAGTATTCTTATTGATTTTTCATTACCTTTCCTTAGACATAAGGTTAAACCAGTAGGCCATCTTATGATAGTCCTAACCTTTGATGATTGGTGAGACTAGATCATCATCGTTCTCCTTGAGCTGACCTCCCCTAGGCTCTACCTTGAAACTCTCAGCTTCCCTAAAACTAAAGCTAGAAAACGTGATAGAGAGAATACATATTGAGGAAAATAGAGAGAACAATTGAAGGAAAGAAAACTATAAGGTTGGAAAAGGCAAAAAAACCTTTTAAGGTTAAAAAGTTTAGGTCGGATAGAGAGTAAAAAGGTGAAAAATAAAGGTCCCAACAGCCTTTTATATGCCATACCTCAGATCAAATGAATAGCCCAAATCAAGCCACTTGTCAAAACATTGTTGAGAGTGTCTTTTCACCTTTTTCATTTTGAATTTTACTATCCAAATTATCTCTCTACTCATTTATTGCAACCTCAACCACCATAATTGGCCAGTCTGGCCAAATCAAACTAGCGTCTAGGTCAAACTGACAACCAGGTCAACAGTAAAACATAAACAAAGATTTCATTTCCTGAAATGCCTAAGTCTCACATCGGCTAGACAAACTCCTTAACTCCTCCAAACCTTTGATCTTCACCTAAAATTATCCTAAACAAGAGACATTTTAGCAACTTCTAAATAAGCCATACATTTAACTTAAAGTATGCACACAAGATCGAATTCACATCAAATTCGCACACATCAGGAAACGTCGAATTGAAACAAATAACAAATCCCTCACGTTGATCCCATGAAATCATGACCTCAATCCAAAGAAGGTCGATCTGAGGGCATTTCACAAGTTCAATATCAAATCAGCTCGACCACATCACTATTGTTCCCCATTGGTCTCCTACCCCTTATATATATATATATATATGGCAATCTAGGTATTATCATTCCAGGTTCTATCTTACTCTAACCATATATTTTTCTCTTCTTTTGATCTTTTCTATTTTGGTTTCTGACTTATGTGTCAAAATACAAATGCATGAAACACTCTTTACCTTTATACATAACTACTTTTTTTTTTCCTTATCCATCCAAGACCACCATTATGTCGAAAATCAACACCAACACTTTACAACCCTAAAAGTTTCCTTAACCTAAATCAATAATGTCTAATAACTTATTAAAAAGTGTTCATGGACATAATTATTAGAAGGCCAACTATCTAAATACAATGCAAACCTCCTCTTTGGTAGATAAAATCTTCTCCTTCTTGCTAGCAAAAATCGGCAAACAACATAATATTAATAAAATATTACGTATATATATATATTGTTTTTATCTTTTATAATAATGATTTGTTGATTTTAAAGTTGAGATGAATATTCAAGTTTAAAGATTTTCTTTTAATATAAACTTTTTTTAGCTACACATAAATTGAGTTTTTATAATATTAGAGATGCATATATATGTTTATTCTTAAATGGATTACTAATTAAGAATCACTTATTTATTATTTATATTTAAATATATTTATAATATATAATTAGAAATGAGCAAAGCACATAATAACAATAGTAGTTGTATAAAAAAACCAATAAACCTAACATTTAATATATAGGCAAAGTGAATGTTGACGTTTAACCTTGCTCTAATTTTGAAATGTTTGTTAGAACTTTCCTATCCATTAAGCAGCCCAAAAATGTGTTAGGTTGTATAAAGTCCAATTTTGTAGGATCAATTTCATGCCATCCAAATTTCTAGGATACAATTTTATAGTGGAACGGCTGCCCGGCCGGATGGATGGGCAGCTCCAACCGTGCTAGATTAGTGTGGTTTATTTATCCGTCTCTAACACGTGCTGACATGATCCATGTAGACAGCCAAACAACAATTGAGGCTAGCTAAGATTTATTTTCTAGAGGGGAAATTATTGACGTCCTTGATGTTGACATCACAACGAATTAAGTAATCTTCAGCTTTTAAATACAAGATGCTATCCTAAATAATTACAATATAGTTGAAATTCAATTTTATATTATCGAACAAGTTTTAAGTTTCACGATTAAAATTAGAAAAATGTCATGTGTATTTTTATTTTTTAATATATTTTTAAAATATATGTTTTTTAATTTCGTTAATAAAATTTACAAAACTCCTTTAATGATTAATGAGAAAATTTTCTCCAAGGTTTATGGCATGAGTGTCACGAATGACCTCATAACCTAAGTTTTAAAAAAGGCTTATCGTCCAATTACTAGATACTAGTAAACTAAGGTCATGGCATAGGTGTAAATGAATGTTTGAGTTACTCCAATTTCGATTTGGTGAATATTTGAATTAGAACTTTTGTTGGATATGTCATGCTCAAGCTTGGGTTCTGAATTGTGAGTTTTGTCTGATTCAGTAATTTGATAGTTGGTTTTAGTCTATTGCAAACCTAACGGCCTTTTGGATTTTATTTTCCTTAATTTCTAGTTAGATAAACTTGAATGCAATAGCAAAATTCAACTGAAAATGAGTTCTAGATTTTGAATTCAGTCGAGTTTGAGCTTTTCATTAATTTGAGTCACATCATGTTTTTAATCGAGAATAATTAATCGTAAGTCCATGAAACTAATTTATTTTTTTTTATCTAAAAAAATTTTGCATGTTAAGTGCAATGCCAACCATCTCCGAACTTGTCACAAGAAAGTTCAAAATCTAGCTTTTTAAACGAGAAATACATGAACAATAAATAGAATGCCAAACTGATTCGTTCACCACGGGAAAGTTCGTTTTGGAAACTAATGATCACTGATCAAGCTATGAATAACGTCAAGCAATGGCAAATTCAATAAATATGATAATTGATACATATATAATCATTTTCAGATCAATATGTAATGACCCCAGCAGATTGAAAAGAGACGATGAAATTCATACAATAGGAACCAAAGGTTTCAAAGCCAAATTAATTGCTCATAGAGTAGGTCAAATGGCCTTTCACCTTCCACATGAACGGGTGTAAGTCCCGCAATTTTGTTGCATGTTGGAGCTGTTTGGGTTCGGAAGGCAGCTGGTATATGGCTGATTTCTCCCACAATCTGCTGCTGGTTGACCAGCATTGCCTGTGTTCCCAGTCACAGTTCCACCACTTTGAAGGATTCTACTGCTATGAGAATCCATCAGGTACTCCAAATTGTTGTCGTCAGCGATGATGGAGGTGCTGCTGTTTCTTTCCATTGACATAGCGCTACAGGGATTCAATGAATTGCAGAATACCAGCATTAAAATTGCAATAGAAAGAATTTTTTTCTTCATTTCTGCTTCGGTATGTTTTTTCAACTCTCTTCTCTCTCAATTAATGCCTCAGTTTAAACAGGTCTTTTATAGGGATGTGCTACGGTCGAGGGTCGCCCATGGATAGGACCACCTTGGGACTGATGTTTTTTGACTGGTTCTGTTTATTATTTTTTGCCAATGATTTTGGACTGGTTCTAACTTCTAAGGTGGCCTTAAAATTTGATGGGCGTTCGTGATCTAAATATTTTAGAATTAATGCTCTGAAGATGGTTCACGGGTCTAAGTACATAGTCACTCGATCCGAATCAAAACTTGGACCGTATGATCGGATTGTAAAAATATTTTTACATATTATAAGCGTTTAAATTTTGAAAAAAATATATTATTATTTGAATTGAAAAATTAGTTTTGTTTTAATTGGAATATAATTTAATTTTTATCATCTTTCTTTATCATATTAATTTTCTTAGTAATTTATTTTTTCTTATCGTAAGTCAATAAAAATGTACATTATAATGTTTATGTTTGAATTTTTTTTCTTTTTTTCTTGTTGAACTTGTAGATATTTTGTGGTTTAAATTTTGTAATAATTAATTTTAATATGAATTGTAATGTAATTTTGTGAGTTTGAATTAAGTGATTATTTTTATTTATGATATTAAAAAGTTATTATTTATTTATTTTTTTAAAGAAATTTAAAATTTAGGATCAATTTCGGATCACACCAAACCCATCCTGTGTAGGTGATCCATACATAGGTTCTAAAAACTGATGAATCAATTTACTATTCAAAAATTTCAAAATTAATATTGTATGAGTAATCAGATCCTAACTTTAGGACAGTCCAACCGGACCGTGCACGCCATTAATTTTTTAAGATCAAGTTGGAATAAGGATAACCCATGTGGATTGATTTTTCAAACGGAAATATATAAATTTCAATAAAACAAAGCTTTGTCTGATGTTACTTACCTCTCAAAGTGGGTGGAATGTTACATCCACAGTTTTAATAAATTACTAACTACTCATTATTCTACGTTGTTAATTGCATGTTGTAGACTTATAGACGTTAGCAAAGATTTATTCAGTAGAATAATTTGGCCAATGAAAAGATATAAAATTTTTTTCTATTTTAATTTGGCCAATGAAAAGATATAGAGTAGAATAATGTTGTTCTAACCTCTCCAATTTTCAAAATTTTACGCTATTTATAAAGTTCATATTGTATATATAATACCAAATTGTTCCATTTCTTGGAAAATAAAGTGTGAATGGACCAAAGAAAATTGTACATATATGAACTGTCTTTTTTTTTTTTTTGGTAAAAGAGTAGTCAAGCCGCTTACAAACTACAGTCTCTTGGCATTGCAACTGCTGATAGACTTCGTGCATAAATTTCTATCAAGGCGGTCTTTCCATTCTAGTCGGTTTAAAATTGTTAGGGGCTGAATTTGTTTCAATGTTGAGCTTTCGTTTAGAATAAACTGAACCTCTAGTGGAGCTTAGTTGCTATAAAATTTTATACCAACTGCATTGATTAACCAATTCGGTGTCAATGTTGGCGTAAGTTTTGTAGCTTTTAGTCACCGATGAAATTTGCTCCAGTGACCAACTCGTCACCATTTTTATTTTATTTTTTTTAATTTTTTTATCTTTTACATAATATTGTAATTATTAAAATACTTTTTCTGAAAATATTTCTTTTTTTATTTTCTTTTTATTTAAAATAATAAAAAATATTATTAAAGTAATACAATAAAAATATTATTTGATATATTATCATTTTTAGTAGTTTTTAATTATTTATTAATAAAATTATTATTTTATATAAAAATAATTCAATAATTATTTACTAATTTTATAAATTTTAAATCATTTAAAATTATCATTACATATCATTTTCATTTTAATACCTTTAATAATTATTTTATATTCTCAATACAATATTGTAATTATTAAAATATATTTTCTTAATAATATTTCTTTTTTATTTATTTTTATTTAAAATAATAAAATAAATTTATTAAAGTAATATAATAAAAATATTATTTGCTATATTATTATTTTTATTAATTTTTAATTATTTATTAATAAAATTATTATTTTATATAAAAAATTCAATAATTATTTACTAATTTTATAAATATTAAATAATTTAAAATTATTATTACATATCATTTTTATTTTAATACCCTTAATAATTATTTTATATTCTCATTATAATTCATTTAACTATTACAATTATTTTTATATATAAATACATATCTTAATATTATATTAATTTTATTGTTATTATAATTAATTTTTTTCTATTATTATATTTAATCTCAATAAAATCAATAAAGTTTGCAAGCAAGAGAGGAGCTTCGAAGAGATAGAAAGAGATAAGGTAAAGTCGAAGGAAGTAGACAAAACGCGAAGTTCAACATGGGCTGCCAGCCTCGTCTGACTCTATATTTTATAAGGCGGTGATGTGATTAGTTGATTTGCCGGATCTTACGCGTACAGACGAAGGAGTCAATACGACTGCAAATGTGACGGTCAATGCCGGTCAAGATACAACAATTATACGTCAGAGTTGACGAATTAAAGTGTCGTCTTAACTTTTTGTCTAAAGCGTACGACCTTTTCACAAACACTTTGTTAATGCAATAAATAGTATACAATTAGAAAGTTCGAGTTTTAATTAAAATAAAGAAAACTCCAACAATAAAAATTTGATATTTTATACTGAAATATTAGTTTAAATTTTGAAAACCAAGGGCAAGAAGAAATATCCACATGGTTTCCCATGTTTGAAAATTTGAGCCGGTGAAACGATTGTTTACAAGTATGGTAGAGCATCAATATTTAAACCTATTAAGGTAGTTTATGTAATAGACAAAGACTTTTGTTAATGTAATATACAATTTGAAAGTTTGAGTTTCATTTTCAGAAAAAAAAAAAAAAACCTACTACAACAAAATTTTGATATTTTTTATGAAAATATTGTTTGAGTATTAAAACCCAGGGGTGCGAAGGAATATCCACATTGTGGCGAATGTCGACCCCATTCACATGGTTTCCCACATTGAAATTTTGAGCCGGTGAAGTGACTATTGCTTATAACTATGTTAGAACATCAATATTTAAACCTAGTAAAGGAGTTTTGACACATATCTTATATATATATTAAAAATATTAAAATAAAAAAATAGATTGTCAATTTTTTAATGCTATTTGTAATTTTCTTTTAAACCATAGAATTTAAAATTTGAACTAACATATAAACAAATTCATTAAAAAATATTACATAATTTATTTAGTTAATTGAAACCGTCATGATTTGAATTTTAATAATTGAAATTAAAAATTAACGTTTTATCAAAAGAATAGATGGTTATAGGCAAAAACTTTTATCATCTAAATTTGACTTATATATAATATAATTATTCTTACATTACAGAAATGAATCAGTCTAATAAATTTCCAAAAATTCAAAGAACTCTAGCCACTATAGTTTAACACTTATGGGCAACTTGTAGAAATATCTCTTTTATTGAAATTTAATTTAGTGACAATTATAATTGCTAGTTGCCAGCCAAATCATACTGCTATTTCAAGATTTAAGGCCTTGTTGACAATGAAATGATTTAGATTAAGATGAAGTATCTTTCAACTTTCACCGCAAGTACGTACTTCTCGTGAATTAGTCGCTAAATGCATCTTTCGGGTAAAACGAGAACCATGTGAAGGGAAAAGGATCAATCCTAGCTTCTCTCTTAGTCGCCAGCAGTATTGCTTTCATTTTTCTCCCTTAATTTGAAGATTGATAAATTTGATTTTTTTTTATTTTTTTTTTTCAATAAGAAGATGTACACAGTCGCCTAGTCCAAAATTTTATTTAATGGAGATTTAATTCAAATATATTAAATTATGAAAAATAATAATAACAACAATAATAATAAAAAGAAACAATAAATTTTTATATTCAATCATAAATATTAAAAAATTTATAATTATTTTTAATATGATTTTTTATTTTAAAAACATTGCATAATAATTTTATTATCAATTTTTATTTATGTTTGTAATTTGAAAAAATGTGAAAATCTATTATGGGGAAAATAAGTCAAAGTGAATTTTAATAACTTTAAGAATTTTTTTCAGTAAAAGCGCAAAAAAAAAAAGGAAAATGAAAATTTAAATATTTTAATAATTTTTTTAATGAGTCTAAAAAAAAAAAATTTTAAGAAACCTTTTTTAAACAGAGCTCAAACTCTTTAGATTCTGTAATAAATTCACCCTTATCTCACAAGAAAAAAAAAACCTTAAAATATTTTTTTCAGTACGGCTCTAACCCCCGTTCACCCCGCTAATCTCAGTCCTTGAATGCACAAATATCACTCAAATCAAAGCATGATATCCACGTATCAAGATTATATAAATTATGCATTAAAATTTTTTTGCACGGTCTTAAAGGTTTTGTTTCAGAATTTTTTTTTTAAGAAAAAAAGAGCTCAAAGATGGGTATTTTTAGCATCCTTTAATTACCAAAACTAAATTTGGAGATTTGAAATTGAAAAAAACTTGGTATATTATAACCCATGAGATGGACGTGTTTGTTTTCTTCAAATTAGGCCACAACAGTTGTTTAAAATGATTTCAAAGTGACTAATTGTTTAAAATTATTCTTTGATTTCAAAATAAATGAAATAAATTACTAAAAAAAAACTTAATTCAGTTGCACATTACATTATATATCTTGTAATTTATACAGGTTCAAAACAAATTGAATAAACAAATCAAAATTTAAAATTTACTAAATTTTGTTACATATTAAAAAGGCTATATTAATTCACATTTATTTTTGGTGAAGAGATTAATTTGTCTACAAAAGAATATAACATTAAAGCATCCAAACTTATCAATGGTCGCCGTATTTTAAAAGAAAAAGCATTTACCTATATCTTAATTGGATAATAAGAGAAAAAAATAGGAAACATTTGAAGGAATATATCCCTCACAGGCAAAAAACTCCAACAACGTCCTGCCAAAACATCTAGCCTTTTTTGAAAAGTCTTCCATGACCCATTTGATCAATACATTAATTTTAATTTTTTTTTCAGTCACTCTCTTAGTCGCTTATTAGTTGTTCATTTACAAAAATCCAGTTTGTCAAATGGTGTTTGGCCTTAATACATTGATTTCCAAGTTGTGTATAAAAAAAGAAACGAGAAATTGTAGTGAATTGACCCCTCCCCCCCACCCCCACCCCCCGAAAAAAAAAAAAAAACAAGAGAGGAAGAAGAAGAAGGGAAAGAGAGTGTTGTTTCAAAATTTCATTGAAATACAGTATTGACTCTTGGCTTCACTGTCCAGGAGTTAACTTTCAAGCTTTCTTGATCTTTAATCCCTATCTTCATATCTATCTCTCTGTTTGTCTGTTTTTTCCCCTGCAATGGAGAATACAAGCAAACGAAGTACCTTTTGCCTTCAAAACCAGTTATTTCTGTTTCTTCCATGTCTCTTTTTCTTAGTTCAGTACCTTGCTGTCCCTGTTACAGGAGACTCCCTGGTAACCCCTTACAACCCCATAGAAAACATCACTATTGACTGTGGTTCTTCCACCGATGACCGATCTCTCGATAAGCGCCTTTGGATCGGAGATGGCATTGGAAAATTCACCCCCATAGAGCAACAAAACAATAGTAATAAATCATCAGTGTCTTTAACAGCAACTCAACCACCGCCCTCCTCAGTTGATAAGGTTCCGTATTACACTGCTCGTCTTTCTTACTCAGAATTCACCTATTCAATTCCCCTCACTGCTGGCCAAAAGTTTATTCGCTTGTACTTCTATCCAACTTCATATCCAGGCTTTGACGACCCTTTTAATAAAGCTTTCTTCTCTGTTAAAGCAGGTCCCTTTACCCTTCTCAGGAATTTCAGTGCTTCACTTCATGCTAGAGGCGAAGTTAGTCTCATCAAAGAATTTTGTGTAAACATTGATAACGGCCAAAGGCTAAACTTAACCTTCACCCCAAGTCCTGATATCTCTGATTCTTATGCTTTCATCAACGGTATTGAAATCGTTTCCATGCCAACCAATCTGTATTACAAACAAGCAAGTGATGCAGGGATTTTTTTTCTAGGCCAGGAAAGCTTGTACTCCCTAGGAAACAACTCCGCCCTTGAGATGGTGTATCGAGTCAACGTTGGTGGGGGACAAATCTCTCCAGGAGATGACACTGGGATGTTCCGTAGCTGGTTAGATGACATCCAGTTTTTGACAATATTTAAACCAAGTGCTCTTCCTGTTAATAGCAGTATTAATCTCACCTTCAGCAATATACCATCGTTCTCTGCTCCAAAAAAGGTTTATGAAACTGCCAGAACCATGGGAACGAACAAGACGGAGAATGAGAACTACAATCTTACATGGGAGTTTCTTGTTGATTCTGGGTTCAATTACTTTGTAAGGTTACATTTTTGTGAGTTTCAAATAGAGATAACAAAACAAGGTGATAGAGTCTTTGAGATCTTTTTGGCTAATTTAACTGCAGAAACTCAAGCTGATGTTATTTTCTGGAGTGGTGGAAATGGGCTTCCAGTATATAGGGATTATGTAGTGGCAATAGGAACAAAAGGAAATCTAAAGCAACAAAGTCTCTCGATTGCTTTGCATCCTTCGCCGGCATGGAGAACTCTTTATTCTGATGCAATCTTGAATGGGCTAGAAATCTTCAAATTAAGCAATAGTTTTGATCTTGCCGGACCTAATCCTGATCCAGTCCTCATAAATCCACCAGGAAATTCACCACCAAGCTCAACGAAGCCCAAGAACACCAACAGTGCAACATTAGGTATTGTGGTAGGTGTAATAGCGGGCTTTGTTGTTTTCTCTCTTCTTTGTTTCTTCATTTTCCGGCGAAAGATGAGAGTCAAAGATCTAGGTTCCAGTGAGGGAGTTTCATGGTGGACCCAATTTTCCTCTACAACAAAATCCAACAAGTCAACCAAGTCTCGTGGCTCATCTCTGCCCTCCGATCTTTGTCGCTACTTTTCACTGGCCGAGATCAAAGGAGCAACCAACAACTTCGACAATGTTTTCATTATTGGTGTTGGAGGTTTTGGTAACGTGTACAAAGGATTTATTGATGGCGCGGCTACCCAAGTTGCAATCAAACGGTTGAATCCTGAGTCTCAACAAGGGGCTCATGAATTCAAGACCGAGATCGAGATGCTCTCCCAGCTACGCCACCTCCATTTGGTCTCATTGATTGGTTATTGCAACGATGGCGGTGAGATGATTCTTGTGTACGATTATATGGCCCATGGAACACTTCGTGATCATCTATACAACACTGAAAATCCTCCTCTTCCATGGAAACAACGGCTAGAGATTTGTATTGGTGCCGCGCGTGGATTGCATTATCTTCATTCAGGTGCAAAATACACAATCATTCATCGAGACGTGAAGACAACAAATATCTTGTTGGATGAGAAGTGGGTTGCTAAGGTTTCAGATTTTGGGTTGTCTAGAGTGGGCCCCACGAACATGTCCAAAGCCCATGTTAGCACGGTAGTGAAAGGCAGCTTCGGATACTTGGATCCAGAGTACTATCGTCGTCAACAATTGACAGAAAAATCTGATGTATATTCATTCGGTGTGGTCCTCTGTGAAATATTATGTGCTAGGCCACCAATTAGTCGCACGGTCGAGAAGGAACAGGCAAGCTTAGCAGCATGGGCGCAACAATGCCATCGAAACGGAACTCTGTACAAAATCATTGATCCATTTTTGAGAGGTAAAATTGCGCCTGAGTGTCTGAAAAAATTCACAGAAGTGGCAATGAGTTGTTTGCTTGATGAAGGAATCGAAAGGCCATCGATGGGCGATATTGTGTGGAGCCTAGAGTTCGCACTACAATTGCAAGAAAGTGGTGAGGAGGGGCTTAAGCCTAATGGTGGGACGGGCATTGAAGAAGACATCGATGAGGAGAGCCCCTTTAAAAACTACGGATTGGAAGATGACAGTGGGGAAGTGTTCAGTAGCATTGGTGATCATGTCATGAATTCCAAGAGCACTAGTGCTTTCAGCTTAACAACAAGTGATGAACAAAGTTTTGTTAGCAAGGATTCTGATAGACTCTTGTCTAAGGCAGTGTTTTCCGAGATTAGAAATCCGCAAGGACGATGATCAAAACTTGATGCATGCTTGCATACAGAATGGTATCTTGGAGTGTCCTGGTTCAATTGAGATAGATCTAATAGTACTTATATTTTAATTGAAGAAAATTTTGTATCTATTGTAGCATCATTAATATTAGACTTCGAGGTAGGTTGAGGTACCTCATCTATATTTAATATTTTATGAGCCGGTTGCATAATTTAAGAATGCTTTTATAATAATTGTTGCAAGCGATAGATCCAGAATTTGTATTACTAGGGTAAATTGTTAAATAATATTTGTTTATAAGAATTATTATAATTTAAAATATATTTATATAAAGTCAAATATTTCTAAAAATATAAAATATTAAAATATTTGTATAAAAATTAAAAAAGTATAAAAATTCAGTTTTATATAAAAAAAATTTCTTCACAATTCTTTTAACATTTTTCATGTATACTTGTTTTAGACATACTTTTTATCTAAAGTTTAAAAGGATGTCATTGTAATTTAATAAATTTATTGCGCCTGAATAAAAATATGTCACATAACTTCAAAAAATAAAAATGAATTTGCTATCTTAAAAAAATATATGGAATGTTTATATTATGCTTTCAAAATTAATCTAAATCTAAAACTTAAATAAAAAAATTTAAAATTTCAAATAAGCTTACTTGACCACACTAAAATAAAAGAAAGTAAAAAAAATGTTTATTTAGTTTTTTTAGTAAAAATCTTATTTTGATATTTACACTAAATTAATTTAGATCTCATTTTCCACAATTTTTTTCTTTTCTTTTACTTAATTGTTCTATTCCTAGCAAATGGTTATTTTTCTTTCACCCATTATAATTTCTTTTAGAATCTTTTTAATTTTTTGAATTTTTTTTTAGATTTAATACCAACAAAAATCAAAAGAAGTTATTATATTAACTACCAATAATAATAATAATAATAATAATAATAATAAAATTTTATTTACATTATGAACTATTATTTTACTCAATTATCGTATTTATTTTGTTAATATATTTTTATGTCTTTCAATATTATAAAAGACCTATACTTTTTTTTTTTTTTTTACAATTTTGTGGGGGAAAAAATTAAAAATTTTGGATTTGTTTTTAATAATTCTACTTATATTTTAGATTTTGGTGGAGGAATCATTAAAATTTTTGGTGACTTACTAATAACAAAATTTATTTGTCAAGTTTCTAGATGGGGTTGTTGCCTTGAACTCAGGCTTCGTCTTACCTGAATAAAATATATATAATTAAATTATTATAATTGTGTAATATATATATATATATATGTGAATTATTTTAATATTTTATTTTTTTTCAAAGAGAAGTTTTTTTGTTGGATAAAATTTTTAAGTCAATTTAAATTTTAAGTTGAAATTTAGACAGCAAATTTAAAGCTCTAACTTTGACTAACCTTACTTGAATAAAATATATAATTTTATATTATATATATATTTTATTTTTTCAAAATATTTTTTTTATTTTTAAAATTTTTTATTATACAAATTAAATTTTAATCAATAATTTAAATAATATATAAGTAGAGTAAGATAAAATATTTTAAAATTTAAATATTAAATTAAATTTAAATAAATATATAAACTATTAATATTAAATATGAAGATATAAAATCCCCACCCTACCGCTAAGCATCTATACAACTAAAAATTCAACACTTTACACCTTCTAGATGTTTCATGACAACTTGCTTTTTGGTTCATTTGTTATATAACTTTTTTTTTTCTTTTATAAAACTTGTACGCTCAGCAACTTTTAATTTTAAAAAAAATAATGACCCAAAATGATGAGCATTGAATCTTTAATTAATTAGCTATTTTTTATCAAAATTAAT
The DNA here is from genome assembly GCF_002303985.1 of Durio zibethinus. Next base: position 13,633,944 of record NW_019167893.1, read on the forward strand.
TAGCTTTTAAACCAAAAGAGGTTGAAAATTCTGTACCTGTGCCGGACAACTCAGTCAAAAGAATCACCACATAAAAAGTAATTATATATTCCAGCGTCGGAAACGATAATAATTTTGTATGATTGATAATGATGCATTGATACTTCGAAACCGATCACGATCGAACATCTAAGATCTAACTTGAACTAGTGAGGAAAAAAAGAGAAACAAGAAAAAAAGAAAAGTGCCTAGTTGGGAAAGGGAGGGGGCCGAGGGGTAAGATTTTATACCCAGTAAGCCACTGAATAGTGGCAAATCAACTACTCATTTGCGTTGTTGACGACGGGTATTAAAAATAATGGCTTAAATTTTATAAAAAATATATTTAAGATTTATTAAAAATTTATTTAAAATTGATTAGATATTATTTGAGAATAAAAAAATTTATAAAAAAAAATTTTAAGAGAAAAAAATTTTAATAAAAAAATTTAACTTGCAGTAGAAAAATTTAAAAAATTTTTTTTTAATGGATAAGTTTATATGTTATAAATATGTGAAAACTCTATAAATTTAGACATGAGAAAAATATGTAAAAAAGTTGTAAGATTTTATGAGATAGATACCTCATAAGAGTGTTGGAGGTTTTACGTCTTATATGTGTATGTTTGTTTGTGAGTAAATTAGAGAAGATTGAGAGGGTTCACGTAAGTATGATGTATGATACATATAGGTATATATTTGATTGTGTTGAAAAAATACATATGAGTATGTATTTGTTTAGATTAAAAATATTTAATAGGATTAAAAGAGATTGAGAGATTGATATATTTTGATATATATTTATAATTTTTATAATTAATGAATTTTATTTGTCATCCGTAAACGTAAATCAATTAGATCAAATTATATTAAATTATTATTTTTTATATAAATAATTGATTATTTGATTTTATTTTCACTTACACGAAGGCTTTTTGTCCAACGGCAGGCATGATTGAATATACTCCCTTTACAATTTTCAGATCTTTTAACATCTGTATTACCCGGTGGAGTGCACAAGTAGCCGAACTTATCATGACCACAAGCTGCACTGCCAGGATCAAGGGTGTTGGTAGAAACTCTACCTCTCTGCTGTAGCCTTCTTCTTGTTTCAAGGACAATTTGGCTTGTTTCCAGCTCCATGAAGAACGGGAATCCTAAGTCGTGCTTATCATGACGGGTGAAGCATTCAGTGGATGAGCCGTTGCAATGGAAGAAGCTGAGGCTATTGCTTTCGTCTGAACTGATTGAAGCATGGCTTGTACATGATGGAATCATTGTCATCATCGTCAAAATCAGAAAAATTGCAAAATATAAACCTGTGTTTTTAAGATCTCCCATGTTCTTCTTCTTTTCTGCCATGTTCAATTACTACTTTAGAAGTGGCTGATTAGGTGGCTATAATAAAGACGTATGTACCAAGTGGATTCAGTGATTGATTTTCTGCCATAGATGGAGAAAAGTTGTAGCCCCATAATTGAGCACATCACATGTGCTTGATTTAATGATCTGTCCGCAAGTTTTTTGTTTTCTTCTTACTTTTTTTTTTTCTCGTGCTGTGCCGCATGTACTGGGATACAGCTTGAGCCGTCATGTTTTGCAGAAGTTTTAGAGGAAGTTTTTTTAAGTAAATTTTTTTGAAAATTTAATTAAAAATTATTAAATTAAAATTAAAATTAAAAGTTGAAATTTATGGGTTGAAAGATTTTGTTACATAAATTAATTATGTAAATTTCGAAAAAAATTAAATAAATTTTGATATATTTTTAGATAATTATTTTTAATAAAAATTCTGTCAAAATATTTATTATTGAATAAATGCTTATTGAATTTGAATTATAAATAATATTTTTAATATTTTTTAAATATTTTTAATTTTTTCATTAAATTCTATCAATATTTTGATTTGATTTGTTTTACTAAAATTTTAGTTAAATAGTTTATATTAAAAATTTCATAAATTTTTCCTAAAAATCTTTATCTAGGTTTTTTCCTCACGCTACTATTTTACGATAATTTACTTAGAAAATATTTAATATGAGATAATCCGTCTAAAAATTATAATGATTTGTACTAAGTAATTACATCACCTTAATTGATAATAATTTAAAAATTTTATGACAATAAACTTAGATCATTGGGGTGATAAATTATTGTCTTGGGAGTAACCTATTCTCAACTTAAAAGATAAAAAAACTTTATCATCATAGGAAAGTAATTTTTAATATTATTTTTTAACAAATTTATCTTCATGAAAAATATAGTTAACACTACCCCAATAAATTGACCACTAAAAATTTCAAAAAACCAGTTTTTTAATCATTTATTTTAAAAATATTTTATGTTATAAATTTATATTAATTAAAAAAGATAATAAAATTATTTAATAATTTTTTTAGAAATTATTTTTATCAAACTTGATTTATACATTTTAATTTTCTATAAAATAACGTTTAACTATTTTATAAATTGTTGATTAAATAAGTATTAAATATTTTATTTTTTTAAGATTATTTTTAATATTTCGTACTATATAATTTATTTTTTCATATAATACAAAACATAATGATTTAAAAACACCATAAATTTATAACATTGTATCAAAAATGATAATTTAAAATCACTGATAAGCAAATCACTTTGATGATCTTATCACCAAAATAATTAAAAAACTATATGTGATCTTAAAAATGATACTAAATATTATCTTAAACAAGTTTTAACTTTATTTTCTATAGTATCTCAAATTTTCTTGAATTAAATAGGTTTTTAAATGTACTTTTAATGTATTATTATTTGAGTTAATATTTGATATATTGTTGTATACATTTTTAATTTAATAGGATTAAGAGATTTACTCATATGTCATTTCTATTTTTAATTAATTTTTATTTTTACTTTTAATATATCGTTTTGTTAATCTCGCTTTTTGAGTCAAACAAATTTCATTGATAGTGGATAAGATAGTTTATTTTATTGTTTATAGCTATTTTTATATTAAATATATATATTTGGCAATTAATTTGATTATAATTTTTAATGATCGGAAGAAGATATTAATCTTAAATATTAGCAAAACTCAATTCTTAATTATAACTTTAACAAAAAGGGATAAAAAGAAATAGACGACACCTAAGAATTTTGTTAATTAGTGTCCTAAGAATAATCTTTTTTTTTTCTAATACATAAGGATATTCTATTTAAAATCAATATATTAGATAATTTATTTGATTAATGCGTTAAAATTCATAATATTAAATACCTTCTTCTACAATTGATTCCAAAAATACTCCTACCAATAGTATCTTATTTCAAAATATTTCAATAACAAATTGATGGGAACAATGAGGTACATATATGATCACTCCTTTTTTTTTTTTTTTTTTGGGTTAAGAATAATATCGTTATCACTAGCTAGGATTAGAAGTCTATATTCTTTACTTGTTTTAATGGAATAATGTAGCAATAAATTAATTAAGTCTAATATTTTCAACTTAGTAGTTTTCTATCAAATTTATAAAACTTAAAAGGAAAGGATAAAAAAATTATTAGATAAACAAACTCTACCATTTACGGAGAATTACTTGGTGGTCAAATTTATTTAAAGGTTAAATATACTTAAATAAAAAATGGTTAAATTCATATTTAATGAGTAAAAGCTCTTAGTGAAAAAAATTCTTGATGACTAGGAAATAGTTAGGTCTTAACCTTTAGGACTAACAAGTTCATATCCCGCTGATGCTGCGGGTATACCTATTTTTTTAAAATTATTTTAGCAAATTGGAATGTAGGAATACAGATTGAAATATAACCACAAATTGTGATTTCTCATACATTGGGAGGCTTGGCATATGGAAACACATGTATAAGAGATTGAAAGATAAATAACAACATTGGCATATTGTGCATTTGCGTGTCAGAACAAGTCAAAGCAATTTACAAACAACATGAAACTTAACAAACAACAAACTATAAATTCAATTCTTTCATAACATAGTTGACTTACACATTAGGTTTAAATTAACATGTCAACAATCATGAAAAAACATTATAGCAAAAAACAATCTTAGAATATCAATCAATGTCCTTTTATTTGTTAGCTTTTAGCAAACATGTAAAAAAAAAATTAAAGAAATGCTCACCCAACAGCAGCAGTAGCAGGAACTGATAGAAATGGAAGCTGAACAGTTAGTTCAAAGGTAAAATCAATAGTATTTCGAAAAGGAAAACATGTATCATGATCAACTTAACTAACAGATTTATCAGCAACGCAATCATTATGTTAGTGAATAAAAAATATAAATATGTATTTTTTAAATATAGCAACGGGAAGTATGAGATACAAACAGTAAAGTTCCGCTGGCATTGAGCCAAAATACCCTGCGGCAATTCTCCATAGTCCTCAATAGCAGAAGGGTTATGCAATAAGCTAGCCTTCATGTTTTCTGAGTAAATCTTAATCTAAATTCTTAGTACCGGAGTAAGACTTGCAACTGCAAGGGTTTTCAGGCTAAGATAACATGAACTAAGCATCGGCTTGCTGTATCTTTTATACTAAATTCGAAATCTAAACCAAGTATATTCGAAGCATTATATCTATGAGAAGGAATTCTCAATAAAGAAAAAGTTTGCAACTATATGTATATATGTGTATGTATATCAATCTTCAAAAATTGGTGCCAAGGAACATAATGCATTACCGAAAAATCAACTGCAGGTGACAATTTGTGCAGTTTCTTCCTAAGACTTCCTACACAACAACAGTGAAGTTCTATAAACTTGCAGACAATATCAAGAATATTATTTTGAGCATTTCTTCCCATTATCAAGGACATAATTAAATCATGAGAATAAGAAAAAGGAATCAATGTCACAGTATATGTATCAATATGATATCAAATCATGAGGCAATAGAAGTATAGAAATACTATTTAACGATAAGTTGGTGATGAAATAGAAACATACACTCTGTTATGTAAATGATTCTAAGAAGTTCCAAAACACCTAAATCTTTCCATTTCAAATGTAAAAAAACTTTCATGCGCCAATGTTTCTGATCCTAATCTTTCTCACATCATTCTTCAGCCTGAAACAGAGGATGGTCAAACAGTAAGAAGATATACCTTGAAGTACTGAAGTCTAAAACCTCATGAGCCTTCCATCAGAATCAACAAAAGCTTTAAAAAACTACTATCCCATTAATTCATTCTTTCAACTGTTTCTAAACCATACAATAAATTTTCATTTAAAAGAACAATTCATAACAAACAAATTCAGGTATAATGTCTATTATCAAAGCTAATGACAACAGTGTTCATACTTGATTACTTGAGTGCCAATAGACCAAGATTGATTGTTGAAACTTTTAATTGCCATCGAACCTTTTGCACTTGGCCTATAAACAATAAACAAATCTAGTCAAACATAAACCTTCAAACATGGCACAATTATCTTATAGAATTGAAAGGCTCCATTTGTGGCTGAGATCGAAGAAAAGGGAAGATTTTTTTGGGGTCGTTTTATTAACAGGTTAGAACCAATCCAGATTGTCAAATTTTTTTTAAAACAATCTGTGAAACAGACATTTGACTTTCGGTTAGAACTTAGAAAAGGTTTAAATTCCAAACATTAAATGCAAAGAAATCTTAATAAAAATAATAAAACACAATACATGCTGGCTTCTAGAAATAGAGGTAGCCAATAGGTTTTCAAAGTAAAGACACGGTGGAAAAAAAAAAAGGTTGAAATGTGTTTCTACTTGAAAATCTTAACAAGTTCTTAATGCTTTGGTATATAAAGAGCAGTAAGTAGTAGGAATGACAGATTTAAGATTTGTTTTTTAAGAGTGTTCATTTCATAATATATATATATATATATATAATTTTTTTAAACAAAAATTTGAAATAATATATTATTATATTATTACAATTATCCACTGTGAATTTTCATATCTCAAAAAAGGATATATAACTGTATTAATGCAAATACGATCAACTACATCTTTCTCAAAATATTTAATTAAATAATCATTCAACCAAAAATCAGAATTTTTATTTGAAAAGATTTACCAATTCTGTTGACAAAAATAATTTTTAGAGAAAAATTTTGAGAGTGTCTAAGGAAAAATTTTCCTTCAATTTTTTTGTTTTTCAATTTTTAGGGGTGTCCTAGTCTAAGCTAGAGATCCGCCGCTTCGTTGGCATGCTGAGTTGCAATGGGCAAGGAGGAAGCTTGGAGGGAACGCTCTAATATCAGTCAGTTTTAGATTAGCTTGCAATGCTTACATTTACTCTTTTTGGAAGGAAAGTAACACTAGGCATATGGGACGAGCACTGAGCAACAAATTTGTGTTCCATCGTGAATATTGTTAGATTTAGACTTGCTGATTTTCAAAACATTATTATTGGCCCTGAGAATTGCGAACTTTGTTCCGTTTGGGCCCTGCTTGCCTCTATGTTTGAAAAGTTCTTCGCTGCTGTTTGCAGCTTGGTTTTGGACTGCAGCAGCTATGGCTGCTTCTTCGATAAATAAACAACTTATCCAAAATAATAATAATAATAATAATGCCTAATCTAAAATTAAAAAAAAAAAGTGCGACTGTTGTTTAGAATATCTGCCAAAGACTTTGAAAGTATTTCAATCCTAGCTAGCTCGTCTCACACGCTTCAGTTTAGGTGATATGCAATATTCAAAGTTGGTCCAACATTTAAATTTTGTTTCTAAATTCTACATATGATTTTTCTTTTTCTGTCATCTACCAGGCTCAACATTTTCCATGCAGCTTCCTTTGATGCTAACGCCCACCTAAGGCTGATGCTAACCCCCACGTAAGGCCAATTATTAATCAGTCAATGGGAATCGTATATACTATCTGGTTTGACTTCTAATTACAAGATCTAATTTCTCATCTTCAGGCTTTCCGGATCAAAACGCCCTGCTTCTCTCTTTCTTTCTTTCTCTTTTGTTTCTCTTCATCATAATGAATAGAAGCAATAAAAGTTTTAGTTTGCAAAGCCTGTTACTTCTCCAACTTTCAAATCTCTGTGTCTTCATTGCAGGGGAGGCAGTGCCTTCTTATATCCCTATTGAAAACATCACGATTAACTGTGGCTCCTTCTTGGACTCCATAGCTTTAGATGGCCGCTTGTGGAGTGGGGAAAGCAATTCTAAATTCCCCGTCATACATTCACAAAACAAACTATCCGTATTTTTGAGTGCCTCTACTGGCCATGTACCCTACATCACAAGCCGCCATTCTTACTCCGAATTCACCTACATGATTCCCCTTACTAGTGGGCAAAAGTTCATTCGCATGCACTTTCATCTAAATTCATATCCGTGTTTTAATCTGTCTAAGGCTTTCTTCTCTGTTAAGGCAGGTCCATTTACACTTCTTAGAAACTTCAGTGCTTTACTTCATGCTCAAGGCAAGGAAACTCTTGTTAAAAATTCTGCGTTAGTGTCAAAGATGGTCAGAGCCTAAACATAACATTCACTCCAAGTTCTGCTATCACAGATGCATATGCTTTTATAAACGGGATTGAAATTGTGTCTATGCCCACCAACCTATACTACAGACCTGCCAATGATGAAGGAGTCAGCTTTCTTGGCCAGTCTAACTTATTCCGGTTTGGAAACGACACTGCCCTTGAGATGATGCACCAGATCAGAGTTGGTGGAAGACAAATCCCGCCCGCAGAAGACACTGGCATGTACAGAGCCTGGTCAGAGGACCTAGACTACCTGACAGTTGCGAAGCCAAGTCAAGTGCTCTTCTGGTTGACATCAGTATTAATCTCAACTTCAGCGTTATGCCATCATTCTCTGCCCCAGATACCATCTTTAAAACTGCTAGAACAATGGGGACAAACAAGACTATGAATGAGCACTACAATCTAACTTGGCAGTTTCCTGTTGACTCTGACTTTGATTACTTTGTGAGGTTGCATTTTTGTGAGTTCCAGCAGGAGATAATAAAAGCAGGTGATAGCGTCTTCGTGATTGTCGTAGCCAATCTAACAGCAGAAAGTGAAGCAGACGTTATATTGTGGAGTGGTGGAAATGGGATTCCAACGTATAGAGATTACGCAGTGGCAATAATGAATGGAGGAAATCAAAAGAAACAAAATCTCTCAAGTAAGCTACACCCTGCCCCAGCTTGGAGGACTCGCTATTCGGATGCAATCCTGAAGGGAGTTGAAATTTTCAAATTGAGCAAGAGAGGTGATCTCTCCGGACCTAACCCTGATGCAATACCCAATCTTCTCGAACCTATGAAGCCGCCGATTGAGCAATCAGGAAAGAAGGGGACAATAATTGTCGCTGTTATTGGTCTAATTTCTAGCTTTGCTGCAATCTCTCTTCTATTTTTCTTGATTTTAAGGATACGTTCCAGTAAATTTGCCAACAACAGTAGCCGTGGTCTACCTTCTGATATCTGTCGCCACTTCTCACTAAGGGAGATTAAAGCAGCTACCAACAACTTTGATAAGAATTTCATCATTGGAAGAGGAGGATTTGGCGACGTGTTCAAAGGATTCATTAATGCTGTCTCCACCCCCGTTGTAATCAAACTTTTGAATCCAGGTTCACAACAAGGGGTGCTTGAATTTAAGACCGAAAGCGAGATGCTTTCTCAAATTCGGCACCAAAATTTAGTTTCTCTAATGGGCTATTGCAAAGACAATAACGAAATGATTCTTGTGTATGACTACATGGTTCATGGAACCTTGAGAGATCACCACTACAACACGAAAAATCCCCCATTACAATGGGAAAAAAGACTCAAAATGTGTATTGGCGCTGCACATGGGCTACATTATCTTCACAGAGGTCCCAACCACACCATCATTCACAGAGACGTGAAGACCACAAATATTTTGTTAAGTGAGAAATTGGTGGCCAAAGTATCTGATTTTGGATTGTCTAAAATGAACGACCTGTCCAACACGCATATCAGCACCGCTGTCGAGGGCAGCTTTGGCTACTTGGATCCTGAATACTTCCGTCTTCAACACCTGACAGAGAAATCAGATGTGTACTCTTTTGGCGTGGTGTTGTGTGAAGTATTATGTGCTAGAGCAGCAATAGATCGAACTGTGGATCATTTGCAAATAAGTTTAGCAGAGTGGGTACAACATTGCTACAACAATGGAACCCTTGATCAGATAATAGATCCTTACTTACAGGATAAGATCAGCCTTCCAAGTCTGTTAAAATTTGGTGAAGTAGCTATTAAGTTGTTTGGCTTCCGAAGGGATTAAAAGGCCGGCAATGAGTGAAGTGGTGTGCGGACTTGAGCTTGCAATGCAGCTGCAGGAGAGTGGAATTAATGGAAACGATGAGAATCATGTAAATGACTCAACAGCCATTGATTATCATGTGTTGTTTACTAGTGGTAGTGGATCATTGAATGTTGGTCGCTAGAATAGATGCTTTAATTTTTTGCCCATTGTAATCTTAATTCCAGCCTTTTATGAACACTAATAGTAACTGAAGTGCAGATAAAATAGAAGTTTAATATTATTTTTGTTGGTGCAAAGATGTAATCTAAAGCAAAAGAAAGAGTTATAAATACTAAAATTTGAATTTTAAATATATTTTTTATAAATTTTTAAAAGTGATTACATAAGCTAAAATTTGAAGTAATAGTTACTTTTATAACTTCTTATTGAATAGGTTTTTATTAATTTTTGAATGCATCAAAAGACTTGCAAAAAAAGAAAAAAAACTTACCGCACTTTTGATTGTATTAGAGATATTCTTCTTCTATATCTCCTATACCTTACACTTCATCTTTAAGATTCAAGTTGTAATTTTGAGTATCTCAACAAAAATGAATTTGCTCGATAAATCATGAAAACATATATAACTTCAAATATTTTCAAGAAGATTTAAAATTTTGTTATTTTTGCTAAATATCTATTAGCATATTTTTCTCACCATTCTACAATTTTTATATTTTATTTTTTGTATTGATATAATTTACAGTTCAATCTTTTCATATTATTAATCTATGCATCAAATTATTTTAATTAACTTGCCCCTTGATTTTAAAAAAACATTATTTCAATATTTTTAACCTATAAATTTCTTTTAAGGAACTAAGCTCAAAGTATTGTTTCTTTTGAGGAACAAATATACATTGACAAGACAAGATATAATTTTCTTAAAAGAGAAAAAAAAAAGCCGAAAAATTGAGTTGTTTTTCGCAGAATATATATCAGTTAAAGACTTTTCCAAGTCTCCGTAGTCGACGTCCGTGGACGAGTCTTACTGAGAAAATTCATGATGAGGCCCATGGAAATTTTTCTTTGGAAAATGATACGGTGTGCTGTGGGCTCAACACTAGTGTCATATCCCCCCACTAAAAGTTAGTTTTTAATATTAAAATATTAATTGTTATTCTATCAAAGCACATTTCTTTTTCTTTTTTTCTTTTTTCAATTTTTATGTGTAAAAGTGTTTCTTATCATTATTTTTTTGCAATTTTAATTTTTTAATGTAACGAGAATATTTTCAACAAATATAAATTTTATTTATAGGTATAAAAAAGAATATTATGACATAAATTAAATACTTATTGAAATTGAATCATAAATTAATTTAATTGATTTAAGTAATATTCTTAAAAAAATAACATTTAACAATGTAAAATTTAAGTATCTAACATCTACAAATTTTTTATTTTTAAATTGCAAACTTTTTTATTAAAAAATAATTATTGAAACCTCACTTTACTTTTACAGTTTGATGATTATCCTTCTTAATATATATACATATATATATATGACATACTATTGCAAAGTACATGTCATTTATCTCATAGTTTTGAATATTTGAGCAAATCGAAGAAAAACTAAAGTAAGGTTAATGCATCCAATTATAATTTAGTTTAGTGACTAGTATATATATGATTTATTCCTAAAAATAAAGTTTGATTTTTTTTAATTTTAAAAAAACTTATATTGGTGTTTTTAAAAAGCAAATATATAAAATTACAATGATAACAAAAAAATAAGCAAGAAAAAAAGTGTGCCGTATTTTCTTGATCATGTAAGATATCATAATGTCCAACAATCCAACACAGCCGTTGCAATTTATTAGATAAAATCTCCATTTGTATAAATGGTTTGGGCATGAAAACCTTTGGAAAATAAAATCTTCATTTTATTTTTTTATTTCAATTTATTAGATAAAATATCCTAAGAAAATTATGAATTAGCTAGGATTAAGGTGATTTAAATTGCAATTGGGTGATACTGATTGCTACAGTTTAAAAAAGTGCCTGCATACTATTTATTGTGTTCCCAAAAATTATTTTAAGATGATTACAGTTACATTCATAATGTCCCATATCAAAACATTGTCATTAACTCTTTCTTATATAATCTTGATTAGTTTTTCTAAAAAATAATAATTCATTAAAATTAAAGTAAAATAAAATTTATTTAGGAGCATAGCTTCTTTCTTATTTCAATTTAGAAAAAAATAATTCAGCAGGTTGGCAATGAGGATACCAACTGCAATTGACAACACGAAGCCAATGTTCAATCATCAATGCTCCTATGTATATGTATATGTAGGCATATACATGCTTATTTTGCTGCTTAAACATTTACTGATTCACAATAAACCAAAATGGTTAATTTCATGAATGACTATTAAATTGTAATAAAATATTTAGTATGGTAGTTGAACTTAAAAAATCTTTAATATAATATCTGAATTATAATTTATTAACTAATATAGAATTTGAAAGGTTTTTATCCATCACATATCATTATTTGAAACTAATTATATTAGGAGTAAATATCACATTAATTAACATATTTATAATTCATAAATCATGTTAGATATTTTTAAAATTTAAGTATCACATTAAACATTTCATTATAATTTTAATATCATTCATTATATTAATCCAAATCAAAACCAAGGAGACTTCATAAAGCTAATTCTTATGAAACACGCAATGATAAATTCCGGCGACCACCAATATGCCCCCTTGTGCTTATAAAGTTTAATTTAATATTATTGTTGGAAGTCAGTTTTGTTTTTATAAAGTTTAATTTAATATTGTTGTTGGAAGTCGTTTTACATCTAAAAATTGCTTTTGTATCAACATTAATACTAAACAAAAAAATATGTGAGTATGATATGAATATGGTATCATTTAGAAAAAAGACCTAAAACTCTAGTTTTGTATTGTTCTTTCTTTCAGTAAGCTTAATATATATGAGTATGATATAATTTGAAGAACTTATAGTGTCGTATCTTGTTTAAAGAATTTATTAACGAAGTTGATCTTTTTTTATCACTAATAATTACAATGTTATCTAGTATACTCCCTCTATTTCATATCATTTTTTTTTTTAATTTTGATGTTTATATTTTAAATATTTTATTAAATTTTATATTTAATATATTGTTAGCATATATATTTTATACTTTATCATTGCACAACCTCATTAATTCATAAATTTAAAAAATTAAGAGTCCTTAAAAATAAATACTAAAATTATTTAATTGAACAAAAATAATTATTGAATTTTATTTTCAACTTTATCTTTTAAGGACTCTAAATTTTTAAATTTATAAATTAATGAGGTGGTAGTATATGATGCATTGACAATGTATAAATTTTATATACTGATAGTGTATAAATATGAATTCTTTTATTAAACTATAATTATTTTATAAAAATATATTTGAAAGTCTATTTATTCAAATTTTTTACAAAATATTATCATACTTTAATTAATAACATATTTAAAATAAAATGAAGTCAAAGTTGAAAATTTTGACCATTAATTAAACCAAAACAATATTTATGGGACATAAGAGTATATTTTTTCGCAAGGAAAGAAAAAAGAAATAAAATGTTGGGGTGCCAAGCCTATGAATTTTAGCTAGCTACAAATTGAAGAAAGAGAGAACAATAGAATTTACCATTCATTATTCAAACAAATTCAACCGAATATATATATAAATATATATATATATATATATTATTATGTTAGCTAAACATTATTCTTTCATTTGATCAAATGCAGGAATCAAAATTAAACCCCCCCCCCCCCCCACCCGGTCTTTTTGCTTGTCATCTGACAATGCCTCTTGTTGGCACGAAATCAATATACATAGGCACAGAGTTCACAATGGAAATGAGAGAAGATTCTCAAATAAGTACACATTTAATTACTCACTATATGTATCCATAAGCCGGACCAAACCAAGTCAACCTCGAGTCTTCCAAGCTCATGCAAGTTAATTACTCACTAACAATTACGGTTGAATATGATCGTTGGTGTAAGCATAATTGAAGACCATTATGTGAATATTAAGATATCAATTAATCAATTATGTATTTATTAGGCATTTATGTTTGATAAGCATAAGTGTCATAACGTCTAGATCCGGGGATTTATCGTTAGACATTGACTTAAAGGAGTCGCCATCAATCTTTTTTATTAGATGCGATTGACCACCTAAGGAATCTATCCTTTCAAGAAACACCTAAGTTTAAGGGTCCCTAAAAGAATAAGTTCAGGTCTACTAATCAGAACAGGGTTCAAGAGTTCGGTTAAGCGTGAGGAAGGTTATAACACCTTCATAACGCCCATCGAAAAATGGTACCAACTTAATTTGGTGTTATCCAATAAGCCTTAAAAATTTATCAAGTAATTAATTATTAAAAATTATTTTCAATTGACTCTAATACTTTTAGCAAAAAATTGAGAAAATTTTCTCACCTCAAGAGTATGCAAGAAAACTACTGTTTCACTTACAGAGGCTCCATTGTCGAATTATTTAACATTAAAGGAAAATTCAAGAAAATAAAATGGAAGAAAAAAATGATTGCTTTTGTACAGGAAAAATTGATACTTTCAACTTTTCCCTAAAATATTTTTTTTGAAAACTTTAATTTCGAGGAAAATTGATACTTTCAACTTTTCCTCAAAAATCTATTTTTGAAAACTTATTTTTAAGGAGAATTGATACTTTCAACTTTTCCCCAAAAATATTTTTTTTTAGAAAGCTCATTTTCAAGGAAAATTGATACTTTCAACTTTTTCTCAAAAATATTTTTTTAGAAAGCTTATTTTCAAGGAAAATTGATACTTTTAACTTTTCCTCAAAAGTCCTTTTTAGAAAGTTTATTTTCAAGAAAAATTGATATTTTCAACTTTTCTTCAAAAATATTTTTTTGAATTTTATTTAAAGAAAATAAAATAATAAAATAAATAAAAATAATGAAAATAAAAATAAAAATAAAAAGTATTAAACAAATCTATCTAATCAATAAATAATAATAATAATAATAATAATAATAATAATAATAAATATATAAATACATAAAAAATAAAATAAAAAATGAAAACAAAAACCTGGGAACGGCTCGGCTTAGCGGCTCTGCTCGGCTCAGCTTAAGAAAGAAAAACGGCTCAGAGATGCGGCTCGGGGATGTTGGCTTGGCTCGGCTCGGCTCGGCTTGGCTAACTGCTCGTAGACGCGGGTCGCACGCAGGTCGAAAGTGGGTTGGCGCTCGGGTCGGATCTTGACAAAACGCATTAATCCTCTGGGAACAGTAACGCCAAAACAACGTCGTTTTCGACGGGTATAAAAGGTTAATCCCTCTGTTTTTCAGCAGATTTCTCCCCCCTCTCTTCCCTTCCTTTCCTCTCCATTCTCTCTAAACCACAAAGAACTGCGGTTGAATCTCATCAGATTCTGAAAATTTTCGTTGGAATCTAGGTCTTTCACTGGAAGTTCATCGAAAAACTGATCGATTTCTGGAAATAGTCGCCGAAAACTGGAATGTTGGTCGAAAAATTCAAACTTGGCCGAAAAAGTTACCGAAAAATTCAACATTCGTCGAAAAATTCAACCGGAATCTAAAAATTTTACAAAAATTTCAAAAAAAATTCATAAAAAATTCTCTAAAAATTTCTCACCGATTCCTAGAACTATTCTAACCCACAAAAATCAGTTTTTAACTTCTCTTTCTTCTCTGTGTCTGCATTTTTCTGTCTGTTTTCTTCTATTCTTCTAACACCTATTTATAGGGATTGATCAAAAGAGTTTCTGATCAATCTTAACTTTTTCAGGGATTTGGATTCAATCTTTGAATCCAATCCCAACTCTGCTAATTCTCAAATCACAGCCAAATTCATTCTAATTTTTTTATCCTAATCTTAACCAAAAATTAATCAAAATAAAAAAGATAAATATATTAATAGATAACAAAAAAAATAATTAGATAAATAATAATAATAAAAAAAGTAGATAAATAATAAGAATATTAATAGATAAAAAAAATAACTAAAAAATATATATATTAAATAATAAAAATAAAAATAAAAGCCCATTGGTGCCAGCTAATTGGATCCTAAACCGGGTCCAATGGGTTTAGACCCAAATCCTATTGGACCAGGCCCAATGGGCTTAGGTCCAGACTAAATAGGGTGTCTACAATAAGCATACTGATTCTGGAGAGATTAGATTTTTTTTTTGTTTTTTTTATTAGTGACTTTAATAGGTAAATACCGTCAATTAAAAGTGAAAAAAATACCTTAGCCAATTTTTATTAAAATCATCTAAGCTTTAAAAGCTTATTGGGCCAAAGGTTTACACAATGCTAAATCATACTAATCCAATAAGATGTGCAAAATCTACACATAAGCGATCACTATTACATTATTTGAGCTTTCATACTTGTCTCGTATTAGAATTAAATTTATTAACCTACTTTATTAAATTATAAAATTACTAATTAATAACAGTCCAATTATTGAAAAATTATAACATTCTCCCATTTTGACAATATTAATTGAGACATTTGATTTTGATAAAATATAATTTAAAAAATAAGATTCCAAATTGATTAACTTTATTTTGATGTGATCACAGTTTTAAAAAATTATTTGATCCTTGAGACAACATCTTAATGATCATGTCTAATAAAATCATCTAATACCGAATCATGATAGCCATTATGTCCCTTATTAATACTAGAAACTTTATCAACAATTGAACTTAGTGTGGCTCTATGGTAAGAAAACAATATCTAAATATGATCTTAATGTGTTATTTTCATTATTAGTTCTTTTTCCAATTTTTCTAAACTTGCTAAGAAATCTCCTTGGCATTCGAATGTGCTTGTATGTCTCTTCCATATCCTCGAGGTTACTTGCTCATGTAATTTATGAAGCATACCCAAATTATATTAAATTGTACTTAAAATAGACACCAAGTTTTAAGATTTTATAACATGACATATCAATATAAGATGTGTACATGCAATAATAAACATATATACAAATAACAACTATGGTGCATATATAAAATAATTATGTCCACTTAACTTTGTGATACCTTATGACTTATTCACTTCAAACCAGTGGCGAATCTTGACATTTGATCTTGAGAGGGCCAATTAAAATTATATATATTTTCATTTGTTATGTTATTCAAATTTGGGAGTTAATGTCAGATATAGTATGTGTTCAACAAGAATATACTAATTTTTTCTAATTTTTTCTTTATGTTTAGACTATCCAATCTCTACATTTATATTTGTTACATATGTATCAAACACAAATTCTTCTTAAAATATTTTTTTGATAAATTAAAATAATTTATTTGAAGTTTTATCAAACCAAAAAAAAGTGAAAGGTTACAAAGATATTATAAGATAAGTGTTGGCTAAAAAAATAAAAACACCTTTGGTGTTCAGTTGAAAAGTTGTAATCTTGTCGAGAAAACTAGAAAGTTAATTTGTTTTTTAAGTTTACATGAATGTGATTTGATGTTTATTACAAATCTATTATTTTTAAGAGTTTGTGAATAATGATTGCAGATATAATAAATAGACAAATAATATTGTGATTTTAATTCTTCATAAATTACATTTATTAAACTTAAATTAAAAATTAAAAATTAAATAACAAATAATAATTTTAATATGAGAACTAATTTAATTAAATTTAAATATATAAAATAATTATAGTATATATATAATATAATACTCCTATTTATTATAGGGTTGAGCAATATTAGAAAAAATTGCTTATATAAATAATGACAACAACAATAAATAGAGTCATAGAAAAATTATGTATTGTTTGCCCTCATGCCAAATGTGATAACTACTATTGTTTTTAGATTACTATGATATCACTTTAATAAACCACTTACATAATTACTAACATATTATGAACACAATTTTCAAATTCATATGTTCACACAACTCAAATTTCTTAATGTTTTAGCATAAGATTGTTTTCAATAAATTTGGAATTCATTGAATTACCAATCTTTTATATCTAAAATGTGCCTAAACCAATGGCCTATGAACTCCTATTGACCTTAACAAATATAATATCTCCAAACCAATAACTTTAAGGTATTTATGAGTTTTATTACTTTAAAAAAATATATGCAAAAGAACTCTCACTAAAATTTTACTTTCTTTAGAAGAATAGTTTTGGAATTAATAAAATAACAAAAAAATGTCAAAAACTTTTTATTAGTCTTTCTTGTAACCTTTAAGATTGAACTCAATATATAATTCAAAACAAGAGAAATGAAATAAGATAAAACTATAAATTTTTTGTTCTTTATAAAAATAAATTAACGAAATTCGGGAAAAATTATTAAAGAATGAATTAAACCAATAAAAGGAAAAACTAATAGTTTACATATTTGCAAAAATTCATTTTTCAAAACTCTTACACGTGTGAGTTCCTTAAAAGAAAATATATAATTTTCTTTAAAACACATTGTCAACAATGGCAACAATATAACCTTCAAAATTAATAATAACTAAATTTGATAATATTAGCTAAGATGATCAAACCAATATCTTAATTGAGAGTATACAAACAAAAAAATATTTGTCAAGATGAAATTATATTTTAAAACTCTCAATTTTACTTAAAATAAATTAAGATATCATAATAAGTCTAAACTATCTTATGTGGAAGCTAATCTTTTTGGCTATAATAAGACACTATACAACAAATGTATATCTTCAAATGTGAAAAATTAAAGTGACTATCACTTGTCATGGGTTGATACTCAAATTCCAAGCTAGTACAATTTTATGATACGGGAATGGACTTTTTTGCATCCTAGATCAGCCTAACACGAGAAATAGTGCACGAACACTCTAGACTACGGGACTTGACTACCCAATACGCTAGAAAACGAAATGGCACAGCAAGTGCCTAAAGAAAGGTTAACAAAAGAACAATAGAAAGGTTTAAGGCAAGAGTAAGGATATTATTACTCAGTGGTTCTAGTCTTTCCCTAGCCATACCACAACCAAAACACACAAACTGTTAAACCACGAATGTACAAGCCAAAGGTTTACCTCAACTCTAGTAGGCATTTTAGCGATTCGGGTCTAGTTTTCAAAAACCAACACACCAACACATCATACACTGTTAGGCACCAGTTTGCACACTAGCTCAGCACATTAGCCTTTCAGTTAGGCACCAATTCGCACACTTACACACCTGCATAGTATGCCCAGCACACCCACAGCACATAATAACAAGTTGTTGAACACCTGTCCTACACTTTAGCATACCTACATCCAGCACACCAAGAGTGTTTCACTAGGACATGAGTATAGTAGCCCTTTTAGGATTCCTAGACTACACAATAAACCATCCGCACTACAAAGTAGAATGTTCACACACAGAGTAAGATGTCTGCACACACAGTAGGATGCCTACATAACTTACTATAATGCTCACACACCACACCAGGATACTTGTATGCAAGTCTCATGACCTACACCGATGCCAACTCTGGCTCCCTAGCCAACTCTGGCTCTCATCGTAACTCTGGCTCCTCTTGTCACAAGTAAGGATTTATTGTTGTCGTAACGGTTTTGGGGTCGCTGGATGAATTTGAAAAAAATAAATAAAATAGAGTCGCCACTTTTCTCTTTTGGCTAGCTGTGATTGGTCACTTATTAAACCTTACATTCTCAATGAATTTTAAAATTAATTAAAATTTATGAAAAAGATAATTTTTGGGTCTGTGAAAACAGTTTTGGTTCGAGATTTAATTATGAGTGGGAAAGGATTAGCACCCCCACAATGCATGTTTAAACGATACCAATTAATTATGTGTTATCTTTTAATATTGACAAAAAATGGTCTTAATTTTGGTATTAACAATTAATTTTTTTCCTAAAAAAATATTTTTTGATTTATTGAATAAGCTTGAAAATAAATAAGAACCTTATATTGAAAAATTCCTAAAAATATTCCAATACACTGGTAATATTAAGATGAACCATCTCACTTAAGGAATTTTTAAGAATCACTACTCGAAATTCTCAAAAATCTTATCTTCGGTGGTTTATATTCATTTCCAATAGTTATTTGAAAACATAAAGTAGTAAGTAATTTTAAAATAAATAATATTTTTTTGGGACATATTTTCGAAAATGAGAAATCTTTATAAAAAAATTAATCTAAATGCTCCAATACGCTGATGGCATTTTAGATAGATTTTCTTATCTAAAGATTCTTAAAGAATCATTACTCGAATTTTTTTAAGATCTTATCCTCAGAGTCTTTTCGTTTGTTCTTAAAAAATTTTTTTAAAATCATGTAATAATATAATAATCCATAAATACATTTATTAGATTTTTAGAAAACATTTTCCTATTTATTAAGAAAACCATTCAAGTTAAAAGAAATGGTTATAAATGGTTTTCATATTGAAAAGAAACTTCTAAATATTTCAATACTTTGATAATTTTTAGAAGACCTTTCTCACCTAGAAAATTCTCGAAAATCACTATTCGGACTTCCCGGGGTCCTATCATAAAAAAAAATATATTTTTTTATTTTTTAAAACATGCAATACAAATAATAAGGTAGAATAAGTACACAAAAATATATATTCATTGGGAATTAATTTTCTTTAATCAATCTCTAATTATCACTAAAAGTTTGAAAGGAATAGAGGAAATAAAATAGAATTATATAATATGAACAATCATGATACAAGACAATATATCGATTATACCTTAATAATCTTAATGATTTCCCAATTAACACTTTCAGAAGGAACAAAGTAAATAAAATTTATTGTAAATTTTTCTAGATACCCCAATACTTTAGTGATATTTTAGAAAAAATTTCTTACCTAGGGATTTCTTAGGAATCTCCACTTGGACTTCCTTATAATCCCATCATCAAAAAATTTTATTTATTTTATTCTTTCTTACTTGGTTATTTAATTTTTAATTTTTATTTTAAAACTTTGATCACATCAATTTCATTATCAAGGAAAGTCATTAGACACTATTACTAACATTTATCAAAGTTTTAGAACAATAGACAAATGAAACCCCTTTTTTATTGAATATTTTTCTAAACACTCCAATACACTAGCGGTATTTTAGAAAAATATCATAACCTAGACATTTTAGAGAATTTCTACTCGAATTTGTCTAAAATATCATCTTAAAAAAATTTCATTTGTGCTATTATTAACACTTATGTTCCATAGAAAATGTCAAACATAGATTAAAGTAAGAAAGATTAAATTTAAATAGACATAGGAATCTAACTAATAAGAAAATAAAAAACATATAAAATTAAAATTACAAGAAAACTTAAACAACATAAAAATATACATATAAGCATGGTTAAATTTAAACATACATGAAAATAAGTCTTTATTGGGAACAAACTTGTTGCTTTATGCTAAACCTAGAAAAAATGCATAGTATCAATTGCAATAGCCCCTACATGAAGATAACAAGTTAGAGAAAGAAAAGAACACTTGAACTTTAATTTTTTTTTTTTACAGACCACATATCAATCCCTGTTTTGGAAGCCATTTATATTTTTATTTAAAACTTCTTCCCACGTCAAAAGGTAAGCAACTAAGAGCCTGAAAAATGATGTTTTTAGAAAGCTCAAATGGATTATAGCCAGAAGCCACCATTAATAGGCTTTCAGCTTTCATGACTTCCCTTTTTATCCTTCAAGGACCAGCACCATGGTTCCCAAAGTTTTTAGCTGTGAACTTCCTAGTCCCACTAATAAACCTAAGCTTTATGCAAGGAAAAATACTAATAGAAATGGTTGGACCTAGCAAAAGAAAGAACTTTCATAATCTGGGTAGAAAGACTAACCAAATCGTGGCTGCCAATGGGGATACATGCAGCACAGTTTGGTCATCCAACGTTGTCCAAACAACTTTCGATCATAGGCCCTTTTTGACCTTACTAGCAAACCCATGTCTCATTGCAAAGAAAGAAAATGAAAAAGGAGCTGAAATTACTTCAAGCAACAATGGAAATAGGTTACAAAATCTGTTTGGAAGATTAACCAAACCATGACTGCCCATAAGGAGTTAGGTAGCATGGTTTGGTTTAGTCCAAGCTGATTTCTTTTTCTTTGTTTGCTTTAGCTTAGACAAACTAAAGGTTTGTTATGAAGGGTGAAAAAAGAGGTGAAAGAATTTATGGTATGACCAAACAGTTGTTGCCAAAAGGAGAAACAGCAGCTGTTCGACAACACTAGAAAAATAATGGTGTTCCAAACACCTTAAAAAAATGAAATAGAAATGTAGAACCAATAGGGCTTGAAATTTTATCAACACACCAAAGACCGAAGCATGAAAGGAATAAATAAGAACACTTGCAGAAAAGATCATGGCAGGAGTAAAAATAGTGCAAAACACATGATATAATCAGCAAAACTAAGCCTTAGTCTAGGCTGTCTCACATTTAAATTTTTTTTTTTTAGCTTTCCTTTTTTTTTTCGTGCTCTTTTTTTTTTTTCTTAAATGCTTCCTCTCTAGCCCTTTTCTTTTCTTTCTTTTTTCTCTTACTTCTTCACCTCTATATTCAGCTACCTCTTTTTTCAACAGCTTCTTTCTTTTTTTTTTCTTTTTATGTTTTATTTTTCTTTTTTTTTTGTTGTTTTGTTTTTCAGCCCTCCTCTCCTTTTTTTCTTGACCAAAACCCCTAGCCTCCTTAATGGTCATGTTAGAAAGAAAAAAAAAATCTTGATTTTGATAAACATTAACCTTTGGATAAGATTTCATCTAATGGTCAAAGCTTCCTCTTTTATTCCTTCAAAGGGGCCATCTTTGACCATTCGATCAGGATCAAATAAAGATCCAATGGTCCATATTAATTACTGCCAAGATGATATCTTTATGCTTTCCAAACATGTGAAAAAACTATTTTACCCTTAGTTGCAAAGTTTTCAGCATTTAGGCATTTTTCTTGGAAATCAAGGTTCCCAAGGTAATTTTTGGGACTTTAAAACACCAAAAATCATGAAATATTATAAGATTATGATCTAAAAAGTTTCATGAAATTTTGAGCTCGGAAAGGCTAAATTACGAAAATACCTCTATAAGGGTATTTTGATAAATTCACACTTCTCAGGGTGTTGCTATAATTTCAAATGCATTAAAAATCATAAAATATTATAAAACTAGGATCTAAAAAATTTCATGAAAATTTGAGCTCAAAAAGGCCAAATTACAAAAATACCCCTATAAGTGTATTTTGTTAATTTCACACTTTCTAAGGTACTACTGTGATTTTAAATGTATAAAAAATCATGAAATATTATAGGATTAAGGTTTGGAAGGTTTCATGAAAATTCAAACTCGAGAAGGTCAAATTATGAAAATAACTCTTATAAGGGTATTTTGATAATTTAGCCTTTCTCAGGGCGCAATGAAAATTTTAATTTTTTGAAAAAAATCTTAAATTCAATTTAATAACACCTTGATTTCAATAAGATTTTGAAATTTCATAATTAACCTGGATACTATTCATTTTGACCAATTTTTACATTATTTGACTTTGTTTGACTCACTTTAACCCGAGTTAACTTTGGATTTTGTACAGGCAAATTTATAAAGTCTTTACGGGTCTTAAATGGTTCTCGTAAATGATCTTGGCCTTTTGTTTACAAATGAGCCTCGAATCAAGCATATTAAAAAATATCCTGGATAAAATTCAGTGTCTACAGCTACCCCTCTTTGCGTATTTTTGATAATTAGAAGTAATACAAAGACATAGACGGTAATTTTGTCCAGATGATATTTTTCAAGTGAGCAAACCTTTGCTTTTTCTTCCCTTCTTCTCTCTCTCTCTCTCTC
The DNA here is from genome assembly GCF_002303985.1 of Durio zibethinus. The sequence continues at coordinate 13,657,122 of NW_019167893.1, forward strand.
TCTCTTTTTTTAGACTATGGGTCTCAGAGATTAAATCTCAGAAACTTTTAATGCTTCTCCAATCAAAGGCCATGAAACTTTGAATTTAAAATATTTTATGAATTAAAAAACTTTTGAATGCTCCTCTAATCAAAGGCCATGAAACTTTACGTACTCCTCTAACCAAAGGCCATGAAACTTTAAGTACTCCTTTAATTAAAGGCCATAAAACTTTAAGTGCTCCTCTAATCAAAGGCCAAGCAACTTTAAAGTGTTTGTAGATTATGCTCAAAAGTCTTATATATCTCAAAATCTTTAAATGCTCCTCCAATCAGAGGCCCTAAAACTTTGAGTGCTCCTCTAATAAGAGGCCATGAAACTTTAAGTGCTCCTCTAATCAGAGGCCATGAAACTTTGAATTTAAAATGTTCGAAGATTATGCTCAAAGGTTTTACAAATCTCAAAATCCTTAAATGCTCTTCCAATCAGAGGCCATGAAACTTTAAAATTTTAAAAAGGTTCACCCGAAGGTCTTAAAAATTAGGCTCGAAAGTCTTACAAATCTTAAAATATTTGAATGCTTTTCCCATCAGAGGCCATGGAACTTTAAAAATTAAAATGTTTTGCCCAGAGGCCTTGAAAATTATGCCTGAAGATCTTAGAGATTATGTTTAGAGGTCTTACAAATCTCAAAATCTTTGAACGCTCTTCTAATCAGAGGCCATGAAACTTTGAATATTTAAAATGTTTTACAAATCTCAAAACTTTTGAATGCTTTTCCAGTCAGAGGTAATGAAACTTTAAAAAATTTAAATGTTTGCAAATGATTTTCCCTTAATAAGAGATTTTTTTAAAACTCTAAAGATTTTTGTTGGAACATGGCTCCTCTCAAACAGAGGTTTCAAAATCTTTGTTTGAAAATGGTTCCTTTTAAACAGAGGCTTTGAAACTTTAAAATCTTGTTTCTCTTTTCTTTTTCTTTTGAAACTAGTTTGAAAATGATTCATGATGTCATGGCTCAAGAATTTCACAAGTTGTGATTGTTTAAAAATCATTTTTCGTACTTCAATCTTTTATTTGAATGATTGTTTCTTAAAAACAAAGTTTAAATTTTTCATAATTCCTGAATGCAATGGATGTAATGCAAGTATTACTAGAAACCAATATGACATATCCAAATTGTGGTAACAAAGTTCCTTACATCAATCATTTTTCTTTTTTTCTTTTTTTTTTCTTTTTTTTGTTTTTTTTTCTTTAAAAAACCATTCTCCAACCTAGTTTGCATATTCTAGAAGCTTCATTCTTATGAACTTTAACAATCATTTGCTGATCCTTATCCTTATAATGTTGACAAACATAATCCTGATGCAAATGTCTATCCAATGATATGAATACAAATGTCAATGCAAATGCAAATGTAAATGCAAATATAGATGACTTTTTTCACAATGCAAATGACAATGTTCCTTTCATATAAATGCCCCTATAAGTACCTTTTCTTAGGATGTAGATGTAAACTTCTTTCTTATGGTGTAAATGTAAATGTCTTTTTCCTTGTGATACAGATGCAAGTGATGCAAATGTAAATTTTTTCATAATGCAAATTCAAGTGATGCAAATGTAAATTTTTTTCATGATGCAAATGCAAATTTTCTTGATGCAGGTGCTAGTGATGTAAATGCAAACATTTTTTTTATGATGCAAATGCAAGTACGAATGCAAGGATTCAAATGCGACTATCTTTTTTTCTTGTGATATAGATGTGAATGATGCAAATAATGCAAATGCAAATTTTTTTTTGATGCAGGTGCTAGTGATGCAAATGTGAATGTCTTTTTCATGATGCAAATGTTGAATGCAAATATCTCTCTCATGATGCATATACAAGCATGAATGCAATTGATGTAAAATGCAAATGTCTTTTTTTGTGATACAGATGTGAATGCAAATGTGAATGTCTTTTTTTTCTTTTTTTTTTGTTTTGTGATTTATAATTATTTTTTTGAATGCTAGATAAACTGGGCTTAACATCTTCATCAAGGGGGGCTAACTAATATGGGCTTAAAATTTTCACTGAGATCCAACTAAGCTGGGCTTAAATTTTTATTAGAGGTAAGCTAATCTAAGCTTATGTGCCCGAGAATTGACGATCTCTATTAGAAATGAAAGGTGAAAATTTTCTTTCCAAATGGGTTGAATGGTTCTATATATAGAGATTTATGTTTATTCAAAAGGGTTTTAGCACCTGCAAAGGATAAAAGAAGTATATACATTTTCCAAGCAAGTTCACAGATGAAACATAAGCTTTTCTAAAACCATGAATTCCTTAAAGACCAAACATATTCAACATTTTCTTTAGTCCTTAAATATGATATTTTGATACATGTCAAAGTTAGCTGTAAATGCTTGAGATTTTGAAAGGTTATTTGGAGGACAAAGGTTGAGATTTTCAAATTTAACTCATCTCAAACTTTTATGACTTTGATATTTTAGATCTTTCAATAAGGTTTTACTTAGCATTTACCACATTTAGCATTAAAAATGGCTTTCAAGGTTTGCTCTAGATTACCCTTTTTAGGGTTATTACCCTTTTTAGGGTTTTCACCCTAGAGTCACTTTTATTTCTAATTTTACTTTTTTTTTCTTTCTTTTTATTAATGCATCGTGCACTTTAAAAAAAAATTCAAAACTAATTTGAAAGAGGAAAGAATTTTTTTGAAAAGAGGTTAACGGTCTAAACAAAAAATTATGTAATAAATGAGGACTCAAAAGATTCATAATCATTCTTCCAAGAGAAGCTCTCAAATTTTAAGCTTTCACGCTTGATACAATATGGACTTTTTAAAGGTTTTAACGTAGGTTAAGGTTTAGGGTAGTAAAAAAAAAGGATAGAAAAGCCCAAGACAAGTATTTAAGGGCATTTAAAACAAAGGATCTTTTTTTCATTTAAAGGATACACTCTGAAGTCTATTCCTTTTTACTTTTCACCCATTCATTTCTTTTTCTTTTTTTTTCTTTTTTTCTTCCTTTTCTTTCATTTTTTCTTTCCCTTTTTTTTTTTACTTTTTTTTGCTATCTTTTTCTTTTTGCTTTCTCTATATATATATATATATTTTTTTTTTTGCTTTTGGATCCTATCATTGAGTAGAATCAAAACATTTGTGAACTTTTATAGTGAGCCTTTGGCCCAACATACAGGATTCTATTTAGACATCCCTATTCTTAACCCTTAGAGGTGTTCCTTGGTGCCCTCCAATGTGAAAGGTGATCCTTAGTTAGGGTTTATTTTGAAAGAATTCAATTAGGCTTAAAAGGATAATAAGAGATAAATTTCTACATTTGTGAAAGGATAATGGAAGATGGCCACTTATCATTTCAAGTATGAATACTTAAATTGAAGAGAAATTTCCTTATAGGACAATGATCTTGAAGAAATGTTTTCATTTCAATTATTATTATTATTATTTTTTGGTTTTGGCATTTTCTATTTTGGAGCTTTTACATTTTTCTTCTTCTTGTCCCATTTTTCAAAACTTTGAATTTGTTAAGACTTTATTCGAATTTATTTGAATTTTTTAAGTGCATGACGTCATAACCATTTTTTCTTATTTCTTTTTTTTTTTCATTTTTCATTTTTTCTTTTTCTCTTTTATTAGTTTTTTTTTTTATTTTTTTACATGCCCCCTAAATTCATTTTTCCGATAATGTGTTTCATGAAAGATGCCCCATTTTAGCAAACCATTTTTAATAAAAATTGTTACAAGAATTGTTTATATGATAAAAGGTCATGTAAAAATAAAACCATTTGAGGTACCAAATGATTCATGTTACTTTAACAAAAAAAGAATGAATGAGTTGATAATAACTCAAATTGTCTAAAAGGCAATGAGATCTTTCTTTTCTATTCGACATGCCCCTCGAGACACAAGGTTAGGCCAATTTTAGGGTAAAGAAATAAGAGGTTGGTAAGTTTCATGATCAACATGACCCTAACGACATATGGGTCAGGCCAACTTTTTAGGTAAAGAGGTTGAAAGGTTGATAAATATAAGCAACATGCCCCGAAAACACATGAGCCAGGCAAAATTTTGGATAAAAAATTGAAAGGTTGGTAAATCTAAGATCATTTTATAGGATTTAGGTTAGCTTTGATTTCAAAAATTTTTAGAACTATAGCATAATATTGAAATATCAAATTACCACATCTAAATCCTTAAGAAAAATGTCATGTTTGCCTAATCTTCTAGGAATCCAAATTTCTTTCTTCGTCTTTAAATTAGTTTCATTGTTCATTGCCTTCGACATAATATCACCTTTTGATATTATAACATTATTAGGTGAAAACAAGCTTCAAAAATTCAATTTTATGGCTTTTAAGAGGTTATGGCTGTTGAATGGAATCAATTAAAAGGCTTAAGACAAAGAGTTTAGGTTTTTGATAAATCTCTAATAGTGATCACCAACTCATACGAGACTCAAAATATTTTTTCCATTTTTTTTTCTTGCCTTTTTTTTTTAAACCTTGGGACTAACTATATAGGGCTTTATTCAAATCTAACATTTTTGCCTTTTTTTACCAATTATAAATCCAAAATTTAACAGAAATTAAAACCATCAAATGATGATGTAAATCTATGGAACACTCTTGATGCATAAGATCTATTCATGTAATGCAAACACTTAAACATGACCCCAAAAATTCATATTCTTAATAATATTCTTGAGATGACACTCAAACATAAAAACAAAGGTTTCTCATTCGATGATTCAATTTTAGCATCATTGACCCATAACTTTTCCACTATCAATTATCAAAATCACTAATTAAATATTTAAATTTTATCGGATTTGTATCAATCAAAGCTTGAACTGTATCTTTGAAAGTAGTGCGATCTTATAAAAAATGGCCCACGATGCCAAAATGGTATTCACATTAGGCATCGAGTTGTACCATTTGGGATAGGGGCAATGAAGTAGTTTTCATAAAGCAGTGGGTATAAATTTGTGTAAGACATGGGTATTGGGTCAATAAGGATTTTTTCTTTGGTATTGTGAGAGTTTTTTTGTTTTATGGTTGGTTTACTTGCTGGAAAAAATGGTGGTCTAGTTGGGTTTGGAGTGAACTGGGAAATTCTAGGTACGAAATTTGGTTGAGAAGGTGGTGATGGGATAACATGCTGAGTAAGTGACTGTGAAATGTGAGGTAGTGGATATGAATTCAAGCATGAAATTCTTGGAGGTTGTATAAAGTTTAGGGGCCTAATTCTAGGTGTTTGGAGAGGAAGTTGAAAGTAGTCATGAGAAGGACTTAAGTGTGGGTTTAGACTTAGGATAGTTGGTGATGCTTGTTTGAAGCCAAATGACTCCAGCTTGGAAATTAGACTTTTAAGTTCAATCATTTGTGTGGCCAACTCACTCATTCCTTTCTTGAGGTCTCTCAAACTTTGATCATTGTTTGAAACATCCAATGCCTTAGTATGCTCGAGAAAAGTGTTAGAACTAATAGGAGTCGGTTGGTTTTGATTTAATTGAATTGAAAGTGACAATGATCCTTGAGGAGTAACAAACTCAATCCCACCACTCTCCTTAATCATTTCCATCAATTAGGCCATCTACTATTTTATCTCCTGAAGCTTGAGTTAAAATTTCTCTTGATTCAACTCCAATGTACTAATTCTTGCTTCCAATTGATCTCTCATTTCCACCATTCTGCTTCTTACCAAGACAATCATCTTATTCTGAGATTTAAACCTAAAAATTCTATATTATTACCCTTACTAAATGAACGTCACAAAAATAATGACACATAGAGCATGTTTATGAATACATGAATATGATAACTAAATAATGTCATAAAATGCATATATGCCTAAGAGAAGGGATTTTTTATATAAGGCCCCAAATGGTAAAAGTTTTCTCATCCATGCATGTGTATGCAAGGAATGTAATGAAATGCAATTTTTTATATAAGGCCCCAAATGGTAAAAGTTTTCTCATCCATGCATGTGTTTGCAAGGAATGTAATGAAATGCAATGCATGTTCTACAAAACTCTACCATTCATAAATCCATATGCATAAAATACAATGACATACTTAAATAGGTCATGAGATGTACCTCTACAACATACTTGTATGAAATGCACAGACCTACCGTATGCATGAGATATGTCTACATGGAATGTAATACATATGTTGTATTGGCCTAATGAGGTCAACATTGCCATAAAATATACAATGAGACAGAGTGCATGCATTACCTATTAAGATGTGCACGGAAGGCATGTATCATTTATCAATATATGCATAAAATGGGATGCATATACTATCCATTGATGTGAATAAGATGCATCTATTGATGTGAATGAGATGCATGTATTATCCTTGATGTGGATGGGATGCAATGCATGTATGATCTTATTATAGTGTAATCAGATGGGATGCATATACTATCTATTAGGATGCATGGGATGGGACGTATATACAATTCGATTATTATTTTTTATTTTTTTTAGATGTGAATAGGATGCATATACTATCCATTGATGTGAATAGGATGCATCTATTGATGTGAATGAGATGCATGTATTATCCTTGATGTGGATGGGATGCAATGCATGTATGATCTTATTATAGTGTAATCAGATGGGATGCATATACTATCTATTAGGATGCATGGGATGGGACGTATATACAATTCGATTATTATTTTTTATTTTTTTTATTTTTTGAACATGATAAAAAATGTATGTAACAGATTAAATGAAAATGTAAAAGATGAAACAATTTCAATTTTTTTTTTGTTTTTCAAAAGGAAAAACACTTTTTTTCACAAAATAACTAAGACTTGAAAATTAATTTTATTTGGCCAAAGAATTAAATTTTTTTTGAAAAATTTGTTTGTTCTTTTGTCTTTCTTATTTTTTTTTTTTGATAATGCTAAAAAAAATTTCATTTTATTTTAAAACATTTCTAAAAATGCAAATTTTGGTTAACCATAAAATGAATGAACTTTATGTTAAAAGAAATTTTTTCTTTTTTCTTTCAAAAAAATGTTTTTTTAATTTATTTTTCAAAACTTTAAATTTACCTACACCATTATTGTTTTATTTACACCATCACACACCTAAATACAAATTGTATTGGAATATTTCTTTGTGCCCTAATTTAGGTAATTTTCTACAAAAAGGATTGGCATGGCTCTTTCTAAGGTTGGTCCCCTAAAGTTCATAATATGTTGAGTAAGAATTTAGACATCTAAAAGGTTCTCAAATTGTTCCTTACTAACATTCACTCTAAACTAATAAGGCACCCTGATTCTTACCTATCACAGGTTACGAACGAAAATAGTTCAATTTGAGTGGAAGTATTTCATTTGTCATTGTAGAGGCTATCACCTCACGAGAGCATAGGTACTTTACTCCTTCTTAAAAGGGTTAAACCTCGAATCTAGAGCTCATGCATGATGTGAATGTGTCATCGTATGCATGAGAAACAAAAATCACAATCTCTATCTTACATGCCCCACAATTTATTAAAAATTACATATACATAAAATAAATAATGAACAAATGACATAATTAAAATGAAATGCATGTAAAATTTTATTACTATTGTTAATTAAAAACAAAATCAAAATCAAGAAAATTAATGTTAAAATACCAATTAAGACTATTAAAGCAAAACTAAAGATAACACATTATTAACTTTTGGCCTGACTTTCTAAACAATGACATCCCTAGTGGAGTCGCCAAGCTGTTGTAACGGTTTTAGGGTTTGCTAGACGAATTTGAAAAAAACAAAAGAAATAGAGTCGCCACCAATCTTTTGGCTAAGTGTGATTGGTCACCCGTTAAACCTTACATTCTCAATAAATTTTAAAATTAATTAAACTTTATCAAAAAGATAATTTTTGGGTTTACGAAAATAGTTTGGGTTCGGGAGTTGATTACGCATGGGGAATGATTAACACCCCCACAACTCCTATTTAAATAGTACTAATAATTATGTGTTATCTTTTAATATTGACAAAAAATGGTCTTAATTTTGGTATTAACAATTAATTTTTTTCTTAAAAAATATTTTTTGATTTATTTAATAAGCTTGAAAATAAATAAGAACCTTATATTGAAAATTTCCTAAAAATATTTCAATACGCTAGCAATATTAAAAGGAACTATCTCACCTAATGAATTTTTAAGAATCACTACTCGAAAATCTTAAAAATCTTATCTTTGATGATTCATATTCATTTCCAATAGTTTTTTAAAAACAAAAAGTAATAGGTTATTTTAAAATAAATAATATTTTCTGGGACTTATTTCCAAAAAATGAGAAATTTTTATAAAAAATTAATCTAAATGCTCCAATATGCTGGTGGCATTTTAGATAGATTTTCTTACCTAAAAATTCTCAAAGAATCATTACTTGAATTTTTTTAGATCTTATCCTCAAAGATTTTTTGTTTGTTCTTAAAAAAAATTTTAAAAATAATGTAATAATATAATAATCCATAAATACATTTATTATTTTTTTTAGAAAACATTTTCCTATTTATTAAGAAAAACCATCCAAGTTAAAAAAAAAAAAAAGGTTATAAAATGAAAATTTTTCATATTGAAAAGAAACTTTAAATATTCCAATACTTTGACAATTTTTAGAAGACTTTTCTCATCTAAAAAATTCTTGAGAATCACTAGTTGGACTTCTCGAAGTCCCATCATCGAAAAAAAAAATATATTTTTTGTTTTTTAAAACATGCAATGCAAATAATAAGGTAGAATATGTACACAAAAATATATATTCATTGGGAGTTAATCTTCTTTAATCAATCTCTAATTATCACTAAAAATTTGAAAAGAATAGAGGAAATAAAATAGAATTATATAAGATGAACAATCATGCATCGATTATACCTTAATAATCTTAATTATTTCCCAATTAACACTTTCAGAAGGAACAAAGTAAATAAAATTTATTGTATGGTATTTTAGAAAAATTTTCTCACCTAAGGATTTCTTAAGAATCCCCACTTGGACTTCCTTAGAATTCCATCCTCGAAAAATTTTATTTATTTTGTTTTTTCTTACTTGGTTATTTAACTTTTAATTTTTATTTTTAAACTTTGATCACATCAATTTCATTATCAAGGAAAGTCATTATACACTATTACTAACATTTATCGAAGTTTTAGAACAATAGACAAATGAAACCCCTTTTTTATTGAATATTTTTCTAAATACTCCAATACAATGACAGTATTTTAAAAAAATATCCTCAACTAGACATTTTAGAGAATCTTTACTTGGATTTCTTTAAAATATCATTTTCGAAAAATTTCATTCATGCTATTATTGACACTTATGTTCAGCAAAAAATGTCAAGCATAGATTAAAGTACAAAAGATTAAATTTAAATAGACATAAGAATCTAACTAATAAGAAAATTAAAAACATATAAAATTAAAATTGCAAGGAAACTTAAACAACATAAAAATATACATATAAGCGTGGTTAAATTTAAACATACATGAAAATAAGTCTTTGTTGGGAACAAACTTGATGTTTTATACTAAACCTAAAAAAAAATGCATAATAGCATATGCAATAGCCCCTACATGAAGATAACAAGTTAGAGAAAGAAAAAAACACTTGAACTTTAATATATATATTTTTTACAAACCACATATCAATCCCTGTTTTGGAAGCCATTTATATTTTTGTTTGAAACTTCTTCCCACGTCAAAAGGTAAGCAACTAAGAGCCTGAAAAATGATGTTTTTAGAAAGCTCAAATGGATCATAGCTGGAAGCCACCATTAACAAACTAGTAACATGGTTCCCAAAGTTTTCAGCTGTGAACTTCCTAGTCCCACCAATAAACCCAAGCTTCATGTAAGGAAAAGTACCAATAAAAATGGCTGGACCTAGCAAAAGAAAGAACTTTCATAATCTGGGTGGAAAGACCAACCAAATTGTGGCTGCCCATAGGGATACATGCAGCACGGTTCGGTCATCCAACTGTTGTCCAAACAACTTTCGGCCATGAGCCCTTTTTGACCTTACTAGTAAACCCATGTCTCATGCAAAGAAAGAAAACGAAAGAAGTGCTAAAATTACTTTAGGCAGCAATGAAAATAGGTTACAAAATCTATTTGAAAGATTAAGCAAATCGTGACTGCCTATGGGGAGTTAGGCAGCATAGTTTGATTTAGTCCAAGCTGATTTCCTTTTCTTTGTTTACTTTAGCTTAGACCAACTAAAGGTTGGTTATGAAGGTTGAAAAGAGGGGTGGAAGAATTTATGGCATGACTAAACAACTGTTGCCAGAAGCAGAAACAATAGCTGTTCGGCAACACCAGAAAAACAATGGTGTTCCAACCAACTTGAAGAAAATGAAATAGAAACGTAAAACCAATTAGGCCTAAAATTTTATCAACAAACACACCAAACACCAAAGCATGAAAGGAATAAATAATAAAACTTACATCATGACAAGAGTAAAAATAGTGTAAAACACATGATATAATAAGCAAAACTCAGCCTTAGTATAGGCTGTCTCATTTTTTGAATTTTTTATTTTTAGCTTTCCCTTTTTTTTCTTTTTTGTGCTCTTTCTTTTTTTGTTTTTTAGATGCTTCATCCCTAGCCCCTTTCTTTTGGTAGGCCCCTTTTTTTTCTCTTTCTCTTTTCTCCTCTTTCATCACCTCTTTATTTGGCTATCACTTTTTTCAGCAGCTTCTTTCTCTTTTTTTTTTTACATTTTGTTCTTCTTTTTTTGTTGTTGTTTTGTTTTTCAGCCTTATCTCCTCTGTTTTCTTGACTAAAACCCCCAGCCTCCCTATTGGTCATGTCAAAAAGAAAAAAAAATCTTAATCATGATAAACATGGGCCCTTGGATAAGATTTTATGCAAGGGTCAAAGCTTGCTCTTTTATTCCTTCAAAAGGTCCATTTTGACCATTGGATTAGGACCAAATAAAGATCCAATGATCCATATTAATTACTACAAAGATGATATCTTTATACCCTTCAAATATGTGAAAAGACTATTTTACCCTTAATTGTAATATTTTTGGTATTTAGGCCTTTTCCTTGGAAATCAAGGTTTTTTTTCCCTTAATTACAATATCTCATTATTTTCCAAAAATTATGAAATATTATAAGATTATGATTTGGAAAGTTTCATGAAATTTCGAGCTTAGAAAGGCTAAATTATGAAAATACCCTTATGAGGGTATTTTGATAATTTCACTCTTTTCAGGGTGCTGTTATAATTTCAAACGCATCAAAAATCATGAAATGTTATAAAACTAGAATCTAGAAAGTTTCATGAAATTTTGAGATCGAAAAGGCCAAATTATGAAAATACCCCTCAAAAGGTATTTTGGTAATTTCACGCTTTTCGGGATACTACTATGTTTTCGAACTCACCAAAAATCATGAAATGTTACAAAAAGTGAGATTTGGAAAGTTTCAAGAAATTATGAGCTCAGAAAAGTGAAATTATCAAAATACCCCTATAAGGGTATTTTGGCAATTTCACATTTTTAGGGTACCATTATGATTTTAATGCATAAAAAATCATGAAATATTATAGGATTAAGGTCTGAAAGGTTTTACAAAAATTCAAACTTGAAAAGGTCAAATTACAAAAATACCCCTTATTGTAGGTATTTTTGTAATATGGCCTTTTTTGAGGCTCAATGAAAATTTCAATGGTTTGAAAAAAATGCCAAATTCAATTTAATAGTACCATGATTTCAATGAGATTTTAAAATTTTAGAATTAACCCGGACTCTATTAATTTTGATCGAATTTTATATCATTTGACTTTGTTTGACTCGCTTTAACCCGAGTTGATTTTAGGTTTTAAATAGGCAAATTTATAAGGTTTTTACGGGTCTTAAATGGTTCTCATAAATGGTCTCGATCTTTTGTTCACAAATGAGCCCTGGATCAATCATGTTAAAAAATGTCTCGAACAAAATTTATGTCTACTGTTACACACTCCAAACCAAGGCTTTAGTCACCACTTCTGGTTTGATTTGGGCTCCGATACACCCTGGTTTTTAATTATGCCATTTACTCCCAACTCCCATTAACCAAGCACTAATACACTTGGTATCAAACTCTGTGACCTATTCCTATTTTCCTTGAACTAGGCTTTAATATCTCTTGTCACGGGTTAAGACTTAAACTCCAGGTTCGTATGACTCCAAGATATAGAAATGAACTCTTTCACATCTCATATCAGCCTAACACAAGAAACGATGCATGGACACTCTAGACTGTAGGGCTTGGCTACCTAGTACACTACAAAATGAAAAGGCATAGCTAGTGTTTGAAGAAAGGCTCACAAAAGAACAATAGAAAGGTTTAAGGCAAGAGTAAGGATGTTATTACTCAATGGTTATGTTCTCTTTCCTATGTACATAAGGGTAGGGGACTCTATATTTATAGCTAATTCCTCTTTACAATTAGTGCCACAATACATGCCTAAACTTTAAGGATTACATTAGTTTAAATCTCATGATTCTAGGAGATATGATACAATCCTTGATACTAGGGGATTTAGTGTGGTTGCATAATTTGTGATTGATTGAAATCATGTTGAGCACTGGGCCTTCTAGAAGCTTTTAAATTTGACTTTCCAGGAATGTGTTTAGGCATGCCTACACTTGGGTTTGAACATACCTTGATCTTCAGTGCTCCCACTTATGCTCGACTGGGTGTCCATACATTGCTCAAAGCACCCGCCCTTAGGCCTAGCTCAATCCTGTTAAACGTGAACACTTTTCTTAAGCCTTTAGAGTCTTGATCACTACCTGCTCCATTGTTTGGGCTAGTTCTCCATGACCTGGACCTTCAATGTGCCTCAAGGCTTGGTCCTTTTGGTTGTCAAACTCTATCCCAGTAGAACTTGAACTGCTACTCGATCCAAAAAGAACTCCTAGGCCTCGACTAGCTTGCGGACTGTGACATTCTCCCACATTCATTCTAGCAACACTCTTATTGCTAAGAGGATGATGTGCCCTCCTTACATGCCAATTCTAACTCCTACCTCGCGAACCAATTTTTTAACATTTTGGTCACATACTTGAACATGTACTCTGCTGGCTTCCATTGGTTTTAATCCTAAGTTTTTCACCACTCTACTACAATGGTCTCTTCAACTTGTGTTATTGGAAAATAAGAATAAAGGCCAATCAAGATAATACTATAATTAGTTAAACATATTTAGTAGTCTTATCACTAATAACCAAAGTGCATTATAACAATTTTAATCTTGGACATTCTTTTAAAGAAAACATCATAACTTTGTGTGATCACACTTTAAAAGAAAAAAACAAAGACTTTAAAAAATATATCCCCTTTGGGTAAATAAATTCCCTAGGCTTATTTATCTTTTTCACTTCACAAAAATGGTTACAATTATCTCTAAATTAAAAACATACAATCATCTCTTTTGGGCAAATAATCACATGTAATAACTTAGAGATAATCTATAACAACATAACAAAATTTATTATCATTATAGTTCTTTTGATTTTCTTTTTTCTATTTATACATGTAATCACTGCAAGCAAGATACTAATATAAATATACCTCTATCGATCACTAAAAGTTAAAATTTAGAATGCCTATTACCATTTTATGCACCTTAAAAAATTTTTAGTCATATTATATGATCTTGCTATCAATCAATATAAGCACTTAGCATACCATATTACCAAGTAAATTTTCTCAACAATTAATAATATTTTTATTGTGGCATTCTTTTAAGCATGATTATAAGAGAGATTTCAAAATTAAGATATGATTAGCCATAAAATATCTACCAATGCATATACTTCATATTTACATAAGATTTAACAAATTTCATGATATTCATACCATTAATCTCAACAACAATATATTTCAGTTAAAATTTTAAAATTTACAAGACTAATTTATGCGTACTCTTATAGACTAAAACTTTTACTTATATCCATTTTACTTTCGCAACTCATTTTCTTTATCTATTACCTAGGATCTTGATGCTAATATATATCATGTTTCATAATACCAAAGATATGCTCCAAATACTTACTAAGAAATAAAATGTTACTTTTTGCTCTCTCAAAATATTATATTATCATAAAATAATTAAAATCTTATAAAGGTATACTTAATTTAGATTGTAAAAAAAAAAAATTAAAATCTAGTTTACAATTTATGTTAAGCAAATTCAATATGCATCTATTTAACACAAGATATTTATCATGATATAATTGCACAAATTTAACAGCAAAACTCTCCCATTGTTTCATCATACTAGTATAAAACCTAAATGCTTTTCATGAATTATGGTAACCTATATATTGTTTCATATGTCCATAAAAGAATTGTAAAATTTATATCACATTATTTACTTTGTTAAACTTTAAAGTTAATGCTTAAAATTCTAAATCATAATTACATAATATATAAAACAAAACATTTTAAGCATGTTAAACATATTTATACTAGATAGTACATGCTCTCAAGATAATCAACTTTAATTTCACATGTCACATTTTACATAAGCATGATCACTCATAAAATTAGTTTACCAAAAAATGATATAATGAAATAGAAAAGAGGGAAAATATTGGAAATTGTTACCACTTGAAATTGACCAAATTAACATTTTATTCAAATCATAGAAAGGGAAAATAATTAAGTGATTCATAGTAACATAGGATCCTAAGAGGTAGTAATTCCAGGCTGAATCTTAAAATTGTTGGGATTGACTCAAATCCTATTTGCATAGAGATTTATTTGAGGTGGGATTGGCTAGATATTATTTAATGGACAAGAAAACTTGTAGGAGAAGAATTCTAGATAGGAAAAGGATTTTTGATAGGTAAGTATACTTAGGTATCCGAAAATGATATAAGAGAGTTGTAAGATTTTATGAGATTGATACCCTATAAGACTAAAGAAAATTGAAAAGATCTTTATGAGCATGTATATTTGAGTGGATTAAAAGAGAATGAGAAGGTCAACATACATATAGTGCATGGATGCACAAAGTCCATATATTGTTAAGAAGGTATTCTTTGGCAAATCTCTGATCCTTGTAGAAATAGATGGTGATGAATTGCCAAATCTTGTGAATTACGACACTGTTAAGAAATTTTTCTTAAAAAAAATGAAAAAATGAAAAAAATGAAAAACAAAAACAAAAAGGAGATGATTCAAATTGAAAACCTAGAAAAGATGGTTTGAAACAAAAAGAGGATTGTTTAAGTTGAAAACTTGAAAAGATTGCTTAAATGAAAGTGGAGCTAGAAGGAAACCCTTCAAGAAGCAAAAAAATGGCATGCAATTGGATGAATCAGCAAATGACTTTTAGGGGCAAGTTTCCATTGGTTGCAAGAGATTAGTTGTATAAGATCAAACATAGCAAAATCGCCAATGTAATGAGTTTTTGTGAAAGGATCTAGTTCGAGCAAGTCAAGGTTGCTCGAATGTTCATCATTTAAAGAATTTGATTCTCGAAATATCTTTGGATTACCTATTCTTTGTGTTTCAAAAAGCATATCTTTCTCTTTCTAAAACCAAAATAAATACCCCATGGTTAACTAAATTTCATGTTCAACTTTGAATATGGAATCATTGCATTTGTCACTTGAAATTAAGGTAATGACTGATAATGTTCATGATAAACCAACATGTTGCTCAAAAAAATAAAAAAAAAGATGTAAGGATGATAAAAAATAACAATACAGGGTTAGAAAACAAAAAAAATGAAATGAAAAATTAACTAATCGCCAAAAAAAAGAAGGATAAAAGAAGCAAGATAAAGAAAGAATTAGGAGAAGGTTTCAAGACAAGGTAAAATCAAACTGATCCATCAAAAGTTTGAGATTCCAAACAAAGAGGAAAAAGAAACAAATGGATGAAAAATGAAAGATTCAGAAAGATGAGAATACTAAAAGTGACTTCTAAAATTTGAAAAAACCAAACCAATCTTAAAAATCAAATTAACATGAATGAAAGAACATGATCTAAATCATTGATTTTATCTTTATCTTTCTAATTCATCACAATCATTGCATGCATTGCATACCTTGTTACGATAAATTGTATTGAGGGTGTCTTTGTGAGATGTCTAAAAGAATCAAGATGTGTTTCCTTTCAAACAAGGATAATGGTTTGATTAAGAGAATTGGCCAAAAAAATGAAAGGTTACCCCTAACGTGATCCTCAAAACCTTGACTATTGATTTATAAAGCACCTAAATCACTTTTTCGAGTCGTAGTTCAATCCTAGTCATATTTATTCTTTGACTTACGATTCAATCTCAGTCATATTTATTCTTTGACTTACGGTTCAGTTTCAATCATATTTATTCCCTTACTTGCTAGTCAATCCCAGTCATATTTATTCTTTAACTCACAATTCAATCTTGGTCATATTTATAATTTAACTCGCAGTCTAATCTCGTTTATTTTCATTTTCTAACTTGCAATTCAATCCTAGTTATATTTATTCTCTGATTCGAGGTTTAATCCTGGTTATTTTCATTCTTTGACTCACAATTCAATCCTAATCATTTTTTATTTTTTGACTTGTGGTTCAATTTCGATCATATTTTTTTTAACTTATAGTTCAATCCCGATTATTTTCATTCTTCGACTCACAGTTCAATATCGATCATTTTTATTCTTCAACTTTTGATTCAATCTCAATCATTTTTATTCTTTGACTCATGGTTCAATCTGGTCATTTTCACTTTTTAACTCACAATTCAATCTCGATCATATTTATTCTTCGACTTGCGATTCAATCCCAGTCATTTTCATTCCTTGACTCACAGTTAAATCCTGGTTATTTTCATTTCTTGACTTGCAGTTCAACCCCAGTCATATTTATTCTTTGGCTCATAGTCTAAACCTGATTATTTTCATTTCTCAACTAGCAGTTTAATCCCAATCATCTTTTATTTTTAGTTCATGGCTGAATCCTAAATGTTCTTATTGGCTAACTTATGTACTAATACTAATAATTTTTTGTAGTTTATGAACTTATCTCTCTTTATCTCTCTTTCGCTTGGAAGCATCATCTAGATAAAATTATTGTCTATGTCTTTGCATTATTTTTTATTCTCAGAAATATACAAAAAAGGTAGCTATCAACATTGAATTTTATCCGGAACATTTTTTAAACTTGATTGACCCAAACCCATTTACGAATAAAGGCTAGAACCATTAATTTAAGACCATCACATAAATCATTTAAAGACCTAATTACAAGCCTAAAAAAAACCCATTTGAAACCCATAAAAAAGCCCACTTTAAGAGCCTATAAAATGCATTAATATTTAGGCCTATATAATAAACAAAAGAAAAAGAGACCCTTAGAGTTACTGTCAAACTTTTTTGCATGGGATTTATATGAAGACTACCTTTTTCACTTGGATGCATGATAAATAAAGAAGAAATGAAGTGATTAAGCCCTAAAGTCAACTCAAGTCAAATCTAGTTAAACTTGGTCAATAAAGTTAAAATTAGTCAAACAAAGTCAAAATTGCACAAAACTTGATCAAAATAGATAGAACCTAAATCAATTCTCAAAATTCATATCCTAATTAGAATCAATGTAGTTTAAAGTTAAAATAGAGGATTTTTAAAACACTAAAAATTTTTATTGCACTTGAAAAATTATAAAATCACTAAAATGCCCTTTAGGTGAATTTTCGTAATTTGACTTTCTAAAAGACTTTTTTTTAATGAAACTTTTCATATCTCAATTTCATAATATTTCATGTTTTTTTGTATCATTTAAACCATAGTAGTACCTCGAGAAGTGTGAAATTACTAAAATACTCCTTAGATGTATTTTCGTAATTTGCCTTTCCCGAGCTCGAATTCTCACAAAACCTTTTAGATCTAAATTTTGTAATATTTCATGATTTTTAGTGGTTTAAAATCTCAAAAATGAGCATGAAAACATTGATTTCTAAGAAAATGACTTAAATACCGAAAACTTTGTACTAAGGGTAAAATGGTCTTTTCATCTAGTTTAAGGGTTATAAAAATTCAAATTTTGCAATGAATAATGTGGACCAATAGATCTTATATTGAATCTTGATCCAATGGCTAAAGATTGCTCTTTGAAATAAAAAGGAAAAACTTTAGCCCTTGGATGAGATTTTATCCAAAGGTCTATATTCAATCTTTCAAACATATTTTAGTGGCTTTTTTCTTTACAAGAAAAAGAGGGCTCTTGGAAAAAAGAAAAGTTTTTTTAGAGGAAAAGTTTAGAGAGAGGAGAAGTTTTTTGAAGAGTTGCCATAAAAAAAGAGGAAAAATGAAAGAAAAACAATAACAAAAAAGAAAGATGAAGAAGAAAGAGGTTTGCTGGTCACTTGAAAATTAACAAAAATGGTAGGAAGGTTGGAGCAAAAAAAAAGAGAAAGCTTGTTAGCTTTTGGAGAAAACAGATAATAGGTAAATTTCTTATTGCTCTTTTATGGTTTATTTACATATGATAAACCATTATCATGTTTTCATTGTAGGTTTTTAGCATTCCCTATAGGGTAAACAAGCTTTCCACGTAGAGTATAAGGTGTGAAAATATGAACTTTTATTTACTTTTTTTTTTCATTACATTGATGAACCAGGAGCATTCAAGCTCTATTTATGGACCATGGTTGTTGGTTCCTTTAGTTAGCGTTTGCTAATAGTGTTTTAAAAAAAATAAAAAGGTGCAACCTTGGCGGTATGGTTTTGAAAATGTAAGTTGTATGCAATGAAAAAGAGCCTTCTTTTTTCTCTTTGAAGATCAAAAACCATTTGAAAGCATAAGAAAGTTTTAAAAGTTTAAAAAGTTTAAAGCATCAAAACCTAGTTTTTTATGCATTTTTGGTTTAGTTCAAACTTTGGTGGTGCAGTTTTAAAAGAAACAAAACCTATTTGTGATTGCTTCCACTTGTTTAAAAAAGTTTTCAACCCCATTATTTCACATGTGCTGTTCAATTTTTTACATAATCTGTGGACAAAAACCCAAAGTTTCCCTTTCCATGTTTGTTGACTTCTTTAAGGGTGTAGTATGTGAATAGACATTTAAAGATTCATCTAGTATATTTGAGGAAATTGGTTTATAGAAACAAAAAAGTTGGGACTACTGATTATTTGGTTTTCTTTTGAAAACTGAAAGTTTTGTAAGATAGAAGAAAAAATGTCTTTCATGAGAATATTTGGTTGTCTTTTGATGAGATTAGACGGTTAGCCATTTATGCTTTTGACATTATCACCTAAAAGGTAGCCCTTATTTACAAAAAAATAGAAATAAATAAATTTGACAACTTCTTAGGATTAAAGAGAATGAAAATTCAAGGATTAGGAACTTCATGGCTAGAGAAGCCATGGCTAGAATTAGTGGTCCATAAAGATTGTTGCATAGGAATAACCTTGTTCTTCTTATCATTATTCCAACCTTTTAATAGTTGATAAAAATCACATGAAAGCATTAAAGGCAACGCATGGGACCTATAATTATAGGGATTGTTGGACTGGGTATTTCTTTTAACTTCATGTTCTTTAGCCTAAACGATGATGGAAAACATGACATAAGCAAGATGAATAGGTAAAAAAGAATCTGGGAAGGTTTTTTTTTTGGAATTTTATGTCTTGTTTTATGTATATAATCAATAAATTTTAAAATATGTGCCTAAAGTTTATTTGTTTTTTATAAAATATATTTTCATGCATGTTTAAAGTTGTCCATACCCATGCACGCTTTATGTGGTTTAAGTTTAATAACAATTTTAATTTTATACATTTTAATTTCTTTATTGTTTGGATTCCCATACTCGTTTTAATTTAATCTTTCATAGTTTAATTTATGTTTGGTATATTTTATTTTTCATGCATTTTAAATTTATGCATAATAATAATAATATTGATTTTAAAGAAAGAAGAAATATATACAAAATATGTAAGAATATAAAATATTATTTTTTAGAAAAATTATGAAAACAAGCTAGCTTCAAAAGTTTGCCTAGATGTTGGAGATTTTTAGAGAGATTCGTAAACTTTTAAGATTTAAACCCAAACCTACCAAAAACCCCAAATTCGTTTTAAATTTCTAAGGATTTGCATGAAAACTTTTTATGAAGTAATTTGTTCCCGAATGTTACCTAGATGATAGGATATTTAGTAAATTTTATTTCATTAAGAGTTTTCATACATTTTCGTAACTTAAAATAAATTCATCTTGTTAAAATAACATGTATAAAAATAAAAAATAATAAAAATAATAGGATGAGATTATAAATATAAAAAATCACATGTAAACTCTACCTAGATGTTAGAGAGTCCAAATGGCCTCTTTATTTGAAAACCCGATTTTTAAATTTGTATTTTATCATCATCTGCATATAACTTATTTCTTAAAATAATGTGTACATTCATAATTCATATATATGTTTGTTGATGTTTAATATTAATTATATTATTCATTTTTTTTACTACCTAAAAAGCTTTTTTAAAAATTTTTAGTTTTGAACAAATAAAATTAAAATAGGATTTCATAAAATATAGTTGTTGATACTCTACCTAAATGTTGTAGAGTCATCAATAATTATCATTTATAAAGAGTGTTATTTTATTATTTTAAAAAATATATTATGATAAATCTTAAATGAAAAAACTATATTTAAATTTTGCCTTTATGTTGATGACTTTGAAGGTAATTCTTTAATTTGAAAATTTTTATAATATTCCTAAATTAAAAATTTTTTAACTAATTTTATTTCTTTAAAACAAAGGGAATTATAATTAAATTTCATATAAAAAACCATATTTATCCAAAATTACAAATAGCTCATAATTAGTTGGTACCAATTTTGTGGACATTATGGGGTGCTAATTCTTTCTCACATGTAACTGATTACGAAATCCAATCTGTTTTTGTAGATCTAAATTATCTTTTTAATAAAGCTTTAAACTCATTTTATTGTTTTATTAAAAGATAAAAATTTTAGGTGATTAATCACATCCTAAAGAAGATTGATAGTGACTCTCCATCTTTTTCATGATTTTTAAATTTTTACGTCTAGCGATCAAGTTTTTTGACTAATATATTATGACATCATTTAGAATGGTCTAGATATCCTATGAAAAAGCAATGAGTACTCATAGGTTCAGTCTTTCTTTCAGAGTAGTTATAAATTTTAAATACTATAAGACATCCATAAACTCAAAAGTAGTTCAAGCTAGGTTTACTACCAGTCCACAATTCAAAAGGTGTTTTAGGAACAAATTTACTAGGCACCTTACTGAGTATATACAAAGCAATTTTAGTAGTTTCATCTGAAAGAGATTCCAAAAGATTGATCTTACTCATCGTGCTTTCCATCATATCCTTAAAGGTACAATTCTACCTTTTGGCCATACCATTTTGTTTAGGACTACCAAGCATAGTATATTAGGTAATAATCACACACTATTATAAGTATTTGGCAAATGGTCCTATGTGCTGTCCAGATTCACTATGTTTGTCATAATACTCACCACCTTAATTAGACCTAACGACTTTAATAATTTTCCCTAACTTTTTCTCTACCTTAATTTTAAAAATTTTAAATTTATCAAAAGCATTATATTTTTCATCAAACAGGTAAAAATACCCATAGCGAGAATAGTAATTAATAAAAGTAGCAAAATCTTTATTACCACATAAAACAGATGTAAAAGGTCCACCAATATCAATGTGTACAATTTTCAGAATGTCAGAACTACAAGTTGCCCCTTTCTTCTTAGTCTTAGTTAGTTTACTCCTTATTAGTTTACTCCTTATGCAAGCAACACAAATGTCTAACTTTTCAAAATCAAGGGATGGTAAAGTACCATCTTTTATCAATTTTTGTACTCTCTCATTAGAAATGTGACCCAACCCTTTATGCCACACCAAGAAAGAGTTTTCTTTAATAAAAAATCTTTTAGACACTATCTTTTCAACTTTATTGCAATTACAATTATATTCATTATTAAAGGCCATACACAATTTATATAAGTTGTCAACAATTTTAAATTCACCAACAACATTTAAATTTAAAAACAAATCAACATTTCCATTTCCATTTCCAATGCAAAAGTAGTAACCACATTTGTCCAAAACAGAAAATAAAATCAAATTCCTCCTAAATGAAGTACATAAAAAATATTTTTCAAAATAAGTTCACAACTACAATCCAAATCTAAACCTATTGTTCCTATATAACTAATGTCTTTCAGCATTATTTTTAACTTTAAGTTTGGCCTTTTTCTCACTTGGCTTCAGTTTGCTTTTGAACCCCTGCAAGGTAATAGCAAAATGAATAGTTGCACTACTATCAAGTCACCATGAATTCAGTGGGGCACTAACAAAGTAAGATTCAAAACAAACAAGAGTCAGTGAATTACCTTTTTATTTATTCTTTTTCTCTAACCAAGCCTTATATTTGGGGCATTCATGCTTTGTATGGCTTTTTTTCTTGCAGAGAAAACACTTGATATCTTTGTTAATGATAGCTTTAGGACCTCTTACCCTTTTAGTTTGACCACTACCCTGTCCTTTATTATTTTGAACTTTTTTACAAGCATTAGGAACATATCTCCTAGGTTTTCCATAATTCCTTTAGTATTTGGGTTTAGAGTAAGTAGTAAGATAGGTACTCTCACTTCTTTTTTTCTTAAGTTTTTCTTTTTTAGAAACACATTTTAAGACAAGATCATTAACACTCTAAACCTCATTCATAGCATTATAAGCCATTTTGATATGAGTGAACTCAATAGATAATGAATTAAGGGTATGGTGAATAATAAATTTGTCAGCGAAGATAATATTATGGGAAGTTAATTTAGTTTGAATGTGGACCATTTTTATAATAAAATCTTTAACACCTTTTGCATTGTCATACCTCATACTTGTAAGCTTACTCATAAGCTTTCTAGCTTTAGACTTACTAGACTTTTGGTATCTATTGCCTACATTATTGTAAAGATCCCTAGCATTTTCAGTATTATCCAAACCACTCAAAAAATGTTAAAAAATAGACCTCTTTATGACATATAGACACATATAATTTGCCCTTATCCATTTGGCAAAAAAAATTTTTTATTCAACATACTTTCCTCTATAAGATCAATAAGTGTTAAAAAAACATAAGACTATGCTTATCTTACTCATAACCAAAGCAAAGTTTAGATCTTTATTCCATCTCTTATAATTAGACCCATGAAATACTTCGATAGTGGCTTGATTTTTATTGATAGTAAAAGTCACTATTCAAGACAAAATGCAACATTTGTCAATAGACAATAATGTATAGCAATGATTCATGAAGTGTAAACAATTACTGAAAGATCCAAGTGCATCATCACAAACTCCTCTTTGGACAAATAAATTTTTTAGACTGATACACCCTTAGCCATGATGCTTTATGTTCCAAAACAAATTACTTGTACATTAACCCTTTTTAGGCAAGTAAATGTATAAAATAATTTAATAATCATCTCATAACCTTAGAATGATAAAATATTCCATTAATTTTAGCAAGTAAGCTACTTTGGCAGCCAAGCACTTATATCAATTAATGAAAATTTTCTTCACATTGGGAAATTTTATTAATTGCCCAAAATTCTTGATTTACGTACTCAACCTTAATGTATGTAATGGACTATTCCAATTGTGATATTAAACCTAGATGTATCTCATTAGGCCCTATAAATAGTGTATATTGCATTTAAACTTGGGTATGTAACTTAATTTAAAACTATTTTTAATTACTTGTCACTTATATACATAAAGTTCAACCTAAGTGTACATAAATATTAAGGCCTACATAAGGAGAGTACCTATTGCCATTAGATTCCTAGCATGCCAAAATATTTTATCATAAAATAAAATAAATAAAATCATGTGCATAATGTGTAATAATTAGTGAACAAGGCATGAATATTAAACAATAAATATTTCATGCAATTTAAAAATTTCAAAAAAATCATAAAAAAATCAAAAATAAAATTTTGAGCATGTTAGAAAAAACCAAAGTAAAAAGGCCACTAGACGAACCCACGTACGCTGCACACACCATTCTTTGCACATGGGTTTCATCAGACATTATAAGAGTTATCTTCAACCTCCAATTGGGTTGACCTGACTCGATTGGAAAGGTTTCCTAACCCGTTTAGGTTTGTTGACTATTTTTAACCATTTTCAATGCATTTTCATGGCATTTTCAAGAAATTAAACTATCCAAAATTCAATTAAAGTGATTTTCTATCAAACCAATACAAAAATCACATTATGAAACAACAAAAACAAGATCAATTTGGGAAAAATTTTGGATTCTATAAACTCATATACAACCCATTTTTGTTTTCTTTCTACTTGATCATTTTACACCAACATTTTATAAAATCAAATGTTTTGATTCAAGTTTGTAACACATAAGAGACATAATCCAAGGATCAATTTCGGATTAAATACATAAAATATTGATGTCTTAATCAAAACAAGAATTTTGATAAAAATTATAACCAAAAACTTTGAACCTCATTTTCTCTCTCCATACAAGCAATTAGAAAAAGATCCTTATATGATTTTAATCCTTTTTCATACAAGAACAAAAGCCCTTAACTAATTCTGAAAAAATAATGATCAAAATTCAAAAAATTTTTGCAACAACTTATTTGCCCTAAACAAGCAATCCACCAAAAAATTAGTTAAATTAACATGAAATTAGGATCCTAATTTCACACAATCATGCTTTGATACCAACCTAAGATTATTGTGGGAAAATTAGAACACATACATTAATCGAAGAGATTGGGCATATTTGTTTCAGTAGCCATCATGAATTCGTGAAAGCAAAACAATCCTTGAAGCGGCTATGGTCTTCCTCTTTGCTCTTTTCTTTTGTTAGCGATTTCTCAATAGGTAGTTACTTATTGCAAAAGTGAAAAGGAGACCTTAGCCTAATTAATTAAATGACCCTAAAAGCCTCCCCATCAAAGGCTTATTGGGCCAAAGGTTTACATAACCACCATACCACATTGACCCATTAGATATACAAAGCGTACACTTAAGTGATCACATTAAATTATTTAGGCTCTCATGCTTGTCTCATATTAGAACTAAATTAGCAATTAATTTTATTAAATTATTAAAATCACCAATTAATAGTAATCAACTTATGAAAAATTCTAACACTAAAATCCACTTCGCTGAAAACTGTAACACAAGAACAACCAACTAAAATTGTCATTGAAGCTCGTGCAGCAACATGGGAGGAGGCAGAGAAAGCCAGGTATATGGCCGGGTATTTTCTTTCTAAGAAACAATGAAGGCCTCTTTTGATATCCTTTTTTTCCTTATTTTGAATCATTTTAGTTATTTTATGAAGCTTAAATATTGATCCTAAGCGTATAACTTACCATTGCACATGATCATGGTTTGTAGTTTTCTATGAGAAAATTGGTATGGCATTGATCTGTTGATTTGACAAACTTTTAAACAAAACTTAACATCTTTTCTTTTGGTGCATGGACATGTAAAGAAATATATGCTTCCATAGATGCATCTGTATAAGATTTTTTTTGGATCTTTTTATGTTTTTGGAATATGGCACTTCGTTGTTAGGGACACTTAGGGTAATTTATTTATATATAAAAATTTGCATAACCAGTTATGCAATGGTAGTTTTTGGTTAACACTCCATCTGTAACTTGAAGTGTAAAGTTATAAGGCAATTATCTAGGTTCAAACGTGAAGAAATGAAAATTCAAGCATAGGAGAACCATCAAAAAGCAAAAACTGAGACTGAGATGAGAAAATTTGAGGATTATATAGCATCTGCTAGTATATGTTTTATTTTTGTTGTCACCTCTGTTATTTCGTTTATTGCCTAAATTGCAATTTGCAAATCTTAAGATTAGTAAAATCAATCACCTATTCATTCTCTTTCTCTATACAATCCTAGCAGACGATTTTCTTAAATTCTTATATTCATTGTAATCACATAGAAAAGTTTACATACAAGAAGTGTTAAATGACTTCTGGTAGTTGTGATTATGCAAATGGCATAGAGTTGAAAGAATATTCAGGGGAGATAATATGGATTCAAACTATTAGCATTAATTAAAGTTGAAATAGTGGCAAGCTGTAGTCTAAGCAGCTTACTATTCAATCTCTACTGGTCACTCTTTGTTAGCTCAAGTCAAGCTTGACTCACATGTTAAGCAACAAGATTGTGCACAGCTCATAAACTTTTTGCCAAGCTCCTAATCTTAGGCAATCCATTATCCTCATTATCCTCATACCAATCTCGTATTACATATAAATGTATATGACGAGTATAGTAAAGTACAACTGATCTGTGAGTATAGGAAACTGGAAAGTAGCTATCAATTTAGAGTATAAACTTAAGACCGCTATGTCTTTTTACCTTTATTTTATGAATCTTTGTAATCGGTTTAAATATTAGATTTATGCAATTGAATGTCATTTTTGCTCAGTTTTTAGGTGGAAGTTTAACAAATGCAGATAATTTGCCGTTGCTACCTCACGCATGATTCTGACTAAAAATTCTATCGTTAATAGTTAGATATGAATTCATACACGGACTGTATGGTGTGGCGTTCAGGTTGAGGTTAAAAGGATGAGGGGGCGTGCTTATGATAAGCTCATGAATAAGCTAGCGACTATAAGGCACAAGACTAACGAAATGTTTTTCAGGGCTTGTATTATGGATTTTATGGATTTTAATAATATATTTTATAGATTTTAACTTTATAATTGGGATGATTTTAGAATTTTTGTGGATATAATCTTTATGATGTGGATTTGATTTTTTTTAATAAATAATAAACAATAATAGACTTTTAAAATACTTACAAACATTTTATTTTTAATTTAAAAATTTCTTAAATAATTATAGATAAAATTAATGAAATTATTGATGAAATTTAGATTTTACCATTCAAATTTTCGCTTTTAGCAACAAAAATAAAAACTTGTCATTGAAGTATTGATAGGATACTGATGAAATACCAAAAAATATCAATTTTTACTGATCCATTATAAATCATTTATCATAAAATTATCGATAAAATATTAATAGAATGTTGATGAATTATCGACGAATTTTATTGATGAAGTATCAATGTAATTATTGATAAAATTTTAAATTTATCAATGAAATATTATTACCGACGAGTATACTATTTTCTTTTTTAGAAGTAATTACGGGAAAACGATCAATCCTAGCTTCTCCCTTAGTCGAAAGAAATATTGTTTTCCTTTTTCTCCCTTAATTTGAAGCTTGAGAAATTTGATTGTGTTTTATTTTTTTCTATAGAAAAGAAGTACATGGTCGCCTAGCCCAAAATTTTATTTAATGGAGATTTAATTTAAATATATTAAATTATAAAAATAGTAAAATAATAACACAGCAATAATAAGGAAAAATTAAAACTTTCATATTTAACCGTAAATGTTAAAAAAAATTATGATTGTTTTTAATATAATTTTATATTTTAAAAATATTGCATAATAATTTCGTTATCTATTTTTATTTGTACTTGTAATTTTTAAAAATATGAAAACTATTATACGGGAAAAACAAGTCAAAGTGAATTTTAATTACTTTAAGAACTTTTTTTCCAATAAAAGTCCAAAAAGAGTAAAATAAAATTTTAAATACTTTAATAGCTTTTTTAATGAGACTCAACAAAATAAATTTTAAAATGTTTTTTAAGCAGGGCTCAAAATATCTAGAGCCTGAAATAAATTCATCCTTACCCCATGGAAAACAAAATAAACTTAAAATAATATTTTCCAGTACGGCTTAAACCCCCATTCACCCCATTAGTCTCCGTTCTTCGATGTACATTGTCACTAAAATCATAACGTGATATCCAAATATCAAGATCTTCCTATAAATTATGCATTAGAATTTTTGTGCGGTCTTAAAGTGGTTTGCTTAGAGAAAAAAAGCTAAAAGATGGGTACTTTTAGCTAAAAGACGATTTATATAACACGAATCCTAGTCGCGCTGATCATGACGGGCGAAACATTCAGTGGGATGAGCCGTTGCAATGGAAGAAGCTAAGGCTATTGCTTTCGCGTGAACTGATTGAAGCATGGCTTGTACATGACGGAATGATTGTCATCATCGTCAAAATCAGAAGAACTGCAAAATATAAACCTGTGTTTGTAAGGTCTCCCATTTTCTTCTTTTCCGCCAAAGCAAAATTCTCTTACCTTGGCATGTTCAATTACTACTTTAGAAGTGCTGATTATGTGGCTATAATAAAGACGTACGTACCAAGTGGATTGAGTGATTGATTTTCTGCCATAGATGGAGAAGGGTTGTAGGCCCATAACTGAGCACATCACATGTGCTTGATTTAGTGATCAGTCCGTATGTTCTGGGATATAGCTCGAGCCATCATGTTTCGCAGAAGTTTTGGAGGAAGTTTTTTTAAGTAAAATTTATGAAAATTTAATTAAAAATTATTAAATAAAAATTAAAATTAAAAGTTAAAATTAATAAATTAAAAGATTTTGTTATATAAATCAAATATGTAAATTTAAAAAAAAAATAAATTTTGATATATTTTTAAATAATTACTTTTAATAAAAATTTTATCAAAATATTTATTATTGAATATTTACTAATTGAATTTAAATTATAAATTGTATTTTTAATAATTTTTTAAATATTATTAATTTTTTATTAAATTCTACAAATATATGGGTTTCACTTTTTTATTAAAATTTTAATTGAATCGTTTATATTAAAAAATTTCACAAAATTTTCCTAAAAATCTTTGTCTAGGTTTTTTTCTCGTGCTTCTACCTTATGATAATTTACTTAAAAAGTGTTTAATATAAGGTGATTCGTCTAAAAAATTATAGTGGTTTGTGCTCAAAAATTACATCACTTCATTTGATAATAATTTAAAAATAGTTTTTGACAATAAACATAAATCATTAAGGTCATAAATTATTGCTTTGGGAGTAATTTGATTCTCATCCTAGAAGATGAAAAAACTTTATCATCATGAAAAAAAATAATTTTTAATATTATTTTTTGATAAAGTTACTCTCATAAAAAATATAATTAACATTATGCTAATAAGTTAACCACTAAAATTTTAAAAAAATAATTTTTAATCACTTATTCTAAAAATATTTTATAATATAAATTTATATTAAATAAAAAAGATAATAAAATTATTTAATAAATTTTTTTAAAAACTTATTTTTATCAAAATTGATTTATACTTTTTAATTTTTTATAAAATATTGTTTAATTATTTTATAAATTGTTTAAATAAGTAATAAATATTTCTTTTTTTCCCTTAATTTGAAGATTGACAAATTTGAATTTGTTTTATTGTTTTTTTTCAATAAGAAGATGTACACAGTCGCCTAGCAAAAATTTATTTAATGGAGATTTAATTTAAATATATTAAATTATGAAAAATAATAATAACAATAATAAAAAAAACTAAAATTTTTATATTCAATCATAAATATTAAAAAATTTATAATTATTTTTAATACTTTTTTTATTTTAAGAACATTGCATAATAATTTTGTTATCAATTTTTATTTATGTTTGTAATTTGAAAAAAATATGAAAATCTATTATGTGGAAAATAAGTCAAAGTGAATTTTAATTACTTTAAGAATTTTTTTTCAATAAAAACCCCAAAAAAAAGTAAAATGAAATTTTAAATATTTTAATAATTTTATAATGAGACTCAAAAAAATAAATTTTAAGAAACCTATTTAAGCAGAGCTCAAACTCTCTAGTGCCTGTAATAAACTTAAAATATTTTTTTCAGTACGGCTCAAACCACTGTTCACCCTACTAATCTACTTCCTTGAATGAACAATGTCACTAAATCTAAATGTCAAGACCATATAAATTATGCATTAGAATTTTTTTTGCACGGTCTTCAAGGTTTTGCTGCAGATTTTTTTTTTCTTTTTAGAGAAAAAGAGCTTAAAATAATTTCAAGTGACTAATTGTTTAAAATTATTCTTTGATTTAAAAATAAATGAAATAAATCACACAAAAAAACTTAATTAAGTTGCACATTACATTATATATCTGGTAATTTATACAGGTTCAAAACAAATTGAATAAAAAAATCAAAATTTAAAATTTACGAAATTTTGTCACATATTAAAAACTAATTCACATTTATTTTAGGTGAAGACATTAATTTGTCTACAAAAGAATATAACATTAAAACATCCAAACTTATCAATGGTCGACATATTTTAAAAGAAAAAACATTTACCTATATCTTAATTGGATAATAAGAGAAAAAAAATGGGAAACATTTGAAGGAATATTTCCCTCACGGGCAAAAAGCTCCAATAAAGTCCTGCCAAAATATCTAGCCTTTTCTGAAAAGTCTTCCATGACCCATTTGATCAATACATTAATTTAATTTTTTTTTTCAGTCACTCTCTTAGTCGCTTATTAGTTGTTCATTTACAAAAATCCAGTTTGTCAAATGGTGTTTGGCCTTAATACATTAACTTTCAAGTTGTATATGAAAAAAAGAAACGTGAAATTGTAGCAAATTGACCCCGAAAAAAAAAAAACGGAGAAAAACAATAGAGGAAGGAGAAAGGAAAGAGAATGTTGTTTCAAGATTTAATTGAAATACAGTATTGACTCTTGGCTTCACCGTCCAGGAGTTAACTTTCAAGTTTTCTTGATCCGTGATCCCTTTCTTCATATTTATCTCTCTGTTTGTCTGTTGTTTTCCCCTGTAATGGAGAATACAAGCAAACGAAGTACCTTTTGCCTTCAAAGCCTGTTATTTATCTTTCTTCCATGCCTCTTTTTCTTAATTCAGTACCTTGCTGTCCCTGTTACAGGAGACTCACTGGTAACCCCTTACAACCCCATAGAAAACATCACTATTGACTGTGGTTCTTCCACCGATAACCGATCTCTCGATAATCGCCCTTGGATCGGAGATGTCAATGGAAAATTCACCCCCATAGAGCAACAAAACAATAATAATAAATCATCAGTGTCTTTAACAGCAACTCAACCACTGCCCACCTCAGTTGATACCGTTCCGTACTACACGGCTCGGCTTTCTCACTCAGAATTCACCTATTCAATTCCCCTCACCGCTGGCCAAAAGTTTATTCGCTTGTACTTCTATCCAACTTCAAATCCAGGCTTTGACGACCCTTTTAATAAAGCTTTCTTCTCTGTTAAAGCAGGTCCCTTTACCCTTCTCAGGAATTTCAGTGCTTTACTTCATGCTGGAGGCAAAATTACTCTCATCAAAGAATTTTGTGTAAACATTGATAACGGCCAAAGGCTAAACTTAACCTTCACTCCAAGTCCTGATATCTCTGATTCTTATGCTTTCATCAACGGTATTGAAGTCGTTTCCATGCCAACCAATCTGTATTACAAACAAGCAAGTGATGCTGGGATTTTTTTTCTAGGCCAGGGAAGCTTGTACTCCCTAGGAAACAACTCCGCCCTTGAGATGGTGTATCGAGTCAACGTTGGTGGGAGACATATCTCTCCAGGAGATGACACTGGGATGTTCCGTAGCTGGTTAGAGGACAAAGACTATTTGACAATCGCGAAACCAAGTGCTCTTCCTGTTAATAGCAGTATTAATCTGACCTTCAGAAATATACAATCGTTCTCTGCTCCAAGGGAGGTTTATGTAACTGCCAGAACCATGGGAACGAACAAGACGGAGAATGAGAACTACAATCTGACATGGGATTTTCTTGTTGATTCTGGGTTCAATTACTTTGTAAGGTTACATTTTTGTGAGTTTCAGGGAGAGATAACAAAACAAGGTGATAGAGTCTTTGAAATCTTCTTGGCTAATTTAACTGCAGAAACTCAAGCTGATGTTATTGTCTTGAGTGGTGGAAATGGGCTTCCAGTATATAGGGATTTTGTAGTGGCAATAGGAACGAAAGGAAAAGTAAAGCAACAAAGTCTCTCGATTGCTTTGCATCCTTCGCCGGGATGGAGAACTCTTTATTCTGATGCAATCTTGAATGGGCTAGAAATCTTCAAATTAAGCAATAGTTTTGATCTTGCCGGACCTAATCCTGATCCAGTCCTCATAAATTCACCAGGAAATTCACCACCAAGCTTAACGAAGCCCAAGAACACCAACAATACAACATTAGGTATTGTGGTAGGTGTAATAGCGGGCTTTGTTGTTTTCTCTCTTCTTTGTTTCTTCATTTTCCGGCGAAAGATGGGAGTCAAAGATTCAGGTTCCAGTGAGGGAGTTTCATGGTGGACCCAATTTTCCTCTACAACAAAATCCAACAAGTCAACCAAGTCTCGTGGCTCATCTCTGCCCTCCGATCTTTGCCGCTACTTTTCACTGGCCGAGATCAAAGGCGCAACCAACAACTTCGACAGTGTTTTCATTATTGGTGTTGGAGGTTTTGGTAACGTGTACAAAGGATTCATTGATGGCGGGGCTACCCAAGTTGCAATCAAACGGTTGAATCCTGAGTCTCAACAAGGGGCTCATGAATTCAAGACCGAGATCGAGATGCTCTCCCAGCTACGCCACCTCCATTTGGTCTCATTGATTGGCTATTGCAACGATGGCGGTGAGATGATTCTTGTGTACGATTATATGGCCCATGGAACACTTCGTGATCATCTATACAACACTGAAAATCCTCCTCTTCCGTGGAAACAACGGCTAGAGATTTGTATTGGTGCCGCGCGCGGATTGCATTATCTTCATTCAGGTGCAAAATACACAATCATTCATCGAGATGTGAAGACAACAAATATCTTGTTGGATGAGAAGTGGGTTGCTAAGGTTTCGGATTTTGGGTTGTCTAGAGTGGGCCCCACGAACATGTCCAAAGCCCATGTTAGCACGGTAGTGAAAGGCAGCTTCGGATACTTGGATCCAGAGTACTATCGTCGTCAACAATTGACAGAAAAATCTGATGTATATTCATTCGGTGTGGTCCTCTGTGAAATATTATGTGCTAGGCCACCAATTAGTCGCACGGTCGAGATGGAACAGGCAAGCTTAGCAGCATGGGCACAACAATGCCATCGAAACGGAACTCTGTACAAAATCATTGATCCATTTTTGAGAGGTAAGATTGCGCCTGAGTGTTTGAAAAAATTCACAGTAGTGGCTATGAGTTGTTTGCTTGATGAAGGAATCGAAAGGCCATCGATGGCCGATATTATGTGGAGCCTGGAGTTCGCACTACAATTGCAAGAAAATGGTGAGGAGGAGCTTAAGCCTAATGGTGGGGCGGGCATTGAAGAAGACATCGATGTGGAGAGCCCCTTTAAAAACTATGGATTGGAAGATGACAGTGGGGAAGTGTTCAGTAGCATTGGTGATCATGTCATGAATTCCAAGACCACTAGTGCTTTCAGCATAACAACAAGTGATGAACAAAGTTTTGTTAGCAAAGATTCTGACAGACTCTTGTCTAAGGCAGTGTTTTCCGAGATTAGAAATCCGCAAGGACGATGATCAAAACTTGATGCATGCTTGCATATAGAACGGTATCTTGGAGTGTCCTGCTTCATTTGAGATAGATCTATTAGTACTTTTATTCTAATTGAAGAAAAATTTGTATGCATTGTAGCATCATTAATATTAGATTTCAAGGTAGGTTGACGTACCTCATCTATATTTAATATTTTATGAGCTGGTTGCATAATTTAAGAATGCTTTCAATAATTGTTGCAAGCGATAGATCCAGAATTTATATTACGAGGGTAAATTGTTAAATAATATTTATTTACAAGAATTATTGTAATTTTAAATATATTTATATAAAGTCAAATATTTTTAAAAATAGTCAAATATTTCTAAAAATATAAAATATTAAAATATTTGTATAAAAATTAAAAAGTATAAAAATTCAATTTTATATAAAAAAAATTTTCTTCATAATTCTTTTAACATTTTTCATATATAGTTGTTTTAGACATACTTTTTATCTAAAGCAAAAGGATGTTATTCAAGTTTACTTTTGGGATGGTGTAATTAAATAAATTTATTGTGCCTAAATAAAAATATGTCACATAACTTCCAAAAATAAAAATGAATTTGATATCTTAAAAAAATATATTGAATCTTTATATTATGCTTTCAAAATTAATCTAAATCTAAAAACTTAAATAAAAAATTTAAATTTTCAAGTAAGCTTACTTGACTACACTAAAATAAAAGAAAGTAAAAAAAATGTTTATTTAGTTTTTTTAGTAAACCTCTTATTTTGATATTTACACTAAATTAATTTAGATCTCATTTTCCACAATTTTCTCTTTTCTTTTACCTAATTGTTCGATTCCTATCAAATAGTTATTTTTCTTTCACCCATTAAAATTTTTTTTAGAATCTTCTTAACTTTTTGAAAATTTTTTTTTAGATTTAATATCAACAAAAATAAAAAAATTTATTATATTAACTACCAATAATAATAATAATTTTATATTTACATTATGAACTATTGTTTTACTTAATTATCTTTTTTATTTTGTTAATATAGTTTTATACCTTTCAACATTATAAAAGGCCTATACTTAAATTTATTTTTTTTTTTACAATTTTGTGGGGGAAAAATCAAAATTTAAAAAATTTTGGATTTTTTTTTAATAATTCTACTTATTTTTTATATTTTAGTGGGGGAATCATTAAATTTTTTGGTGACTTACTAATAACAAAATTTGTTTGTCTAGATTATAGATGGGGTAGCTGCCTTGAACTAAAGTTTCGTCCGACCTATATAAAATATATATAATTAAATTATTATAATTATGTAATATATACGTGAATTATTTTAATATTTTTATTTTTTTCAAAAAGCAATTTTTTATTGGATAAATTTTTTAAATCAATTTAAATTTCAGGTTGAACTTTAGACCACAAATTTAAAGCTCAAGCTTTGACTTATCCGATCTTATCCGATCTGAATAAAATATATAATTTTATATTATATATGTAAATTTTTATTTTAATATTTTATCCAAATTTTTTATTTTTTAAACTTTTTATTATATAGATTAAATTTTAACGGATAGATTTAAATAATTTATAGTTTGAGTAAGACAAAAAAATTTTAAAATCTAAAATATTAAATTAAATTTAAATAAATATATAAATTATTAATACTACGAAGTTTTAAAATCCCTTCCCTACCGATGAGCACCCATGCAACTAAAATTTCAACATTGTGACCACCTTTAGACCTTTTAGATGTTTCACGACAACTTGCTTTTTGGTCCATTTGTTATATAACATTTTTTTTTTTTGTAGAACTTGTACGCTCAGCAAGTTTTAATTTTAATAAAAAATAAGGACCCCTAAAAGATCAGCATTGAATCTTTAATTAATTAGCTTTTTTTATCAAAATTAATTAGCTTTTAAACCGAAAGAGGATGAAAATTCTGTATATCTGTGCCTGACAAATCAGTCAAAAGAATCACCACATAAAAATTAATTATATATTCCAGAGTCGGAAACGATAATAATTTTCTATGATAGATAATGACACATTGATACTTCGAAACCGATCACGGTCGAACATCTAAGATTTAACTTGAACTAGTGAGGAAAAAAAGAGAAACAAGAAAAAAAGTACTTACTAGGGAAAAGGAGGGGGCCAAGGGGGAAGATTTTATACCCAGTAAGCCACTGGATATTGGCAAATCAACTACTCATTTGCGTTGTTGGTGGCAGCCACGATTGAACGTACTCCCTTTACAATTTTCAGATCTTTTAACATCTTTATTACCCGGTGGAGTGCACAAGTAGCCGAACTTATCACGATCACAAGCTGCATTACCAGGATCGAGGGTGTTGGTAGAAACTCTACCTCTCTGCTGCAGCCTTCTTCTGGTTTCAAGAGCCATTTGGCTTGTTTCCAGCTCCATTAAGAACTCGAATCCTAAGTCGTGCTGATCATGATGGGCGAAGCATTCAGTGGATGAGCCGTTGCAATGGAAGAAGCTGAGGCTGTTGCTTTCTTGTGAACTGATTGAAGCATGGCTTGTACATGATGGAATCATTGTCATCATCGTCAAAATCAGAAGAATTGTAAAATATAAACCTGTGGTTTTAAGATCTCCCATGTTCTTCTTCTTTTCTGCCAAAGCAAAATTATCTTAACTTGGCATGTTCAATTACTATTTAGATGTGGCTGATTAGGTGGCTATAATAAAGAGGTATGTACCAAGTGGATTGAGTGATTGATTTTCTGCCATAGATGGAATAAAGTTGTAGGCCCCATAATGGAGCACATCGCATGTGCTTGATTTAATGATCGTCCGCAAGTTTTTTGTTTTCTTCTTCCCCTTTTTAATTTTTTCTCGTGTTGTACCGCATGTACTGGGATACAGCTTGAGCCATCATGTTTCGCAGAAGTTTTGCAGGAAGTTTTTTTAAGTAAAATTTATGAAAATTTAATTAAAAATTATTAAATGAAAATTAAAATTAAAAATTAAAATTATAGGTTGAAAGATTTTTTTATATAAATTAAGTGTGTAAATTTTAAAAAAATAAAATTTAATATATTTTTAGATAATTATTTTTAATAAAAATTTTGTCAAAATATTTATTATTGAATAAGTACTAATTGAATTTGAATTATAAATAATATTTTTAATATTTTTTTTAAAAATATTATTGATTTTTTCATTAAATTCTATTAATATGCTAGTTTGGCTTTTCTTATTAAAATTTTAATTGAATTGTTTATATTTAAAAATTTC
Source organism: Durio zibethinus (assembly GCF_002303985.1). Next base: position 13,693,898 of record NW_019167893.1, read on the forward strand.
ACAAAATTTTCCTAAAAGCTTTATGTAGGTTTTTTCCTCACACTGTTACCTTGTGATAATTTACTTAGAAAGTGTTTAGTATGATATAATTTGTTTAAAAATTATAATGATTTGTACTCATTAATTACATCACCTTATTTGATAACAATTTAAAAATTTTTATAACAATAAACTTAAATCATTAGGGTGATAAATTATTGTCTTGAGAGTGACCTGACTCTAAACCTAAAGGATGAAAAAACTTTATCATCACGAGAAAATAATTTTTAATATTATTTTCTAACAAATTTACCCTCATGAAAAATATAGTTAATATTAACCCAATAGATTGACCATTAAAAATTTTAAAAAACTAGTTTTTTAATCATTTATTCTAAAAATGTTTTATGTTAAAAATTTATATTAATTAAAAAAAGATAATAAAATTTTTTAATAAATTTTTTAGGAATTATTTTTATCAAAATTGATTTATACTTTTTAGTTTTTTTATAAAATAATGTTTAATTATTTTATAAATTATTGATTAAATAAGTATTAAATATTTCACTTTTTTTAAGGTTATTTTGGATATTTTGTACTATATAATTTATTTTTTTATATAATACCAAAAATAATAATTTAAAAACACCATAGATTTATAATATTGCATCAAAAATTATAATTTAAAATCATTTATAAGCAACTCACTTTGGTGATCTTATCACCATAGTAATTAAATCACTGTGGTGGTCTTTAAAATTATACCAAATATTACCTTAAACAAAAGTTTCAACTTTATTTTCTACAATATCTCATATTTTCTTGAATTAAATAGATTTTTAAATGTACTTTTAATATATTATTATTTGAGTTACTATTTGATATATTATTAGTATACATTTTTAATTTAATAGGATTAAAAGATTTACACATATCTCATTTTTATTTTTAATTAATTTTTATTTTTACTTTTAATATATCATTTTCTTAATCTTACTTGTGAAGCCAAAAAAATTCCATTGATAGTGGATAGAATAGTTTATTTTATTGTTTATAGCTATTTTTATGTTAAATATATATATCTGGCAATTAATTTGATTATAATTTTTAATGTATAGGAAGAAGATATTAATCTTAATATTAGCAAAACTCAATTCTTAATTATTACTCTAACAAAAAGGGATTAAAAGAAATAGACGACACCGAAGAATTTTGTTAATTAGTGTCCTAAGAATAATCTTTTTTTTTTCAATACATAAGGATATTCTATTTAAAATCAATATATTAGATAATTTATTTGATTAATGCATTAAAACTCATAATATTAACTACGTTCTTCTACAATTGATTTCAAAAATACTCCTACAAATAGTATCTTATTTCAAAATATTTCAATAATGATATTGTAACAAATTGATGGGAACAATGAGGTACATATATGATCACTCTTTTTTTTTTTTTGGGTTAAGAATAATATCGTTATCACTAGCTAGGATTAGAAGTCTATATTCTTTACTTGTTTTAACGGAATAATGTAGCAATAAATTAATTAAATCTAATATTTTCAACTTAGTAGTTTTTCTATCAAATTTATAAAACTTAAAAGGAAAGGATAGAAAAAGTATTAGATAAACAAACTCTACCATTTCACGGAGAATTACTTGGTCGTCAAATTTATTTAAAGGTTAAATATATTTAAATAAAAAAAGGTTAAATACATTTAATGAGTAAAAACTCTTAGTGAATAAAATTCTTCATGACTAGGAAATAGTTAGGTTTAACCTTTAAGATTAACAAGGTCACATCCCGCTGATGCTGCGGGTACACTTATTTTTTTAAAAATTATTTTAGCAAATTGGAATGTAGGAATACAGATTGAAGTATAAAAAACAAATTGTGATTTCTCATACATTGGGAGGCTTGGCATATGGAAACACATGTATAAGGGATTGAAAGATAAATAACAACATTGGTATTTTGTGCATTTGCATGTCAGAACAAGTCAAAGCAATTTACAAACAACATGAAACTTAACAAACAACAAACTATAAATTCTATTGTTTCATAACATTGATAACTTGCACGTTAGGTTTAAATTAACATGTCATACAATCATGAAAAAACATTATTGCATAAAACAATCTTAGAATATCAATCAATATCCTTTTATTTGTTAGCTTTTAGCAAACATGCCAAAAAAATTAAAGAAATGCTCACCCCACAGTAGTAGTAGCAGGAACTGATAGAAATGGAAGCTGAACAGTTAATTCAAAGGTAAAATCAATAGTATTTCGGAAAGGAAAACATGGATCCTGATCAACTTAAATAACAGATTTATCAGCAAGGCAATCATTATGTTAATGAATAAAAAATATAAATATGTATTTTTTAAATATAGCAACGGGAAGTATGAGATACATACAGTAAAGTTTCACTAGCATTGAGCCAAAAAATCCTGCAGCAATTCTCCATAGTCCTCAACAGCAGAAGGGTTATGCAATATGCTAGCCATCATGTTTTCTGAGTAAATCTTAATCTAAAATCTTAGTACCGGAGTTAGACCTGCAATTGCAAGGGTTTTCAGGCTAAGATAACATGAATGAGCATCGGCTTGCTGTATCTTTTATACTAAATTCGAAATCTAAACCAAGTATATTTAGAGCATTATATCTATGAGAAGGAATTCTCAATAAAGAAAAAGTTTCCAATTATATGTATATATGTGTATGCATATCAATCTTCAAAAATTGCTGCCAAGGAACATAAGCCATTACTGAAAAATCAACTGCAGGTGACAATATGTGCAATTTCTTGCCAAGACTTCCTACACAACAACAGTGAAGTTCTATAAACTTGCAGACGATATCAAGAATAGTATTTTGAGCATTTCTTCCCATTATCAAGGGCATAATTAAATCATGAGAATAAGAAAAAGGAACCAATGTCACAGTATATGCATCAATATGATATCAAATCATGAGGCAATAGAAGTATAGAAATACTATTTAACGATAAGTTGGTCCTGAAATGGAAACATACACTTTGTTATGTAAATGATTACAAGAAGTTCGAAAATACCTCAATCTTTCCATTTCAAATGTAAAAAAACTTTCATGCGCCAAAGTTTCTGATCCTAATCTTTCTCACATCATTCTTCAGCCTGAAACAGAGGATGGTCAAACAGTAAGAAGATATACCTTGAGCTACTAAAGTCTAAAACATCATGAGCCTTCCATCAGAATAGAAAAGTTTTAAAAAACTCCTGTCCCATTAATTCATTCTTTCGACTGTTTCGAAACCATACAATAAATTTTCATTTCACAGAACAATTCATAACAATCAAATTCAGGTATAATGTCCATTATCAAAGCTAATGACAACAGTGTTCATACTTGATTACTTGAATGCCAATAGACAAAGGTTGATTGTTGAAACTTTTAATTGCCATAGAAACTTTTGCACTTGGCCTATAAACAATACACAAATCTAGTCTAACATAAACCTTCTAACATGGCACAATTATCTTATAGGATTGAAAGGCTCCAATTGTGGCTGAGATCGAAGAAAAGGGAAGATTTTTTCGGGGTAATTTTCTTAACAGGTTAGAAGCAATTTAGATTGTGAAATTTTTTTAAAAGAATCTGTAAAACAGACATTTGACGTTCGGTTAGAACTTAGAAAAGGTTTAAATTTCAAACATTAAATGCAAAGAAATTTTAATAGAAATAATAAAACACAATACATGTTGGCTTCTAGAAATAAAGGTAGCCAATAGGATTTCAAAGTACAGACACGGTGGGAAAAAAAAAAAAAAAAAGGGTTGAGGCATGCTGCCAAATGTCACAATTTCAAAGTTATGCGGATGAAAATAATATATAGATAGATGAAAGAGATATAATCGCTATGTCATCTCCACGTGGGGGATAGTCTTGTAGCTAAAGATGTCAGGAGGAGTTGGGAGAAAACATATATTACACGAGATAAAAGAGTGTTTTATGTACTTAGGCACTAAAGAGCATGGAAATTTTGTTTGTTCTAGGCTTGGAATTAGAGTTTGATTTTTTTTTTTGTTTTATATTTTTTGTAATTTTTATGTTTATAATAAAATTGTTTTCATACATTAATATAGGTAATTAAAATTAAATTATATTAAATATTATCTCTTATATGTAATTAATTTATTTTAATTAATATCGATGTGAAATGTGTTTCTACTTGAAAATCTTAACAAGTTTTTAATGCTTTGGCATATAAAGCGCACTAAGTAGTAGGAATGACACATTTAAGAATTTCTTTTTAAGAGTGTTCATTTCATAATATATATATATATATATATATACACATATATATAATTTTAAACAAAAATTTGAAATAATATATTATTATATTATTACAATTATCCACTATGAGTTTTCGTATCTCAAAAAAAATGCTAATACAATTATCCACTATAACTGTATTAATGCTAATACTATCAACTACATCTTTCTCAAAATATTTAATTAAATAATAATTCAACCAAAAATCAGAATTTTTATTTGAAAAGATTTGCCAATTCTGTTGACAAAAAGAATTTTTAGAGAAAAATTTTGAGTGTCTACGAAAAAATTTTCCTTCAATTTTTTTCTTTTTCAATTTTTAGGGGTGTCCTAATCTAAGCTAGAGATCCGCCCCTTCATTGGCATGCTAAGTTGCAATGGTCAAGGAGGAAGCTTAGAGGGAACGCTCTAATATCAGTCAGTTTTAGATTCGCTAGCAAATGCTTACATTTACTCTTTTTGGAAGTACAGTAACACTAGGCATATGGGACGAGCACTGAGCAACAAATTTGTGTTCCATCGTGAATATTGTTAGATTTAGACTTGCTGGTTTTCAAAACATTATTATTGAACCTGTGAATTGCGAACTTTGTTCCGTTTGGGGCCTGCTTGCCTCTATGTTTGAAAAGTTCTTTGCTGCTGTTTGCAGCTTGGTTTTGGACTGTAGCAGCTATGGCTGCTTCTTCGATAAATAAACAACTTATCCAAAATAATAATAATAATAATGCCTAATCTAAAATTTAAAAAAAAAAAAGTGCAACTGTTGTTTAGAATATCTGCCAAAGACTTTGAAAGTATTTCAATCCTAGCTAGCTCGTCTCACACGCTTCAGTTTAGGTGATGTGTAATATTCAAAGTTGGTCCAACATTTAAATTTTGTTTTTGAATTCTATATATGATTTTTCTTTTTCTCTCATTACCAGGCTCAACATTTTCCATGCAGCTTCCTTTGATGCTAACCCCCACGTAAGGCCAATTATTAATCAGTCAATGGGAATCGTATATACTCTCTGGTTTGACTTCTAACTACAAGATCTAATTTCTCATCTTCAGGCTTTCCGGATCAAAACGCCCTGCTTCTTTCTTTCTCTTTTGTTTCTCTTCATCATGCTGAATAGAAGCAATACAAGTTTTAGTTTGCAAAGCCTGTTACTTCTCCAACTTTCAAATCTCTGTGTCTTCATTATAGGGGAGGCAGTGCCTCCTTATATCCATATTGAAAGCATCTCAATTAACTGCGGCTCCTTCTCTGACTCCATAGCTTTGGATGGCCGCTTGTGGAGTGGGGAAAGCAATTCTAAATTCCCCGTCGTACATTCACAAAACAAACTATCCGTATTTTTGAGTGCCTCCATTGGCGATTTACCCTACATCACTAGCCGCCTTTCTTACTCCGAATTCACCTACATGGTTCCCCTTACTAGTGGGCAAAAGTTCATTCGCTTGCACTTTCATCTAAATTCATATCCGGGTTTTAATCTGTCCAAGGCTTTCTTCTCTGTTAAGGCAGGTCCATTTACACTTCTTAGGAACTTCAGTGCTTTACTTCATGCTCAAGGCAAGGAAACTCTTGTTAAAGAATTCTGGGTTAGTGTCAAAGATGGTCAGAGCCTAAACATAACATTCACTCCAAGCTCTGCTATCACAGAAGCATATGCTTTCATAAACGGGATTGAAATTGTGTCTATGCCCACCAACCTATACTACAGACCTGCCAATGATGAAGGTGTCAGCTTTCTTGGCCAGTCTAACTTATACCGGTTTGGAAACGACACTGCCCTTGAGATGATGCACCGGATCAGAGTTGGTGGAAGTAAAATCCCGCCCGCAGAAGACACTGGCATGTACAGAGCCTGGTCAGGGGACCTAGACTACCTGACAGTTGCGAAGCCAAGTGCTCTTCCGGTTAACAGCAGTATGAATCTCAAATTCAGCGTTGTGCCATCATTCTCTGCTCCAGATACCATCTATGAAACTGCTAGAACAATGGGGATAAACAGGACTATGAATGAGCACTACAATCTAACTTGGCAGTTTCCTGTTGACTCTGACTTTGATTACTTTGTGAGGTTGCATTTTTGTGAGTTCCAGCAGGAGATAATAAAAGCAGGTGATAGAGTCTTCGTGATTGTCGTAGCCAATCTAACAGCAGAAACGGAAGCAGACGTTATATTGTGGAGTGGCGGAAATGGGATTCAAACGTATAAAGATTACGCAGTGGCAATAATGAATGGAGGAAATCAAAAGAAACAAAATCTCTCAATTAAGCTACACCCTGCCCCAGCATGGAGGACTCTCTATTCGGATGCAATCCTGAATGGAGTTGAAATTTTCAAATTGAGCAAGAGTGGTGATCTCTCCGGACCTAACCCTGATGCAATACCCAATCTTCTCGAACCTATGAAGCCGCCGATTGAGCAATCAGGAAAGAAGGGGACAATAATTGTCACTGTTGTAGGTCTAATTTCTAGCTTTGCTGCAATCTCTCTTCTATTTTTCTTGATTTTAAGGATACGTTCCGGTAAATTTGCCAACAACAGTAACCGTGCTCTACCTTCTGATATCTGTCGCCACTTCTCACTAAGGGAGATAAAAGCAGCTACCAACAACTTTGATAAGAATTTCATCATTGGAAGAGGAGGATTTGGCGACGTGTACAAAGGATTCATTAATGCTGGCTCCACCCCCGTTACAATCAAACGTTTGAATCCAGGTTCACAACAAGGGGTGCTTGAATTTAGGACCGAAATCGAGATGCTTTCTCAACTTCGGCACCAAAATTTAGTTTCTCTAATGGGCTATTGCAAAGACAATAACGAAATGATCCTGGTGTATGACTACATGGTTCATGGAACCTTGAGAGATCACCCCTACAACACGAAAAATCCCCCATTACAATGGGAAAAAAGACTCAAAATGTGTATTGGTGCTGCACATGGGCTACATTATCTTCACAGAGGTCCCAACCACACCATCATTCACAGGGACGTGAAGACCACAAATATTTTGTTAAGTGAGAAATGGGTGGCCAAAGTATCTGATTTTGGATTGTCTAAAATAAACGAACTGTCCAACACGCATATCAGCACTGCTGTCAAGGACAGCTTTGGCTACTTGGATCCTGAATACGTCCGTCTTCAACAACCGACAGAGAAAAATATAACTTCAAATATTTTTAAGAAAATTTAAAATTTTATTATTTTTACTAAATATCTATTACCATATTTTTCTCACCATTCGATAATTTTTGTATTTTATTTTTTGTATAGATATAATTTATAGTTGAATCTTTTCATATTATTAATCTATGCGTCAAATTATGTTAATTAATTTGCCACTTGATTTTTAAAAAATATTATTTAAATATTTTTAACCAAGAACTTCATAAATTTCTTTCAAGGAACTAAGCTTAAAGTATTGTCATGCAAACTTAACTAATAGATATTGACAAGATAAGATATAATTTTCTTAAAGGAGAAAAAAAAAGCCGAAAAATCGAGTTGTTTTTCGCAGAATATATATCAGTTAAAGACTTTTCCAAGTCTCCGTAGTCGACGTCCGTGGACGAGTCTTACAGAAAAGTCATAATGGGGCCCCATGGAAAATTTTCTTTGGAAAATGATACGGTTTGCTGTGGGCTCAACACTAGTGTCATATCCCCACTAAAAGTTAGTTTTTAATATTAAAATATTAATTGTTATTCTATCAAAGCACATTTCTTTTTTTTTTTCTTTTTTCCTTTTTTAATCTTGATGTGAGTAAAAGTTTTTCTTATCAATATTTTTATGCAATTTTAATTTTTGTAATGTAACAAGAATATTTTCAACGAATATAATTTTTATTTATATGTATAAAAAAGAATATTATGACATAAATTAAATACTTATTGAAATTGAATCATAACTTAATTTAATTGATTTAAGTAATATTCTTAGAAAAAATAACATTTAACAATGTAAAATTTAAATATCTAACATCTACAATTTTTTTATTTTTAAATTGCAAACATTTTTGTAAAAAACTAATTATTGAAACCTCACTTTACTTTTACAATTCGATGATTATACTTCTTAATATATTATATATATATATGTATATATGACATACTATTGCAAAATATATGTCATTTATCTCATAATTTTGAATATTTAAGCAAATCGAAGAAAAACTAAAGTAATGTTAATGCATCCAATCATAAATTTAGTTCAGTGATTAGTATACATATGATTTCTTCCTAAAAATAAAGTTTGATTTTTTTTATTTAAAAGAAAAAAACTTATATTGGTGTTTTTAAAACGCAAATATATAAAATTACAAATATAACAAAAAAAAAAGCAAGAAAAAAAGTGTGCCGTATTTTACTTCATCATGTAAGAGGCAAAAATGTCCAACAATCCAACACAGCCGTCGCAATTTATTATATAAAATCTCCATTTGTATAAATGGTTTGGGCATGAAAGCCTTTGGAAAATAAAATCTTCATTTTATTTTTTTATTTCAATTTGTTAGATAAAATATCCTAAGAAAATTATGAATTAGCTAGTTATTTAAATTGCAATTGGGTGATATTATTGCTACAGTTTAAAAAAGTGTCTGCAATCTATCTATTGTGTTCCTAAAAATTATTTTAAGATGATTACTGTTTCATTCATAATGTCCCATACCAAAACATCGTCGTTAACTCTTTCTTATATAATCTTGATTAGTTTTTCTAAAAAATAATAATTCATTAAAATTAAAGTAAAATACAATTTATTTAGGAGCATAGCTTCTTTCTTATTTCAATTTAGAAAAAAATAATTCAGCAGGTTGGCAATAAGGATATCAACTGCAATCGACAACAGGAAGCCAATGTTCAATTATCAGTGCTTCTATGTATATGTATATGTAGGCATATACATGCTTATTTTGCTGCTTAAACATTCACTGATTCACAATAAACCAAAAGGGTTAATTTTATGAATGGCTATTAAATTATAATAAAATATTTAATATGATATTTGAATTTTAAAAATTTTTAATATGATACTTGAACTATAATTTATTAATTAATATGAAACTTGAAAATTTTTACTTATTATATGTCATTATTTGAAGTTAGTTATATTAGAGGTAAATATCACATTAATTAACATATTTATAATTCATATATCATATTAGATATTTTTGAAATTTAATTATCACATTAAATATTTTACTATAATTTTAATATCATTCATTATAGTAACCCAAATCAAAACCAAGGAAACTTGATAATTAAAGCTAATTCTTATGAAACTACACAATGATAAGTTCCGGTGACCACCAATATGCCCCCTTGTGCTTATAAAGGTTAATTTAATATTATTGTTGGAAGTCGTTTTCTTCTTATAAAGTTTAATTTAATATTGTTGTCGGTGTTAGGAAAATGAGGTCCAATCCCATATAAGTGGTTTTGGACCAAGTAAAGGCCATGGGCCTTGATCTTTTATTTTACACAGAGCCCTAGCTACTTAATAAAAAAGAGGTGGGATTGTTTAAGGTGTGTGTCGACAACCAAGCAGAAAAAGAAGAAAAGCCAGGAAAAGCAGAGAGAGAAAAAGGAGAAGGGAGAGTTGGTTAAACGGAAGTCGATCCGTGGTCCGATTGAGTTGGAACCTTGTCAGGAGGTTTTTACTTGGTCCAAAACCACTTACATGGGACTGGACCTCATTTTCCTAACAATCTCCCCCTCCAGTCCCATTAGAAGGAGATTCATCACCATAGCAATTTCATTTGGAACTTACCTTGGCCAGGGAACTCATTTCGGCCAAGTTACTGCAAAGCTCAAGCTTTTCCCTGGGAAGTATCTTAGTTAACATATCTGCCACATTTTTATCAGTATGGACTTTCTTCAATAGCATCTGCTGTTCTTCAATCACTGAACGTAACCAATGATATCTAACATCAATGTGCTTTGTTCTAGCATGGTACATAGTATTCTTACTCAAATCTAAAGCACTCTGGCTATCACAAAATACCACATACTTTTTCTGATTCAACCCCAATTCAAAAAGAAAACGTTTCATCCAAAGCATTTCTTTACATGCTTCAGTTGCTGCAATATACTCAGCTTCTGTAGTTGACAAAGCAACACACTTCTGCAACTTAGACTGCCAAGATACAGCTCCTCTTGCAAAAGTGAACAAATACCCTGAAGTAGATTTCCTACTATCAAGATCGTCTGTCATGTCAGCATCAGTAAACCCTTCTAGAATTGGTTGTGAAACTCCATAAGTCAAACACATTTTTGAGGTACCCCTCAAATATCTAAAAATCTATTTTACTGCTTCCCAGTGAACCTTCCCTGGATTAGAAAGAAATCTGCTCACTACACCAACTGCATGAGCAATGTCAGGCCTTGTACAAACCATAAGATACATTAAAGAACCGACTGCAGAAGAATAAGGAATACTAGACATAGCTAGTTGCTCTTCCTTAGACACTGGACAAGATTTCTTACTTAGATGAAAATAGTTGGCAAGTGAACTGCTAACTGATTTAGCATGTTGCATGTTGAATCTACCAAGCACTCGTTCAACATACTTTTCCTGTGACAACCACAGCTTTCCAGCTCTCCTATCTCGGATAATGTCCATACCAAGAATCTGCTTTGCTGGACCTAAATCCTTCATATCAAAGGACTTAGATAATTGTTCTTTCAACCTGCAAACCATACTAGCATCTTGTCCTACAATCAACATATCATCAACATATAATAATAGGATAATGAAGTTACCATTAGGGAATTGTTTAATATATACACAAGAATTCGCTGCTGTTCTTTTATAGCTATGACTCACCATAAAAGAATCAAACTTCTTGTACCACTGTCGTGGAGCTTGTTTCAAGCCATACAAGCTTTTCTTCAATTTGCAAACTAAGTGCTCTTTCCCTTTCACTTCAAAACCCTCAAGCTGATTCATATAAATGTCCTCCTGCAAATCACCATGCAAAAATGCAGTTTTAACATCAAGTTGCTCAAGCTCAATATTCAAACTAGTTGCCAATCCCAGTACCACTCGAATAGAACTCATTTTTACAACTGGAGCAAAAATCTCATCAAAATCGATGCCTGGTTTCTGAGAAAAACCTTTTACTACCAATCGAGCTTTGTACCTCACTAGTTTGTCACCATCCTTTTTCAACTTGAACACCCATTTATTCTTTAATGGCCTCTTCCCTGTTGGAAGTTTAACAAGATCATAAGTACCATTCTTTCGTAATGACTCCATCTTTTCTTTCATTGCTTTTAACCAATGCTCTCTATCCGGAATAGCCTGCACATCTTGAAAGCTTTCTGGCTCTCCTTCACTAGTAACTAAAATAAAATCTGAACTTGGATACCTGGTAGATGGCCTGCGCTCTCTAGTAGATCTCCTAAGCTGAGACTCTACATCACTTGATGCTGAAGGTAGCTCCCCCTACTCAACACTCTCAGGTAGAGAGGATTGCTCCTTCTGCTCAAAACTAATAGCATCTGGCTCATCACCAACTATGGCTGGCTCATTCATATCCCCAAGTTCTGTTTCTGGCTCATTTTCACCATCTGTGGCTCTTTCTTGTGAAATCCCTGTCGGTGTTGAAACATCACATTCAACAGTAACTCGTGTAGTCTTCTCATTTTTCTCAAGGTCTGCTATGGTTTCTTTTTCATGAAAGACCACATCTCTGCTTCTGACTGTCTTTCTCTTTACTGGATCCCATACCTTGTAGCCAAATTCCTCATCACCATATCCTACAAACACACACTGTGTAGCTTTACTATCAAGCTTTGACCTCTGCTCTTTTGGTACATGCATGAATGCTTTACACCCAAAAACTTTCAAGTGAGAGTATGAAGTATCTTTCCCTGTCCACACTCTTTCTGGAATGTCAAAGCCCAAAGGAACTGATGGTGACCTGTTAAGTAAATAACAAGCTGTGTTGACTGCTTCACCCCAGAATGGCTTTGGTAATTTTGCCATCCTCAACATACATCTGACTTTTTCCACAATGGTGCGATTCATTCTTTCAGCTATACCATTATGCTGCGGTGTTCCAGGTTCTGTCCTCTTATGCCTGATCTCATGCTTTGAGCAATACTCTTTCAAAGCCTTTAGATGTGTATTCCCACCATTATCAGTTCGAATACACTTCAAGGGTAACCCTGTCATCCTTTCAACCATGGCATGAAATTTTTGAAAATACTGTAGTACCTGACTTTTGTATTTCAACATATACACCCAAGTCTTACGTGAAGCATCATCAATAAAAGTAACAAAATATCTGCTACCACCTAATGACTCAACCTCAATGGGACCACATACGTCAGAATAAATTAATTCCAATCTATTTTCTTTTCTCTGAGAACTTTTACGAAAAGAAACTCTATGATGCTTACCAAACAAACAATAATCACATGAATCGAGAGACATACCTTTGGTCAAGGGAATGAGAGAGTGCCTTGCCAAAACCTGTAACCCTTTTTCACTCATGTGTGCCAGCCTCCTGTGCCACAAGTTTGCTGAAGCATCATTTTCAACGGTATTTACCTGGTTACCGTTCAATTGCATCCATGTCTTATACATTGTGCAGCATAGTTTTCCCCTTGCAACTACCATAGATCCTTTGAGAAGCTTCCACTGTCCATTCTTTTGTCGACTTTCATATCCTTCCTTATCAAGGACATTAATAGCAAGCAAGTTCATTCTCATATCTGGAATGTGTCTGACATCCCTTAAAGTCAACATGCAGCCTGTACTAGTTTGTACAACAATATCACCAATCCCAACAATCTGCGACACACTCTTGTTTCCCATCTTGGTACAACCAAAGTCTCCTGCTTTGTAAGTTGTAAACAACTCTCTCTTAGAAACACAATGATATGCCGCTTCTGTGTCAACTATCCACTCAATGCCGGGATCACTAACATGATTACAATCACCATGTGTACAAATCAAAGTAACTAAATCACTATCTGAATTCACTGCTGCAACATTGCTATTATCTGAACTCTTGCTTTTCTCATCTTTTCGCTCTTGCTTCAAGATTTTACAGTTTCGTTTTATATGACCCGCCTTACCACAATGGAAACACTTCACTTTACCTCTAGAATTGGATCTATGTTTAGACTTACACGTTGCAATCTTTTTAACAAGCATAACTTTATTCATACCTATTTTTCTCTCATACAATGCTGCCAATTTTTTCCAAACAATGTGAGCATCTGATTCCTGCGCTACATGATGGAACACGCTGATATCAACCCATTTTCTAATTGTAGCCAGCGTCTTTCTACCTAGCTTCTTCCAGCTTTCATCTTTCATATCTGCTAGTTTAGCCGAATCACCCAATACTGGCTCATACAAATCTTTGCAGTATAGATGATCCTCTATCATAGGCTTCCAAATTGAATAATTTGATGCTGTCAATTTTATCATGGAACCTGTATCACCCTTCATGATCTCAAACAGAATTTACTTCTATCCTGGGTTGCTTCTGTATCAATGTCTCAAAATAACCTGGCTCTGATACTACTTGTTGCACCTGAAGCAATAATCACAACATACAGAAGCAATAGACAACAATCAATAATCAATGCGCAGGAAAATAAAGCGCACCAGATTTACGTGGAAAACCCTCCAGTGTAGAGGGAAAAACCACGGGCCACCAGAAAAAATCTTCACTATTAAATAATGTAATACAAAGTTCTTCTCTAGCTAAACTAGAGCTAATCAACAACTAGAGAAACAATTGGAGAAATCTCACCAAATAAGTGACTCAACAAATACACCCTGGATTTGTTCCTAGAGAGCTTTAAACCCGATCTTCACCGTTCAGTATGTATAACTCTGAATCATAAACCTCCTGACAAGGTTCCAACTCAATCGGACCACGGATCGACTTCCGTTTAACCAACTCTCCCTTCTTCTTTTTCTCTCTCTGCTTTTCCTGGCTTTTCTTATTTTTCTGCTTGGTTGTCGACACACACCTTAAACAACCCCACCTCTTTTTTATTAAGTAGCTAGGGCTCTGTGTAAAATAAAAGATCAAGGCCCATGGCCTTTACTTGGTCCAAAACCACTTACATGGGACTGGACCCCATTTTCCTAACAGTCGGAAGTCGTTTTACAACTAAAAATTGCTTTTGTATCAACATCAATACTAAACAAAAAAATATGTGAGTATGATATGAGTATGGTATCATTTAGAGAAAAACCTAAAACTCTAGTTTTGTATTGTTCTTTTTTCATTAAGCTCAATATATACGAGTATGATGTCATTTGAAGAACTTATAATGTCGTATCTTGTTTAAAGAATTTATTAACTAAGTTGATCTCTTTTTATCACTAATAATTACAATGTTATCCAGTATACTCCCTCTATTTCATATAATTTTTTTTCTTGATTTTGATGTTTATATAAAATATTTTATTAGACTTTATATTTAATATATTGTTAGTGCTTATATCTTATACTTTATCATTTCACAACCTCATTAATTCATAAATTTAAAAAATTAAGAGTCCTTAAAAATAAATAGTAAAATTATTTAATTGAATAAAAATAATTGTTGAATTTATTTTCAACTTTATCTCTTAAGGACTCTAAATTTTTTAAATTTATAAATTAATGAGGTGACAACATATGATGTATTGACAGTATATAAAATTTATATATCGGTAGTGTATAAATATGAATTCTTTTATTAAATTATAATTATTTTATAAAAATATATTTGAAAATCTATTTATTCAAATTTTTTACTAAATATTTCCATACTTTAATTAATAATATATTTAAAATAAAATGAAGTCAAAGTTGAAACATTTGACCATTAATTAAGCCAAAACAATACTTATGGGACATAAGAGTATATTTTTTAGCAAGGAAAGAGAAAAGAAATAAAATATAAGGGTGCCAAGCCCATGAATTTTAGCTAGGTACAAATTAAAGAAAGAGAGAACAATAGAATTTACCATTCATTATTCAAACAAATTCAACCGAATATATATATATATTATGTTAGCTAAACATTATTCTTCCATTTGATTAAATGCAGCAATCAAAATTAAAGTCCCCCCCCCCCACCGGTTTTTTTACTAGTCATCTGACAATGCCTCTTGTTGGCACGAAATCAATACATATAGGCACAGAGTTCACAATGAAAATGAAAGAAGATTCTCAAATAAGTACACATTAAATTACTCACTATATTTATCCATAAGCCGGACCAAAAGAAGTCAACCTCGAGTCTTCCAAGCTCATGCAAGTTAATTACTCACTAATAATTGTGGTTGTATATGATCGTTGGTGTAAGCGTAATTCAAGACCATTATGTGAATATTAAAATATAAATTAATCAATTATGTATTTATTTAAGCATCTATGTTTGATAAGCATAAGCATACCGATTCTGAAGAGACTAAATTTTTCCTTTTGTTCTTTTTTATTGGTGACTTTTAATAGGTATATACCATCAATTAGAAGTGAAAAGAGTACCTTAATCAATTTTTATTAAAACCATCTAAGCTTTAAAGGCTTATTGGACCAAAAGTTTACACAATGCTAAACCATACTAACTCAATTAGATGTGCAAAATCTACACATAAGCGATCACTATTACATTACTTGAGCTTTTATACTTGTCTTGTATTAGAATTAAATTTATCAACCTGCTTTATTAAATTATAAAATTACTAATTAATAGCAATCGACTTATTGAAAAATTCTAACATTCTCACACTTTGACAATATTAGTTGAGATATTTGATTTTGACAAAATATAATTTAATAAATAAGATTTCGAATTGAATAACTTTATTTTGACGTGGTCATAGTTTTAAAAAATTATTTAATCCTTGAAACAACATCATAATGGTCATGTCCAATAAAATCATCTAATACCGAATCATGGCAGCATTATGTTCCTTATTAACATAAGACCAATCCATAATTACAAGTACTCGAAACTCTATCAACAATGGAACTCAGTGTGGTTGTGTAGCAAGAAAATAATATCTAAATATGATCTTAATGTGTTATTTTCATTATCAATTCTCTTCTCAATTTTTCTAAACTTACTAAGAAATCTCTATGGTATTCAGATGTGCTTATA
The DNA here is from genome assembly GCF_002303985.1 of Durio zibethinus. The sequence continues at coordinate 13,710,314 of NW_019167893.1, forward strand.
TGTCTCCTCCATATCATCGAGGTTACTTGCTCGTGTAATTTATGAAACATACCCGAATTGTATTAAAATCGTACTTAAAACAAATATCAATTTTTAAGATTTTATAACATGACATGTCAATATAAGATGTGCACATGTAACAATAAACATATATACAAATAACAACTATGATATATATAAAATAATTATGTCCACTTAACTTTGTAATACCTCATGACTTATTCATCTCAAACTAGTGGTGGATCTTAACATTTGATCTTGAGGGGGCCAATTAAAATTATTATATTTTCATTTGTTATGTTATTTAAACTTGAGAGTTAATGTCAGATATAGTATGTGTTCAATAAGAATATACTAATTTTTTCTAATTTTTTTCTTTATGTTTATACCATCCAATCTCTATATTTATATTTGTCACATATGTATCAAACACAAATACTTCTCAAAAAAAAATTTTTTGATCAATTAAAATAATTTATTTGAAGTTTTATCAAGCCAAAAAAAAAAAAGAGAAAGGTCACAAAGATATTAGAAGATAAATGTTGGCCACAAAAAAAACCCACCTTTGGTGTTTAGCTGAAAAATTGTAATCTTGTTGAGAAAACTAAAAAGCTAATTTGTTTTTTTAGTTTACATGAATGTGATTTAATGTTTATTACAAATCTATTATTTTTAAGAGTTTGTGAATAATGATTGCAGATATAATAAATAGACAAATAATATTGTGATTTTAATTCTTCATAAATTACAATTGTTAAACTTAAATTAAAAATAAAATTAACAAATAATAATTTTAATATGAGAACTAATTTAATTAAATTTAAATATATAAAATAATTATAGTATATATATAATATAATACTCCTATATATTATAGGGTTGAGGAGTATTAGAAAAAATTGCTCATACAATTGTCTTTTAATATCTACACATATAAAAAAGCACATTGTGCTATCATATGAAAGAGTGAGAAATGCTAGGGCCAGTTTCTTTTTTTCTATAAAAAATAAATTATGAAGTTTCAAAAAGTTAAGAAAAAAAATTTATTACCCATATTTACAAATTATTAATTTTTAAAATTATTATGACTAGACTCATTAACAAAATAAATTTTTAAGTAGCTCATTATTTGACTATCTCTAGCATTAGCATTAAAGGAATTAGGGGGGCCAAGGCCCCTTCAAGCTCCAATGAAGCTTCGCCTTTATCACAAACTGTATTTTATAGGTAATTAGGAATCACATGTGATGCATTTAACAAAGTAAAGAAACCCAAAATAATAATAGTTTCATATCCAATTTTACAATGCATCATTGTTATAATCAACCCATAATCTTAATAGGTTCTATTTTTAATACCTATAGATATTTGTATTATGAATTAGCAATACCATATTCCTCACATAGAGAAAATATGTTACCATATAATCAAATCACAATGACTCCCACTAATCCAGTGAATCATAAAGATGTTCTAATCAAAATTTGAATAATAAATAATGACAACAATAATAAATAGAGTCATAGAAAAATTATGTATTGTTTGCCCTCATGCCAAATGTAATAACTACTACCGTTCTTAGATTACCATGATATCACTTTAATAAACCACTTACATAATTACTAACATATTATGAACACAATTTTCAAATTCATATGTTCACACAACTCAAAATTCTTAATGTTTTAACATAAGATTATTTTTAATAAAATTGGAATTCATTGAATTACCAATCTTTTATATCTAAAATGTGCCTAAACCAATAGCCTATGAAATCCTACTGACCTTAACAAATATGATATCTCCAAATCAATAACTTTAGGACATTTATGAGTTTTATTACTTAAAAAAAATGTAAAAGAACTCTCATTGAAATTCCACTTTCTTTAAAAGAATAGTTTTGGAATTAATCAAAATAATAATAAAAATGTCAAAAACTTTATATTAGTCTTTCTTGTAACTTTTAAGATTGAACTCAAAATATAATTCAAAATAAAAGTGAAATGAGATAAAACTATAAAATTTTTGTTCTTTATAAAAAATAAACCAACAAAATGTGGGAAAAATTATTAAAGAATGAATTTAACCAATAAAAGGAAAAACTAATAGTTTACATATTTGTAAAAATTCATTTTTCAAAACTTTCACATCTGTGAGTTTCTTAAAAGAAAATATATAATTTTCTTTAAAACACATTGTCAACAATGACAACAATATACCTTTTAAAATTAATAACCACTAAATTTGATAATATTAGCTAAGATGATCAAACTAAGGTCTTAATTGAAAGTTATACAAACAAAATAATGTTTGTCAAAATGAAATTATATTTCAAAACTCTCGATTTTACTTAAAATAAATTAAGATATCATAATAGGTCTAAAACTATCTTGTGTGGAAGCTATTATTTTTTGCTATAATAAAATGCTATATAGCAAATGTATATCTTCAAATGTGATAAATTAAAGTGACTATTACTTTTCATCGACCGAGACTCAAACTCTAAGCTCGTGTAGCTCCAAGATATAGGAATGGATTCTTAATATCTCAAATCAGCCTAACACAAGAAACAATGCACGGGCACTCTAGACTGCGAGACTTGATCGCCCAATACATTGCAAAACAAAAAGGCACAGTAAATGCCTGAAGAAAGGCTAACAAAAGAATAATATAAAGGTTTAAGGTAAGAGTAAGGATGTTATTACTCAATAGTTCTGGTCTCTTTTCTAACCATGCCACAACCAAAACACATAAATAGTTAGATCACGATTGCACAAACCAAAAGTTTACCTTAACTCTAGTAGGCACTCTAACGATCTGATTCTTGTTTTTGCAAATCAACATAACATACACTATTAGGCACTAGTCTGTACACAGGCTCAGCACACCAACCTCTTGGTCTGGCACCAATCCGCAGACCTGCATAGCATACCTGGCATACCCATAGTATATAGTAACAAGTTGTCAAGCACTTGTCCTACATTCTAGCACGCCCGCACCTAGCATATTAGGAGTGTTTCACCAGTACACAAGTACAATAGCCCTTCTAAGATGTTCGCACCATGTAGTAAACCGTCCAAACCACAAAGTAAAATGTCTACACATACAGTAAGATGTTCGTACACATAGTAGGATGCCTACATAACTCACTACAATGCTCACACACCACACCAAGATGCTCGCACGCAAGTCTCTTGACCTGCACCGATGTCAACTCTGGCTCTCACGAAAACTCTAGCTCTTCTTGTTACAAATAAGGATCTGTTGCACGCTCTAAACCAAAATGTGCTTGAGTTATGGAGTTTCATAGCCAATTCTAAAAGGCTTTACTGACGCTGACATAATAAGTGATCTTGATGATAGGAAATCTATTTCAGGGTATTTATTCACTTTTACAGGAGGAGCTGTGTCTTGGCAGTCTAAGTTGCAAAAATGTATTGCTTTGTCAACTACATAGGCTGAGTATATTGCAGCAACCAAAATAGGTAAATAAATGCTTTGGATGAAACATTTTTTTCTTAAATTGAGTTGAATCAGAAAGAGTATGTGGTGTTTTGTGATAGCCAAAATACCTTAGATTTGAGTAAGAATGCCATGTATCATGCTAGAATAAAGCATATTGATGTTAGATATCACTAGTTACGTTCAGTAATTGAAGAATAGCAGATGCTACTGAAGAAAGTCCATACTGATCAGAATATAGTAGATATATTAACTAAGATACTTCTCAAAGAAAAGCTTGTGCTCTATAGTAATATAGCCGAAATAAGTTCCTTAGCCAAGGTAAGTTTCAAATGAACTGTTATGGTAATGAATCTCTTTCTAATGGGGCTAAAGGGAGAGATTGTTAGGAAAATGGGTTCTAGTTCTATGTAATTAGTTTTGGCCTAATCAAAGGCCATGGGCCTTGGTCTTTCTTTTTATACAGAGCTCTAGCTACTTAATAAAAAGATGTGGGGTTGTTTTAAGGTAGTGTCGTAAACCAAGAAAAGAAAGAAGAAAAGCTAGAAAAATAGAGAGAAAATGAAAAATGAGAGTTAGTTGAACGGAAGTCGATCCGTGATTCGATTGAACTAAAATTTTGTCAACAGGTTTATGATTGAGAGTTATACATTTTGAATGGTGAAGATCGGGTTTGAAGTTCTCTAGGAACAAAGCTATGGTGTATTTGTTAAGTCACTTATTTGATAAGATTTTTCTAATTGTCTCTCTCTAGTTGTTGATTAGCTCTAGTTTTAGCTAGATAAGAACTTTGTATATTTATTATTTAATAGTAGAGATTTTTCTGGTAATTTATGATTTTTTTTTTTACACTAAAAAGTTTTTCACGTAAATCTTAGTGTGCTTTATTTTTCATATATTGTTAATTATTAATTATTGATTGTTATCTATTATTGTGAGTTTATTACTATTTATTGCTTTTACGTTATTGTGTTTATTGATTCAAGTCCAACAATACATTGCAAAAAATGTATCACTTACAACCAAAGAACATATACAACTATTTTAAATCCTCACAACATGATGCAATACTCAATTACCTCTTACCTTATCTATGTTAGATTCTTTAACCATTGTTGTAACTAACCATATGTGATGCATGAACGTTTTTTATATTTACTAACCATATGAATTCAATGAGCACTAACATATATGTGCTAAATATTCAAGATAAAAGAAATTGTCGAGGCATACGTTTAAAAAATATAAGTTTTGTGCAGAAAATTATAAGTAGAAATAAACAATTCTACTAATATGGAATAAAGTACAAATCACTCAATGATATCATAAAAGGTAGTATAATTCTAATTTTTCTTCTCTTTATTGCTACTCACATTAATAACAGAAAATGAATAAATAATACAATAATAATAATAAACAAAAAAAAGAAGAAAAAGTAACAGAAGAATTATTTCTATCTCATCTTTCATCATCGGTATGTCCTAAAACATTAATGTTATTTCATACCAAAAAAGAATATAATAATATTTTGATTTCTTAACAGGTTAGAATCGATCTAGATTGTGATTTTTTCTTTTTTTAAATCTAAAATGAATGGGAAAAGATAACTTACAGGATTGAAAGGATCCAATTGTAGCTGAGATCGAAGAAGGTTTCCAGGTAATACTTCCGCTAGGCTCGACGAAAAAGGGTAGATTTTTTGGGGCAGTTTTCTTAACAGGTTAGAAGCAATCTAGATTGTGAATTTAAAAAAAAAAAATCTGTAAAACAGACAATTGACGTTCCGTTAGAACTTAGAAAAGGTTTAAATTCCAAACATTAAATGCAAAAAGATTTTGATTGAAATAATAAAACACAATACATGTTGGCTTCTAGAAATAGAGGTAGCCAATAAGGATTTCAAAGTAAAGACACGGTGGTAAAAAAAAAAGGTTGAGGCATGCTGCCAAATGTCACAATTTCAAAGTTATGCGGATAAAAATAATATATCGATAGATGAAAGAGATATAATCGCTATGTCATCTCTATGTGGGGATAGTCTTGTAGCTAAAGATGTCAGGAGGAGTTGGAGAAAACATAGATTACATGAGATAAAGAGTATTTTATGTATTTAAGCACTAAAGCGCATGGAAATTTTGTTTGTTTCTGGGCTTGAAATTAGAGTTTGATTTTTTTTTTTTTGTGTTTTATATTTTTTGTAATTTTTATGTTTATAACAATTTTTTCTCATATATGAATATAGGCAATTAAAATTAAATTATATTAAATATTATCTCTTATATTATTTTATATTAATATCGACGTGAAATGTGTTTCTACTTGAAAATCTTAACAAATTCTTAACGTTGGTGGCATATAAAGAGCAGTAAGTAGTAGGAATGACAGATTTAAGATTTATTTTTCAAGAGTGTTCATTTCATAATATATATAATTTTAAACAAAATTTTGAAATGATATATTATTATATTATTGCAATTATCCACTATGAATTTTCATATCTGAAAAAAATATATATAACTGTATTAATGCTAATACTATCAGCTACATCTTTCTCAATATATTTAATTAAATAATTATTCAACCAAAAATCAGAATTTTTATTTGAAAAGATTTACCAATTCTGTTGACAAAATGAATTTTTAGAAAAAAAATTTTGAGAGTGTCTAAGAAAACATTTTCCTCCAATTTTTTTGTTTTTCAATTTTTAGGAGTGTCCTAATCTAAGCTAGAGATCCGCCTCTTCATTGGCATGCTGAGATGCAATGGGCAAGGAAGAAGCTTAGAAGGAAGGCTCTAATATCAGTCAGTTTTAGATTAGCTTGCAATGCTTACATTTACTCTTTTTGGAAGGAAAGTAACACTAGGCATACGGGACGAGCACTGAGCAACAAATTTGTGTTCCATCGTGAATATTGTTAGATTTAGACTTGCTGGTTTTCCAAAACATTATTATTGACCCCGTGAATTGCGAACTTTGTTCCGTTTGGGGCCTGCTTGCCTCTATGTTTGAAAAGTTCTTTGCTGCTGTTTGCAGCTTGGTTTTGGACTGTAGCAGCTATGGCTGCTTCTTCGATAAATAAACAACTTATCCAAAAAAAATAATAATAATAATAATGCCTAAAAAGTGCAACTGTTGTTTAGAATATCTGCCAAAGACTTTGAAAGTCTTTCAATCCTAGCTAGCTCGTCTCACACGCTTCAGTTTAGGTGATATGTAATAGTCAGAGTTGGTCCAACATTTAAATTTTGTTTCTGAATTCTACATATGGTTTGTCTTTTTCTCTCATCTACCAGGCTCAACATTTTCCATGCAGCTTCCTTTGACTAACCCCCCCGTAAGGGCAATTATTAATCAGTCAATGGGAATCGTATATGCTATCTGATTTGACTTCTAATTACAAGATCTAATTTCTCATCTTCAGGCTTTGCGGATCCAAACGCCCTGCTTCTTTCTTTCTTTCTTCTCTTTTGTTTGTCTTCATCATGATGAATAGAAGCAATAAAAGTTTGAGTTTGCAAAGCCTGTTACTTCTCCAACTTTCAAATCTCTGTGTCTTCATTGCAGAGGAGGCAGTGCCTCCTTATATCCCTATTGAAAACATCACAATTAACTGTGGCGCCTTCTCTGACTCCAAAGCTTTAGATGGTCGCTTGTGGAGTGGGGAAAGCAATTCTAAATTCCCCGTCATACATTCACAAAACAAACTATCCGTATTTTTGAGTGCCTCTACTGGCCATGTACCCTACATCACAAGCCGCCATTCTTACTCCGAATTCACCTACATGGTTCCCCTCACTAATGGGCAAAAGTTCATTCGCTTGCACTTTCATCTAAATTCATATCCGGGTTTTAATCTGTCCAAGGCTTTCTTCTCTGTTAAGGCAGGTCCATTTACACTTCTTAGGAACTTCAGTGCTTTACTTCATGCTCAAGGCAAGGAAACTCTTGTTAAAGAATTCTACGTTAGTGTCAAAGATGGTCAGAGCCTAAACATAACATTCACTCCAAGTTCTGCTATCACAGATGCATATGCTTTCATAAACGGGATTGAAATTGTGTCTATGCCCACCAACCTATACTACAGACCTGCCAATGATGAAGGTGTCAGCTTTCTTGGCCAGTCTAACTTATACCGGTTTGGAAACGACACTGCCCTTGAGATGATGCACCGGATCAGAGTTGGTGGAAGTAAAATCCCGCCCGCAGAAGACACTGGCATGTACAGAGCCTGGTCAGGGGACCAAGACTACCTGACAGTTGCGAAGCCAAGTGCTCTTCCAGTTAACAGCAGTATGAATCTCAACTTCAGCGTTGTGCCATCATTCTCTGCTCCAGATACCATCTATAAAACTGCTAGAACAATGGGGACAAACAAGACTATGAATGAGCACTACAATCTAACTTGGCAGTTTCCTGTTGACTCTGACTTTGATTACTTTGTGAGGTTGCATTTTTGTGAGTTCCAGCAGGAGATAATAAAAGCAGGTGATAGAGTCTTCCTGATTGTCGTAGCCAATCTAACAGCAGAAACGGAAGCAGACGTTATATTGTGGAGTGGTGGAAATGGGATTCCAACGTATAAAGATTACGCAGTGGCAATAATGAATGGAGGAAATCGAAAGAAACAAAATCTCTCAATTAAGCTACACCCTGCCCCAGCATGGAGGACTCTCTATTCGGATGCAATCCTGAATGGAGTTGAAATTTTCAAATTGAGCAAGAGTGGTGATCTCTCCGGACCTAACCCTGATGCAATACCCAATCTTCTCGAACCAATGAAGCCGCCGATTGAGCAATCAGGAAAGAAGAGGACAATAATTGTCGCTGTTGTTGGTCTAATTTCTAGCTTTGCTGCAATCTCTCTTCTATTTTTCTTGATTTTAAGGATACGTTCCAGTAAATTTGCCAACAACAGTAACCGTGCTCTACCTTCTGATATCTGTCGCCACTTCTCACTAAGGGAGATAAAAGCAGCTACCAACAACTTTGATAAGAATTTCATCATTGGAAGAGGAGGATTTGGCGACGTGTACAAAGGATTCATTAATGCTGGCTCGACCCCCGTTGCAATCAAACGTTTGAATCCAGGTTCACAACAAGGGGTGCTTGAATTTAGGACCGAAATCGAGATGCTTTCTCAACTTCGGCACCAAAATTTAGTTTCTCTAATGGGCTATTGCAAAGACAATAACGAAATGATCCTAGTGTATGACTACATGGTTCATGGAACCTTGAGAGATCACCTCTACAACACGAACAATCCCCCATTACAATGGGAAAAAAGACTCAAAATGTGTATTGGTGCTGCAGGTGGGCTACATTATCTTCACAGAGGTCCCGACCACACCATCATTCACAGGGACGTGAAGACCACAAATATTTTGTTAAGTGAGAAATGGGTGGCCAAAGTATCTGATTTTGGATTGTCTAAAATAAACGAACTGTCCAACACGCATATCAGCACTGCCGTCAAGGACAGCTTTGGCTACTTGGATCCTGAATACGTCCGTCTTCAACAACTGACAGAGAAATCGGATGTGTACTCTTTTGGCGTGGTGTTGTGTGAAGTATTATGTGCTAGAGCACCAATAGATGGAACTGTGGATCATTTGCAAATAAGTTTAGCAGAGTGGGCACAACATTGCTACAACAATGGAACCCTTGCTCAAATAATAGATCCTTATTTACAGGGTAAGATCAACCTTCCAAGTCTGTTAAAATTTGGTGAAGTAGCTATGAGTTGTTTGGCTTCCGAGGGGAGTAAAAGGCCGGCTATGAGTGAAGTGGTGTGCGGGCTTGAGCTTGCATTGCAGCTGCAGGAGAGTGGAATTATTGGAAACGATGAGAATCATGTGAATGACTCAACAGTCATTGATTATCATGTGTTGTTTACTAGTGGTAGTGGATCATTGAATGTTGGTCGCTAGAATAGATGCTTTAATTTTTTGCCCATTGTAATCTTAATTCCATCTTTTTATGAACACTAATAATAACTGAAGTGCAGATAAAGTTTAATATTATTTTTGTTGATGCAAAGTCGTTATAATCTAAAATAGAAAAAAATATTATAAGTATGAAAAATTAAATTTTAAATATATTTTATGTAAATTTTTAAAAGTGATTATACAAATCAAATAAGTTAAATTTTAAACTAATAATTTATTATTATGACTTATTATTGAATGAATTTTTATTTAATTTTTGGATGTATCAAAAGACTTACCTTCCTAACTTGCACTAAAAAAAAATTACCGCACTTTGGATTGTATTAGAGATACTCTTCTTCTATGTTCCCTATATCTCACACTTCAAGATTCAAGTTCTAATTTTAAAAAACATTATTTCAATATTTTTAACCAATAACTTCATAAATTTGTTTTTAGGAACTAAGCTTAAAGTATTATCTTTCAAACTTAACCAATATATTTTGACATGATAAGATATAATTTCCTTAAAGAAAAAAAAAGAGAGCAGAAATATGGAGTTGTTTTTCGCAGAATATATATCAGTCGAAGATTTTTCCAAGTCTTCGTAGTCGACGTCCGTGGAAAAGTCTTACAGAGAAAAGTCATGCTGGGGCCCATGGGAAATTTGTCTGGAAAATGATAAGGTGTGCTGTGGGCTCAACATTAGTGTCACATCCCCCTACAAAAGGCTACTGTTTTTAATATTAAAATATTAATTGTTATTCTATGAAAGCACATTTCTTTTTTTTTTTTTTTTTCCTTTTTTTAATAATTTCGACGGGTAAAAGTATCTCTGATCATTATTTCTATGCAATTTTATTCTTTTTAATGTAATGACAATATATTCAACGAGTAAAATTTTTATTTTTATATAAAAAAGATTATTGTAATACAAATTAAATAGTTATTGAAATTGAATCACAGATTAATTTAATTAATTTACATAATATTCGAAAAAAATAACATTTAATAATATAAAATTTAAATATCTAACATCTACAATTTTTTTTATTTTTAATTTATGAACTTTTTTGTAAAAGAATAATTATTGAAACCTCACTTTACTTTTACAATTTGATGAACATTTTTTTTATAAAATATATATACATATATATGACAGACTATTGCAAAGTACGTGTCACATATCTCACAGTTTTGAATATTTTTGCAAATTGAAGAAAAACTAAAGTAATGTTAATGCATCAGATCATAAATTTAGTTCAGTGATTAATATATATATATATATATGATTTCTTCCTAAAAATAAAGTTGGATTTTGTTAATTTAAAAAAACTTATATTGATGTTTTTTAAAGGTAAATATATAAAAAAAATACAAAGATAACAAAAAAAAAAAAAGCAAGAAAAAAAGTGTGCCGTATTTTTCTTCATCATTTAAGAAGATCATAATGTCCAACAATACAACACAGTCGTTGGAATTTATTAGATAAAATCTCCATTTGTATAAATGGTTTGGGCATGAAAACCTTTGGAAAATAAAATCTTCATTTTTATTTTCTTATTTCAATTTATTGGATAAAATATCCTAAGAAAATTATGAATTAGCTAGGATTAAGATTATTTAAATTGCAATTGGATTATATTGATTGCTACAGTATAAAAAAGCGCCTGCATACTATTTATTGTGTTCCCAAAAATTATTTTAAGATGATTAGAGTTACATTCATAATAATGTCCCATATCAAAACATTGTCATAACTCTTTCTTATATAATCTTGATTAGTTTTTCTAAAAAATAATAATTCATTAAAATTAAAGTAAAATAAAATTTATTTAGGAGCATAGCTAATTCTTTCTTATTTCAATTTAGAAAAAAATAATTCAGCAAGTTGGCAATAAGGATACCAACTGCAATTGACAACAGGAAGCCAATGTTCAATCATCAATGCTCCTGTGTATATGTATATGTGGGTATATACATGCCTTATTTTGTTGCTTAAACATGCACTGATTCACAATAAACCAAAAGGGTTAATTTTATAAATGGTTATTATATTATAATATAATATTTAATATAATATTTAAATTTTAAAATTTTTTAATATGATATCTGATTACGATCTATTAATTTATATAAAATTAAAAAAAATTTTACTCACCATATGTCATTATTTAAAGCTAACTATATTAAAACTAAATATCATATTCTTTAATATATTTATAATTCATATATTATATTAAAAAATTTTAAAATTTTAAAATTACATTAAATATTTTACTGTAACATAATATCAATCATTATATTATCCCAAATAAAAATCAAGGAGACTTCATATTTTTCTGTGAAGCTAATTCTCATGAAACTATATAGTGATGAGTTCCGACGACCACCAATACGCCCCCTTGTGTTTATAAAGTTTAATTTATTATTATTGTTGGAAGTCGTTTCTGTGCTAGTAAAGTTTAATTTAATATTGCTGTTCAAAGTCGTTTTTGCATTTAAAAATTGCTTTTGTTTCAACATCAATAATAAACAAAAATCAGATTGATTTTTTTTTTGATAAATTTGATATACAAATTAAAGTTCTTTCCTATTAATGTGGTATAGCAAGAATGTTTCACCTACTCTACCAATAAGTTTTTTTGGAAAAATCAGACAAGAAGTAATCCTTCAATCTCTATATATTTATTGAAAAATTCTATACTGAAAAATTTAGTACTGAATTTTCAATTCTAAAACAATTAAGTATTGAATTGTTACATAAAAAATTGTTTGGTATTCTACTTAAAAATTAAATATTGAATAGATGTTTGTTGGTTTTTTATTAATTTTTTACATTAATAAAAGTTAAAAAAATAAATAATTAAAAGGAAAAGAAAATATATAAAATAATTAAATGACAAATTTTTCTTTAAAACAAAATTGATTGAATTCATTAATTAAGTAGCATTTAACTATTAAGGTTTTCAACATTTTTTTATTGAAATTTTTATTAATTGATTTTTAAAATTAGTTACCAATGTGACATTAAACTATTCAAAACTTTCATTGAATTTTTTTTACATTTGAAATTGTCAAGATTTTTGTCAATAACATTTCATCTATTGATAAAGCATTCAACTTTTAATTTTAATAATAAAAATTCAATTTTTGATAATTTTAAATATAAAAAATATGAATTTTTATATAAAAAACACCTTAACTTTATTGGTAATTAAAGATCTCGAACTCTTGAGTGATTAGCGAATTACTAGATCATTGACTAACTATAATTTGATTTCTAAAATAATAATTAACACAATAGGGTTGGGCTGTCTATTTCTAAAATTAGTTTCCTTGTATTGAATTATGGTTAAAACTTAAGAGGATTTGGGTGGAATTACAATCGCAGCATACCGGTAATCATATGTGCTTAAATTGTACGGGTAAGGGGAGGTTAACTGTGCTACCTATAGGCTACGACCATCAATCATACTGATCCTTTTCGAAAACTATTGTATAAGTTTCTAAGATTCACTGTGATACCTGCAGGCTACAACCATCAATCAAATTGATCGTTTTTGAAGAATATTGTATAAGTTTCTAAAAGATTCCAATTTCCAAAGAAGAGAGTTCAAAACCTTCGAGTCGACCCTACATTTTCACATGCTTTCCTGTGTTAGAGCCCGACAGTGAGGTCACCGTACACCCTGAGCACATGGCCATTACTTTCATCATCTCATTAATATAAACCTTGGTCAGTCTGCTATAAGGATAAATCAAATTATAGTTAGTCAACGATCGAGTAATTTACTAATCACGCATGTAGACACTTCAATTCGTTCGAAACTTTTAGTAGAAGGATCAAGATATTTAATAGTTTTTTATTTGAATTTTGTCTAGACTATTGGACTTTGGAGATGTGTATTGGGAACAATTGGGCTTTGAATTTGGGTGAGCTTCAAGCCCAATAGACAGTTTTCTTTAGTTTTTCCTATTTATATTTGGGAGCCCAGCAGATAATTCTTTTGTTTTTAACAGTTTTCTCCTTTTTTTTCTATTTTATTTTTTAATAAAAATTAAATAATAAATAAAAGGGAAAGAAAATCAAGATTTTTTTATTCTATTAAGGGATTCAATCCTAGAAATCAAGTTAAGAAATTAAATCTAAAAAATTATTGACTGAAATCCAAGCAAAATTTTAAAGGCAAGAAAATCAAGCCATGAACGGATTCTAATTTATGCCATTCAATAAAAATTCCTAAAATTCCTAATGAAAAACCCTTTGTAAATCCTATTCTTACATATAGAAAATACACGAAGAGAATAGGCAAAAATCATAAAAAAAAAAAAATCACACAGTTTAAAGAAAGTATTGTTTTGGTAGTAAGGTTTTTTATTTTTGAAGAATTTTAAAAAATTTGAGAAATTTTAAGGGTATAATTCGGTCAAGGTATAATCTAGGAGGCAAATAAGGTGATTGGTTGTTATTTTTTTTTGGGGGGGGGGGGGGGATTTTCTACCTTTTTCTAGAATTTTTTAGGAAATTCTAGAAATTAGATGAATTTTTTAATTTCTTAGTTGAATTTATCGGCTAAAATTAAAGTTATCGACTATATTTTGATGAGTTTTTCCAAAATTTGGCAAGTCCCCATATTTTGACTACCGATGTTCATATTTTTCTAGAGAGAGAAGTAAAGAGAAAATTAGTTAGAGAGAGATTGTAAGGAAATCTAATATAGAAAACAAAAATTTTTACCTTTTATACTGATGTAAACAACATCATTTTAGATCTAGGATTCATCAGGATCTGCGTGTTTCTATTCTCGAATATGATTTGTTGCGTTACCTAGTTTGCAACTCGATTCTAGTAGCCTTCTTAAGCCAAATTGAATGGTCTCAACTAAGTCGTTCCAGCTAGTTTTCATGCTTGAAGCCGAGTCGTGCTTCCAAGCCACTAAGCCAAGCTGAATTCTGGTATTTTTTTTATTTTATTCCTTTATTTCTATTAAATTATTTCTTTATTTTTTAATTGTTTATTTATTTATTTATATTTGTAAATACATATATTTTTTATGAAAATATTTTTTAAAATAAAAATAGCCTTACCAACATATTGGAAGGCTAGTAATTTTATTTTAAAAAATAAGGTTTTATCGTTATATTGGAAACCTTACCAACATATTAGAAGGCTTATGATTTTAAAACTAACGTTTTACCAACATATTGAATAACCTTATAATTTTTAATAAAAATCCAGTTTGAAAACAAAATAGTTTTTCATAAAATCCTATCAATGTATTAAAGGATAATTTTTTATAGAAAACTTACCAACATATTGGAAGATATTTCTAAAAATAAATTGTTTTTATAGAAATTTATTATTAGAAATAAAATTAAATGAATCCGTTGATGGAGCCTTTTCAAAGCATGACAAATAGTCTTCTTGAATACTCTTGAAGTGAGAAAATATTCTTAAATTATTACCAATATATTGGAGTAATTTAAGAAAAAATTTTCAATATTAAAATTATTTGGTAAATTATAAATAAGGTTTGAATAACTTAAAATCAAACTGCTATCATCATTTGGATGGGTGCTGTGAAGGTGCTTTAACCTTCCTCATGCATAACCACACTCCCAAACCTAAAATCTGATTTTGTGGACTAGAATCTAACATTTAAAGATACCTAAGTCAAACTTGAAATTTTTCTTTAAAATATGATAGATTCAGTTAGGTGGTCAATAATACCTAAACAAAAAGGATTGGAGATGACTCTTTTAAATCTATGTCAATAAATAGATTAATGGATTTATACGTTATGATAGTTTTGCAACTCTACTGAAGACATTGAAAGTCCAGCTAGTAAATGATTTCTTGATATCCAAGTCTAACTTAATAAATTTAAATTTTTTTTTTATTTTTCTCATTATTTGTATTTATTTATTTATTTATCATAATGTATAATATGAGCTCTGCACCTTAGTTTTATCTGTTATGAGGGAGTAAATTACCTATGCCTTCATGAGATTTTATGTCTCCGTATAAGTTAGTGAAACATTCCCATTCAAATAGAACCATTTTTGCTTTTAGCCTATAATGGGTGCGGATTGAGATGTCTTACTAGTCTATTATAGACAATGATGTGAGGAACAATTTGGGAACTTTTAGAAATAACTCAAATCACATATAGTTAACCTTATGAGTTTAACCAATAGGTAGAGCCATATTCCCTTTAACTTTTGGAATTGACCCTAAGTGGGTATCATGTTGTTATCATATTTTATTTGCTTTGCTAATACACTTATTTTTTTTTATATTGAAATAATTACCAATTTCTTTATTTTTGTTCTTATCTTACATTTTCATAAAACATCCATACAAATTGCTTAGCATACTTGCCCTAAAGATATTTTCAATTAAAACTTTCATAGAATTCACTAAACGTCTAGTTTGTGCCTTATCTATGTTCTTCGAGTGTGAGTCACCGAATGATTTGAAGGTATAATTAAAAAAAAGCAATTAAAAAAAGGGATTGTCTACCATTTGGCTATGTCTCTATCTTGCCTAAAAAAGTTCATTTGCTCTTCAAACAAAATGATTTGAAATACTTGTCAGATATATGAAAAAATATAAGTCAGTTAGCCTTCTTCAAAAATTATGGCCATAATACGCATTTTCTTTTAATGGTAGTTGAAAATTCTTTCATTAAAGTAGTTGTGCAATTATGGGATCCTTCATATAGATGTTTCATCTTCAATGATGTTGACATGGCACTGATTATAAAAGGAATATTCTACATCAATGGTTTTGTATCTTCAACCACTAGATAAAATATATTTCAAAAGGTAGAAACTAGCATTTGGCAAGAAACTATCCGATCTCATGAAAGTAAAAAAAAGATATGTGAATGTACAAGTTCAAGAAAGAAATGATCATATCTGTTTGCCTTAGGAATTTTTCTAAGATTTCATCATAAAGCACCTGAACGATGACCAAAGGTTAGATATATTTGCTTTGACTATATACGACATGGTGGTCTTTCCCAAAATCTTAGGTCATATTGAGATAGAAGTGATCGACTTTTTTTTGGCATTTGGAAAAAGTTTACAACCATTTACTTACAATCTTAGCTAAGACAATTAAAACCCTGAACCATTATTGTCAGAAAAGGAAAATACGCTTTGTTGGATGTGTGCCATTACTCTATTTGTGGATGAAAAGTCATTTTGAGTGTAAAAAGAATGCATTTTTGAAACTTTACTTTTGTAATCAAGCTCCCATTAAAGAGTTTTACAAGAGTAAATGGCCAAAATTCAAGTCAAAGGAGGAATGGATAGTCTTATTACAAGGACTTACTCATATAAGGTAAAATGGTTATTTCCAAGGATGAATCACGAATCAATGTTGTATCAATGTGGAAATGGGATTAAGGTCTGACTTTTAGGTTTATGAGGAGTAACAAGTTATGCACTGCTTATGGTACAAAGACA
Source organism: Durio zibethinus (assembly GCF_002303985.1). The sequence goes on from NW_019167893.1 coordinate 13,727,177, forward strand.
GTATGGGATTGAGTAGTTCATTCTTATAACACATGAGCTCACTCAATCAAATTTTTTGTATAGTGAGTGAAAAATGCTATAAAAGGTGGATAATGTGATCAAAGCATAGAAGAAGCCCAAGAAAGTGAGTCTTGGGTCATTTATTGATAAAGCCACTCATGGATATTTAGTGTGGAAAGCCAAAAAGGGTAAAGAGATTGTGTTTACTTTTAAAGATCATTGATAGTTAGTAAACCAAGAGTTAGATGAAATACCCTCTGAGTTAGAATTTGTAAGGAAAGAATTTGAAATTGAGAAGGATAAAAAAAAATAAGAGATTAAAGGCTTCAAGAAAAGAAAGAGTAGTGGAAAAATAAAGCAGAAAAGCTAGAAGTCAAAATTCATAAGATCTTCAAGGAGCATGATATAGTGGTTAATTATTTCGTTGAACTACATCAACAACACAAGAAATTAAAAACTGAGAGTAAGGACTAAAAGATTTCTTAGGAACATGACATTGCCTTTAATGAGTTGATGGAACGATACCAAAAGCATAAAAAATAATGTATCCAAGTGAAGGCTAAAGAAATAAATATCACAGATTTGACTTATGAATATGAAAAGTTAAAGAAACAATGTTCCCAGATGGAGGATGAATGTATGAAAACCTAAAAAGAGAATGAAGTGTTTAAAGAACGTATTCAGACATTGAAGCAAAAATTAAATGAATAAGAGGATCATATCACCACACTCATAAGAGAGCATGGAATGAAGAACTATCATACCAAGTATGGTTTGGAAAAAGAGAAAATTTAAGAAGGTAAAGGTACATAGAGTATCTTGTACCCCAAATAAGCAAGATAGTGATCAAGTATGTGAAATGGTGAAAGAGGCTTGAGGCACTGAGAACATTAGTCACACCAACATGAGAGCATATGCAACATCTGTTGAACTTTATTAAGGAAGTTGAAGATCAATATGAGCAAATTAAGCATTTTTACAAGTGAAAAAATAATAAACTTTTGTAGAATAAATGAAAGTTTATTTTTGTTGAAATATTTAGGGGCCAAATATTTTTATACATTGCATTCATTAATTCATAGTTAATTTTTATCATGTTAGTTCATAATAAGTCCACTAATTTAAGAATGTGGTACATAAGATTCATAGATAGCTTGACCAACTTAACACCAGTATAACACTGGAGCTTAAGTCAAAAGAATGATCAAGAGAACATGAACCGCTTTAAAAAAATAAAAAGGGCCCAAAAAGAGTTTAAAGGAGAGTTAAATAAAATTTTCAAAGCACTGGGCAAACTAAACAAAGAGAGGGTAGTAAAAGAAAATGCTGGCCTTAAAGACCATCTTCACAAAAGTTACTGACCTTCTATATCCTCCCAGCTATAGCCCATATTTGGCCCAATCCATCCAAGGCATTTTACCATAATAGTTCACATTCTCTGTAGGATATACTTACTAAAAAATATTGTCCGCACCAAATCAAAAGAATTTTTAAGGATACATTAATCCTATTTTCTTTGAAAAGGCAATGAACCAGTCTAAGTCCCCATTTGGGCAATCTAAAAAAGAAGTTAAAGCTAAAAGTGATCAAATCTTTGGAGGAATTATAAGATGATTAAATGAAGAACATGCTCGAAAAGAGATTATGAGCCATTGAGGGAATTGATTTCTATGGTTCTATGGATACAGCTAGGCTTTGTTTAGTTTTGGATGTTGTTATTTGTCTAAAATCTAAGGTGCTAGAATTTGAAAAATATGATGGTATGAAATGTCTCATTACACATGTTATATTATATTGTCAAAAAATGGCAAGCTACACCAATGATGAAAAGTTATTGATGTGTATATTCTCAAATAGCTTTACTGGTTCAACTATGGTTCATCTAATTAGATAAAACCCATATTAACTCTTAGAAGGAGCTCACTCGATGTTCATTAGCTAGTACTAGTATATAATAGATTTCACTCATGATTATTATTATTTTTTTTTACAAAGCATGGAAAAGAAAGCAACAAATCCTTCAAAAAATATGTCCAATAGTGAAGGGATATAGCTACTCAAGTTCAATTATCTCAGACTGAGAACGAGGCTATAACATTATTTGTTAGCATCTTGAAGGCACCCTATTATAAGAAGACAATAAGGAATACAATAAAAAATTTTGTTGACATGGTGATCCCAAAGGAGATTATTGAAAATGTCATCAAGAGTGACAAGTTTAAAGAAAAAAAGATAAACAGTGCAAAACAATGAGGGATACTTAAACAAAAAGAAACTGAAGCCAAGAGTTATGAGTTTTAAAAGGCAACAATTCGAAAAGCTATACTTCATATCCATAACATGTTCATCATACTTACTACATTGTTGTTAATAGTATTTGACAAGTCTCTTACCAACCTGTTCCATAATTAGCTTACCCACTCATTACTAATAGGCTTTTCAAATACCTACATATGGGTTTAGTCTTGTCACTACACTTGTTTCAAAGTCATACAACAAAGCGAATGGTTTGAAAAGATCTAAGAACAACCAACAAAGAGCTCACATTAATCATATACCTATGAAATAATTGAGCTATTCCTAAAATTGATCAAGAACAATCTAGTATCTCCAATTCATTTGGAACTATTAAAGTCACCTTATCCCGAATGGTATAATGTTAATGCCATGTATGATTACCATAATGAAAATGTAGGTCACTCTATAGAAACTTATTCTACTTTCAAACACAAGGTATAAAGTTTGATTCAAGCAAGCTTGATGAGCTTTAATGAATTAGAAGAGTTGAAAGTCAATAAAGAACTTTTGTCCAATCATTCAAGAGCATGATTTTGGGAAGGATACAAACAGATTGGCTGGAGGCTGCTTGTCATTTTAGGATTTTTGTAGAATAATAATCTCTTTTATGTACTAAAATTTTATTTTATTTTTTAACATTTTAATAAAAGTGGTAGATATAATATATTTTCAGAATATTTTTCTTTTAGGTGAACTACCATTATATACTTTTACCTTATCATATCTTTTTTTATATCCATTCTCAGATTTCAAATAATGAATGTTCAGATAGTCATGATAATAATTCAGGATTTGATTTTAAAAGCATTATTTATGTTGATATGATCAACAAGTTGAGATTATTAATCTATTAAGAAGACAAATCTAATAAAGAATTTCGCTTAGTGAAAAGTGAAAGTGATGCAATACGTGATTTTTGTAATGATTCATTCATAAGTTTGCTTTTGGTCAATAAATGTTTTTCATTGAGAGTATTTATATTAGAGATGAGAAATGATTGTCTTTATTCTACCATTCACATAAAGAGTAAAATTATCCTTTGCTACCCCATTTAAACCTGTTGAAAATTTTTTTCAAGAAACCCTGACCAAGGATTATCCCACATTAGGGGTAAAGTTTGAAAAGCATGAAAAGTGAAAATCCTTAATGATCTTAGAGGTAAAGCTTTTTATGCTTAGATTTTTCTGAAAAAGTGATGAAAAGTACAAAAAAAAAAGAAAAAAGAAATGAAAAAGGGAAAAAATGAAAAAAAAAGAAAAAATTGATGGGCCAAAATGTCAAAGTGCTCGACATGAAAAGAAATGATCCCTAGATATGGATAATGTCAAAGTGCTCTACTTGGGAAAACAACTTCACTTAAAGATCCCTAGATATGGATAATGTTTGATTCAAAAATAAAAAAAATTAATGAAAAGTGTTTCTAAGAAAGAATTTTGAGTTACAGTTCAAAATTGTTTGAATAGTTATTATTTGGACATTGATATCCCATTTGATAGTTATAATGATTTGCTTTTACCTTTGTTTTTTCTTGACCAAATTTTTTTTCGTTAATAAATACCATTTTTCTTGTTCATTACCAAGTTTGCATTCCCTAGATGAATCTAGAAAATGTATGATTTTATTTTCATGAATTAGAATGATCGTTTTCATAAAAGATTCTTCCATTCCTTTAAAAAGAAATCCAAAATGATAGAGGCAAAAAGAAATGAAATGAGTAAAAGGTTTGATCTAGAATGATATGGGCAATGAGAAAATGAAATGAGAAAAGTGAAAAACCTTGATTCCATTCCTTTGGAAAGAAATCTAGACTAATAGGGGGAAGAAGAAAATAAAAGATGAAAGAAGCTTGATAAGATGTTTGGTACACCAAATGATGAAAATTGCTAGTTGTGACTGAATAATCAATTGATGGAATTTGCAAGGTGAATCTAAAATCATTAATGTTGAGAAGCTAAAAAGAAAATAAGAAAATGGTACCTTGGGAATCTAATTACCACAATTAAAGACATTTGATATAGATTTCATACATTGCATTCATTACATTTCATGCATTCCATGCATTGTCTGCATCATATCTATTTCATATATTGCATTCATTTTTTTTCATGGGAAAAGAAAAGTTTGATATGGGAATCAAACAAGATTTTACCTCAAGCTATATTTTTGTTAAAACTTTTAAGTATTAGTCTTGAAAACCTCTAGGTACATCTTCAAAACTTTTATACTTTTTTTAAAGTATTTCAAGTAAGATTCATAAGTCTTTTGAGCTAAATCTATTTCAAGATTAGCAAGACCTCCAAGCATAATATCTAAGTCATCGGGTAAGATTCGTAAGTCTTTCGAGCTGATTCTATTTTAGTTTTGAGATTAGTAAGACATCTGGGCATAGTCTCTAAATCTTCTAAACAAGATTTGTAAATCTTTTGAGTGAATTTGTTTTATGAGTTGAGATTTGTAGAACCTTCTGGTGTAATTTCCAAGTCCTTTAGGCAAGATTTGTAAGTCTTTCAAGCTAAATCTATTTTAATTTTGAGATTTATAAGACTTCTTGGTGTAAAACCTCTAAGCATAATTTTCTAGATCTCCGAGCAAGTTCTATAAAATTTCTAAGTATGATCTTTAAAACTTTTGAATATCTATTTAGTTTTTTCTAAAGTCATTGAGTTTCTATTAGATAAGCCTATTTCCTAATCCATTTTTTTAAAGTGGTTGAGCTTCTATTTAAAAAGAGCCTATTGTTGACTTAAAATTTTTAAAGTTGTTGAGTCTGCTTGAAGGAGCTTATTTTCTAATTAAAGTTGTTAAGCCTATATTTAGAGGAGTCCATTTCCTAATTCAGCTATTTAAAGTTTTTGACACTTTGTTTAAAAGAGCCATTTAAAAATTTAAAGTTGCTAAGCCTCTCTTTAAAGGAATTATTTGAAAATTTTAAATTTTATGCCTTTATTTAAAAGATTTGTTTAAAATTTTTGAAAGTTGCACACTTCTATTTAAAGGATTCATTTACAAAATTTTTTTTTGAGTGAACTAAATGCAATAGCTATCTATGTTTTTGCATCATTTCTATTTCACAAAACTGTGTAAAAAAGGGTAACTATAGACACCTTATTTCATCTAGAGCTTTTAATCAAATGGTCAAGATATTTATCTTTTTCGATTTGGATTTCGTCTGGGCTATTGGGCTTTCAAGATGTTTATTGGGAACAAGTGGGCTTTGAATTGGTGTTTAGATTTTAAGTTTAGTAGATAGTTTTTTTTGGGTTTTCCTATTTGTGTTTGGGCTTTGAGCCTAGTAAATAGTACTTTTGTTTTTAATAATTTTCTTTTTTTTCTATTTTATTGCTTTAATAAAAATTAAATAAAAAACAAATACAAGAAAGGGAAAGAAAATCAAGATTTTTTTATTCTGACAAGGGATTCAATCCTAGAAATCAAGTTGACTAAAAAGGGAAATTAAATCCCAAAAATTATTGAACAAAATCAAAGCAAAGTTTTAAAGGCAAGAAAATCAAGCCATGAATAAATTCTAATCTATTCCATTCAATGAAAAATTCCTAAAATTTTGATGAAAAACCTTATATAAATCCTATTTTAAGACATGGAAAATACACGAAAAGAATAGGCAAAAATCATTAAAAAAAATCACACAGTTTGAAGAATGTATTATTTTGGCAATAGGTTTTTCTTTTTTTTTGAAGAATTTTAGAGGTTTGGGAAATTGTAAGTGTGTAATTCGATCAAGGTAGAATCTAAAAGGCAAAGAAGGTGATTGGTTTTTTTTTTTTTTTAAGAATTTTTCTACATATTTTTAAATTTTCTAGGAAATTCTAGTAATTGGATGAATTTTTGAATTTCTCAGTTGAATTTACTAGTCAAAGTTGTAGTTTTCGGCAAGTTTTTCCAGAATCTGATGAGTTTCCTAATTCCAACCACTAGTGTTTATATTTTTATAGAGAGAGATGCAGAGACAAAATGAGTTAAAGAAAGAGTATATGGAAATCTGAGATAAAAAGAAAAAAATTTTACCTTTTATACTAGTGCTAAACGATACTATTTTAGATCTAGGATTCATTAGGTTCCATGTGTTTCCTATACTTGGATCTTATATGCTACGTTATATGGTTTGTGACCCAATTCTAGTAGCCCCTCTCAAGCTAAGTCGAGCCATCTTAGCCAAACTGTTCCAGCCAACTTTCGTGCCTGAAGCTAAGCCTTGCCTTCAAGCCACCTGTAGATACTTTATTTAGTCTAAGACCCAAGCCAGTTGGGTTTGGATTTTTTTGGGCCTAATTGTGGATTTTGGATTATTTTATTTTATTATTTACCTTTTTTATTTTTCATTTGTTAAATCTATTTATTTTTATACACATATTTATGTTGTTTTTCTATTTTTTTATATATACTTATCTTTATTATTAGAAAAATAGGGAAATTATCCAAAAAAAGGATAAATTAAAAAAAAAAGGGTTGAATGGCTGAAAATAAAATTGGTGGAAGGATTAGTGATAATGATCAAATTGATTTTATCATGATCAAATTTAAACTCCTCAAGAAAAATTTTATACTTTTAATGATAATTGTAGTTTCTAGAGTTGGAATTAATTTGAAATCCTCTTAATTGTTTCTATAAATAAGATGGCAATCAACATAATAACAAACAGCAATTGCATAGCAATCAGAATGAAAAAGATAAAGAAAGTAACAATAGCCATTGGCAACCAAAATTGGCAAACTGTCATCCCAACCTTTCCTCCACCACCATTACCCATAACCACCAGTTTAAACCTTTCAACCACCATCTCACCACTTGCAAATCCATCACAACCAAAACCAAGACAAACTCAAGCAAATCCAAAAACATAGGCCTAACTTCTAAATAACCAGTAGCCTACTAGTGCTTAAAAATACCTAATTTCACACAATTCAATAGGAAAAATCAGTAACAAATAATTATTAGACAGTACACTGCCATTGAGGATTGATAGACATGAGGAATAGCAAAACAACTTTTGGTGACTTCGAGTAGCTCAATCAATGGTGCTAGTGACGACCCATGGTAAAGACAGAAGTGACACAATGGAGGTTAAGGCAAACAACTATCGATGCAATTTTGGAGAATCAAAACCTACAAACACAAAAAACATTAAGAGGAGAATAACATTATGAAATTTCAACTTGATTGAACAATTAAAAAAAGTGGAAATCATAGTGGAATACTACAACTTTAGCTTCAAATCCGGGCCATTGGTGAAGGAGACTGAGAGGAAGTGATGGTGAAAATTTGGGCCCTATTTGACACCAAACAGTATGGAGTATAGTGGCAATGACAAAATCGTGACTGACAATGACGGTTGGGAATCATGGGAGAGAGAGAAAGTTTGGAAAGAATCCAACAAGAGAAAGAGAGAGAGAGAGAGAGAGAAAGAGGGGAAAAAAATAAAGAATTCTAATTTTTTGGAGCTATTTATATCTTAAGCAAAATGACGTCATTTTGCCTTATGAACAATGAACTAAGTTAAGCTATTTTCAAGCATACTTTAAACCATTTCTAAGTCGAGCCACCTGTGGAATCATCTTAAGAGCCAAGTCGAGCCGAATTCTAAAGTCGAGCTAAATTTTTTTGGGTATTTTTTTACTTTTTATTTTATTTATTTATTATGTTAGATAAAAATGTGTGAAAAATAAAAAAAATAAAGTCCTACCAACATATTGGAAGGCTTGCAACCTCATTTTCAAAGTAAAGTTTTATTAACATATTGAAAAACTTTATGAATTTTTAACAAAAATTAAATTTCAAAAGAAACAAAAAATTAAAACCTTACCAACATATTGAAGGGTTTGTGGTTTTATTTTTCAAAAGAATAAGGTTTTACCAACATGTTGGAGAACCTTATGATTTTTTATAAAATTTTAGTTTTAAAAGAAAAAAAAATAATTTCCATAAAATCCTACCAACATATTGGAGGATAATTTTGACAGAAAATCTTACCAAAATATTAAAAGAAATTTCTGAAAATAAAATTATTTCTATAAAAATTGGATTTGAATATCTGATGATGATATTATTAAAAACATTAAAAATAGTAATTTCAGTGTAAATTCTTAGATAAGAAATTCTGTTTAAATTTTACCAACATATTGAAAAATTTAGAAAAGATTTATAATATCAAGATTCTCATATAAATTTCACTTATCACAAATAAAATTTTTTTTAAAAAAAAAATAAATGAATCCAATGACGGAGCTTCTTCAAATTATGACAAAAAATCTCTTTGAATACTCCTGAAGTGAGAAAATATTCTTAAATTATTACCAACATATTGGTGTAATTTAAGGATAACTTTCGATATTAAATTATTTGGTAAGTTATTTTTAAAGCTTAGATAACACGAAATCAAACTGATACCATCTTTTAAATAGGCGTTGTGATGGTGTTATAACATTCCTCACGCGTAACCAAACTCTCGAACCTAATTCTAGTTTCGTAGACTAGAATTTACCTTCTAAAAATACCCAAGTCAAGCTTGGAACTCATATTTAAAATGGGACAAATTCGGTTAGGTGGCTAATTATACCTAAATAAAAATATTAATGGTGACTCCTAAGTTAAGTCTAGCAATAGGTCTATGGATCTGTATGTTATGATAACACCAAGCCAAGCCAAATTTTGGTTTTTTTTTTTATTCATTTATTTTTGTTAATTAAATTAATTAATTAATTTAATTGTTTATTTTTATTTGTAAATACATATATTTTTATCAAAACATTTTTTAAATAAAAAGAACCTTACCAACATATTGGAGGGTTAGTAATTTTATTTTCAAAAATAAGGTTTTGACAACTTATAGGAAAACCTTATAAATTTAAAAAAATTAATTTTAAGTAAAAAATAAAAAAAATAATTTTCGAAAGGTCTTACTAACATACTGAAGGGCTCATGGTTTTAAAAATAAGGTTTTATCAATATATTGGAAAACCTTATAATTTTTTAATAAAAATCAAGTTTGAAAAGGAAAAAAATAGTTTTTCATAAAATCTTATTAATTTTTGACAAAAAATCTTATTATTTCTAAAAATAAATCATTTTTATATAAATTTATTACTATAAATAAATTAAATGAATCCGATGATGAAATCTCTTTAAAATGTGATAAATAATCTCCTTAAATATTTTTGAGGTGAGAAAATATTTTTAAATTATTACCAACATATTAGAGTAATTTATGAAAATTTTTCATATTAAATTATTTAGTAAATTATAAATAAGGCTTGGATGACTTAAAATCAAGCTGGTACCATCATTTGGATGAGCACTATGATGGTACTTTAATCTTATTCATGCGTAACCACACTCTCAAATCTAAAATTTGATTTCGTAGACTAAAATTTATTATTTAAATATAACTAAGTAAAACTTAAGATTTTTTTTAAAAATGAGATAAATTCAATTAGGTGATTAATCATACTAAAATAAAAAAATTAGTAGTGACTTTTTTAAATTTATGTCTAGTAATATGTTCATAAATTTATATGTTATGACAACTCAAGAGTTCGAGATCTGTAATTACCAAAAAATTAAGGTATTTTACAAAAAAATTTCATATTTTTCATATTTAAAGTTATAAAATATTAAACCTTCATCACTATAATCTGATTTATCCTTATAGTCGACTGACCAAGGTTTATATTAATGAGATAATGAAAGTAATGGTCATGTGCTCATGGTGTATGGTCACCTCACTGTCGGGTTCTAACACTGGAGGCATGTGATAATGTAGGGTCGACTCGATGGTTTTGAACTCTCTTCTTTGGAAATTGGAATCTTAGAAACTTATACAACATTCTTCGGAAAGGATCAATATGATTGATGGTTGAAGCCTGTAGGTAGCACAGTTAACCTCCCTTTACCCGTACAATTTAAGCACATATGGTTGCCAATATGCTGTGATTATAGGGTAATTCCACCCAAATCTTCAAGTTTTAACCATAATTCAATACAAGGAAACTAATTTTAGAAATAGACAGCCCAACTCTATTTCGTTAACGTTAGATATAAGTGCTTATATTAAAGATCTTTTACGTAAAAATTATACTTTTTACCTCTATTTCAACCTGGAAAATTTTACACTAATTTATATAAATTTATATGAGATTTATACTATTATCCTAAAAAATTACTCTCATCAAAATCAACTTAAAATATTTAACATGGAATGGAAATTAACTTCAAATCTTTTTCATGGAAATAATTAGAGTCAACTTTTAAATTGGAAGTGTCTATCGAGTAAATCAAGTTGAGTTTGTATCGGATCATTTCAGATTGAAAGATATTTAAATTACTTCGAGTTCATGTCTATCCAATTATGAAAAACCACAATTTAGTTATCAATATGTTTATGAAATTTAATTTTTGATCACCTAACCATTAGAGGATAATGCTTGACTAACGTAATATTGTCATGCTATCTGATTGGTCGAAGGTATCATTGTTATGTTATCTGACATTCATCACAAAACATCATCACTTTTTTTGAACACCATGTGACATTAACAAGGTGGTATTATAAAAAAATAAATTTTGAATATTGAAAAAGGCAAATTACAAGTTTTCGTCACTCTTTTGGAGTTTTTATTTTAGTCATCTAATTTGAAAATTTTATAATTTAATCATCAAAGTTTAGAAAGGTTATTAATATTTTGATCTATATTATCAAAATCTCATTATTGATGTAGTTTTACAGCGATTTATCACCTACATTTGTAAGTAAATCACATTTTGCTGTTCAAATGTTCCTAACAAGTAACAATATTATTATAATTAAATTAATAGTATCTATAATACTAGTATTAAAAATAATGATCTTTTAAATATTAGCATTAAACTTTATAAAAAAGAACTACAGTACTAATAAGGTTTTTAATAACATAACTGCAAATAATACCGCAGCCACAAGTAAGAGCATATATTTCGATCTCAAAAAGTGCTTGAAGAAATTATGCTTTCGATCGGATCACACATATACGCAATACTGAGGAAATTACACTAATATTTATAAAATAAGCCTAGAAGAACCAAAGAAAAAGAAGTTATAGGAGAAAACAAGGTCATGCGCTAAAGCATCCTCGTTTATATGTGCCGCAAGGTTCCGGTACAGGAGTCGGATTCCGTCGAGGGAGGCAGCTGTCGTAGGGTTTTCCCCTACCGCACGTTTTCAGAACGGCTTCAACAGCAATGAGAGCACCAAAAGTCACAAAGGACTCCTCATCATCAACAAGCATCCTTCCAATTTTGGAGCTGTGTAGGAACTTCAACTCCATGTTGTCGGAGGTGGTGGCATTGAGGCCATAGAATTGGAAATCTTTCAGCGCTGAAGCACTTGTTGCCCCGGTTGGGCTTGTATTGAGCAGAATCATAAGGGTAATTAACAGGATTCCTAGAGACAAAGCCTTCATCATTGAAACTTCCATGTTTCCCTTGATTCCCCCTTTCTTTACTGCCAGTTCTTTCATATAGAGATTTAACTTTTAATGAAGCTCAATTCCCTTGGAAAAGATCATATATAAGGGAAAAAAATTTGTAGTGGTTGGAGTAGGTGTGAAAAAAACAACAATTAATGGTTTCCACTTCGGAAGTTTACCCATTTTTTAATCTAAATTAGTTAATTTAGTTTGTCTGGTTAAGTTAGTTTCCAAATGTTTAAATAAAAATTTTAAATTACATACTATTTTTGAAATTGTTTTATTTATTTTTATTCATTGAATCGAACGTTCGTTAGTATACGAAAAATTAAAAAACAAAAGAAAGACTACTCACTTTCAAAGATCAAGAAAATGGATGATACTTTTGCTTGTGTTTTTTTTCTTGGAAAACTCCTATTGTTCCATTTACACATGATAAACCACAACCACTTTACGTAGTTTATCTTTTTTTCTTTTTGCAAATCATTAACCTCTTGCGGGTTTTATTTTTTTGTTATTCTTTTAAATCATATTTGATATATAAAATTATGATAAAATATGATCAGATAATATTATGAATAAAATAAAATTAAATATTATCATTTTATTTTGTGTTTAATATATGTAAAGATTAGGATAGGATAATTTATTTTTTCAAAATTATCATTCCTTAAAATTTATATAATTTAAATTATTTATAAAATTTTTAACGGTATAATTGGATATATAAATTTAATTTCATGGATTAAAAATAATCATCTCTACTTAGAAAAAATTGAATAATTATATATCAAGAGGATATTAATTTTACTTACAATCTATATCTCTCTTTTTAGATACAAATTAAATATGATATATAATAATTATCATCATATTTTATTAATAATTTTATGCATCAAAGATGACCTTATAACCTCTCTCTCTCTATCTCGCTATGGAAATTATAAGATTCAGCAGTAATGTAAAAGGGCATTGTGTCTTCTTTACCATTTGGGAAAACTATATGTAAATTTTGAGCTTTCACAGAAAATACACTCTTTTCCTTTTAGTCTGAAAAATACTGTCTTACCGGATTGAGTTTTGGTATTAAATATGCTAAATCCCCTTGACATATTTTTTACTCATTAATTTTATGTGAAAAGACAAATTATCCCTTAATTATTAATCACTAATTTCTATATTTACTTTTTTTTTCTTTTCATTCTTTTTTTTTAACTCTTAGACTTTTTTACCTAAAAACTAATGAAAATTTAATTAGTTTTAAAATTATCTTTAATTACTGCTAAATGAAAATTCTAATTAAATTTTATTCTAAATTAAGAATATGTTAAATATTTTAAGCTTCTCTTGAATTCAATTATATTTTAACTTAGAGATGAATTTATTAAATTATCTTTATTTAAAATTAAATAATCACCATTATTGAAAAGAGTTTTAGAGATAAAGAAATTTCTTAAAGCAAAAAAAAAAAAAAAAGGATAGAAAGAAAAGAGAAAAAATATAATTGCGATACATGAGATTTTATTGAAAAAAACTTACCTTTATTAGTTTGAAAAACACATTTTATCTTTTGAAAATGCAATTAATGTTAGGATGCCATTAATCAAACTAATATTTGTTCAAATTTTACTTTAAATATTAAAAATACACTCATTTTTTTCTGTTTATTTTCTTCTTTTTGTTTTAATCAATTACTTAGTTACGTACTAAACTTATTTTAAATAATGGCAATTAATTTATTTTTAAATAAAATAAACATACAGTACTCTCAAAGTTAATATATAATTGAATTAAATATATATTTAATATATTTAACATATACATTAATTAGAATGCAACTTAATTAAAATTTAACTTAATAGTAATTAAAGATAATTTTAAAATTAATTAAATTCTCATTGTTTTATAGTTAAAGGAAAAATTTTGGATAAAAGAAGGAACGGAAAGAAAAACATAAGGGATATTTGTCTTTTTCATTTAAAAATTTCGTACTAAATAACATCTCTAGTGTTAATGTATATTTCACCAAATCTCACTGGTAACCTGGTATTTTTCAAACAAAGAAGGTAAATGAATTTTCTATCAAACGTCAAGTAGTAAACGTCATTTACCCTAACTTTTTCACTTTCTTAAATTCCAATTTCCAAAGAAGTTATTAGCAAAACAATTATTATTTTATATTTACATCTTGCACCCGTGATTGATAGAAAATGTTTTTCAACATTAGCGAGACCAGAAACCAAAATTCACTAAACATTTTGGGCTTTTACTATTATACTCATTTATTTTTTTATTCTAGTGAGATAAGCCACCTTGCTCATGATAATTTAAATATGTGACGATAATATGATATAAAAATAATAAAAAATATAAAAATAATATAATTTAAAATTTTAATAAAAATTATATATAAGTTTAATAAATAAAAAAAATATTATATATTTTTATATTAACACAAATTATAAAAAATAATTTTTATATAAAATATAATAAAAAATATATAAATTATTAATATTTTATATAATATAAATACGTTAATTATCAAATCTCATCGAAATGGATTCTTAAAAGTTGATAGTTGATAATGATGTTCGATTTGAGTCATTTTACAGACAATTGATGAATGGATTGAATGAGTGGGACATTGGGAAATCAAAGGGGTAAAACTTTTCACCTGTACGTTTTTATTATAGTTGAGGCCCTTTGTTCAGCATGCCAATTTAATGTTGCTCCACTTAGATAATGGTTATTAGTGCTGGGAGTTGGTGCTTAAAGCAATAACAAAGAGGACAAATAATAACATACTAATTTTTTCCCCGTTCAATAACATTTTTCAATTTCAGATTTTTAGGTGTTATTTTTAAGACAACAAGATGGGACAATAAATTTGATATGAGGGATAATTATGGTATTTGAAAAAAATGTTAAAAGTAATTTGTTTTGACTCTAATGATTTAAGGGTGGTTTTATTAACACCTAAAATTTTGCTTTATACGCAGCAAAAATTATATTACAAATTTAATTTTAAATTAAATTCCTTAAATATCTATTGATAAATTATGTTTTTGTCCTCAATACACCCTTTTTCATTATCTTTTCTTCTTTTTTCTTTCTTCTTCTCTACAAACCTAAAACCTACTCAAAATTTATCAAAGTAGTTGCATTATCTTGTACGTTGTTAAAATAGAAAGTGAACTTTGAAAAACCACTAGTAGTAATGAAGATTTTGGACCAAATAGTTGGATAACTAATTTTAAACCCAAATTCACATACCATCTCTCTTTGCTTGAGATCTCTCTTTGCTTGAGATTGTTGGTAACTTCCACTGATATGACATTTCCTATTATATTTGTGTATATAGAGGTTGAGCACTATGACTAGGGATAGATGCACAGTGGAGGTAGTGGAGGTAGCTACCCAACTATGATTCTTGTACCCCTTTTAAATATATTATAAAAATACTAAAAAAGTTTAAATTATTTATAATGTCTCACTGAAAATAAAAATAAAATATATAGTATATGTAAAAGTCAAAAGCTGTATTAATTAGAAATAAATTATAGATATCTGAACAAACAAATGATTCAAGGTTTTTATTAAAAGAAAAAAAAGCAAGTATGTTGATGAAAATATCTGGATCTCACCTTAATGTTATCTTTAAAAATATAAGAGCATATATATATATATATATATATATATATAAAGCAAGTCAAAATATTGACTTTGTTTTCAACTTGCATTTGATAAAAATATTTTGAGAATTACAAATGAATTGTTCTTGGCATTATAAAGATGAGATCACGATATTGTAAATGCAATAGCATTAGTAAGAGTAGCGAAGCAACAACTACAAATGATAAGAGATGAGAGATGTGAATATTTGCACGAAGAGGTTTCTTTATTTTGTGAAAAAAACAATATTGGCATCCTAAATATGGATGATATGTTTGTAACTTGTGGAAAACCTTGATGTAATGCTCAAATAATGACAAATTTACATTATTATCGGGTTGAGCTATTTTACATAGCAATTGATATATGACTTCAAGAGCTCAACAATCATTTTAATAAGGTGAATATAGAGTTATTTTTTTGTGTAGCTTCTTTAAATCTTAATGATTCTTTTGCAGTTTTTGATAAGAAAAAGTTGATCCATCTTACTCAATTTTATATATCTAAATTTTTTAATGTGGAGCTAGTAGTTCTTAGCAATCAACTTGAAACTTGCATTGTTGATTTAAGATATCATGATGAGTTTACAAGCTTGAAAAATACTAATATCTCCACGACACTTGTCGAGACAAAGAGCATTTTATGCTTCCATTAATATACTTGTGAAATTAGCTTTAATATTATCAATTTCTAATGTATTAGTTGAAAGAACTTTTTTTGTTATAAAGATTGTGAAGATTTTCCAATGCTTTCAAAATATAAAAACTCATAGAGAACAATTGTAATATATTATTTTTATGTATACATTAAATGGTTTTTTATGCATTTTGGTTAACTTATATATATATATATATACATATTCAATATTATCTATATTTTCTCCCACTGAGTATAAATCTAAATCTATCCCTGGCTATGACAACTACATTAGGCATTGTTTAAGTTAAAATGTTTGAAACTTCTTTGTATATTTCCTAATGTCATTTTTACTTATAGAGATTTAGTATCGATGAATGCAATACAGGCTATATTTCCTAGCACAAAATTTTTTTATGCAAATAGTGTATCTCAAGAAATGAGCTTACGAATTGTAAAAAGTTTTTTTAAGTGAAAGGATAAGTGAGAGGCATTCATGTCAGGTAAAAGTGTTCTTGTATTCTCTTCTGCCTATGATGACTATGAAAAGCATCTAAGTTCATTGAAAATTTATTACCATACTTATTCGGGTACAATCAAGTATGTGAAATAGTAGTAATTGACAAAATATAAGGTTAAATTTGTTGTTACTTGGGCAGATTTGAAAATGTTACAATAAATAGGTATGATTTGTTTTTTTTTTTTTTTTAAGATTATTTGGATTTGCATAATTTATAATAAAACATTCATTCTAATATACCTTTATTAATTTGTTCAGGGCTGAGAATGCACATACAAAATTAAAGAGATATCTTGGATCATCTCGAGAGGATTTTGAATCATTGTAGAGTACAATGAATGCCCTTATTAAATTGCAACATACATAGATAAAGGCTTTATTTGAGAAAAATCTTATGATTATCAAGCATAATTACAAGCCTTTATTGTTTAAAGAATTATGAGGTTTGGTATTTAGGAGTATACTCAATATGATATTTATGGAGACAAAATGAGTGAATCAGGTTGGAATTAACAAGCATACTGGTCATTGTGTGATCAAATGCAAACGTGGATTACCTTGTATACGTGAAATTATAGAGCACATAAGGGTGGAAAGTTCAATTTTTTTTTATCTAAAGTACATCTTTATTGAAAGAAGTTAGATTTAATGAAGAGCCAAGTGGTTGACATCTTTGAAAAATTAACTATTGTGTTTGAGGTTGACCGAATCATAAAATGATTAAATGATAGTGATGAGTTTGGTAAATTAACCATGAAAAAAAGTAATGAGAACTGAGTGATTTATCAACAACTACCTTGATTCCACAACTAGATATTGCTACGACAAAAAGTGGTAGAACTATTAAACTAGATACATCTATGCAAGTGACCCATCACATTATGAAGTTGTGTTATCTACATAGAATAGTACATCACCACTAACCACTGTGAATTTATTGAAAGTGACAACATAGATTGACAAACTTCCTGTTTAATGTTCTTATGGTAAACGAAAAATGTAATATTTGGATAGTTTATTAGTAGAGTTACATATATATATATATATATATACAGACCATTGTTCATGTTGAGACAAATAAATATTGTTGATTTCATTCTAATACTATATTGCTTAGATTGGGCTTAGATGGTTGGGTACAAGTGCAACAATTTTTAATTGATGAGTTTAATTATTATCGAGACAAATATGTCACATTGTATGAATCTATGGTGAGTGTCGAGGAATTGTTAGAAAACTTATATGTTTTGACACTTATGCCTCCTACGAAAAGTGGATGACCTTACTTGATGTGAGTCATTTGATTGCCTCATGATATAATATCGTGCTAATCCAAATCATTTTGAGATAGTACTAGACTTATCTCATTTTTAGATTAATACGACCTATATCATCGTAGCACAGAGCCATTATGATTATATTTGTAAATGATTGTCATTTTGTACAATTACCATTAATTAGATTTGATATTTAACTTTTTTATTATTTATAATCACATTACAATTGATATTTATCATATCTATTTTGTGCAAGTGTTGATGCAACTGCTCCCATCAATACCTCTAATTGCATGCAGTTGGAGTAAGATTCGATATGAAGGTGCTTGAAGATGGAAGGCTCTATATGTACCATGTATAGAGGATTTTAAGTTATTTTTTAAAAAAAACTTTGATGTAGCCACCCAAGAAACAATTAACATAAATTGATGACTTTTTATACATTATTAATTTATTTATATGTTTTATTTGATTTTTAAGATATGTAGTTACCTAATTATATGTTTTATATTTAACAACTTTGTAAATGAATATGTTATACTTTGATAATATTTGTAGCAAATAAAGTTATATAATATCAATATTATAAATGTCAACATAAAAATACAATATAATGCCAAAATATAATTACAATTATAATGTTAATATACATTGAGGTACACATAAAAAATTCCTACTCTCTAACCCTAAGTTTTTTAAATTGAATATATAGATGCTGTGATGAAGCGAACGATGCTAGGGTAAGGAGCTTGCAGCACGGGCGATTTTGACTCTGATGCTAGGTTGGTGAGTGAAAAGGATCACGCAGTGCTACATCGATGATGGAGGTGGAAAGTAAAGGGAATAGGGTGATGTTCCCATTAGTGCTGGGGTTGGGAGCGAAGGGGATCAAGTGGTAGAGTTGATGATGGTTTAGAAGTTGATGTCTACGAATGATGGACTAAGTATAGATGCCCTGTCAAACCTCTCAAAAATGACCCAAATAAGATGGCATGTGTTCTAAAATCCACATTTCTCCATACATCCACTCCTTGATGTAATTCACCAGAACTAGCAGTCCCAAGAATAGAAAATGCCATTAAGCTTGGTTACAAAACATTAACAAGGAAAATCAATATCAATAACATGTAATTAATATTGTACAAGTAATAACTACTAAAGTTATGACTTACTGTGTATCTCTAGTAGGCCTACTAATGATCGGGGTAAACTAAAATCAGAATCTATACATCAAATACTGAATGTGCTGATAAGAAATTGATGCATACCAAGCATCATAATCTAGTGAAAACTTCTTTGATGCAGCATATCAACGCCTTTGATAATCGATAGGTAAAACATGCATATCCCATTGTTCCAAAACTAATGCAAAAATTTATATACAATTGTCATAATGTTTAGGTTAGGAACATACCCATTATACACAAAAATCATAAAGTCGTCACTAATATTTTTTATCTAGGTGTGATTGGTCACTTATATGAATCTATCTTTTTTAAGATTGTCCTAAGTTTAAACTAAGAATCCCTAAAAGAATAGGTTCTGGTCTACATCATTAGAATTAAGATTCGGGAGTTGGTTACGTGCAGGAAAAGTATTAGCACCTTATATGCCCAAAATTGGTATCAAGTTAATTATGTGCTATCTTACCTAAGTCTTAATCAAAGATAGCTTTTATCATGCCAATCAATTCTAATCCTACACACTATGGTGATACAAAAATTCTATCAGAATATCAAGCAATCATGCAATAAATATAAAATCATACCATGCAAAAATTATTATGCAAATATATTATAAATCATACCAAAAATCATATAATAATATCATACCTAGATCATGCTAAAATATTCATGCAAGAATGTCATGCAAATATATTAATTATCTTACAATAATAATAATAATCATATAAATTTATAATATCATGCAAATATATTAATAATTATGTAATTAAATATAATCATGCAATTATACACACAATAAATATAAAAACATGCAATTAGATATCATTCAAATATAATATTAATCATGCAATAACATAAAATATCATATCATACAATAAAAATAAAATCATGTAGTAATATTTGTAGACACCAAATTTTGTTCGAAACATTTTAACATAGTTAAATAAAGCCCATTTGAAGCCCGTAAAAAAACCCCTTAAAAAACCTATAAAAAGTGCTATTATTTGGGCTTAATAAACAAAGAAAAAGGTGACCTGTATGATTACTATCAAACTCTTTCACATGGGATTTATATGGATGATACATTTTCACAAGGATGCATAAAAATAAGAATAAATGAAACAAGTAAACCCCAAAGTCAACTCAAGTCAAAATTGCATAAAACTTGGTCAAAATAAATAGGATCGGGGTCAATCCTTAAAGTTCACAACCTAATTGGAATCAATGTGGTTTAAAATTAAATTTGGTAATTTTTAAAATACTAAAAATTTTTATTGCATTAGGAGAAGTACAAAATTACTAAAATACCTTTTAGATGGTATTTTCATAATTTGGCCTTCCCAAACTTGGATTTTCATGAAACTTTTCAGATTTAATTTCATAATATTTCATGATTTTTAATGCATTTCAAATCACAGTAGTACATTAAAAAGTATAAAATTACCAAAATACCCATAATTTGGCTTTTTCAAGCTTGAATTTTCATGAAACTTTTCAGATATCAATTTTATAGTATTTCATGATTTTTGGTGCATTTGAAATCGCAGTAATACCCTAAAAAGTGTGAAATTATGAAAATACCCCATACAAGGGTATTTTCATAATTTATCTTTTTCGATCTCAGATTTTTATGAAACTTTTGATATCTCAATTTCATAATATTTCATGATTTTTGGTGTTTCAAAGTCTGAAAAATGAGTATGAAAATATTGATTTCTAAAAAAATTGCCTACATACTAAAAACTTTGCACTAGGGATAAAATAGTCTTTTCATGGGTTCAGAGGATATAAAAATCCAACATTTGCTATGAATAATGTGGACCATTGGATCTTTTATTGATTTTGATCCAATGGACAAAAGTGATTCCTTGAAAAGAAAAAAAAAAGAAACTTTACCCTTGGATGAGATTTAATCCAAGGGTCTATATTCACCAAGAATGAGATCTTTTAGGGAGCTCACTCTTGAAAAGAAAGGGGGTCTGCTATTGAAAGGATGATAGGGAGCTGGAAAAAAAGAAGTACATTAAAAAAAAAGGAAAGATACTGTTACGAAAAAAAAAGGCAAAAAAAGAACCAATACAAAAAGTTTGAAGGACAAGGGAAAAATAAAAAGAAAATGAGATGAGTCTATCGAAAAAGGAGGAATGAGTTTGTTGAGATAAGAGTTTGCAAAAGGAAATGATGGGTCTACTAAGAAAGAAGCTTAACGAAGGAAAATAAAGTTATAGTTCTTGAAGATTTTTTTTTTGAAAAGGTAGTTTCTTCATTTCCCTTTCAACCCTACTATCTTCATCTTTTCGTGTTCACCTTTTCTTCATTCCTGCATATAGTTGTGCAGTGCATGTTATTTTGTTTGAAGTTTAAAATTTATTTTTCTTTCTACACACTAAACCTCATTGAATATGTCTATTGATGTTTGAAACTTCATTCTCTGCATGGCTGTACCATTTTTCATTTCAATGAGTAAAAAAAAACTAGATTCTTATTTCCTTTATGTAGCATTTGTCATAACTCATAGATCTGTGGATCTATAGCTAGACTTGGAATAGAAAGGAGTCACCACCAATCTTTTTTGGTGAGGTGTAATTGGCCACTTAATTTAAGCTAAACTGTAAAACAGAGGTTAGGTTCGAAAGTCAATTGCACATGGGGAAAGTTGTAGCACCCCCGATACACCCATCCAAAGGATGGTTACTAGCTTTATTGCAAATTATCTAAGCCTTGTTTATTATTATTTTTATTTACCAAATAGTAAATTTTATATTTCCCCTTTTTTATTTTATTTTTTACTTATTTTTTTATATTTATTTTTTTTATAAAGGATAAAATAATAATTTTCCTTTTTTATGAAAAAGATAAAAAAAATTTTTCTTTTTTTTCTTAAAAAAATCAAAAAATAAAATAGGGATAAAATAAATAAATTAAAATTAAAATCCAAAAATAAAAAAAAAAAGTAAAAGGAAAACCTGCGGTTGGATCGGGTCGGGACGCAAGTTAGCGATCGGATCTTCGGGTTGAAGTGCAGATCCTGGCTTAGTGAAACGACGTCATTCTAGAGTGGTATAAAAAGGCCTTTTTAGTGTTTTTCTCAGAAACCTTAGAACTTTTCTCTCTCTACCCTTCAAAATCCTCTGACCACTCTCTAAAAACTCACCGAAAAGTTTCACCAAAAATTGGAAATCCCATCGATTTTTGGACACTTCACTAAAAAATTCAGTTAAAAACTGAAGAACCCACCGGTTTCTGAAAAACCTGTCGGATTCTGAAAATCTCATTGAAATCTCACAAGAAAATTCAAACCCTGCCGAAAAATTCATCCTTTATCGAAAAATTCATCCCAAACCCAAAAAAACCTAGAAAAATTTCAAAAAAAAATCTTGAAAAATTCAAAAAAAATTCCTAGGTTGTCCTAAACTTCCCCAAAACCTTTTACTAATTTGAATCACTTCCAGAAGCCTAAAATCCCTCAAGAACTCTAAATCAAAACCAAAGTCCCAATTTTCGAATCCCAGAAGCCCTTTCTACCAAAATTTCCCTAGAACCTTTTCAATAATTTTCTCTTTGCTTTCTCTCTGTTTTTGTGTGTGTGTCTTAATGTTGGAATCAGTCTCATTTATAGGAAGCCTAGGATCAATTCAAGAAATGGATAGAATCAATCCCAGGGTTGATTCCTGGGATTGCATTCTGTTCAGATGAGATTTTGAGTCTAAAATTTCATCAATATTCATTTGATTCTGTGTTGACCTAAAAATATGGTGATTTTGATCTTCATTCACGTGTAGATTAAGTAGAAAAGGAAACAAAAAAATAAAAACAAAAATAAAAGTAAAAAATAAAAATAACAATAATAGTAATAATAATAATAATAATAATAATACAAAATTTAATTGTACCAAAATAGGTTGTATGGGCCTAGTCAATTTAACCAAAATTGGCTAATTGGGCTCAACCCAAGATAGGTCCAATTAAGCCCAAGCCAGAATGGGCCCAGTTGGGCTAAGATTAGAATGGTTCCAACTGAATTGGACGAGAATGGGTTCGATTAAACCTGGATCAAAACATACGTCCTACTGGGCTCGAACCAGAATGGGCCTGATTGGATCAAGACCAAAATGGGTTACTATAGCTGCCATTCTTTGCATATCTTTGTTAGATAAGGATGTTGCAAGAAATCAGACACCCATTATGGACTTGAATTTCAAAAATGTCCTGGACTGAACTAAGGTCAGGAGATCGAGACGAAATTACGAGTCAAAATAAAAAGACCAGGATCGAGTCGAGGTTGAAATAAATGACCAAAACGAAACCATAAATCAAGAAGAATGATCTGGACTAAGCTAAGATTAAGTGACTGAGACAAAACCACAAACCAAAATAAAACGACCAAGACTGAGTCAAGGTCAAAATAAATGATCGGGATAGAACCATGAATCAAGAAAAATAATCTGGACTGAGCCAAGATCAGGTGATCGGGATGAAACCACAAATCATCATGAGTGATGTGGACTAAGCCAAGATCAAATGATCGGGGCAAAACCATAAGTCGAAATAAAATGACCAGGACTGAGTCAAGGTCAAAAATAAATGATCGAAACGAAATCACGAATTATTAGAAGTGATCTAGGTTGAGCCAAGATCAAATGACTAAAGTGACACCACAAGTCAAAAGAAAGCAACTAGGATCGAGTCAATGTCGAAAATAAATGATCAAGACGAAACCACGAATTATTAGAAGTGATCTGGGCTGAGCCAAGATCAAACGATTGAGGTGAACCATAAGTCAAAATAAAGCAACCAGGACCGAGTCAAGGTAAAAAATAAATGATCAGGACAAAACCACGAATCATAAAAAATGAGATAATGCAAATGCATGCCTTATCTAAGATGCAAATGAATCATTAATTATGGTACTAAGGTTATTGTATTCTCATTTTTGTACACCTTTAGTAGAGAAACCATTAGGTATTATCACGTTCACCTTTACTGTGCACCATAGCAGAGAAATCTTTCTTCACATTTGGTAAAAATTCTATCTTTCATCAAATAGGGGGCGCATTTCGATAAAAAAACCCATCAGCTTGACATCATCAACTTGGAAACATGTTTTTTGTTAGAGAAATCATTTTTCATCAACCTGGAGTCATGCAAGAAAATCATTTTTCATCAACCTGGAGGCATGTTTCCCCATTTTTTTTGTTTATTTGTTTGTTTTTTTTACCTTTATCTCCTTTAATCCTTTAAAATAACACACTTTTTATGATTTCATTCAATTATTAGTCATTATCTTAATTCCAAAGTATGACAATGTAAATTATGCATTTTTTCCATTCATGGTAAGGCATAAAGACGAAGAACAATGTACATGACTTAGAGAATGATAAGATGGCTTTGATTCGTGTGGATAATCAATTATTGATGATGGTGTGAAGGAAAAAAATGTACAGAAACTGTTATTTTAGGGATACAGTGCCCCAAGACAAATGATTAGATAACCATGACAACAAATTTCAAATTTTCCTTTAAAAACTTAATCAAAACTTGATCCCCCAACACTTCAAAGCTCTTTGGAATTTATTGTTCCTGATATGCCAATTCCAGTGGCCTTTTAGAGTTTTAATCCTTTGTTAAAAGTCACTTTTGGGTTAAACTTCTTTCTTATGTGATTTAAACTACCTTTTTGGGTTTTCAATTTGACTCTTTTTTCTCTTTTTTTTTTTTTGAGAATCAAGTAAAATACTTCTTTACTTTGTTAGAGTTGACAAGACTAGGGAGTTCATCTCCATCAATCTCTGACAAGATCAAAGTTTTTTCAAGAAAAGTTTTTTTTACCATATAAGGCCCCTCTTAATTTGGAGTCCATTTTTCTTTATGGTCATGATGATTTGGAAGGATCTTTTTCAACACCAATTGTCCCTATCAAAACTGTCGAGGCCCAACCTTTTCATCATGAGCTCTCATCATTCTTTTTTGGTACAATTGGCCATGGCATAAGGCCATCAATCTTTTCTCCTCAATAAAGTTTAATTACTCATAGCGTTCATGAATCCATTCAGCTTCTTCTAGTCCCACTTCCCTTAAAACCCTTAGAGATAAGATTTTTACTTCTATTAGTAATACAGCTTCCATCCCATAAACCAAGAAAAAAGAAGTTGCTCTTGTAGAGGTGTGCATAGAAGTTCGATATGCATGGAAGACAAAAAGTAACTTTTCATGCCAGTCTTTGTATATTTCAGTCATCTTTTTCAGAATCCTTTTGATGTTTTTATTTATGACTTCCATTGCACCATTCATTTTTGGGCGATATGAGGCTGAATTATGATATTTGATTTTGAACTGGGCATATACTTCCTGCATCATCTTGTTATTCAGATTCTTGACATTATCTGATATAATTCTTTTTGAGAGCTCATATCTACAAATTATTTCTCTTTTGATGAATTTGTAGACCACTGTTCTAGTCATTGTCGTGAATGAGGTAACTTCGACCCATTTAGTGAAGTAGTCAATCATCACAAAAATGAATCTATTCTCATTTGAAGCCTTTGGTGTGATAGGGCCAATGACATCCATCCCTTACATAGAAAATGGCCAAGGTGGTGCTATGACATGTAAAGTATGAGGCAAACTATGAATTTTATCAGCATAAATTTGACATTTATGGCATCTTTGAGTATAGTCGATGCAATTTCTTTCCATCATTAACCAATAATATCCAACTCGCATGACCTGTCTCGTCATCATATGCCCATTTGCATGTGCCCCACATACACCATTGTGCACCTCTTCAATAATTCTTTTGGCTTCAGACATATTTATACAATAGAGTAACACTTGGTCCTTGCTTTTTTTTTTCAAAGTTTTCCTATCTAGAAAGAATCCCATGGTCAATCTTTGTAGGACTCTTTTATCATTTTTTGTTGCTTGATTTTGATACTGTTGATATTTTAAATACTACATGATATCATAATAGTAGGGGCAACCATCCTTATCTTTATCTAAGTTAGCATAATATATTGGCATATCTTTGATATCCAATTTGATAGGCTGGATTTCAACAATATCACTAATCTATACCATGGCGATCAAAGTAGCTAAAGCATCCACAATCTAATTTTCTTCTCAAGTCAAGTGTTCAAACTAGATTGTTTTATATTGTTTGCATAGCTCTAAAATGTACTTATGACAAAATATGAGTTTTGAATCCCTTGTCTCATATTCACCTTTCAATTGATAAATGACTAGAGCTGAATCTCTAAACACCTTTAATATTTCAATCTTCCTGTCTAAAGCTACGAGCAGCCCCATAACACAAGCATCATACTCAGTGACATTATTGGTGCAGTTGAAATTCAATCTTACCATAACAAGATAGTAGTGCTCCATTGGAGATATCAAAACTGCTCTGATTCTATGCCTCATGGCATTAGCAACCCCATCAAAATATATCTACCATGTTTCTTCATCGTCATCATCATCTTCTGATTTTAAGATGGCCATTAATTCCTCATCCGAGAAATCAAACTTTATGGGCTCATAATCTTCAACGGCTCTATTTGCCAAGAATTTAGTAATGGCACCTCATTTGATCACCTTTTGACTTACATATGTTATGTCATATTCAGAAAGCAACACTTGCCATCCTACGATTCTTCTTGATAGTGAAGGCTTCTCAAAAATATATGTGATGGGTTCCAATTTAGCTATGAGCAAAGTGGTATGGTACAACATTTACTACCTAAGCCTTTTAGCCGTCCAAGCCAAAGCACAACACATTTTCTCCAGTGATGAGTACTTGAACTCATATTCTGTGAATTTTTTGCTTAAATAATAAATAGCTTTTTCTTTCTTGCTGGATTCGTCATGTTGGCCCAACACATCCCATCAAGCCCTCTTGTACCATAAGTATATAATTAGTGGTTTTCCAGGGATAAAAGGTACTAATATTAGAGGGTTTGATAAGTACTGCTTGATCTTATCGAAAGCTTCTTAACATTGTTCATTCCACTCCTTGCGATTATTCTTCTGAAGGAGTTTGAAAATGGGGTCACATTTGAGAGTAAGCTGAGAAATGAACCAGGAAATATAATTCAGTCTGCCCAATGTATTTGGTGGGGATAGATTTTGAATGGCTCAAATTTTGTCTAGATCTACTTCTATCCCTCTTTCACTCACTATAAATCCTAGTAGCTTTCTTGATCTGGTTTCGAATATATATTTAGCTAGATTTAGCTAGATTCAGCTTGGGCTAGAACTTTTTCAATCTTTCAAATAGCTAAGGTTAATTACTTGAACCTCTCTTTTTTGGGACTTAGTAATCATATTATCCACATACACCTCAATCTCTTTGTGCATCATGTCATGGAAAAGTGTCACCATAACCCTTTGATAAGTTACCCCAGCATTCTTTAGCCCAAAGGGCATAACTTTGTAACAAAAGGTTCCCCACATAGTGATAAAATTGATCTTTTCCATGTCATTTGGGGCCATTTTTATTTGATTGTACCCAGAGAATCCATCCATGAAAAAGAATACTGAATGTTAGGCCATATTATCCACCCAAGTATCGATATGCGATAAAGAAAAATTATGCTTAGGGCTAGCTTTACTCAAATCTCTATAGTCCATACACATCCATACCTTGCCATCTTTTATGAGAATAGGTACGATATTAGCTACCCATTTAGGATACTTGGCCACTTGCAAGAAGCCTGCAACAAATTGTTTTTTAACTTTCTCTTTGATTTTCAACAGCATCTCTGATTTCATTCTTCTTAGCTTTTGTTGTATCAGTTTGTATACTAGCTTTAATGGTAACTTATGTTCTACTATTTTAGTACTGAGTCCAGGCATATTTTGATAGGACCAAGCAAAGACATCTATAAATTTTTTAAGTAAATTTTCTAACTGCTATTGGTCAACAACCAAAAGTGAAGTACCAATCTTGACTTTTTTCTTATTTTTGAGATCACACAAATTAACCAATTTAACTACTTCTTGATGAAGCTCAATGGATTTATTTTCTTATTCAATCATCCTCATTAAATCTGAGGACAAAGTATATTTTTCAAAATCTTATTCAGTATCAAGGTTATTAGTATTAATTGAATTCTCAAAGTTAAACCCCGGATTGTTGTCATAATTATCTTTTCATTTATTCAGGGACCTAAAAGTTAATAGAATAGGAAATATTGGCTAGAGATTTTGATGGTGGAATAAATGGAATGGAAGAAATGAACAAAATGCATGCTTCTATTTTTATTAAAATAATGCCAAATAAAGGGCCCAAACATAAGATTTCATCCTAATGCTCTTGGGCATAAGCGATCAAGAGATGTGATTACATTAAAGAAAAATCAAGGACACTAGGCATTGGATGATCCTCCAATTTCATAATTCATATCCTGGTGGCCAAGGGTAAACCATGGCTTCTTCATGTTGGCTTTTATCACCCACTATGTGAATAGATAGCTTGGCAAAAGCTTCATTCCACTCTGGTTCCTTTTTATCTTCTTTAGCTTTTGGAAACATGTATCCTCTGGGAGTAAAAATCTCATTTAAGTGGGGAAAAATCGTCGACTCATTCCTTGCCCTTTTATGAAGGCCTGGTGCTTCCTTCATATCATAACCTAATCTTGCTCTACCACTATTATCCTCAAGCTTCGGGAATTCTCTCATCCCTTGAAAGTTCTTACCCAAACCAAACCCAATACTTCAACCCTTGTTAACCATCTAGTTAATCATGATTTGACTAAATTTGAGCCTTTCACCCATTACATTGATTGGTTCAAAGGATTTGTATAAGCACTCCAATGATTCTTCTGTTGCTTCTACATATAGGGCATTTATGGGTTAGGTTACCAGTAAATCTTTCTCTCTAGCTACAATCACTAATTGCCCTTCTGCATTGAACTTGATTTTTTGGTGTAATGAAGAATGAACAGTGCCTGCCTTGTGGATCCATGGTTTTCCTAATAAGCAGCTATATGATGGAAAGATGTTAATAACTTGAAATTTTATATTGAAAACACATGGGCCAATTTGTATAGGCAGCTTGACATCTTTCAATACTTCTCACCTAGTCCTATCAAATGCTCTGACCATAATATGACTGTCCCAAATATGAGACATATCAAAAGGTAATTTTGTCAGAGTGGACATGGACATAATATTAATGGTCGACCCATTGTCAATAAAGACTTTAGCTACTATATAGCCATTGCATTTGATAGTGATATACAACGCCTTGGTGCTTTTTCTACCTTTTAGTGGGATCTTATCATCACTAAAGGAGATATGGTGTGGCACTACCAGATTGCCTACCAAATAATTCACATATTCCACGGAGACATTATGGGCCACATAAGCCTGCTTCAATACTTTTAACAAGGTATTGCGATATGGTTCAGAGTTTAAAAGAAGTGATAACAGAAAAATTATGACTGGCATATTATTCAATTGCTCTACCACATAGTACTTGTTATGTTTGACTAGCTTCAAAAACTCACAAGCCTCTTTTTTAAGCATAATTTTCAATGTATCTTTCTTTGGGATTTTTGGTTCAGTTTGCTTCTCTTTCTCTTTTTTTGACTTATTCAAAGTCTCCAAAGTGTAACATCTCCCACTTCTAGTTATACCCTATACTCTTGTTATATAGGTAGTTTCAACTTTTGGCACATCCTTTTGCTGTCTTTGAACCGTTACCTCATATTCATAATTCCAAAAGACTGCTTTATTATCCTTAAAAGAAAATAGGCATAAAACTTTGAGGGATACTAGCTTGGGAACAAACTTATTCCCAATTGATTATAGTTTCTCTTTATAACGTATAATGATAAGTTTTGGTACCCATCTATCTGTCATAGCCACCTTGATGTCCTTTAAAGCTTTCGACTCTTCATACAGCTTTATTTGGTAGAAGTTCATTAGTTTTTGAACTTCACCATAAAACAGTTTACAGATGTCAATTGAATGACCTGATGTCCCATCATGATATTTACATATTTGAATTGGACTAGATTTTTTCACATGAGTGCATGGAGCCACTAGTTGTATCATTCCAGCTTTATGTAAGGCCTCATATAGCTAGTCGAATGGCATTTTAAGCTCTTCTACTCTCTTTTCACATGCCTTTTATTCGTGTCCAAAGCATTAATCATATGACTAGGCAAAAGGTTCCCACTAACATTAGGTGAAGAACTTCCACTTACATCAAAGCTTACCAACCTTTCCTTAATCAAATTTTGTACCCTATATTTAAAAGGGATACATTTTTTAATAGAATGCCTTACCACTCCAAAATGATGTCGTAATGGGCATTGAAGTCATAGCACTTGAGGCAAGGAGGTTTAAGTTGTTTTGCAGGGACATGAGCTATTAAATAGTTTTTGTAGAGCTCTTGATATAGCTCTATATAGCTTATAAGTATGGGGTCAAAGGCCGGTCTTTCTCTGGTTCATGGTTTTCTAGTATTGTTTGTGATGCTGATTGGGTGAACCGAAGATTTTGGAGAAGATGGATAAGATGGTCGAGCAGTTGACTAGTATGAAGATATGAAAGTATGGCTTACTATGTGATGGTATGTAGGATAAGTAGGTTGAGAATAGCTTTTGAATTGCTGTCCTTCAAGACTCATGGCCTGAGTCTCATTTTCTTTGTTCTTGGGTATTTTCTTGGAGAACTCACCTCATTTAAGTTTGTCATTTTTTATAGCATTTTCAATGATCTCTCCCAAAATCATCATGTCTGTAAAATTCTTAGTTTTATTCTCAATTATCCTTTCATAATAAAGTGACTTTAAAGTGCTCACAAATAGTATAATAGTTTTTTTTTTGTTAAAGGGGGTTGTACCTAGGTAGCCATATCCCACCGCCTTTGAGCATATTGTTTAAAGGATTCAGATGCTTTCTTTTCCATTGCTTGTAAGAAAAGACGATCAAGAGCCATGTCAATGATGTACCGATATTGGTTAATAAAAGATCTAATCAGATATTTCCATGTCTTGATACGAGTCCTATCTAATTGGATATACCACTTTACCTCAGATCTAGTCAGACTGTCTTGAAACATATGCATAAGTAATTTTTCATTACTGGTATGTGCAACCATTTTGCGACAGTACATAGTAATATGTGTGACAGGATACTTGGTACCATTATACTTTTTAAACTATGGTACTTTAAATTTTGATGACATTATTACATCTGATACCAAGCAAAGTCCCACTGTATCTATGGATCTATAAAAGTCTATTCCCTCTACAGCCCTTAGTCTTTTTTCAAGTCTATTTATAGCTTGATCAATTTTAGAATCTTCTAAGGACATAGCTGTCTATGGCTTTTCCTTCTCTTTTTCTTCATCTACAATAGGAAGTTGAATGGGCTTAGCTGCTTTTTAGACAAAGACAGGATTATCATAGCTTTGGAAATTCTCATGACCTGGTGCATAGGCCATTCCTGGGTAGTTGTACTTTGGAAATGCTGTTTGTTGAGGCTGAAAGAATGGTGTGGCTTGATGTTATGGTGGGCTGAAGCCTAGAGGATATGCTAAATTAGTAGCTTCCTAGGAAGTATCTTTTTTCATCAATTTTTCCCTATTTATCTTTTTTAGGGCCTCTAGAATTTGGCTCAACTTTCCTTCTAATGCTTATTAGGCTTTCTCTATTTTTTCAAAGTGACTTGTATTATCTTGTTCCATCTTTCTAGCTCAAGCCCGAGTGTTGTATTGATGAAAAGCTATTCTTGCACCTTTGCACCACAATTAAAGATTCAATTACAATGCTATGATAATGAATGCATGAATGAATGTAATGTAAATGAAAGAAAATAAAAGTAAAAATATTTGCCCCTTAAAAAAGTCCAAAAAAAGAAAATTCTCATTTATTCCATAGAAGTCTATTTACATCAAACCTAATATTGTTCCTCTATAAAAATACCTAACTTGCTCATACTGGCCCTTAGCTTTCTCAATAAAGTTCAACAGTTTCTACCCACGCTCTCCTGCTGGTGTGATCAACGCCTTTAGAGTCTCAACCTTTTCTACCATTTCGCCTACTTGGATTATAGCTTTACCTATCTGAGCAGTAAGATATTTTATGTATCTCTATCTTCTTAACCCTTCTTTTTTGCCATACCACACCTGATGGGATATATCTCTATACTATTTCATAAGGGTCCTGACACTATTTTTCTATTCCCTCAATTTTAATGCCAGAGTCAAGATGTGATTCGAGAGCCATTGGTTCTCTTACTCCACCTCTATGAAAGCATTTTCTATGTGGTCGCACTCTTCTTTCAACTTTTCATTTTCACTAGCTAACTCAGTATTGTTTGTTTCTTTAGTTTATACCGGTATACGTAACTTTTTATGCTCTTGTTGTAACTCTTTAAGCTCTTTTAGGGTATTATCCCATTCTCTAACAATTTTCTAGGCCTTACTGTATTCCTTGGAAATTCTATTGGCTTGGACTTTTAGTTTCTCTACTTTGTTTTGTAATTGGTCCTTTTCTTCTTGTAGTTTCAAGACCTCTTGTCTTAGTTTCTCTTTCTTCTTCTCATGCTCTAACTTCAAAAGCAGTTTATCAAACTCTTGACCTACCGACAAGTGTGATCCTAAGGTCCAGATGCAATCTCTTAACTTTTTTATTTTTTCAGACCAAATACCTCTGAGTGACTTGATCAGTGAATGATCTTAGGCTTACTCTCTTGGGCTTCTTCTAGGCTTTGATTATGTTGTCAATCTTTTGGAAGGTTTTGGGCTCCCTATATGAGTAGTCAAACTGGCCAAGCTTATAGGTCATGGAAATGAGCTATTTAGCTCCATGCTACCTTCTTATCATTAATGGGGTATAACTTATTAACCCCCATAAACCTAGAAGTGGGACTCCACATTGGTCAAGCATAGGTTCCTTGCCCATCCATGGAGCTAACCATTTTACCTAACTAGCAGTGAGTCCTTGTAGCAGACATTTCCACTCCTTTTTAAGTTCTTACCTTTGGACAAGTGCTCTAACAAAATTCTATAATTAGATTCCGAGTATGGAGATAAAGTTTGGTGAAGGCACTTTTCTTGGATTCAAAATGACTTTTTATCCATACATATAATAAGAGTATGCAACCCATGAATTATGCTTTATCCATCTGCCTACAAAAACTTAGAGATCTGATAGTTTTTACCAAGATGACTGGTGAAAGGTTACAACCTCCTTCAATATACTCAAATAGATCCACCACTTCTATCTCAGCATGCTCTAAAACCTTGGGGAAGATGACCAACTCATATATAGCTAGAGTAAATGCATTCATTCCCTGGTTATCATCTAGATGCTTGGTGATGAAATCCTAGAGGACCCCCCACGAAATACCCTTATGATCACCTTTCTCTCGAATGTATGAATCTATAGTCTCTTTTCCCACCCCTAGCATCTGGCTCAACTTTTTATGGCTTCCTGATTTGTATTTCTTCATGTATGTTTTGTCTTGATATAATAGATGCATACCAATCAGAGTCGAGTACTCCTCAATTGTTGGTACAAGATCAACCTCATTAAAGATAAAACACCGATAGGAAGGATCCCAAAACTATATCATCACCCTGATTAATGAGTAGTTAACCTTTATTGACAAGAGATATGCTATATGTCTAAATTTCCCACAAAAGGCATTCCATATATCTGATAGAGCTTTCAAGGTGTTGTGTTTAAGGAGTAAGTAGACTTTTCCTAATAGTGTAGAGATGTGACCAAGTGGTAAACAATCCCCTTCTATTAACTGTCTTTTTTCTGATTCTATCTTCACCTCTATAGGAGAATCACACTTGAATAACATAGATAAGGCACAAACTTGACGTTTTGTGAAATCCATGAGGATTTTTACTGGAATGGTATCGAGGTAAGAATTCTATGCAATATGCGAACATGTTTGTGAATATGTGTAAAAAAAAAAGAAAAAGAAGACAAAAAAGTTAGTAAGTCATTTCAAAGAAATATAGGGAAAACATAACAGTTAAGATAATAACATGACTTAGAATTTGGATTTTCTACAGAGGGTGGGAAAACAAGGCTCTATCTATGGTTGGGCTTCTAAAGTCAACTATATGTGGTTTGGGCCATTTCTAAAAGGTTCCCAAATTATTCCCTACATCATGGTCTATTACAGACTAGTAGGGCACCCTAATCCTCGCCCATTATAGGCTTCAAGCAGAAAAAGTTCAATCTAGGTGGGAGTGTTTCACAGGCCCGTGCGAAAACATGAAATCTCACAAGGGCATAGGCACTTCACTCCCTCTTAAAGGTTGAGCCCGAGTGGAGGGCTTATGTTATGCACGCAAATAAATGACAGATATAATAAGCATATACTTAGGCAAATATAGATACTGAATAATAGGTCAGGCAAATAAATAATAATAAAGCAAATATAAGTAATGAAAAGAAATAATCTCAAATTTGTTAGACAAGGCTCGGATAATAAGAAATCTTTTACTGGCTTGACTATCATAGATCCTCAGCAAAATCATCAAGCTGTCATAACTGATAAATCTGTGGACCTATAGCTAGACTTGGAATGAAAATGAGTCACCACCAATCTTTTTTGGTGAGGTGTGATTAGCCACCTAATTTAAGTTGATCTGTAAAACAGAGGTTAGGTTCGAAAGTCGATTGCGCATGAGGAATATTGTAGCACCCCCGATACACCCATCCAAAAGATGGTTACCAGTTTGATTTCAAATTATCCAGGCATTGTTTATTATTATTTTTTATTTACTAGATAGTAAATTTTATATTTTCCCTTTTTTATTTTATTTTTTTACTTATTTTTTATTTTTTTTTTATTTTTTTTATAAAGGATAGAATAATAATTTTCCTTTTTTTTGAAAAAGATAGCAAGTTTTTTTTCTTTTTTTTTTTCTAAAAAAATCAAAAAAATAAATAGGGGTAAAATAAATAAATCAAAATCAAAATCAAAAAATAAAATGAAAATACAAAAAGGAAAACCTGCGGTTAGGTCGAGTCGAGACGTTGGTCAGTGCGTGGATCTTCGAGTTAAAGCGCAGATCCTGGCTTAGCGAAACAGTGTCGTTCTAGAGCAATATAAAAGGGCCTTTTTAATATTTTTCTCAAAAACCTCAAAACTTTTCTCTCTCTACCCTTCAAAATCCTCTGACCTCTCTCTAAAAATCCATTGAAAAGTTTTATCGAAAACTGAAAATCTCATTGGTTTCTAGACACTTCGTCAAAAAATTCAATTGAAAACTGAAAAACCCATCGATTTTTAGAAAGCCTACCAGATTCTAGAAATCTCACCAGAATCTCATCGAA
This sequence comes from Durio zibethinus, assembly GCF_002303985.1. The sequence continues at coordinate 13,762,535 of NW_019167893.1, forward strand.
AAAATGAAACCCTACCAAAAATTCAACAAAAAAAATTCATCTTTCACCAAAAATTCATCCCAAACCTAGAAAAACCTAGAAAAATTCCAAAAAAAAACTCAAAAAATTAAAAACAAATTCCTAGGTCATCCTAAACTTCCCTAAAACCTTTCACCACTTTAAAATCACTTCCAAAAGCCTAAAATTCCTTCATAACTTCAGATCAAAACCAATGTCCCAATTTTCAAATCCCAAAAGCCCATTTTACTAGAATTTCCCTAGAACCTATTCAGTAATTTTTTCTCTGCTTTTTCTCTATTTCTCTATGTGTGTCTTAGTGTTGAAATTAGTCCCATTTATAGGTAGCTTAAGATCAATTCAAGAAACAAATAGAACGAATCCCAAGCTTGATTCCTGGGATTGCATTATGTCCAAACGAGATTTTAAGTCCAAAATTTCATCAATATTCATTTGATTCTGTGCTGACCCAAAAATATGGTGATTCTGATCTCCGTTCATGTGTGGATTAAACAGAAAAGGAAACAAAAAAATAAAAACAAAAATAAAAGTAATAATAATAATAATAATAATAATAATAATAATAGAATCTAATTGGGCTAAAGTAGACTATAATGAGCCTAGCTGGGTTTAACCAAAATGGGCCCAACTAGGCTCGACCCAAGATAGGCCCAACTAGGCCCATATCAAATTGGGCCTAGTTAGGCCAGGATCAGAATGGGTCCAACTAGACTTAGATCAAAATGGATCCGATTGAACTAAACGAGAATGAGTCCGATTGGACCTGAATCAAAATATGTGTCTTACTGGGCTCGAACTAGAATGTGCTTGATTGGACCTTAACCAAAATGGGTTTCTATAGCGTCTAAAGCAGGGTTGCCATTTTTAGGTTAGTAGTCCCACTTAAAGACCATTTATCCATTGTTTCATTTTCCATTTAGCTAATATTAGATGTAAGTTTAGGGGGGAAACCACACTTTATCATGGGAAATGCCATTTCTGCTTTATTCATTCTCATTTAGCAGTGGTAGTCTTGGTTGGTATTTTATTACCTTCCCCATTAGCTTCTTTGTTGGCTTCTTAGGTTGTACCCTATCCCTTGTACTTGTTTTAACTATCTCATGATTTAAACTGGAACCTCACAATGTTGTTGGATTAGAAAATCCAAAACCTGGCTGCTATTATATGTTAATCACAGTTTGGAAAGTTGTTTATAAGTTTACCTTATTATTTGTTTTTCCTTAAGTCACCTATTTTTTGTAATTAAACTTCCCTAAAAATTTGAGAGCCAAAAGACACCTTGTTTATAAATAAAATGCAACTTTTTTTTTTATGTCAGTTTCCAAATTTTCTTCTTTGACATTCTTGCCTCTTTTCTTTTGCTTTTCAATGCTGTTTCGATTAGATAGGGATGGTTTTTGGTTGCCATTAGGTTTAGACATCACCTATGGGTCTCCTTCTTACTTGAATCTAATATTTTACATATTTTCTTGCATTTATTCATATCATGAATACCTATTGCTTTTAATTCTCTCTTGATGTTCTATTTAGGTTATAATTCCACACTTTTTAGTTCCTTTTTGGTTGCTATTTTTATTGGTTTAATTTCATGTTCTTTTAAGTTCAATTGCTCATTTAAAATTTCCTTTAATTTTCAAGTTCATTTGCCTTAAATTTCATGATGTTCAACTCTTGTGCATACATTAGTTTTTTTGGCTCATGTCCTTTTTAATATAGGTTAAGCTATTTTTATTTGCCTGCTCTTTAATTTTCTCATAATTTAAATTTTATGTGCAATTTATGTTTCAAGCATTTTTATTTTTTTATGTTATTTAATTTGTTTCTTTTTTTTTTTAAAAAAAGATATTGATAATAATGATAATAATAATTTATTAATAATAAATTGAATAAAATTTTTCGAAGATGATATTTTAGAGAAATTCGAGTAGTGATTCTTTAAAATATCTAAGTGATAATATTTTTTTAAAAATACTACCAAAGTAATTGAGTATTAAGGAAAATATTCAATACAAAAAAGTTTCATTTGTCTATTTTTCAAAAATTTTGATAGATGTTAATAATAATGTGTAAAGACTCTTTTAGTCATGATATTGATATAATTAAAGTTTAAAAATTAAATTAAGAATATAATTAATTAAGAAAGGAAAAAGTGAATGAAATTTCTAAGGATGAGATTCTAAGGAAGTTCGAGTAGAGATTCCTAAAAAATCCCTAAGTAAAAAATTTTTTCTAAAATATCGCCAAAACATCGGGGTATATAAGAAAATTTTCTACAAAAATTTTTGTTTACTTTGTTCCTTTCAAAATTTTTAGTGATAATTAGAAAATAAGTAAAGAGGATTAAAACATAATCAATATATGTTTTTTGTATGCATATTCTATTTGACTATTTGTAGTTCATAGTTTTAAATACAAATGAAATTTTTGATGATGATTTCAAGAAGTTTGAGTAGTGATTCTCGATAATTCTCTAGGTGAAAAAAATCTTCTAAAAATTATCAAAGTATTAGAATATTTAGAAGTTTCTTTTCAATATGAAAAATTTTCATTTCTTAATTATTTTCTTTTGTTGGAATAGTTTTTCTTAATAAATAAAAGTGTGTTTTTAGGAAATAAATATATTTATAAATAATTATATTATTACATGACTTTTAATAATTTTTATAAAAAATAGATGAAAATCTCCGAAGATGAGATCATAAATAAATCAAAGTAGTGATTCTTTAAGAATCCATATAAGAAAATCTATCTAAAATGCCATTAATATATTGGAGCATTTAGATTAATTTTTTATAAAGATTTCTCATTTTTTTATAAATGGCATAGAAATGAGTTTTATGAAAATACTATTTGTTTTTCTTTTTAAAATTATAGATATCATATTTTATGAAAATAAATATGAACCTTCGAAGATAGGATTTTTTGAGAATTTTGAGTAGTGATTCTTAAAAATTTATTAGTGAAATGATTCCTTTTAATATTACCAGAGTATTTGAGTTTTTTAGGAATTTTTCAATATAAGATTCTTATTTATTTTTCAAGCTTACTAAAAAATCAAAAATATGATTTTAAAGAAAATTAAGAAAACTAAATCTTAAATACAAAAAATTAAGACCATTTTTATCAATATTAAAAGATAACACATAATTAATTGATACCATTTTAAATAAGCACTGTGGAGGTGCTAATCTTTTCCCATAAATAATTGAATCTTGAACCCAAACTATTTTTATAGACTCAAAAATTATCTTTTTAATAAATTTTAATTAATTCTAAAATTTTATTAAGAAGGTAAGTTTTAATAAGTGGCCAATAACATCTAGTTAAAAAATATTGATGGCAACTCTATCTTTTGTTTTCCAAATTCGTCTAGCAGTCCTCAAAACCATTATGATAATATTAATAAATAAATAACTATGCAAATAAATATATTAATAATCATACAATCACATAAATAAATAAATTAATAACCATGCAATTAACGATATAAATCATTCAAATAAACATGCAATTAAATATATAATCATGCAAATAAAAATATATAAAACTATGTAAATAAATATGTAATTAAATATATAATCATGCAATTAATAATACATAAATCATGCAAATAAATATGCAATTAAATATATAATCATATAATAATAATATATAAATCATGAAAATAAACATGTAATTAAATATATTAATAATCATGAAATCAAATTAAATATAATAATACAAATAAATATATTAATAATCATGCAAAATATTAATAAATCACACAAATAAATATATTAATCATGTAAACAAATATATTTAACAAATAAATTATCATGCAAAGATAATATTAGTCATGCAAATTCGTGCAAAAATGAATACCATGCAATAAATATAAAAATAAAAGTAAGACAATTAAATATTATAAAAGTTATGTAAAAATCACAAAAAAAAAAACTGACAGTAAGCATTACCTCAATGAGTTCCAACAATTTTTTACCTTTCAAAAACTTATATTTCCTACCATAAATCTTAACCTTCTTTCCAAAAACTCCAATTGGATCTTCTTGTAAAATTTTTTCGCTTGAATGCTTCTTCCTTATCGCTTCAAAACTTTGCCTAAAATTTTCTTTTTCTTTTCAATGGCCTTTATTTGATTTTGAAGTTAATTGCTATCAGGCTCCCCTCTTGATCTTAGAATCAAGGTCTTTATATAGGGATGGAATCCCTTTCGATTTCAAAGAAATTAATTTAACTAAATCTTGGATTTTTCTCTAAATTTTATTCTCCATGTAGTCTTCCCTTTTTTAATAGATTGAGATCCCAAATCTTTCCAAAATTATTCAACCATTAAAGTTAAAATCTGAGATAAAATCGAAAAGTTGAATTGAACCTAAGATTTTTCAAGTAAAATCCTACATTTTTCATTTTTTTTACTAATTAACTTTGACTCTTTTGACTAAAAAAACAAAAATAAATCAAAAAGTAAACAAAAAAACTAAAATACAAATAAAATTTAAGGCTTAATCTTTGAACCAAAAATTCACTTTTCCAATTAAGGCTCAATTGCATGATCAAAATTAAAATTCAAAACCCAGTGAATTTGTAAAAAATCCCCGGACAAAATAAGGTGTCTATAATAGCATTATATTTGTTGGAGGATGCACTGAATTGGCTCAACAAGGGGCTTGAGAGGGTACAAGAATGGGTTATGTGTAATTGAATTGTCATACAATCCTCTTTAGATGATATGACTCTATGATAGCCTAGCACTTCATATACTTAAAAAAAATAAGCAATCTTTGATAATGGATAATGCTACCATTATGTCTCATAAGTGCTCAAACACATTTATGTTGAGGGCAAGGCATTTAGCTACTTCTATAAGTACTATAATGAATCAATATACATATGGGGCTTCAATTGTTGAGCACAAGGCACATGATCAAGGTATCCCATGTTGGCTACTGGACCCACCATTAGAAAGTAATCATAAATCCATGCTTATATCAATTAGATAAAAAATATAAATTAAATGTTATTTTTAAACAAAAAAAAAACATAACTAATCTACAAATCATTTAACTAATGTAATATACATACTTTAAAAAGCATAATAATACCAAATAATCTAATTAACTTAAGCTCTAGTCACTATTCCAAGTTGTTTGTATAAATTGTCAAGCAAGTTACCCCTAAGCATATATATTGATGATACTCAAGTTGCTCAATAGATGTTAGTAAGCTACTGATACTTTATTTCTACTCTTGTCAAAATAGTGTACATCCTAAAAGAGGAGTAAGAAAGCTCTGATAGTACACTTGACATCTTGATCAAAAACTCTATCGATAACACCTTTAAATGTCTCTCACAACAATTGCAACTTGACAAATGCACCATGACAAATTTTGGGCAACCTCACCAACAACTGATTCGCCTCATCCATCATCAACTTCTAAGTTGATATCATTGCCCCCTAAAGGGTATGTGAAGAATCTTGTAAACATCATCCAACGTAATCGTCATCTCATCAAATGATAGGTAAAAGGTATTTGTCTTAGGCCACCACATTTTAACAAATGTTGAAACTATCATACTATTGGACAAATGTTAGGTGTAATCAATCAATAGCAGCAATCTCCACCAAACAACATTCACATGAACACACTATTAAGAAGCATCTAGGAGCCAGTGCTATAATTTTGCCCCATGGTTGATTGCTTTTAAGGTATGTCACCTATAACAATAACAACAAATAAAAACTAAATATTAACTTTACATATGTAAAGTAACACAAATAAGCATTAGTCCCATTGAATTTATTATTTGTCCATTTCATATTTGTGCTATAATATGAGTGTTGATGCTTTGAAGTAGAGAAGTATCCATCGACCCTTTAGGAAATAGTTTTGGAGGATTAATAATTGGTTTTGAGGGATAAACATCAAACTGCTGAGTGGGAGGTTTGTCCTCCTTAACAATGTGATGCTCTTAGGGTTCCACAAATTGGCTTATTTGCATATTCATCAACTTGTCATCTTTTTTCAAAGGTAATTAAACACCCCAAAGTATCGATTGTAGATACTACAATGCACTCGTTTAGAGGTAGTGCAAACAATTTCTTCAAAGTTATCCAGCCTCTGGTTCTCCATTGACCATTGTTATCAAATGCAAAAATTAAAAAATAAATTTGTAAAATAGAAATACTTTTATCATTATAATCGATTTGTAAATATGGGGTTTATGATACTTGCATTCAAGTTTAAAGCATAATCAATTGACGGGATACTATCTAAACCTCGACCTCCCATATTGCTAGATGTAATATCAGTTGAAAGGTTAGAAGTGATTGAGTTAGATCTAACAGTATGTTCATTCCCCTCCAAATGATTCAATCCATCACCAATATCAACAAGTGCTGCAGACGGTTCTGAACTAATATCTCTGATATGTATTCATTTCAATTTATTCCTCTGCATTGTAGCTTATCTACATCATAAAAATGAATATATAAAAGATATTAGTTTAGAACATATATAAGGATATTGAAAAGTTAAGAAATCATAACCTACGATACAATAATAACAAATCAATTTAATTAAATCAAAAGATAATGTATGATTTATAATACAATAAATATACAATAGCAAATGCAACATTAATTACATACAATCATTTACTATATTATGTTTTAAACACTCGAATTACAAAATATAGATAATCCATCATGGTTCATTAATGTCTTCATTAACATCTTTGTTGACCCACTGAGTGTAAGGACTAGAGATATTTTCATTCAAGTTTTGTTCAGCAAAAAGATAACATTCAGTTTCATGTTCAATATCATCTTTTGTATCTAATCCCATATCAAATAAGTCTCTAAGTGTATTTCGAACAAAAACAAACCAACCCAATTCTTTGAAATCTTTAGAATAAAAAACTTGTTTGACTTAGGATGAAAAAACATAAGGCTCATTGATGAGTTGTTGTCCAATATAAATTAATCAAGAAAAATTCACAAGTGAAAATCCATACTGATCTTTCTTAATACCTCTTGCACTATTCACATCAGCCCAATCACACCGAAATAAGATAACTTTTCACTTGCCATAATAATCTAACTCAATGATGTCATTAATCATGTTATAATAGTCAACATTTTTCTCTAAAGGGTTTGTGTCCCTAGCACTAGCATAGCTAGTAGTTGATGAAGTAACAACAATTCTTGAATTTTGTGTACTGCTAAATTTCTCACGGGATTTAGTGTGAAATCTAAATCCATTGATGATGAAACCTTTGTATCGTTTCACAATCCTATTCAGACCTTGTGAAAGATACTTCACCTCTTCACTAACAAGCCTTCCACTCCAAACCTATAAAAGTGGAATAAATATATATGTTATTATGTTAATTATACTGTAAGCATTCTATATAGATTTTTCATAAAAAGAAGTGTGGCATTACTTACAGTTGCTCCTAACCATTCATGAAAGTTTTCGACGAATAACTTATCAAGCTTTCAAGGGTTTGATCATCGATAATGTGCAGGAACTCTCAAATTATTTCTATACTCACTACAAAGCATTATGATAAAGTATTACCAATAAAAAAAATTCAATAAATTGTGCTTAATGTAATAAATAATTTTCTTGCTAAAAAACTTACATGCGAAATGATTCAATAAAGTCATGATGACAAAGAACATATCGATGTGTTTGTGCCTAAGATTTATCATCTAACTCCACCATTTTAGCTTTTCCTATTGGTTGTCCAAACCTTTGAAAAAGATAACTATAGGTAGAGTCACGTTGCTACATACCAACATTTCTCAATGGTCTATTAAATCTCATTTCAACATTTTCCAAGTAACGAGAACAAAATTTCATACACTCTTCTACTAAATATCCTTCAGCAATAGAATTTTTCGGATAATGTTTGTTAGGACAATAAGACTTTAACATCCCCAAAAACCTATCGCATAAAACATTAGTCATATATCATTTTAACTAGAGTGGCATGATCATCAATAAAAACCTAAACAATCTATTAAACAATAACACCTTTCGATATGATACATCCATCGATAATAAATCGACCCATCGACTTTTGCTTCATATGAAAGGTCAATAACCAAATGAAATTTACTTTTTAGATTACTAAAGGAGTTTTTTAGTAAAAAACGCTTTCAATAATCTCCAAGTAAAATTTTAAAAGAATTTTTGAAGATATTTTTTTTTCAAAAAAATGCCTTTAATAATAAATTTTATATTTATTCCCTGTCTTGGACATCAGAATCACAAACTGTTAGCAAACAGAATGATTAAAAGCTACATTAATCAACCAAACCAAACCCACAAACACATTTTTATCAGACTTTTGATTTCTTTATCCCTATCGTCGCTATCGATCTTCAACAAATCAACAGGTTCACCTCTCTATTTATCGGTATGTCTTTATAATTTTTTTATTGTATTATTTATATTATTCGATAGAGCTATTTTTTTTTTGGTTCCTTACTATTTACGTATGGATATATATTTTTATTAATTTCACTGTAAGCACAGTTGTGCAAGCACCTATCATTGCATGTATGTTGTTTCTATGTAATTTTTTGTTAAAAATGTGATTTGCTAACCTTATTCTACGATATTGTTTTGTTGAATGGTATTATATGATATCGGTATGCTGAACATATGCTGAATGGTGTTTCTGAATGGTTTGTTGAATGATGTTTTTGAGTGGTTTGCTGAAGGGTGTGTCTGAGCACATTGCTGATTAGTTTGCTGAATGGTATTTCTGTACATAGTATGGTATTAGTTGTATTTAATTACGTATAGTGTTAAATTTAGATGATCATTTTGCATAATTCATATAATTATGATCAAAATCGTAGTTATTATGGACTCTAAACAACATCATTCACCTTTTAGTGAACATGCAAAAGACACACCTGTAGGCCACAAAAGAAAGGGAAGGGGCCCAAATAAACAAATTAAAATGAGTGACATAAAAATTCACGTTGATTTCAATCAAAATGGGCAGCATGTGTCTGAAGGAGCTACCAAGTTGGCAACTTATATTGGAGCCATCATTCGTCATAGGATTTCAATATAAAGGATGATATATGGCAGTTGGTTATGGTATGTTTATTCAACTATTTTGTAAAATTTGTTAAATGATTATTTAATTAAAATTTAATGTGTTCTTATTAATTGTGTTAAATAATTTAGGAATAGTTTGACATCTTAGTTGACTATAAAAAGATTGTGTTACAATCTACTGGGAAAGCATTCAAAGACTTTAAAACCAAATTGACAACCCAAATATATTTTACCACAGACTGATCAAGGTGATGTATTGGCTGTTCCACTTGCAGTATATACAAATGTGATAAGTGTTGAAGATTGGATAAATTTTATTCAATATCAACTTTTAAAAGATTTCTTAGTACGCAAACCCATTACCAAAAATATTGTTTATAAGTCTTTATGCAATACAACCTTTGATCTTCATATGTGATTGACATAATTTCTTTCTTTTATAAAAAATCAAAGAAAATCAATGGAACATTTGGGCCAAATAACAATATCACCATCGGACAAAGAGAAAAGGATATGCAAATATGAAGTATTAGCTTGTATGTATTCGCACACTTGTTTTATACTCATTAATGAATATTTATGAACATTCATTTCATACATTCTGATTTTTTTATTATGGTAATTTAATAGCAATCAGTGAGCTCTGGCATCGAAATTTTCAAATGGGATGTCTAGAAACAAGGAATCTACGAAAGGATGAATCTTTTACAAGTGAAGCAATCGAAAAAATGGCAAAAAAGATTATATGTATAACTACTTTTTTAATATAATGTATGATTAGCATTGTGGTTGTATACATGACTATATACTAGCTTGTATAGATTTGTTGTTGTAGCCCATCTTATTATTGTCTTTCAGGATGATTATGCTGTCAAAGTCAAATCTGGTGAACTGACAACCCAGTATGGTGAAGATCATTTGTCTTTAGCATTAGGCACTAAAAAAAGGCCTGGTCGAGTTCGTGAGGTTGATAAATTTGTCTTGCCATCAAAGTTTTTTAGTAATCAACACAAAACTCTATGAATGAGAAATGCACAATATGAAGCAATCATTGAGCAACAACAGCAACGAATTGATGACCATGAGCAACAGCAAAAACTCGTTGCTTTGGAGTCCATGTTGGCAACAATGTAACATAACATTCTAGTAGGATGGTTTGATAGCATCGCCCATGTAGGATAAGCTTTTGTTGCAAGTAAGGAAGCAAACCCATCATTCACTACCACCTAAGAAGTATGATATTGTTTATAATTTTAATATTAATTTGTTTATTATATTTATTGATTTGGTTTTAATACTTATATTTCATTAAATATTGTAGCAAGAGGTTGGGACTCACAGTATGACCCTTGCTTAGGCTACCATGGATGAGTTATCCAAATATTTATTAGAGCATTTATCTGGAGGAAACTCCAAACCATTGAGTCTAAGGAAAGGTTATTTTATAAACTATCATTTTCTTTCATTGGTGTGGAAGAGGTTAAAGAATTTTATGAATTGGATGAATTATCAACTGTTAATATTGTTGCTTATATGAGATTAGCTTATAAATACAAATATGCACATTCAATATGTATTAATCTATATTATGGTGTAATACTAACTAGCAGTGTTGATTATTATCATGCAGCTTCCTATATAAAGAGCTCAAAGGGAAACAGTTGACTAACAAATTTAGATTCATTGACCCTAACTTCATTAGTGAACAGAGTGGTACAGTCACTTATCGTGCTAATCATGTGATCGAATGCATGAAAAGATCGACTGATTATTATTTGCTCTGTACAATACGCAGCAAGTTATATTTCAACCTTAATTATTTCAATCTTACCCAAATCTGATATGATGCATAATCATAGTATATCATTGTTGTTATTTTGCAGTCGTCATTAAGTGCTTATTATGATTGACACCAAATCTTTAATGCCATACTTACTTAATTTAGTTAATCCAATAGTGATGCCTAACCTCGATATTCAAACTTTTATAAATAAGTATTACACTTTATTATATTATATATCTTCTATTTTGTCATAAGTAATTTTATTTATGTATTAAGGAATTTTTTCTTTTCAATTTAAGGTAATATTTACATTCGATAAAAAGACAAAGAAATCAAAATGGGTGTCATTACCGGTAAATGTGAAGTTTATTCTTTTATGTTGAGTTTATGTAGATAAATATTTCCTAAACTCACTCAATTTAATTTTCAAGTACCTTGTCAACTCGATAATAATGAATGTGGATATTATGTCCTTTGTTTTATGCGAAAGATAGCGTTAGATGATTTTATGACGACACCATTCAAGGTTAGTATAAATTTCATACACTCGTTATATCTTCAAAAAATTAAAACGGGTACATTATGTTCTCATTTATTAACATTTACTTCTGATTTTTTTTTAGTGGAAGTGTAAAGAAAGCTTCATGGAAGAGGAACTGGATGAAATCTGTAAAGAATGGTGTGAGTATGTATTATCATTTATCAATGTTGATAAACTTTGAGGTTAGACATTGTTGGTTAAATGTAAATATATAAGAAACAAATTGTTATAATGTTTTTAACATGCCATGTTGAATGGAAACTTTAAGTTTGTACATTGGGGTATTGATTTAATATTATTAGTATACTTAATATGAATACACTATGTGTACTTAATATATTATTGAGTACGATTATTTCATAAAAATATATTAATATGACAACGTTATAGTTTTAATTTTAGATGTGTAGTCAATTTATTGAAATACAATAATGTTTATTATGTAAATTCCAGAATGTAATTCGTAGTATTACATATATAAACCAAATATTTTCTGGGCATAAACATACAATGACTTCAAATTTTTTCTAGGCAAAAACCTACAACTGACTTGACATATTCAATATCAAAAATATTTTTTTGAAAGGATTAATGAAGGCATTTTTAATAAGAAAATGCCTTGAATCATCCCTAACAAAATGTTATTGAAGGCATTTTTAACCAAAACCACATTTAATAATCCCACCTAAAAATATATTGTGTGGAATATTAAAGGCGTTTTGGGAAAAAAAAACACCTTTAAGAATCTGTACCAAATATTGTGTATTGATTATTGAAGGCATTTTTGAAAAAAAACATCTTCAATAATTTATGTTAAAAATTTATTTATTGGATTATTAAAGGCGTTTTTGGGTATTAAGGGCGCTTTCACCCAAAAACGCCTTCAAGAATCCGTTTCATATTTTTTCTATGGATTATTAAGGGCAAATTTAGCAAAAAAACACCTTTAATAATCTCTAAAAAAATGTTATTGAAGGCGTTTTTTACCAAAATCACCTTCAATAATCCCACCTAAAATTTTATTGTGTGAAATATTAAAGGCATTTTGGGCAAAAAATGTCTTCAAGAATCCATTCTAACTTTTTTGTATGGATTATAGAAGGCATTTTAAAAAAAAAAATCACCTTCAATAATACCAACTAAAAATTAATTGAATGGATTATTAAGGGTGTTTTCCTACCAGTAACACTTTGAATAATCTTTAACAAAATATTATTTAAGGCGTTTTTGGAAAAAATTGCCTTTAATAATCCGACCATTCAAATTTATCGCCTGGAATATTAAAGGCGTTTTGAGCCAAAAACGCCTTCAAGAATCTGTTTCAACTTTTGTCTATGAATTGTTGAAAACGTTTTTGACAAAAATCACCTTTAATAATCCTAACTAAAAATTTATTGATTGGATTATAGAATGCGAGTTTGGCAAAAAATGCCTTCAAGAATCGGTTCTATATTTTTTCTATGGATTATTAAGGGCGTTTCTCTGCAAAAACACCTTTAATATTCTCTCTAAAATTTTTTAAAGCAATTGGTGAATGCATTTTTGCCAAAAAGAAAAACCTAGAATAATCAATTACAAATAATCTTTGCAAAAACCTAAAAAAAAACTAAAGGGAGAGATCGAACCTACTACCTTATGGTTAACATTCATACGATTCTAAAATTTTGATATGATATTTATTGAAGGCATTTTTTATCAAAAATGCCTTCAATAAGCTTGTAGAGTTTTTTGGTGAAATTATTAAAAGCGTTTCTTGTAGAAAACGCCTTCAACAATCACATATATTTTTTTATGAAGGGATTATTGAAGACGTTGTTTGCCAAAAACACATTCAGTAATTCCCTATCAATTTTTTTAATAAGATTATTCATGTTGTTTTCAGCCAAAAACGCCTTTAGTATTCACTTAAATTTTTAAAGCAAGATTATTCAAGGTATTTTAGTTGAGAAACATTACTAATATCAAGTCTTGGGTGATGTTTATAAGTAACAACGCTGCTATTTGAATATTTAGTGATATTTTGATAATAAACGCTTTAAATTTTATAAAAACACAGAAACTAGCGGCGTTTGTAAGTGAAACACCGCTACAAAACTACCACTAATCTTCCATGTTCTTGTAGTGTCAACACATTATCTCTCAAAGCAAACATACAAAGGTGTACATGATATTGTTATTGAATATTAAAATTATTTCATGATTTCTAGGGTTTTGGACATGCAAATCTGAAAAGTTTTAAAGGTTTTCTAATACACATCTTCAAAAATTTTGAAAGATTTTAGGATATTCATTTCCAAAAAATTTTAAAAATTCTCAAAGATGAAAATCTAAAAACTCTTTAAAGGTTTTGGATATCCATTTCCAAAAACATTCAAAGGTTTTTATAATGAATTTTCAAAAACTTTTAAAATTTTCTGAATTTGCATATCCACAAACCATTAAAATTTTTAAAAAATGCATTACTGAAAACCTTTGAATGTTTCTTAAAATAGATATCTGGAACATTTGAATGTTTCAAATTGTTGATCTTCGAGTGAGCATTGTTCTAAATTTCTACAACTTTCAAATTGCTGGGAAATTTTTGTTGTCATTTATAAATGCTGTCAAGATTGGTGTTAATGCCATACATTGCAGGCAGATCAGGTACAACCAGATCTTGTCGCTATTAGTTGAAACATTATTCCATTACAATTGAAACCACAATTGGGGCTTTATGTTTTTCGTCACGGTTAGGTTATCTTGGTACAATTTCAGTGTACATGTTGTTGTGGATGGCAGCACTGTCAACTTAGGTTTATGCGATACTGCCGGTAATTTGGAAATAGCTTCTGAAATTCCTCTTCTATTATTAAGTTTGTGTTCTTTCATGCTTTTGGTTTGAATTCAATGCCTTGGAACAGGTCAGGAGGATTACAATAGATTAAGACAAGAAAATTGCAATCGTATTTCATTTCGTCCCCACAATGAAAAGATGGGCTATTGAGAAATGGGGAAAATGATGACACATATCAACTAGCACGCACACAATGATAAATGGACGCATTCATAGACTAAGGACTTCCAGAAAGGTTTTTATCTTTAAATGAGTGGAAGAATTGAAGTTTTTATTTGACAAAAGAATCAAATATCTTTCTATACTGAGATCGTGGCCTTTAGTGCTCCTCAAGTAGGTTAGAGCAAATTCTTTCACACCGAGCTTATAATTAAGAAGCAAGGTAAAAAGAAAAAAGAAAAAACAAATTGTCATTAAAAATTATAAAGAGAAAATAAGATAAAAATATTACAATATGGAGAACTTAAATGCTTGGTAAAAAAAAATTAAAAAAATGGAGGTAAAAAATGCCAGCACCAAACACATATAACCGTGGAGACAAAAATTAAAGCACGTATGCACGCACCAATTAAAAGAAAAAAAAAGAGAAGAAGAAGATAGTTTAATCGTTTATTTGGTTTCAAAGAGAAATTTTGCATGAAATTTTTTAAGTGAAGTATGTGAAATTCCATTTTAAAAATGATTTAATCAAAATTTTAATAAAAAATCCAAACTAATATATGGATAGAGTTTAACTTGAAAATCAATATTATATAAAAAAATTATTAAAAATATTATCTATAATTCAAATTTAATCGATATTTATTCAATGGTAAAAATTTTGTTAATATTTTTATTAAAAAAGTTTATTTAAAATATTTTTTTTTCAAATTTTTTTAAATTTTACACACTTAATCTATATAACAAGATATTTTAATTTATTGATTTTGATTTTTAATTTTATTTAATTATTTTTAGTTGATAATTTCACATACTTCATCTAAAAATCTTCATCTAAATTTTACCCTTTGCTCCCAAACTTATGGTTGTGAAAGCCAAGTTTAGTTTAAAGTGTGTTTTGTTGGAGAGCACTTGGGAATTCCCTGTGGGACAAGAAGGGAGTGAGAGAAAAGAGAGTGGAGAGTTTGGGTGGCAGCTTTGAAAGTTGGGATTTTCAATTCTGGACTTCACATTATACCTCTTGGGGGTCTACAGTTTAAATGGGAAATCAAGTTGAATCATCATAAGCAATTCCACTTTTGCTGATTCTTCTTTCTTTTCCAAAGTTTGGGACTGCAAATAAGTATAAAGACAAAGAACTAGAGCAAAAAAGTCAAGGGTACAAGACATTCTGCATCCCACTTATTTTGTTGTAATAGACTTTGAAATGAATATTTGTTGTAATAGAGTTGATCTTGTTGACTGAGTAAATAAGTGTAATAATTGTTGATGATATTTTTAGTATTTTAGTTGGAGAGAAGTTGGTTAAAGGTTAAAGGTGAAATGATTTGGATTTACAAGCAGAAAGCATGGTCTGGGGAGATCCACCACTAGACAATGCTAATTATTGATGATGTTTTTGGTGTCTTATCTGGAAGAAGCTGATTGGAGGTTGAAAGTGAGGTAACCGAGACCTGCAACCAAAATGTACGGTCAATAAGGCGTCGAAGTTGGGTGTACTCCAATGCTCAAGTTAGTAAGATGTTTAGGGTTTAGAGGAAAAAAGTGAATGTATTGAGGAAACTACAATCAAAGGGAATGCTTAAGTCTTATGTAGCTGGATTTCCTCTTTAACTTATACGTGAGATATGAATTTATATAAAATTTAATTAAAATTCACGTAAGTGATTGTAAATTATATTTAATAATTTTATATAAATATTAATTATATTTAACGATTTTAAGTAAATTAAAAGTCACGTGTTCAATTAAATAATGCTTTAATGGAATATAAGTAGATATGATGGGCGAGCTCTTCCTTGGCAAGGGGCAAGCTAGTTCGATGGTGAGGTGACATGACAGTTGCATGTGTACTGGATGGGCATCTAAGAGAGTTGACCCTGTGGACTAAATAAATAGGCGTAACAAGTGTAAATATGATTTCTTGCTAAAAGTAAAGTTTATTTGTTTTAATTTTAAAAAACTTGTATTAATATTTTTTAAAGGCAAAAATATATAAAAATACAAAGATAACAAAAAAACTAATAAGCAAGAAAAAAAAGTGTGTCGTATTTTTCTTGATCATGTAAGAGATCATAATGTCCGACAATCCAAACAGCCGTTGCAATTTATTAGATAAAATCTCCATTTATATAAATGGTTTGGGCATGGAAACCTTTGGAAAGTAAAATCTCAATTAGTATTTTTTTTTGTAAATTTATTAGATAAAATCTCCTAAGAAAGTTATGCATTAAGATTATTTAAATTGCTAATGGGTTGTTTGATTGCCATAGTTTAAAAAAGTGCCTTCATACTATTTATTGTGTTCCCAAAAATTTTTTTAAGATGATTACAATTACATTCATAATGTCCCATATCAAAACGTTGTCATTAACTCTTTCTTATATAATCTTGATTAGTTTATCTAAAAAATAATAATTTATTAAAATTAAAGTACAATAAATTTTATTTCGGAGCATAGCTTCTTTCTTATTTCAATTTAGCAAATAAATAATTTTGCAGGTTGGCAATAAGGATACCAATTGCAATTGACAACAGGAAGCCAATGTTAAATCATCAATGCTCCTATGTATATTTAGGTATACACATGCCTTATTTTGCTGCTTAAAACATTCATCGATTCACAATAAACCAAAAGACTTAATTTCGTGTGTAGTTTTTAAATTACAATGAAATATTAATTGATATTTGAATTTTAAAAATTTTTAATATGATATATGACCAATGATCTATTAACTAACATAGAACTTAGAGGGTTTTTACCCACCACATTTCATCTTTTAAAACTAATTACATTATAGGCAAGTATCATATTAATTAATTAATTCATAATTCAAATATTATATTAAAAATTTTTAAAATTTAGATATCATATTAAATATTTTACTGTAATTTAAAATCATTCATATTATTAACCCAAATCAAAACCAAGGAGACTTCATATTTTTCCGCACAGTGAATTCTCATGAAACTATGTAATGATAAGTTTGGTGACACAATACGCCCTGTGTCTTATAAAGTTTAATTTAATATTATTGTGGGAAGTTTGTTTGGTCTTATAAAGCCTTAATTTAATTATTGTTGTTGGAAGTCGTTTTTCATATAAAAATTGCTTTTGTTTCAACATCAATACTAAAGAGAAAAAAAATGCGAGTATGATATGAGTATGGTATCATTGAAAAAAATAATCTAAAACTCTAGTTTTGTATTGTTTTTTTTTTCAATAAGCTCAATATATATGAGTACGATATCATTTGAAGAACTTACGCTTATAGTGTCGAATCTTGTTTAAAGAATTTATTAACGAAGTTGATCTCTTTTTATCATTAATAATTAGAATGTTATCTAGCATACTCCCTCTATTTCATACCAATTTTTTTTTTTAATTTTGATGTTTATATTTTAAATATTTTATTAGAATTTATATTTAATTAATTATTAGTGTATGCGTCTTATACTTTATCAATGCACAACCTCATTAATTCATAAATTTAAAAAATTAAGAGTCCTTAAAGATAAATACTAAAATTATTTAATTGAACAAAAATAATTATTGAATTTTATTTTCAACTTTATCTTTTAAGGATTCGAACTTTTTTAATTTACGAATTAATGATGTGGCAGCATATGATATATTGACAATATATAAGATTTAAATATTGATGGTGTATTAAATATGATTTTTTATATTAAATTATAATTTTTTTATAAAAATATATTTAAAAATCTATTTATTCAAATTTTTTACAAAGTTTTTTTCATACTTTAATTAATTAACATATTTAAAATACAATGAAGTCAAAGTTGAAAATTTTTGACCATTTCTTAAACCAAAACAATATTTATGGGACAAAGTATATCTTTTCGCAAGAAAAAAAAAAAAGAAATAAAATCTAGGAGGGTGCCAAGCCCATGAATTTTAGCTAGCTACGAATTGAAGACAGAGAGAAGAATAGAATTACCATTCATTATTCATACAAATTCAACCGAATATATATATATATATATATAAGCTAAACATTTTTCTTCCATTTGATCAAATGTAGCAGTCAAAATTAAAGCCTCCCGACTTTTTACTAGTCATCCGACAATGCCTGTTGTTGGCACGAAATCAACACATATAGGCACAGAGTTCACAATGAAAATGAGAGAAGATTCTCAAATTAGTGCAAATGAAATTGCTCACTACATGTATTCATAAGCCGGACCAAACCAAGTCAAGCTCGAGTCTGCCAAGCTCATGCACAGGTCTATTACTAACAATTACGATTGTATATGGTTGTCGGTCCACAATTTTCACCTGTCTTCGGATTACCGCCTCTACCGACGCAGGATGTGTAGGGTCTCCTCCCGCAGTTTGTCACAACAGCTTCATTAGCAATGAGAGCACCAAAAGTCACAAAGGACTTATCATCAACAAGCATCCTTCCAATTTTGGAGCTGTGTAAGAACTCCGACTCCATGTAGTTGGAGGTGGTGGCATTGAGACCATGGAACTGGAAATCTTTCAGCACTGAAGCACTTGTTGCTCCGGTTGGGCTTGTATTGAGCAGAATCATAAGGGTAATCAATAGGATTCCAAGAGACAAAGCCTTCATCTTTGAAACTTCCATGTTTCCTTTGATTCCCTCTTTCTTTACTGCCAATTCTTTCACATAGAAATTTAACTTTTAATGAAGCTCAATTCCCTAGGAAAGGATCATATATAAGAAAAAAAAAAATTTTGTAGCGTTTGGAGTAGGTGACCACAACCACTTTATGTGCTTTATCTTTTTTTCTTTTTGCAAATCATTAATCTCTTGCAGTACTCATATTTGTGTTATTCTTTTATAATCTCTCTCTCTCTCTCTCTCTCTCTCTCTCTCTCTCTCTCTCTCTGTGTGGAAATTATGAGATTCAGCAGTAACGTAAGAGGCCATTTTGTGTTCTTTTACTATTTGGGAGAAGTATAGGTACCTTTTGAGCTTTCGCAGAAACTATACTTTTTTCCTTTAAGTTTGAAAAATACCGGATTGAGTTTTGGTGTAAAATATGTTAAATCCCCTTGACATATTTTTTTACTGGTTAATTTTATGTGAAAAGACAAATTATCCTTCGTTGATTATTAATAACTAAATCTATATTTATTTTTGTTTTTATTTTCATTCTTTGTTTACTCTTAGACTTTTCTACCTAAAATTAATGAAAATTTAATTAGTTTTAAAATTATCTTTAATTACTACTAAATGAAATTCTAATTAAATTATATTCTAAATTAAGTATATGTTAAATATTTTAAACTTCTCTAGAATTCAAGTATATTTTAGCTTTGAGATGAATTTATTAATTTATCTTTATTTAAAATTAACTAATCACCATTATTGAAAAAAAGTTTTAGAGATAAAGAAATTTGTTAAAGCAAAAAGACAAAAAGAGGAAAGAAAGAAAGGAGAAAAAAATATAATTGTCATACAAGATATTTTATTGAAAATAAACTTGCCTCTATTAGTTTGAAAAACACATTTTATCTTTGAAAATGCAATTAATATTATGATGCCATTAATCAAACTAATATTTGTTCACATTTTACTTTAAATATTAAAAATACACTCATCTTTTTCTTTTTTCTGTCTATTTTCTTCTTTTTGTTTTAATCAATTTCTTTGGTATTAAACTTTTTTTTAAAATAATGGCAATTAATTAGTTTATTTTTAAATAAAAATAAACATAATACATTAATCTCAAAGTTAATATATAATTGAACTAAATATATATTTAAAACATTTAACATATACTTTAATTAGAATGCAACTTAATTAGAATTTAACTTAATTGTAATTAAAGATAATTTTAAAATTAATTAATTCTCATTGTTTTATAGTTAAAAGAAAAGTTTTGGATAAAAGAAAGAATGAAAAGAAAAACATAAATTAAGGATATATTAGTCTTTTTCATTTAAAATTTTCTTAGTAAATAACAACTCCAGGGTTAATGTATGTCTCACCAAATCTCAATGGTAACATGGTATATTTCAAACAAAGGTAAATTGCATTTTCTATCAAACGTGAAGCAGTAAATGTCTTTTACCCTAACTTTTTCACTTTCTTAAATTCCAATTTCCAAAGAAGTTATTAGCAAACCAATAATTATTTTATATGTACATCTTGAGCCCATAATTGATTGTTTTTCAATATTAGCGAGACCAAAAACCAAAATTCACTAAAATTTTGGGGCTTTCACTAATGTACTCATTTAATTTTTTATTCTAGTGAGATAAGCCACCTTGCTTTTAGACCCGATAATCTAAAATAAGATATAATAATATAATATGAAAATGATAAAAAAATATAAAAATAATATGATTTAAAATTTTAACAAAAAACATATATAAGTTTATTGAAATCAAAAATATATTTTACATTTTTATACTAACATGAATTATACAACATAATTTTTATATAAAATATAATAATATATATAAATTATTAATATTTTATATAATATAAATACACTAATTATCAAATCTCACCCAGATGGAATCTTAAAAATTTATAGTGGATAATGATGCTCAATTTGAGTCATTTTACGGATAAATTATGAATGCATTGGTTAAGTGGGACATTAGGAAATCAAAGGGGTAAAACTTTTCACCTGTACGTTTTTATTATAATTAAGGCCCTTTGTTTAGCATGCCAATTTAATGTTTCTCCACTTAGATAATGGTCATTAGTGCTGGAAATTGGTGCTTAAAGCTATAACAAAGAGGACAACTAATAACAATCTATAAACTATATATAAAAACACCAAAGTCTTAGAGAGCTGTCTTTTACAATGAAATGACTATATTAACCTTTACTAACATTTCTCTGAAATGACCAAATCCAACCCAGTTCACATTATGCTACAAATGAATCTCTTTCTCTCTAATTAAACATCCATGGAAGCAGATCTCCATAAAGAAAATGGCAAGTCCTGAAATCATTGTCGTCTGAAAATTTATCTAAACATTTCATCAAATAACTTCTTTGCTTCTTTAAGCATTCCTATTTTCGCATACCCAGAGTCCAAAGTATTCTAAGAACACAAATCCTTTTTCACACATTTCATCGAACAATTTTTAGGCATTTGATAAACTTCTGCATTTTGCATACATGTGACGATTTCAAATAACTATCCTAGGTAAAAATCCAAAAAAATTTATGTGTTGGCGAACATATTTGCTGTTGGTAAGAGCTCTGTTTTGACAGCAAAGCCGGATGAGAGTTGAGTAAAGAGAAGCTGAAAGTTTTTCAATTTGATTGAGGATTTGAATTGCTCCTTTTAAGCGTTTTTTGTTGCATAAATTGTGTAATTGGTTTAAGAGATTGTTTTTTCTGTTTAGTTTGAAAAATAATTTTTTTGCTGGAAATGTATATGAGTTTGGGTTTGAGAAGAAAATGAA
Source organism: Durio zibethinus (assembly GCF_002303985.1). Next base: position 13,784,370 of record NW_019167893.1, read on the forward strand.
GAAAAGATTATTGCTCTATTTTGGTGAAACAAAGATAAAGAATGAGAATTTGAGAAAATTTTGCCATATTATGCAGTTTTAGTTATAGTGATTTACTATTTTAATTAATAAAATATGATTATATTAATATCCATATATATATTAAAATAAATAAAAAATTTTATTTAAATAAACAATTATTATTTAATTTAATTTAATTTAAACTTATATTTAACAATCAATTTATTATATATTTATAAAAATAAAATACCTTTGGGAATCAGCTAGAAACATATTATTTTTTTCCCCGTTCAATGACATTTTTCAATTTCTTTTTGTTTTTTTGGTGTTATTTTTAATACAACAAGATGGGACAATAAATTTGATACGACGGATAATTATGGTATTTGAAAAAAGTGTTAAAGGTAATTTGTTTTGACTCTAATGATTTAAGGGTGGTTTTATTAGCACCTAAAATTTTGCTTTATACACTTCAAAAATTATATTAGAAATTTAATTTTAAATTAAATTACTTAAATATTCATTAGTAAATTATGTTTTTTCCTTCATACACTCTTTGTTCATTATCTTTTCTTCTTTTTTCTTTCTTTTTCTCTGTAACTATCTATATCAAACCCAAAACCTATTCAAAATTTATAAACGTAGCCATAATATCTTGTATGTTGTAAAAATGGAAAGTGAACTTAGAAAAAACACTAGTAGCAATGAAGATTTTGGACCAAACAGTCAAGTAACTGATTTTAAACCCAAATTTGCACACCATCTCCCTTTACCTGAGATTGTTGGTGATTTCTGTTGATATGATATTTTTTTATTGTATTTGTGTATATAGAGATCGAGTGCCATGATCATAGACAAATGTACAGTGGAGGTAGTGGAGGTAGTGGAGACAATTGCCCCCACTAAGATCTTTATACCCTTAAAAAATGGATTATAAAAATGTTAAAAAAATTTAAATTCTTTATAATGTCTCACTGAAAATAAAAATAAAATATATAGTATATGTAAAAGTCAAAAACTATTTTAATAAAAAATAACTGATAAATATCTAAACAAACAAAATATTTCAAGGTTATTATAAAAAAAAAAAAAAGCAAGTGAAATGATTGTCCAAAGACTAGCCATTTTTCTTTACTTACCCACTTGTAGCTTTCACTTTTTGAAACTAAGAAGGCAAGACTAATTTTTAATAGAAAGAAAGAAACTAAAAAAGTAAAAAGAGGGGAAAAAAAAAGCCATTAAACTAAAGAAATAAATTAGAAGTTGATTATTTTCTTCTTCCTACAAGATATTCAAGTAAGTAATTTTTTTTATATTTTTATAATTTGTCAATCAGTTAATGTGATGAGTATTTATTTACTATTTAAAATTTTTTATATTGATATAATGATTTGATCATGTCATTGATAGCATGTATTTTTTTATCATGTTTGAGTTTTTTTTGTTTTATATTTTTCTTTATTTTTTTAGTTATTACTCATTTGGCTAAATTAATTTTAAGGCAAAGATTAATTTTTATATAGAGATTATAAAACTAGTTAGAAGTTTTATCCAATTTCTTGTGTGGTAGTATGTTTATAATATGTGAATTGCATTTTTACTTATATATTTCAAATGTAAGGTAGGTTGATCTTCATTACCATTCATAATTGTATTTTGAATATGTCTTCTTATTCTTTATAAGTTACATAAACTAAACTATTTAATTTAATTAGTTTTGGAGAAATATTTTATTAAGAGGAAGCCAATTTTTGAAGAATCATCTGGAATCAACACCACTGGCACACAATATTGTACAAAGAAAGTTCGTGTTGAATTAAATTTAAATGATCTTCTTTCGAATCTTACGTTATGATAAAAACTTTAAACAATAATGCTAACGATAGAGACAAGGTTCAAAGAGCTTATTTGCAAAAAGATCTCTATAAACCTTATGAACATAATTTTCTCCAAAGAAAAATTGGAAAGGCATTGCATGGTTTTCTTCCTACATGATTCAATGATTATGCTAACTGGTTGAAATATATTATAGACAAGCATGCAATTTTTTGTTTATATTGTTATCTTTATAGACTGAATATTAGAGAGCAAGTAGGTGTTGATTGTTTTGTTTCAGATGGATTTACAAATTGGAAAAACAAAGAAATATTTGATATTTATATTGGAGGTCCTAATAATGCTCATAACAAAGCGTGAAAATGTTGTCAAGATTTATTAAATCAAAAGCAACATATTCAATTTGCTTTTGCAAAACAAATATGATTAAGTACTAAAAAATTATCAAGTTTGCTTAACTACAACACTTGATTGCATTCATTTTCTTTTATGTCAAGGTTTGGCATTTCATGGTAGAGATGAAATTGAGAATTCTCACAATCGAGGAAATTTTCTTAAGCTTTTTAGATTTCTCGCCAATCATAATAAAACTATCAATAGTGTTGTCTTAAAGAATGTATTGAGAAATTCAAAAGTAATAGCACACAATATTTAAAAAAGATCTTGTTTGCACCACAATAATTGAGACTACCAATACTATCATAGAAGATCTTGGAGATAGATTATTTTCTATTTTACTTGATGAATCTTATAATATTTTAATCAAAGAACAAGTTGCTATTACTTTGTGCTATATGGATTCTAAATGGCATGTTATGGAATATTTTTTAAATGTAGTACATGTTAGTAATACAACCGCTTTATCACTTAAAACAGCTATTGAAATATTATTCTCTAAGTATAATTTGAGTATGTTAAGGATTCAAAAGTAAGATTATGATGGAGCAAACAACATGCAAGGTGAATTCAATAGTATAAAAACTTTGATCATGAAAGATAATGCATTTTTTTATTATGATCATTATTTTGCTCATTAACTTCAAAAAACACTTATAGCTAAGGCAAAAAATTCATGTTCAAATTGTATTACTTTTCAACATTGTGATAAATGTAGGGAATATTGCTGGGGCTTAATGTAAATAAAAAGATATTCTTCGAGAAAAACAACTTGATAAAGTTGTTGAGGCATTACAAGTCAATGAACTTTCTATGAGAAAAAGGTTTAAATCAAGAAATAATTCTTCAACGAGCTCAAAATACATTATGGGTTCACATTATAGGACTTTAATTAATTTGATCATTATGTTTGATTCCATTATTGACGTGCTTGAAATTGTTATAGATGATAAGAATAACTTGGAGCAAAGAAGTGAAGTTTTGCATTATTAGATTAGACTCATTCTTTTGACTTTGTTTTTAACTTGCATTTAATGGAAAATATCTTGGGGTTTACAAATGAATTGTCCTTGGCATTATAAAGGCAAGATCAAGATATTATAAATGCAATGGCATTAATAAGAGTAGTGAAGCAATGACGACAAATGATGAAAGATAATGGATGAAAATCTTTGCACAAGAAGGTTTCTTTATTTTGTGAAAAAACCAATATTGGCATCCTAAATATGGATGATATATTTGTAACTTGTAGAAGACCTCAATATAATGTTCAAATAATGACAAATTTACATTATTATTGGGTTAAGTTTTTTTACAAAATAATTTATATGCAACTTCAAAAGCTCAATTGTCATTTTAATGAGGTGAATATGACGTTATTTTTTTGTGTGGCTTCTTTAAATCTTTGTAATTCTTTTACAGCTTTTAATAAGGAAAAGTTAATATATCTTACACAATTTTATCTAACTAAATTTTCTAATGTAGAGCTAGTATTTCTTGACAATCAACTTGAAACTTACATTGTTGATAATATCATGATGAATTTATAAGCTTGAAAAGTACTAGTGACCTTTTTATGAAACTTGTTGAGACAAAGAAACATTTTGTGTATCCATTGGTATACTTATGAAATTAGTTTTAATATTACCAACTCTTTATTGTATCAGTTGAAAGATCTTTTTTTGTTATAAAGATTGTGAAGATTTTACAACATTTTCAAAATATGAAAACTCATAGAAAACAATTGTAACATGTTATTTTTATGTATACATAAAATAGTTTTTTATATATTTTAGTTAACTTATATATATTTAGTATATATATATATATATATATATATATATACATTTGCCCCCACTGAGTATAAATTCAAGATCCGTCCCTAGCTATGACAACTACATTGGGCATTTTTTATGTTAAAATAATTGAAACTTCTTAGTGTATTTCCTAATATCATTTTTACTGATAAAAATTTGACATTGATGAATGCAATAGAGGCTATATTTTCTAGCATAACTAATTTTTGTGCAAATTGCATACCTTAAGAGACGTGCTTGTAAATTGTAAAAAGTCTTTTTAAGTGAAAGGATAAGTGGAAGGCATTCATGTTAGGTTAAAGTGTTCTTGTATTCTTTTTTACCCATGATGAGTATGAAAAAAATCTAAGTTTACTAAAAATTTATTACCACACTTATTCGGTACAATCAAATATTTGAAATAGTTATGGTTGACAAAATATAAGGATAGATTTGTCGCTGCTTGATAGATAAAGTAATGCACTTTGAAAATGTTACAATAAATAAATATGATTTTTTTAAGATTATTTAGATTTCATAATTTATAAAAAAGCATTCATTCTAATATATCTTTATTAATTCGTTTAGAACTGAGGGTGTACATGCAAAATTAAAAAGATATCTTGGATCATCTTAAGAGGATTTTGAATCATCATAGAAGACAATGAATGCTCTTATTGAGTTGCAACATATAGAAATAAAGGTTTCATTTAAAAGAAATCTTACAATTATCAAGCATAATTACAAGCCTTTATTGTTTAAAAAGTTGTGAAATTTGGTATTTAAGAGGACACTCAATATGATAGTTATAGAGATAAAGTAAGTAAATCAGGTTGGAATTGACAAGCATATTTGTCATTACGTGATTAGATGCAAACATGGATTACCTTGTGCACAAAAAATTGTAAAACATATAAAGGTGGAAAGTTCAATTTCTTTATCTAAAATGCATCCTCATTGAAAAAAGTTGGATTTAATAAAGAGTCAAATGGTTGATATCTTTGAAAAGTTCTCCATTGTGTTTGAGGTTGAATGAATCATAAAACGATTTAATGATAGTGATGAGTTTGAAAAATTAGCGATGAAAAAAATAGTGAGAAGTAATCTATCAACAACTACCTTGATTCCATCATTAGAGATTGCTAAGACAAAATGTGGCAAAACTATTAAAATAGATACATCTATGTAAGTAACCCATCATACTGTGAGATTGTGTTATCAGCACAAAATAATACATCACCACTAATTATTGTGAATTCAATTAAAGCGATAACATAGATTGGTAAACATCCTATTCAATGTTCTTATAGTAAAAAACAAAATGAAATATTTCAAAAGTTTATTAGTAGAGTTACATCCATTTATATAGACCATTGTTGATGTTAAGATAAATAAACATTGTTGTTTTCATTTTATTGCTAGATTGCTTAGATTGGTTTTAGATGATTAGGTACAAGTGTGACAAGATTTAATTGATGAATTTAATCGATATCGAAGTGAATGTCATATTGTATGAATCAATGGTGAATGTGAAGGAATTGTTAAAAACTTTATCGTGTTTCAACACTTGTGCCTCTTCCAAAAGTGGATGGCTTTACTTGATATGGGTCATTTGATTGCCTCATGATACAATATCATGCTAGTCCATATTAGTTTGAGGTAGTACTTGACCTATTTTGTTTTTAGATTAGTACAACTTGTATCATTGAAGCATAGAGTTATTATAATTGGATTTGTAAATGATTTCATTTTGTGCAATGATCGCTAATTAGATTTGATATTTATCATTTTTATTATTTATAATTACATTATAATTGATACTTATCATATCTATTTTGTGCAAGTGTTTATGAAACCTCTCTCATCAATACTTCCAATTGTATGCAACTAACGTAAAATTTGATATGAATGTGCCCGAAGATGGGAGGCTTCATATGTACCGCATATAAAGGATTTCAAGTTATTATTTAGCAAAAACTTTGATGTAGCCACCCAAGAAACAATTAATGTAAATCGATGGCTTTTTATACATTATTCATTTATTTATATGTTTCATTTGATTTTCAGGATATGTAGTTACTTGATTATATGATTTATATTTAACAAGCTCTTCAATGTATATATTATTTAGCAATTTCTTAAATGAATAAGTTATACTTTGATAATATTTGTAGCAAATAAAGTTATATATAATATCAATATTATATATGTCAACATAAAAAAAATATAATGCCAAAATATAATTACAATTACAAAATTAATCTACATTTGAGGTACACATAAAAAAGTCCTTCTCCTTAACCTTAAGTTTCTTAAATTAAATATATATATGTTGCGATGGAGCAAGCAATGCTGAGGTGGGAAGCTTTCAGACATGGGTGATGTTGACTTTGATGCTAAGTTAAAGAGAAAAGAGGATCAGGCTGTGCTACCATTGGTAATAAAGGTAGGGAGTGAGGAGATTTGGGTGGTGCTACCATTAGTGTTGGGGTTGGAATCGAAAGGAATCAGGTGGGGGAGTCAACGATGGTCTAGGAGTCGATGTCTACAAACAATAGACTTGGTATAGATACCCTATTAGCCCTATCATAAATGACCCAAACAAGATGCATGTGTTCTAAACACCACATCCCTCCTCACATCCACTTCCTGTTGTAATTCACCAGAACTAGCAATCCTAAGAATGGATAATGCCATTAAGCTCACTTACAAACATTAACAAGGAAAATCAATACCAACAACATGTAATTAATATTGTATAAGTAATAACTACTAAAGTTATAACTTATCGTATCTTAGGTAGGCCTACAAATGATGAGGGAAGACTGAAATCAAAATTTATGCACTGGATACTTAATGGGCCAATAAGAAACTAATGCATATCAAGCATTATAATCCGATGAAGACAGGTTTAATATAACATATCAACGCCCTTGATGATCGATAGGTAGAACATACATATCCCATCATTCCAAAACTAATGAAAAAATTTATATACAACATCATACGTGCTGAAGGATGCACCTCGATCGGCTTAACAAGAGACCAAAAGGATTGAAAGAATGGGCTATGTGTAATTGAATTGTTATAGAATCCTCTTCGAATGATATGGCTGTACAATAGCCCAGCACTTCATAAACTTAGAGAAATAAATAATCTTCGATAATGGATGATGTTATCATTATGCCTCATAAAGACTCCAACACAATTAATCTGAAGGCAAGGCATCCAGCTATTCTTATAATTACTACAAGGAATCAATATACATATGGGGCTTTAACTGTTAAGCACAAAGCTCATGATCAATATATCCCATGTTAGCTATTGGACCTAGCATAAAAAAGTGCTCATATATCCATGCCTATATCAATTACATTAAACAAACAAAAAATATATGTTATTTTTAATCAAATAAACAAACGCAACTACTTTACAAATCATTTAACTAATGTAATATATATACTTAAAGAAGCATAACCAGTAATCTAATTAACTTGAACTCTGGTCACTTTACTAAGTTGTTTGTATAAATTGTCAAGCAAGTTACCCTTAAGCATATGTACTAGTGGTACTCAAGTCGCTTAATAGATGTGGGTAAGCTACTGATACTTTATTTCTACTCTTGTCAACATATAACGTACATCCTAAAAGAAGAGTAAGGAAGCTCTGATAACACGCTTGACATCTTGATTAGAAGCTTTATTAGTAACACCTTTAAATGTTTTTCATTGCAATTACAACTTGACAAATGCACCATGACAAATTTTGGGCAACATCACCAACAATGCATTTGCCTTATCCGTCGTCAACTTTTGAATTGATATCATTGCCCCCTTAACGTGTATGTGGATAATCGCATAAATATCATCTAACGTAATTGTCATCTAGCCAAATGATAGGTAAAAAGTATTTGTCTTAGGCTACCACCTTTTAACAAATGCTAAAACTATCTTATTATTGGACAAACATTAGGTGCAATTGATTAATAGCAGCAATCCCGACTGAAAAGCATTCACATGAATACATTGTCAAGAAATATCTAGAGGCCAATGCTATAATTTTGCCCCATGATTGATTGCTTTTAAGGTACGTCGCTCTCATAACAATAACAACAAATAAAAACCAAGTATTAACTTTACATACATTAAGTAACAAAAATAAGTGTTAGTCTCATTGAATTTATTATCTGTCCATTTTATATTTGTGCTATAATATGAGTGCTGATGCTTTGAAGCAGAGAAGTATCCATTGGCCTTTTAGGAAATGGCTATGAAGGATTAACACATCCGGCTTTGAGGGATAAACATCCAGCTACTGTGTGGGAGGTCTATTCTCCTCAACATTGTGATGCTCTGAAGGATCCACAACTGGCTTGTTTGCATATTTATTGACTCCCCTTCTTCTCTCAGAGGCAGTTGGCCACCTCTAAGTACTGACTGCTGCATGTCCACCACTTCGACCAACACCAACTCTTCTCGTTCGTGCCATATTTGTTGTTAAAAGCAAAGCAGCAGATGAACACATTATCTCTGAAAGCAAATAACAAAGGTGTCCATGATATTGTTATTGAATATTAAAATTATTTCATGATTTATGGGTTTCTGGACATGCAAATCTAGAAACCTTTAAAGATTTTCAGATATACATCTTCAGAAACTTTAAAAGATTTCAGGATATTTATTTTTGAAAAGTTTTAAAGGTTCTCGAAAATGAAAATCTAAAAAATCTTTAAATATTTCGAATATCCATTTTTGAAAACATTCGAAGGTTTCAGTAATGCATCTACAAAAACATTTAAAAATTTCTGAATTTGCATATCCAAAAACCGTTAAAAGTTTTAAAACATACATTACTAAAAACCTTTATATATTTCTGAAAATAGATATCTAGAACTTATGAATGTTTAAAGTCGTTGATGTTCGAGTGAGCTTTGTTCTAAATTTCTACAATCTTCAAATTGCTTGGAAATTTTGTTGTCATTTATAAATGCTGTCAAGATTGGGATTATTGCCGTACATTGTAGGCAGAACAGGTACAACCATATCTTGTCGCTGTTAGTTGAAACATTATTCCATTACAATTGAAGCCAAGATTGGGACTTTATGTTCTTTGTCACGTTTAGGTTATCTTGGTGCTGATTTTCTTTATTGTTAACTGTTTGCTTTAACGTTGCTCTGGTAACAGGACTATGTCCCGATTGTTTTCTGACAATTTCAGTGCGAATGTTGTTGCGGATGGCAGCACTGTCAACTTAGGTTTATGGGATACTGCATGCAATTAAGTTGGAAATAGCTTCTGAATTTCCTCTTCTATTATTAAGTTTTTGTTCTTTCATGCTTTTGGTTTGAATTCAATGCCTTGGAACTGGTCAGAAGGATTACAATAGATTAAGACAAGGAAATTGCAATCGTATGTCATTTCGTCCCCACGATGAAAAGATGGGCTATTGAGAAATGGGGAAAATGATGATACATATCAACTCGCACACGCAAAATGATAAATGGGACGCATTCATTGACTAAGGAGGTTTTTGTCTTTAAATGAGTGGAAGAATTGAAGTTTTTATTTGACAAAAGAATCAAATATCTTTCTCCACTAAGATCGTGGCCTTTAGTGCACCTCAAGTAGGTTAGAGCAAATTCTTTCGCACCGAGCTTATAATTAAGAAGCAAGATAAAAAAAAAAAAAAGAAAAAACAACAAATTGTCATTGAAAATTACAACGAGAAAATGCAATAAAAATATTACAATATGGAGAACTTAAATGCTTGGTAAAAAAATAGAAAAATGAAGGTAAAAAATGCCAGCACCAAACATATCTAATCGTGGAGACAAAAATTAAAGCACGTATGCAAGTTAAAAAAGAAGAAGAAGAAGAAGAAGAAGAAGATGGTTCTAATCGTTTATTTGGTCCCAAACTTGTGGTTGTGAAAGCCAAGTTTAGTTTAAAGTGTGTTTGGCTGGAGAGCACTTGAGAATTTCCTCGTGTGGACATGGAGAGAGTGGAAAGTCTGGGTGGCGGCTTTGAAAGTTGGGATTTTCAATTCCAGACTTCACATTATATCTCTTGGGGAACTACAATTTCCATGGGAAATTAAGTTGAATCAATCATAAGCAATCCTACTTTGCTGATTCTCCTTTCTTTTCCAAGATCTGGGCCTGCAAATAAGTATAAAGACAAAGAATTAGAGCAAAATAAGTCAAAGGTACAATACATTCTGCATCCCACTTGTTTTGTTGTAATAGACTTGAGATAAATATTTTTCTTTTCTAAAATAAATTTCAAATGCATTTATAATCGAGAAAATTTTCTATAATGTATAGTACAAAATAATTACTATACCTCCGTCCTAGAAAAGTTTTCGCTGTTTGAATTATTGTGATCAAATTTTATCGATTTTTACTTAAATTATTTTAAATAGTTTAGAGAATTAAATTTTAAAAGTTATAAGTCATGAAACTAATTTATTCAAAGTTTGTATAAAGTCTTTTTTCACCTTTTAATTTATAATAAATTAAAATAAAAAGGTCAAAATTAAAAAGTTTGACCATGAAAAATCTAATAGTGAAAAGTTTTTTTGGACAGAAGAAGTAAAACTTATATGAATTTACACTTTGAGGTGCTTGATAATAAAATAACGAAAAATAAATGGATTAACAAATCTACTCATTCAATATATATATATATATATATATATAATTTATCATCTATCTATATATAAAAGTATAAGCTCCAAAAATATTAATAATGAAAATTTTAAATTAACAAATTTATCATTAAATATATAACTTTTATTTATTTAAATTTAATTTTAATAAACTAGAATTAAAAAAATAGAGTTTAGGAGAAATTAAACAACTTAAAATTTTAAAATGTTAATTGTAAAAGTGTTAAAAGTGATTAACTAAAATTTCTTTAGTAAAAGCTTTTTATAAATTTTAATTTAAATAATTTTTTTATTATTAGGCTCTTTATAATTAGACTAAAAAGTGAAAAAAGTGATTGAATAAACCCTTAATAAAATTTTAATTTTAAAATATTAAAAGTGATTGATTAAAATACCATTTATAATTTTGTATAAATTTTAATTTAAATGACTATATTTTTATTATTAAATTATTTTTTATAAAGGGAATGATTTTGCACTTCAAATAAAAATACAAATAGAACGATATCAAAACTTAATATACATAGGAATAAAACAATTATATAAAATATGCTTCTTTAGTTGTTGTAAAAATAATTGTATATGCAATTTATGTTGATAAATAAATTTATTAAAATTAATCATAATTAAGTCATTTAAGTAGATTTATTTTTTTCTATCTTTTGCCTTTCTTTTTTTTAATGTATTAACTATATATGTATGATACTGATTTTATTATTTATATGTTTTATGAGTTTATCATTTTTATCATTGATTACATAATTAAATCTTTTTAGTCCTTTGGAATAATTATTAATATATCATTCTTACATTTTAGTATGACCTTTATAATTAATTTTTCTTTTGTATTTTTTTCTTTAAAATTCTATAATTGTTATTCCTATAAACAAAAATTAATATCAAATCAAATGTAAATCAATGGCACCCCTTACCAACAATTAGTACTATGTGATTCATTGAACGAATTAATTTGACCTTTCACCTATAAAATTAGATAATTTAAGAGACGGTGGAGCTACTAATAACTCAAACTTGAGTCTATTAATTTTTCATAAGAATTGTTTACCTTGATTAAAACAATAATTAATTTAATTTTTTTTGTCAATTTTTATCTTAGTATGATTTTGTATAACTAATTTATATCTTAAGACTATTTAATCTTTCTCAATTATATTACATTGCTCACTTTTTTTGGTCATCCAGGTGATTGCATGATCTAATATGAATTATTTTAAGTAAAAAATTATCAAGTGAAGTAAAATTAACTATTTTTTGTAAATCTTTTTAAGGTATGACAAAATTCATTGGAACTACTTTTTAAATATGTTTATGCCAAAATTATATTCATTCATGAAAATTTATGTTGTTAATGCAAAAAATGAAATCATTATAAATTGTATAAGTATTACAGAACAAGTTTATTATTTTTAGAATTGAAATTTTCTTAATAAATCATAACAAGGACCAAAGTTAGGAATTTATTTTACTTTTTAAAATTATGTATTTTAATACTTTATATAATAAAAATTTATGTATGCTAAAATTTTTTAAATAAAAGAAAAATTAAGCTTTTAATTGATAAAAAGTACAATTACATTCAATTGATGGAAACATTAATGGAAGATTATCCTAAATAGAAAAATGAGATGAAAGATTGATTGATTATGTATAACTCCATTTTTTCTATATGATAAAGAAGGTTAGTGTTATATGATCTTTAATGAAAAATATAGAATTGCATTGGCTTCAAATTTCTTTAGGATTAATATAAAACTCTTTTATTTGGAAAAATATTGTATACTCCTTCATTTTCTCATTTATGGCAATTGAAGAATATTCACTGTTGTATCAAAATTTTTAAAGCTATCATATCAGTTAATATTTGTTCAAAAGAATTGAAATTCATCGAATTAATTATCACAATTACATTTAATATAAAAATATTATTATAAATTATAATTTAACTAAACTTAAAAGCGATTTAAATGCATTTATTAACAAAATTTATTTGATAAATCTTTATTTAATTGTGTAGTAAATATTTTAATTATTTTGAATTTTAATTTTTCATAATTTCAAATTGGATTTTAAACTTAGGATCAACGACCAATTAGCTTAAGTCAAGTTTTATCTACTTTTATTCATAGTGCACTAAATTATTCACTTATGCAATTAAGCAAATTTGACTTAATAATTTGTGCATATTTCTTTTAATTTAAAAAACTTGATTTAAATCGTCCTAAATCCAAATAAAAAATGTATACTCAATTACTTATAATTGTAATTTCATTTTAGCAGTACTTTTAAAATTAGTTAACTAATTCAACCACAAAAACAACAAAAATAAGACATTGAAAATGGAGGAAAAAAGCTTAAAAAAAAAACTTTTAAATTGTTATGAAAGATGAATAATAAATATTAAATTTTGATTGAGTCATTATTTCAATTTAGACTTTGATTATGTTCAATTATTTCGGGTTTTAGATAACTATTAAGTTGTTAACTTTTAAAATCAATTGAAACCAAATTAAGTTAGTTCTTATTTATAATTATGTGTATTATATTATTTTAATTAAATTAAAATTTAAAATGAGTAAAAATTTTATTCATACTCAATTTTAGTTTTGAATTGTTTTAAGTTTGAGTTGATTAATCCATATCATTTTAGCTATACTTTTATGACATTGATAATAAATTTTAAAATAGAATAAGAATACAATACAATAAAAATTTAAGTGAAAAAATGGACATACTAATAATAATTCTAGAAGAAAATTTTTATATCCAAGTCTTGTAGAGATTAAAGGATTTTTTTTTTTTTGAGGATTTTAAAATTCTTCTGCAGAAATATTAATCTAGATCAATGATTTTATAATTGTTTATTTTTTAATCAAGTTGCTGTTATATGAGTTGAGGGAAACAATTCAAACATTTCATTTAAAAAGATATCATAGTTGATACTCATTTAGGAAGATAGCATAGAAATAAATATTATTTGAGTTGTTATGACATCTTACAATATTCTTTACACTTTCTAAATGGAGAAGTTTATTGGCATAAAAATATCAAAAAAATTATTTTGAATGATAGTAATAACAATAAAGCAATAATTAAAAATATGCCATCCTTTTGCTTAATAGAAGAAAATTTTTATAAAAATATGCAAAAGTAATTATTATGAATTTAATATTTTTTAAAATTGTTGTTTGCTCAATTTTTATAAATTTTATTTAATAAATTTTTTCTTATTACTTTTATCAAATATAAAACAAAATTTTTTACCCAGAATTATATATCTAAAGATAGAATTATAAGGCAAAGTTTATTACTTCTATTGATAATAGAACACTTTAAAATTTTTAGTCTTTTATATGTAGTTGTACTTCGCTAATAGGTAGGGTGTAAATAATATATTAGTACTCGTAAACTACTCAAATTCGAATCGAATAAAACTCGAATTTGGCTCGATTATTATCAAGGCAAGCTCGAGCTCAAGTTGCTCGACTCATCGATCGAGCAAAGTTCGAGTATTCTTATACCTGACTCGAATAGCTTACGAGCTTAATCAAGTTTCTATATTTAAATATATTTTTATTATTTTAATTCATAAAATATCTCGAACTTAAGTTTGAGCTCGAGCACAAATAATCGAGCTTTTATTGAATATAAGAATATAACTTATTTTTACATATTAATCGAGCCTAATCAAGCAAGCTCGAGTAGTTTGATTTCTATCTCAAGTCAAGCTCAAGCTAAAAAAATAAAACTTGATCGAGTTCGAGCCTCGAATTTCGAATTAAGCTCGAATTCGATTGATTACACCCTTACTAACAAGTATAAAAATATACACACTAATAATTCAATCAAATCATTAAAAAAGCTATTTTTAATATTTTACCATGAAGTAAAAAATTTGAAGAATATCATAGAAATGTTGACTTAATATATATTGTATATATTTATTTAATTTAATTTTAATACTTGCATTAGTATAAAAAGTTATGCTTTTAACTTGTTATTATGTGTTAAATTATGAATAGTAAATTAAAAGCATTTACTCATGCTTTTCAAGTCATTTACACTTGAATTTTTTAATTTTTCTTTCTCTACCTTATGAATTATATCATCTAGCATATATTATGATTACTTTTTTTATATACACATAAATCAATGATAACATAATAATTGATAATTAATAACTTAGTAATTAATCATTAAAAACTTTAATATAATCAGTATAACTTAGTAGCAATTATTGATAACTTAATAGCAAGTTAGTAATAACTTAATAGTAAGTTAGTAATAACTTAATAGCAAGTTAGTAATAACTTAATAGTAAATTAATGATAATTTAGCAGTTAAACATTGATAACTTTCTAGTAAATTAGTAATAATACAATAATAAAATGTATAATACTTTAACGATAAATCAATTATAATATAATTATAAATGTATAATACTATAATACTAAATCAATGATAACTTAATAAAAAATAAGTGATAACTTAGTAGTTAATTATTGATAACTTAGTAATAAATTAATAATAATTTAATAGTAAATTAGTGATAATTTAATAATAAATCAGTTTCAGTTTAATAATAATTAATTGATAATAGTAAATAATAAATATTTTAATAGTCAATCAATTATATATTAGTAGTAAATAATTGATAATTTAGTAGTTATTCATTGAAAACATTAAAGTAAATCAGTATAATTTAATAGTAAATAATTGATAAAATAATAGTTAATCAATAACAACCTGATAGTAAATCACGCATAGTTTAATATAAATCAGTAATAACTTAATAATTAATCATGGATAATTTAGTGATAAATCAGTGATAATTTTGTGATAAATAATTAAAAATTAAATAATCAATGATAAAATAATAAAAAATATATAAAAAATATAATAGTAAATCATTAATAATTTAATAGCAAATTAATAACTTAATAGTAAATTACTAATAACATAATAGTAAATTAATAACTATTTAATTGTAAAACAGTGATAATTTAGTAATAAATTAATTAATCATTGCTAACTTTTTAGTAAATAATTGGTAAATAAATAGTAAATTAATTATAACTTTATAATAAATTATTAATAATTTAGTGGTAAATCACCAATAATTTAATAGTAAATCATTAATAATTTAATGACAAATCATTCATAAATTAGTAGTGCATCATTGATAGCTTAATAATAAATAACTAATAACTTAATTGTCAATCATTGATAACTTTTATTATACTTAAAGTTGTCAAGGTTTGAAACCTGGGTACTAACAGAAATAAAGTAAAAGCTTTTATTTTAAAGGTTAAGATAAACATACCATGAACCTATTCAATAAAAAATTAGTGAAAAGTTATAAATTTAAATAAAACAATAATGTTATTATATAAAAAGAAATTTATCTCGTACATTATTATTGGATACTTAAATTCATGTGCCATAATTGTAAATGCTTGAAAACCTATTCGTAAATTAATGATAGGTTAATAACAAATAAGTGATAACTTAGTGGTTAATAATTGGTAACTTAATAATAAATCAATAAGAACTTAATAGTAAATTAGTAACAATTTAATAGTAAATCAATATTAATTTAATAATAATTAATTGATAATTTAGTAGTAATTTATAAATAACTTAATAGTAAAATCAATGATAATTTAGTAGTTAATCATTAGAAACTTAAAAGTAAATCAATATAACTTAGTAGTAGTTAATCATCAATAACTTAATAGTAAATCATGGATAATTTAATATAAATTAATGATAACTTAATAATGAATAATGGTTAATTTTGTAATAAATATGCAAAGATTTTATAATAAATAATCAAAAACCCAAGTAGTAAATCAATGATAATATAGTATTAAATGCATAATAACATAATAGTAAATTATTGATAACTTAGATGTAAATTATTAATAACTTAATAGTAAATTACTAATAATTTAGTTATAAATTAGTAATAATTTAATAGTAAATTAGTTAATTATTGATAATTTTGTAGTAAATTATTGATAAATTAATAGTAAATCAGTTATAATTTTGTAAAAAATTATCAGCAATTTAGACATAAACCATCAACAATTTAGTAGTAAATGAATCATAACTTAGTAGTAAATTATTCATAAATTAGTAGTAAATTAATGTTAATTTAGTAGTAAATCATTGACACTTTAGTAGTATATTATTGATAGCTTCATAATAAATCGCTGATAACATAATAGTAAATAAATAATAATTTAGTTGTCAATCATTGATACATTTTTTTATATTTAAAGTTGTCAACAATTGAATCTTGGTCACTAACATAAATTGAGCTAAATATTTTATCTTAGGATGCTAGGATAAATCAACCACAAACTTATTCAATAAAAAAATTTTAGTGAAAAAAACTCTAAATTTGAATGAAATAATAATATTATTGTATAAAAAATTTATCTTATATTAGAACTGAACCGCTCTTTTTACAAGAACTATTGTTGAATATATAATAACACAAATTTTATTAATAATTATAAAAAATATATAATAAGTTATCAAAAAATAACAAAAATTACTTCAAGATATTATTGAAATTTTATTAAAAATAATATCAAAATAGTATAAATAGTTACCAAAATTATATCATAAGTTACCAAAATTGTATTGAAGGTTACCAAAATTTTATAAAAATTATCGAAATTAAAATTATATCAAAAGTTATTACATTATACCAAAACCAAAATTAAATTATTAGTATTTATCATTATTATTATAATATCAAAAAAATTATTCATTGAAATAAATTTTTAAAAATAAAATTATACGTACGTTAAATACGTGCAAAAAACTAGTATATATAAATAAATAATGAAGAAAAGAAAAAGGTTATAATTACTGATACAAATTTATTTAGAACACAAAATGTCAACATAACTTCACCTTGATCTTATAGCAACATAATTTTATTCTTTAGAAATGTACACAATAACCAACAAGATGCAACTTCGTTAATTCTAGTATTGTAAACTCCTATTTTGATTTTACCTATTATACTATTATTATAATTATTTATGATCCATGTTGTTGTTTAAAACATCATATTAAAGTCAAATTCCACAATTTACACCGAAAAAAAAAAAAAAGATATATACATTGAACCAGGCAAGTGGCATCACCTACTAGTTTTACACTTTCGGAGCTGCTCCCTTCATTTTGTAGCTTCCCTCTCTATCCCTCTCTTTCTACTATGAAGAGTGCAACCAAACAATGTTTTGATCGCCAAAACCTATTATTTCCTTTCCTCCTCTATCTTTCAATCATCCTGGAATATCTAACTTTAACGTTTGCCGGTGACTCACCTCCTCCCTATATCCCTGTAGAGAACATCACGATCGACTGTGGTTCCCCTCACGACAACACAGCTCTAGATGGCCGGTTTTGGACTAGAGACAACACCCAAAAGTTCCCCCTTATTGAATCACAACACAACAAATCAGTATCATCGGAAGCACCTATTGATCAAGTCCCCTTCATCAGTGCTCGGGTTTCCAAGTCAGAATTCACCTACATAATTCCCCTCACATCTGGGCGAAAATTTATTCGCTTGTATTTCTATCCAACTTCGTATCCAAGCTTTGACCCTTTGAAAGCTTTCTTTTCCGTTAAAACTGGTGAGTTTACACTTCTCAGTAACTTCAACGCTACTCTTCATGCTCAAGGTGAAGAAACGCTCATCAAGGAGTTTTGTGTTAACGTTGATGAAGGTCAGGGGTTAAACTTAACTTTTACTCCAAGTCCAGACATTTCAGATTCATATGCTTTTATCAACGGGATTGAAATTGTTTCCATGCCGACTAATCTTTATTATAGACCTGCTGATGATGAAGGGGTCAAGTTTGTTGGCCAGGGAAGCTTATACACCATGGGAAACGACACTGGCCTCGAGTTGATGTATCGAATCAATGTTGGTGGAAAGCAGATCTCACCTGCAGAAGACACTGGCATGTACCGTTCTTGGTCACAAGATGATGAGTACTTGACAGAAGCGGCACCATCCGTTCTTCCTGTTAATCTCAGCATTAATCTCAACTTCAGCAATAAGCCATCGTATTCTGCACCGGATGTTGTCTATACAACAGCTAGGACAATGGGGACTGACTGGACGATTAATGAACATTACAACTTGACTTGGGAGTTCCCTGTTGATTCTGGCTTTAATTATTTTGTTAGGTTACATTTTTGTGAGTTCCAGATAGAGATAACAAAACAATATGACAGAGTCTTTGAGATCTTCATAGCCAATCTAACAGCAGAAACTAAAATGGATGTTATACTCTGGAGTGGTGGAAGAGGAATTCCAACATATAATGATTATGTAGTGGGGATGGGAAGGATAGGAAATGAAAAGAAACAAAATCTCTCCATTGCTTTGCACCCTGCCCCTAGGTGGATGACTCTTTATTCAGATGCAATCCTGAATGGGGTTGAAATCTTCAAATTAAGCAATAATGGCAATCTTGCTGGACTTAACCCTGATCCTAAGCCAACAAGTCCGTCTATAACTGTTCCACAATCCAGTCAACCAGGGATGCACAAGAACAATAAAACAACAATTATAGGTGCTGTTGTTGGAGTATCTGGAATAGTTTTACTCTCTCTTTTATGTTTCTTTATTATCAAGCGAAGGATGAGAGTCGAAGATCCAGCCTCGAGTGATAGAGATTCGTGGTGGGGCGGCCAATTTTCCCACACCAACAAGTCCAACAGTAGCTCCTATCTACCATCTGATATTTGTCGCCACTTTTCACTCGCTGAGATCAAAGTAGCCACCAATAATTTCGACACTGTTTTCATAATCGGTGTTGGAGGTTTTGGTAACGTGTACAAGGGATTCATCAATGGTGGTGCAACCCCAGTGGCAATCAAAAGGTTAAATCCTG
Organism: Durio zibethinus; assembly: GCF_002303985.1. The sequence continues at coordinate 13,804,010 of NW_019167893.1, forward strand.
AGTCCCAACAAGGGGCCCTTGAGTTCAGGACAGAGATTGAGATGCTTTCCCAACTCCGTTACCTCCATTTAGTCTCTTTAATTGGTTATTGCAATGATGATAATGAGATGATCCTTGTGTATGATTTCATGGCTCATGGGACACTCCGTGATCATCTTTACAACACTGAAAATCCTCCTCTTCCATGGAAACAACGACTAGAGATTTGTATTGGTGCGGCTCGTGGATTGCAATATCTCCATAGTGGGGCAAAGCATATAATCATCCACCGTGATGTTAAGACAACCAATATTTTGTTGGATGAAAAATGGGTGGCTAAGGTTTCCGATTTCGGATTGTCCAAAGTCGGTCCAACCAACATGTCTAAAGGCTACGTTAGTACACTGGTAAAAGGCAGTTTCGGATATTTGGATCCAGAGTATTATCGTCGTCAACAATTGACTGAAAAATCGGATGTATATTCATTTGGGGTGGTGTTATGCGAAGTTTTATGTGCCAGGCCACCAATTCACCGCATAGCAGAAAAGAGCCAAGTGAATTTAGCAATGTGGGCTCAAAAATGCTACCGAATCGGAACCCTTTATCAAATCATTGATCCATTTTTGAAGGGTAAGATTGCACCTGAGTGTTTGAAGAAATATGCCGAGGTTGCACTAAGTTGCTTACATGATGAGGGAATCCAACGGCCATCGATGAGTGATGTGGTGTGGGGCCTTGAATTTGCATTGCAATTGCAGGAAAGTGCTGAGGAGGAGATCAAACTTGGAGGGACTGGAAATGAAATAGATGCAGAGGATGACACCCCATTATTCGAGGATTATGAGTTGGCGGATAAAATTGGTGGAGGATTTAGTAGCTTTGGCATCACACCAAGTAATGAATATAGTTCAGCTACCAAAGATTCTGAAGTTATTATTTCTGGGGAAGTGTTCTCTGAGCTTAAGAATCCTCAAGGACGATAGGATAAAAAGGATAGTAAATAAGGTAAATTTCGTTGCTATGACTTGCATTATGCTAATATATGCATGTAAAACAGTTTCCAAGAAATAGAGAAGAATTAATTAGATCAGGAAGGACATGGGAAATGTCCCAAGGTTAAAACATATACTTTTTTCCTTTTTTTTTTCTTATTAAGTAGTATGACATGAACCCTTGAATTTCCAATAGATTACTTTTCTTAAATTTAATATTTTCTGGTGTCATCTGTACAAACAATTAAAACTATCCCCTATTTATAATTATATAATCACTGCAATTTTGTCTTAAAAAATTATTTGAGTGTTACTTTTGAAGCTATTGCTTATATTTGAGGATACTTTGTCATAAATTAAAAGTTGCTAACTCATTGTTTTTGGCTTTGATTTATTTTAATTTCTTTTTAGTCTTTTGAAGCTATTGCTTATATTTGAGGATACTTTGTCATAAATTAAAAGTTGCTAACTCATTGTTTTTGGCTTTGATTTATTTTAATTTCTTTTTAGTTTTCTTTTTTGTTATTTAATTATTGATTTTCTTATTTATTTGTTTATTCTTTATTTACATAAATATTTAAAATTTTATATTAACAACATATTTTAATTATTTGAAAATAAAAAAAAACTAAAAATATGGGTTTGAAAAATAAATTTATAATTTTTTATAATAATTATTATTTATTTGTATAATGTAAATTTTATAAATTTTTTTAAATAAATGAAAATTATTCTAATGATGAAATTAAAGCAAAATTATTAAAAGATTTTGGAAATATTTCAATAAAAATTTTTATTTTTGATAAATTATTTAGTAAAAAATATATGTTGATAAAATAAAAAAAAAAAAAACAAAGAACCATTTTCAATAAAATATTAAATTAATCTAACAATATAACATCTTTAAATGAACAAATGGACTTTTTTGAATAGTCTTAATATAAGAGAATTTTCTAAAAATTTTGTCATAAGATTGAAGAAAACCTAAAATTTTGTAATATTTTAACTAATAAATTTAATTAAGAATAAAATAATATTTAGCTAGAACCCTTGTAAGATAATATAAAATTAATTTGTACAACCTTTGGATAGATGTTAGAAGATTACTAATACCTTCTTTGCACGTAAATTAATTAATAATATACAATAAAAGTTGTCCTGAAAACAACTCTCAATTGAATTGTGAGCAGCAAAATTGCTTTCTATATGTCAAATAACTATTGATTGATAAAAAAGTGAAATAAATTATTCAATTTGTCAGGTAATGGTATATTAGGCTTTAATTGGATTGGGACATGTGAGTTGTGGTTTAATTAAATTTAGAAAAAAGAATGAGAGGGTCTATTTGATGTAGGTTTGTAATTGAGTGAGATTTTATGGATTTTGAATTTTAATAATTTTTTTTTATTTATAATAAAATAATAAATAATAAATATAAATATAAGTATATATAAAAAAAGCAAAAATTAAAAATTAAGTTACTTTTCTTTTTTTTTCCATTTTAAATATTCTTATAAAAAACTTATATTTTACAGTAAATTGAAAAATTATACGGATGATTAAATGATTAATAAAAAAATACAACGCTTATAAACATAGCATAAAACATTAAAAAAATATAATTACAATATATGAAATACTATATATTAATTTTAATATTTTTTGTCAAAATATATGAAATACCGTACATAATATAGCATGAAAATTTAACAAAAATATTCTTTTTCTCCTCTTCATTGTTTAATATCTAAACATTTTTATACATCCAATCCAAAAGTTCTAAAAGCATCATAGTATATATATTGCAACTTGTGTATTTCAATTTGTTGCATAACACATTCTATGGTGTGATGCTTGTGGCTTTGACACCAAACCCGGAAATTGCTTATCTTGTTTGCACCGCTAGCTGTGTACTTCCTATAAAATCTATTTGTAGAATTTTATTTTCCCAAGACATGTGAATTTGTACACACACTCTTTTTTCTTGCTTAACATTCTTTTTGATCGGTTTAGATAATTTTTTATTATATTTATTTATTGAATTTAAATTTAAATTTTTAATTTGATTTAGTATCACGGTTATTATTTTAATTTTATTATTATAAAAAATTAAAATTAATTTATTATCTTATAACTTGATTGATTCAAAAGGATTTCAAATCTCCAACTAAGCATAAAACATGTTTTACTTTTCCTTTTGAGAACTACAATTTCTCTTTTTCATATAATTTTTTTACTCTCAATTATATCTTAAATCTCTTTTTTTGTTGTCGTGCAAATTTTTTTTTTAATAAAAGATTAGAAAGTAATTCATTATATAATAACTTGATTAGAACAGTATCTTTACTTATAATCTCAATTTTTCAACTTTATTCATTTAATGTTGTATTTTATTTTTCTTGTTTATGATAAAAATATATTGTTTAACAATTAATTTATTTATATATATTTTTAAAAATGATTATCAAAATTTTAAATAAAATTATTTATTTAATAGATGTTATTTTTTTACACATTTATTTCATTTTAAGAAAAATTAAGATCATATATAATATTATTTAAACCTTGCAAAATCAAATATCAAAATCCATTATTACATCCAATACATTTTTATTATAATCCCGCGGCGAAACATGAGCTTTTATCTAGCATTAATAAAAACAGCCAATTATAATTGCGGGGCTAAGGCAAGAAACTTTCAAATATCAAATTCTTAAAAATTATTTTCCAATCAAAGAATAGTAATGAACTTAGGCTTACATTAAAATTATATCACAGTTACGTGGGAAAAGAAATATTTTATCTCACATATATAATTTTTTTTTTTTCCCCCTCAACTCCGCTTTCCTCAAGTGCAGAGGTGGCAAAGCTTATTCGAATATGATATCCATTTGGATTGATATGTAACCGAACCCAAATCAATTTGGATTAATTTTAAAATGTAAAAGACCTAAATTCAAAAAATTTAAATTCGAAAAAGTCTTAATCCAAAGTAATTCAAACTAAAAGGAATCCAAAAACAACAAAATTCAAATCTGTCGTAACTTCAATTTGCTATGATTTTAACCTAAGATTAATCTGATCCAAAATCTGTAAAAAAAAAAAAAATCAAATTTATAACCAAAAGACTTGATCTATATTTATTATATGATTTTATTTAAAAATAAAAATTGTAAATAAATGATAACCTTTTTTCGTAAATAAAAATTCTAAAATTTTGAAAATGTTATTATTATATAATTATTATACAATTATATAAAAAAAGTATTATGAAAAATATTAATCAATATTATATCTCTAAATTGAATTATGAAATGAAATATTAAGTTGATATACATTAAATGTGAATATTAAATGATTTTTAATACTATTTTTTTATTATATTTACAATAATTAATTAAAGTGGCAAAATGGATCAAACATGAAAACTCCCCCAAAAAGCTGAACTCAAATCCATTAGAACTCGATTTGATAAAAAAGAATAAAAATATGAACTTAAGAAAATCAGATTTCAAAATTTACAAAATTTGGAAAAACATGAATCCAAAATTATTTGAATTTAATTCGTGCTAAAAAAGAATGTTGTAAAATGACTACATATTTCATAATTAAAAAATGATTTGATTAACTCAAATTCGAAATAATCCAAATCTAAAATGATCCCATTCAAACCCATTTAGACCAATCCGATTGCCACTTCTTCAATTAAGCATAAAAATAACAAATAATATTGTTAGTTTAATCTTTGATTTTATTACAAAATAATCATTTACAATATATTTCTAATTCTACATTCAAAATTTTAATTTTTATAGAATAATAATTCAAATATAAAAAAATGATATTATAATTTCAACATGTGATTAAACTATTATTTTTATAAAACATTAACAAATTTAAACTTTAAGATAATTTTTTTTTTGTTTTTGAAACATATGAAAATATTAAATAGTAATAGTTCATATTTAAAAATGATTCAAATTAAAATTATTCAGACTCGAAAATATTTGCAATTAAAAAAAATTGAAATAAAAAAATTCAAATTTGAAATGAATTCAAATATAAATGGATCGAAATTCAAAAACAACCCAATTCAAACCCGCCCATTTACATCCTCCAATTCGAATCTTGGCTGTTCATGAGTAAACTCCAATGCTTCCTTAAAATTGGAGCAAGTTAGCCCAAGGGTTGAAAGCCGGTTAAGAAACGTTTCAGTAACATGCAGGACCATTTTGCACACGTCTCTTTGCTTCGTTCTTTTGCTTTAATTTCTACTTAAATCATTAGAATCATTATTCTGATCACATGACATTTCTTGCTCGCTAGTCCATGTCAATGGGACCATACGTCTTTGGCAACATCTGCCTCATAATTCCACAACAGAATAAAAATCCAAAAAAAAAAAAAAAGGAACCACGATTATTGATTGATCTGCTAATTGGATAGTGACTTTATTATATAGCAAATTCATATGTATTAATTACTAATTTGATTCATGATTTTATATTTGGTGGAACAGATAAATAAGAGTTCAATTACCACCTAAAATCCATCTGATTTAAAACTTCTGAATCTTCCAAGCTAAGAGAAAATGATGAGAACTGAGAAACCTAAGAGCCTATGGCTTGCTTTTGCTTTAGCAGTCCTACTGATTTTACTCAACCCAAATGTATCCAACGCAGCTTCGGTCAGTAGAGGCAGCGGGAGTTCAAGCAACGGAAACATTGCTGAGTTCATTGGAGAAGAAGAGTTCCTGATGGAGTCCGGTGCTGGAATGAATGCAAGGCTTCTTGGAACCAATTACATAAGTTATGATTCTTTGCAGAAGGGACCAGCATTTTCAGGAGACAAGTACGCTATAGCCCTCAACAAGGACAACAGGGGCTGCCAAATATATGACAAGTGCCGCCAAGGTAACTAAGCTGTGAATGAATCTATGGCTGAGAACAATGTTTCAATTAACTAAAAAAATAAACCTTGTTGTATCAGAACAGAAAGCCCTTTCTGTTTCCTTTTACTGTCTTTAATTCTGTGTCTGTAGTCGAGTTTTTTCCCTGCTTTTCATTTGGGTTACTGTAATTTTCTTCTGCTTTTAATCTGGTAAAATTTGACCCAGATTCCCAGTATTATATGCATGGATTTGGTTTACTGTAATTCATCTTAAATATAATTCATAATGCTCCTGATTCATGCTTGATTCCACAGTTTCTATGAAGTTCTTTTGCGGTTCTGTTAGGAGATGCCCCTTTGTACTCATTATTGCGCTAAGCTTATCCTCCTTTAATCAGATATTTCCCAACTTCATCATTGATGAACAAGAAATTCATCAGAACATCATTCAGACATTTCTGATTCTAAAATTGTTCGCAGCCATTACAAAATGAGTTATTTCTTCAGAGTAAAATGTTAAAGGGCTCCGTAGTTTGACTGTATTAACATTCACAAAAATTAACGTCCATATAATTGTTATTTCTAATAACATTTGTGAGTAGTCGGCCAGTCAAAAACTTACCTTTCTTTAAATTTTCTTCAAAATTGAATGAAATGATTAACATTAGTATACCAAAAAATATATATTTTGTACGCACCAATTTGTAAGAGAGACCGTTCAATTAAAATTGATGGGAAATTAACAAGAAAGAAAATGTTTTTTCTATTTACATTATTTTAATTGATAAAAAATAAGCTTGTGTAATTTCTCTACAAATATGATCATTGCTTAACACATAGAATTAAATCTCAATTGCTATACATATAGTTATCTAAGAAGCCATTTCAGAGTATTGTAGGAGTTTAGATACAAAATAATTTCATCAGGAAAAGGGTAAAGAGTAAAGCTAGACAAGAGAAAATGGCATGCCCTGAAGCTGGATGGCTGAAAATTATTTGTGATTGGGCTTTTGGTGCAGAAAATAGAAAAGCTGGTAGTTGATGGAATAGGGAAACAAGTAGAGGCTGACTCTGCTCTTGTTACAGAAGCACTGGCGGTAAAGAAGGGAATGGAAGTAGAGGTTGAAAAGATGTATCAGAGGGTGAAGGTTGAAATAGATTCGGAGATCCTGTTCATGAACTTAGAGAAGCAAGGAGTAAGCAAAACTGCAGGATATATCAGACCCATTATGCAAGACATATTGAAGTTGTGTAGTTCAGTGACAGAAATGAGATTCAAGTTGGTGAAAAGAAAAGCCAACGAGGCTGCTGACTGGGTGGCAATACAGCCAAAGATGGGGATGAGCGGGATGGTTGGCTTTGTCAACCCCCATACTCATTAGTTGGGAATCTGAGCAGAGCATGGGATACCAGCACCCCATTCCTCATATATTGAAGAGATAACTGGGTATTTAGAGTTTCTTTTGTAGAAGATCTCACTGTCCCAGTTATCTGGTTTACTCGGTTGTATAAGGACTTACTGTATTGAGTTTTATCAATAATATTCACTTATTTCTTTGGCCAACAAAATATAAAGAAGTGGATGGTTCAGATTTGTTTGACTAGAGGCCAAGTTACATAGGTAGCTGCTGATGACAAAAGAGCCTGTTGAAAGCTGAAATGGCAAGCAAGTGAGGCCTGTCTTAGAGAAAATGATCAAGGGAGGCAAAGATAATGCTTTGAGGTACACTCTGACACTGATATCAAAGTCCATAAGGAGAGAAATAAGGAAAAGCAAAATATAGCAAGAAAGAATAGAATAGATACGGCAGGGAGAGAGTATGATATTTTTTTGGTTTAGTTCTCGAATTTACACCTCATAGATGATGGTGTGATCAGTTGAATAAATGACAGTGATCTGGTTACTGATAATATAGCAATCAAAATATTGCTGATGTAACCATCAAAATCTAACAGTACTTAACAGCAAAATGCACTAATTCTAAGCGTTTGGTATTAAGCTAAAAAAGGGAGTGTGTACTTTATTTAAAATAAAAATGGGAAAGTCATGACTCGTGATACAGCAATTTGTTTTTATCTCCATTTTGCAACTTGTATTAATATCAGACATCACTCGTGTTTTCTTCTATCCTCTTTAATGTTTACTTTTTGGCTGTTACTACTAATTTTCTTTGTCTTTATTCGTTGGATTGAAGTTCCTATACCAATTTAATCCCGTGACCCTCGCCCTTTATGGAATGATATCTGAGAAAGTTAAAAAAAAAAAAATTTCTTCTCCCCATGGCAATAATTCAGCTTATTCTAATCGAATAGGACTACAATTTCCCCACCTATAAAATTGACTTTGAGTTCTGTTTGAAAATTATTCATAATTCAAATTTGTTATAAGTTGTACTATTAATGAAATTGATAATATATTTGTAGATTCTTTTTTGAGGTAAATATATTTAGATCATTTGATGCATAAAATGATAAATAAAATAAAATAAAATATATATCACTTATTTTATATTTAATATAAACATAAAAGATGAATTGGATTACAAACAAGAACTACTCATCTTCAAATGATCATCAATTCTCTCCAAAAAAAAAAAAAAGAAGATTATTTCGAATTTCTTAGGATTAGATAATGGATTTTTGTATATTACTTATTTTAGTTAGTATTTTATATATTGTTATTATAATATTTTAAGAGAAATTATTAAATAGATTGACAATTAAGTTTTTAAACTCTATAAGAGGCATTAAAAGGTTGATATATACTTCTTAAGGAAAAATTTTAAAAATAAAAAAAAATAAAAATAAAATGTGTGTCAATCTCTTTATATCGCTTATAGAATTAAAAATTTGCGTTAATAATATATCACATACTAACTCACTTTTTAATTTCACAAATAAAATATAGAAATCCTAAACAAAACAATGAATTTATATTTCATAATGAAGTATTACAAGATTATACAAGTACTAAATAGAAGGCTAAGAACTTTATTACTTTACTCAAATAAACTCTTGTAATTTTATTACTCTAAAATAATCTCTTAACTTTTAATTTACACCAAATAAGTTTATAATTTTTAATTTATATCCAAATAAATCCTTAACTTTTAATTTATATCTAAATAAATTAATTTTTCATTCAAAATAAGAACCTATTTTGATACAAATTAAAAGATAAGTGTTTATTTAAATATAATAAAAATATAAAAATTTAGTTAAGAAAAACGAAATAGTTCAAAGTTTTCTTGTATTTTAGCCTAAACAAAACTAATCAGAAACTGCTAACTCAAAGAATTACAACACAACACCACCACTTAATGCAGGGCAGGAAGCCCATGCTTATCCAGAGAGTTTTTTCTTAAGCTAAGGTAAATTAAAATCTTTATTCCCAAACAGGGTTAATTTAACCTTTTTTACCTTATAAGAGTACTTTCAAGCCATGTCATCATCAACATGAACAAAACTTGCCATGTTTGCATCTACATGAACATCTGCTAAGACTGCAATTTATTTTTAGTTTTGGTAAGATTCATAGAGGAAGTGAGCCTTTCTCTGAAAGACTTTTACCGGTGCAAGTGATCTCAAAGATGGATCACAGGGAATAACCTATAGATAGCAAAAAAGTCTTCCGGTAATCTTCCGCCTATGTCCTTGAAAGAGGAAAGAAAACAAACCACTAGCACTTCAATCAATAATGCTAGCCACTCAACTCGCTTTCTTCAAATTTCTTTTTCATATTTTATTTCATATCTTCCCTAAGTGGCTCTCAAAAGGTTTACCCCACTTTATATGCGTTGGGCTTGATTTCTTGTATGTGGAGATGGCTTAAAATCAAAACCCATTTATTAAAAATTTTTTAGTCCTTTCATTAATGGCTATGTGGTTTTAATAGTCAATTGAATGCAATTATATATTTTATCAATTGAAAGTTAATATTTTTATTTAAAATTTTAGTTATACATAAATTTTTATTATACAAAAATATTAAAATACATAATTTTAAATATTAAAATAAAATAAAATTTAAATCTTGGTACTTATCATGTTTTCTTAAGAAAATTTCAATTCTCATAATAACAAATTTGTTATATAATACCTATATAATTTATAATAATTTCATTTTTAGCATGAACAACATTAATTTTCATAAATGAATATAACTTTGACATAAATGCATTCAAAAGAAAATCTAACAAATTTTGTCACACTTTAAAAGAATTCACCAAAAATAATTAATTTTATTTTACTTGATAATTCTCTACTTTGAATAATTTACATTATGTTGTTCAATCACCTAGATGGCCAAAAAAAAGTGAGCAATTTAATATAATTGAGAAAGATTAATCTTGAAATATAAATTAATCATATATATGCACATTATGATAAAAACTGAAAGAAAATTAAATCAATTATTTTTCAGTTATGGTGAATAATTCTTATGGCAATTTAATAAGGTCCAATCCTTAACTACTTATAGCTTCATCACCTCTTCAATTATCTCTATAGTTGAAAAATCTAATTAAAGTATTCAATAATCTTTTTGTTGGTAAAAAGTGTGCAATTAATTTACATTTGATTTAATATTAATTTTTGTTTATGGAAAGAATTACAAAATTTTAGAAGAAAAAAAATATAAAAGAGAAATTAATTGTAAAAGTCAAACTAAAATGTAAAAATGATATATTAAAGAATAATTTCAAGAGATTAAAAAGATATAATTATTTGATTAATAATCAAACGATTAACTCATAAAATATATAAACAATGAAATTATTAACATAAATAATAATTAACCAATCTATTAAAACAAAAACATGCCTTGCAAAATGTAAAAAACAAATATATTTCAATGACTTAATTATGATTATCTTTAATGGATTTATTTATCAATATAAACTACATACACAATTGTTTTTATAACACCTAAAAAAATAAGCTCCATATAATTGTTTTATTTTTATGCACACTAAGCTTTGATCTCTTTCTATGTGTAATTTTATTTAATATGAAAAATATTCTAATTATAAAAAATGAGTCTAATAATAAAAAAGCCATTTAAATAAAAATTTATAAAAAATTTACTAATGATATTTTAATTACTCCCTTTTAATATTTTTGAAATTAAAATTTTATTAAGGGTATTTTAGTCAATTATTTTTAATATTTTTTAATCTAATTATAAAAAAGTTTAATAATAAAAAGAAAATTCATTTAAATTAAAATTTATAAAAAATTTACTAAAAATATTTTAGTCAATCATTTTTAATATTTGAAATAGTTAATTTCACATAAATTTTATTTTTAATTTTAATTGGTTTAAATTAAAATTAAATTAATTAATAAAAATTATATATATTTAAGAATAAATTTATTAATTTAAAAATTCGTATGGGTATTTAAATTGATTACTTTTAATACTTTTAAAATTCATGCTTTTATATATTAATAAAAATAGATAAATTTTGGAGTTAACTCTTTTATACATAAATGATAAAAGATATATATGGTGGAACTTTCAATTCTATTATTTTAGTTTGAAAATCAATAAAATTAAAAGTTTAGTGACAAAATTCAGTACTGAATATTAATATCATGATGAATTCAATATTAATTAATTAAGTTATAATATTTTATTTGGAGTTCTGACTATTCTATTATATCTTCAGACTCCATTATTATTTTTATAATTATACTTAGTGCTGGAATTCCAAAATCTGAAAATAAAATAAAATAAGCCTCAGAAATTGTTAGATATTAATGGAGATAATGATAGAGTAGACTGTAAGCTGTAAGCTGAAAGAGTTAAATGATGATGACGATGAAGGATGCTGGACAGTTGAGAGATGGGTCAGTTTTATTTAGAATGCTTATTACTTTGTGGAAACATTAAAGACATTTAGAAGATGATAAGACAAACGGACTCCTACCGGTTAGATAAGTTAATAAAGTTTGATATATTTTATTTGCAAGATTTAAATTTGAGTTTTATTGTTAATAAATTATTTTTATAAATATATAAATTTAATGTAAAATTTTTTAAATTCTCATGATGAGAGATATAATCTATCGGATTCGAATTGATATTAAATTCGTGCTTGAACTTGAATTTAGCTCTAAATTTGATATTTAAAATTTCATTTGAATTCGATCGAGTTTTATTTTTTTACTTCGAATACGATTCGAGATAGAAATTGAACTATTCAAACTTATAAAATTAAATTCAATTAATATGTAAAAATAAATTTAATTTTTATTTAATTTTTATATTTGATAAAAATTTATTATTTATGTTCGAGTTCGAATTCGAAATATTTTATCAATTAAAATAATTAAAAAATATTAAAATATAAAAATTAAATTAAATTCATGAATAATTTGAATTAAATATAAAAATATTTAAATTTGATTCGATTAATAAATCAAATTATTCGAATTCGTATATTATTTGATAATAATTAAATTAAATTTAAATTTTATTTAAATAAAATTTAAATAATTTATAAATACTAATATATCATTTATAACTTTACTCATAATAAATTACTTATAAATTTAACATAAATACAAGGTTATGGTTCGTCCCGACATTGAAATGGGAAAGCTTAAATTTAGTTTACCAAAAGAAAAAAACAGACTGATATAATTGCAGGCAGTCCGTGAGTCTATGGTCCACTTTCACCGTGCAACCATGCCACCTTAATTTCTTGACAGCCTGGGTTGACGTCACTCAGTACTGATGAATAGGGAATCATGTGGCCAAAATAAGTACTATTTAACCTATTGAAGAGGAGTACGTGTTTTCACTTTTGAATTTTTGGTAGAAATATAATTAATTAAATGATTTATCATTTATTTGCCAAAATAATATATATAAATCTATTTTATTTTTTCATATAATTTACCATTTATGTTTGACATGGATTTTACGTGTATAAAATATTGTGTTTCAATTAATACCCTACAATTAAAGTAAATCCATGTAAATTCGGGGGGCTAATTGCCCAAGATTTGCTCTTAATCGACAATCAATGAGATTGATTTTTTTTTTCAAATAAAAAGAAAGAAAAAGGCAAAAAAGGAGAGAGAATATAGGATAATGAAGTTGTGGCTGTCGTCGGCGAGGCTGGTGTTTTCGCTTCCGCCGCCATCAACAATTATAACGGTTCCGAAATAAAGAGGAAGGATGTAAATTTTTACACTAACAAAAAAAAAAAGCTCAAATTAAAAAAAAAAATCAGATATTGAATTAAAAAATCCAAAAAATAATTTAGCAATTTAAAAAACAAAAAAAGAATGGAAAAATAGAGACGTCCGTCCCAACCAACCCAAATTGGACCGGACTTGATTCATTGCTAGACCTTTGATTAAATTTCTGTTTTGGGTTCACTTTAAAAGATAGTAAAATATGATTTATTATTATTGTTATTATTTAATATTATTTAATTTAAAATTAATTATTATTATTATTTAAATTAAAAAAATCTTTCCACAAAATGATGATTTAAACCTAAATTAAATTTATAAAATTCTTTTAAATATTAAAAATAATAAAAAGAAAATTTTTATATAAATTAATTTAAATAAATATGACTAAATATAAGGGAAATATTGACATTTATTAATAATAATTTAATCATAAAAATCAAATTATATTTAATTAGGCTTTAATAATAATGGCCGCAAATTAAAGAGATAAGAAAGGTTGTTGGATATGAAGGTTTAAGCCTGAAGAAAAGCTGAACAGTGGGGCAGAAGTCGAATTGCACGTTCCATTATTTGGTGATGGACGTGATTTGTCGCGACATACCTACTTCTTAATGGCCTTAACTGTCGCCTGATTCTTCCCAATCCTTTATAATTAAAGGTACCTTTGAACTAAAATAGATATTGTTTAAAGGAATCGTTGGCATTCGAGATTTAGTTAAAATAATTTATTTGTTTTTTAAGAGATAGTTTTCAACCAAATTAGAATTTGGTCCTTGACATAACATTTTTTTAATTATTTTTCTTAAGCATTGACCTATTTTATACAAAAAAGCTATATTTTTGGCGTCATTTCTTTTTCTTTGGGTACATTGAATTTTTTTTGTTATTTGTTTCTTAATTTTTTTTATAATGATATTATTATTTAAAAATTATATATGAAAAATTTTATATTTATATATCTTTGTGTATTATAGAAGATAATACTCTTTTCATTTCTTTTTGTATATTTTTTTACATGTAAGCGGAAGGCTTTGATTTTAGTTTTTTTTTATTAAAATTTTATAATAAAATTATAAAACTAATATTCTTTGATTTTTAATTAATGAAAAAAGTGAAAAATCATGAAAATAATTTTAAAAATAAAAATATAAGAGTAATAAATTAGATATTTAGAAAAGAAAAAAAGTTTATAATTTTGAGACATTAAAAAAAAAAAAAAACCGATGGAGAGAATGAGCCTGATAGTAGGTTTTGAAATTTTTGACCTCAAAGAAAAGTTGATGATGGATGATATGGTTTTGATATTTTAATTTCAATCTCTGAGAATGCATCTTTACTCACGTTACCAAGCAAATAAAATTGGGAAGCCATGTTTGCAAACTTAGAGTTTTTTTCTTAAGATAAGTTAAATTAAAATCTTTACTCCCAAACAAAGTTATTTTTAATCTTTTTTACCTTATAAGAGTACTTTCAAGCCATGTCATCATCTACATGGACAAAACTTGCCTTGTTTGCATCTACATGAACATCTGCAAAGACTACAATTTATTTTTAGTTTTGTTAAGATTCATTGACGAAGTGAGCCTTTTTCTGAAAGACTCTTACCCGTGCAAGTGATCTCAAAGATGGATCACAGGGAATAACTTATAGTTAGCAAAAGTCTTCCCGAAATCTTCCGCCTATGTCCTTGAAAGAGGAAAGAAAACAAGCCACTAACACTACCGGGAATAATAACACAAGTCCTATAAAAAGATTTACTTAATATTGAATAAATATTACTTGAAGATAAGAAAATTTATAAAAAGAAATTTAAGAGAAAAATTTTTTTTGATAAAAAAATTTATATGCTTATAAATAGGTGAAATCTATAGAAAGTTACATATGAAAAAAAATATAATAAAATTATCGAGTTTTATAAAATAGACATCCCATAAAATTATTGGAGATTCACATCTTTATTGAGTCTATATGTTTGAGTAAACTAGATGAGAATGGGATTGTTTATATAGGTATGGTGCATGAGTAGATGTAGATATATATTTGTTTAGGTTAAAAATATTTTATAAGATTATAAAAGATTAAGAGTTTATGAGTATTAATTGCTAAGTGGTTAATTAAGATTGTTTATTTGTAATTTTTCACAACTAAAAGGCTTTTTTTTCATTTGTAGATGTAAATTAGTT
The DNA here is from genome assembly GCF_002303985.1 of Durio zibethinus. Next base: position 13,819,263 of record NW_019167893.1, read on the forward strand.
TGGTCAAGTCATGTTAAATTACTATATCTTATGTGATTGATTGATTGTTAAATATATTTATGTTGTTTTGAATATTTAATTTATTTGAGATTTTTTATCTAACAAACAGCATCAGAACTATTATAATCCCTACAAGCACTTCCATCAATAAAGCTAGCCATTCAACTCACTTTCTTCAAATTCTTTTTCACATTTTATTTCATATCTTTCTTAAGTAGCTCTCAAAAGGTTTACCCACTACATATGCTTAGTCTGGATTGCAAAGGGAGCAAAAATAAATTTTTTTTAATTTTAAAATTTCTTTTTGTGGACATCAATTTGTCCAAAAAAAATACGAAATACAAAAAAATACAAAATATGAAATACAAAAAAAATATACCAAAAATAATAAAAAATTTAAAAAAATATAAAAAGACACAGAACATAATAAAAAAATCGAGGGTGGCCTCGACACCACTGCCACCAAACCCTACACTCCACCCTTCTGACCACCATGTCCTACCCTCCACCCCTCTGACCACCATGCCCTACCACTCATCCCCTACCACTACCAGATGTTGCCAAAAAAAAAAAGAGGCATGGGGCTCTTGCTTGCACCCCTATGCCTAGCCCTGTGCCGTTCCTTTAGGCACAGGGCAATGCCAGAGCTTTATAAATAGAGCTCATGGCTAGACAAAAAACAGAGATAGAGAAAGGAGGGAAGACGCTGCAAAAATGAAAAAAAAATATTGCAAAAAAAAATACATAGTCCTCCCTGTAGGGAGGAACCCAGCGCCGAGCTTCCTGCACGAAGAAGAAAAAACATGGGTCAGTTTTTTTTAAAAAAAAGAGTCAGAATACAAATAAAAAATAATCTCATAGAAACTTTGAAAGCAGATCTAGAGAAGTGAGACTCTTTTTGGTAAAAAAGATCTCGGATCTGAACTCAGGAGGTCGAGGGAAACATTTTGGTGTTTTTTAAAAAATTTTTGACCATCGACAACAGCAATCGGTGACTGGTGAACGACGGTGACGGCGGTGGTGACGGCGACTGGCTGGCACTACATTCAGCTGAAGAAGAAGGAAAAAAAAAGAAAGGTTTTTTTTTTTAGAATGAAGGAAATGAATGAAAAAATTTTTTTTTTTAACTTTTATATAAGTTGTCAATAGCCAAAACGACGTTGTTTCAATAAATGCCCAAAACGATATTCTTTTAAGCACCCAGGATCCGCACGTCAACCCGCGACCTGACCCGAGGTCCGCATACCCGACCCGCAACCCGCTTCCTTCATCAGCCTCTGACTGGTCTGACTGAACCGGAATCGAACCGGCACTAAACCATTAAGCCACTCAGATTGTGCCCAGATCGAGCTGATCGTCGGATCGAACCGTCGAACTGAACCGCGCGTTGACCGGACCATTGACCTGTCCGGTTCAGGTAAAAAAAAATTTTTTTGAATTTTTTGAATTTTTATATATTATTTTATTAATATTTATGCATATTAAAATATTTATATTTGTTAGATTAAATGATGAAATATGTGGTTAAATTTTTTTTATAATTTTGTTAATTTTTAAAACAAACTTTAAAAACAAAATACTATAAAAATAAATTTAATAATAATACTAAACTAATAAAAAATGTAGGAAAATAAAATTTTTATCCGACGATGAGATTAAAAGGTATTCCGAGTAGTGATGCCTACGAAATCTCCAGGTGAAAAGAATTTTTAAAAATACTACTAGTATATTAGAGTATTTATAAAAAAATTTTAATACAGTAAAAAAAAATTTTTTAGTGATAAATAAAAATTGATTAATATATTAAAAATATAAGTAATAAAAATGAGAAGAAAATAAATTTTATCCGATGATGGGATTTTAAAAGTATTCCGAATAGAGATGCTTTAAGAAATCTCTAGGTGAGAAGATTTTTTGTAAAATATTACCAGTGTATTGAAATATTTATAGAAAATCTTCAATATAATGAAAATTTCATTTTTCTTTAAAATTTTAAATAAGAATATTAATAAAATAATTAATAAAATTTCTAACAAATAAAAATAAAATGTGTGCATCAACATGGTAACATTTTGCATTGCATGCATGACATTTTTTTCGAAAAGTAAATTGAAGCCCTTGAGGATGAGATTCTAAGGTATTCTGAGAAGCGATGCCTAAGAAATCTCTAGGTGAGAAAAAATTCTTCTAATGTTACCAACATACTGGAACATTTTAAGAATTATTTCAATAAAAAGGTTTTAATTTATTTTTCCCGAGAATAAATTTTTTTTTCTAATAAATAAAAATCAAGGAAATTATTTTTTAAACATCGAAAATTGGATTATTTTTATCAAAATCAAAGGATAACACGTTGTTAATTAGTACCGTTTTTAACGGACACTATGGGGGTGCTAATCCTTCCCCACGCGTAACCGACTCCCGAACCCAGACTGTTTCGCAGACCGTAAAATTATCTTTTTAATAAATTTTAATTAATTTTTAAAACTTTATTAAAAGGATATGTTTTAGTAGGTGGCCAATCGCACCTAGCAAAAAAAAAAGATTGGTGGTGACTCCGTTATTTTTTATTTCATTTTCAAATTCGTGAGACTTACACAAAATCGTTACGACAGCTTGGCGACTTCGCTGGGGAAGCCTTTTGTTTTCGAGAGTCAGGCTAAAATTAACTACTTGTTATCATCAAATTTTTATTTAAACAGTCTTAATCAATTTCTTAAATTTTTATTTTTAGTAAAAAAGGTCGAAAAAAACAAAACAAAACAAATCAAAAATAAAAAGCAAAAAAAATTCACACACATTTCTTTTACTATGCCTCTTATGTTTTATTTTTTTGTATATATTGCTATCAATAAATTAGGATATATTTGCCCACAATGGCATGATGCATCTCATATATGAGCTCTATACCTAGGCTCCGTCCTTTATGAGAGGAAGTAAAGTACATATGCTCTCGTGAGGTGATAAACTTCGCAATGGCAACAGAAATACTTTCACTCGAATTAAACCCTTTTCGTTCGTAGCCTGTAATAAGTGAGGATCGAGGTGCCTTACTAGTCCAACATGGATGACAGTAAGGAACAATTTGGGAACCTTTAGAAACTGTCAATCTAAACTCAGCATATAATAAGCTTAGGAAACCAGCTTTATGTAAAACCTTGTCCATCTTTTTGTAAGAAATACTTAAGAATAAAAGTTGTGTATAATACGAAACAAAACAAAACAAACAAAAAATCTAAAAACATAAAAAAAAACACTAAAAAAATAAAAGAAATTGTTTTTTTCTTAAACCATATCCTCACACTAACTCAATTTTGTTTCTTTTTGCATTAATCATATCATACGATTTTGCATCAAGATATTTGCTTTAGGACATATTTCTGTCAAAAAATTTTCATGGATCTCATAAAACTACAGATTTACTCATCCTCAGTCAGTGTGCCATATGAGTCGTATGCTGAAATACATGTTTAGTTGAAAGAAGCTCAACAAAATAATGTAGATTGTTTGCCTACCGATTATGTGTCTGAATTACCCGAGAAAGTACATTTAGATCTCACACAAAATGATTTAAAAGAGTTAGCTGCTATCTGGAGTCAGTTAAATGAAGAAAGAAAAGAAAGCTTTTACAAAAGGTATGGGTAGATTGTATCTTTCATTTCAGTAGTGATCGATAAACAGCTGGTCAAAACAACTATACAATTTTGGGATCCATCCTATATATGCTTTACTTTTAATCAGAAAGATTTGGTGCCAACTATCGAGGAATATTCGATTTTGCTGGGGATAGAACTATAATGTCCAGATAAAGTATTTACCCGAAAGCCAAAATCAGGTTATCGCAAAAAGTTAGCCAAGCTTATGAGGGTTAAAGTAGAAACCATTAATTCTTTCATGAAGTCTAAAGGTGAACATCTCAACATTCGTTGGGACTTTCTTCAAAACTTCATTCAGGAGCATTTAAATGATGATCAAGGTATGGTTGTGTTTGCTTTATCATTGTATGGCATGGTAATCTTTTCGAAGACTTTGGGTTACATTGAGATGACTGTTGTAGACTTTTTCGAGCAAATTAAAACTCAAGCAATTAATCTCGCTCTATCTGTCCTAGCCGAAACCATCAAGTCATTGAATTTCTATCGACGAAATAGAAAAAGACGATTCATAGGATATATATCTCTATTATACGTATGCGTTAGAAGTCATTTCAAGTGTGAGAAGAGTGAATTTTTGAAACCATATCTTTGAAATAAGGCACCAATCGAAGAATTTTGTAAAAGCCAATGGCCAACATTGAAGACTAAGAAAGATTAGGTCTTTTTTCTTGCGAAAGCTTACCGGGAATGAAATCCAGTGGATGGCGTCTTGGATGCCTCGTGTGCCCTTATTGTATCGTGAAGGAAATGAGTCATGGATACCGTTGTTAGGATTATAGGGTATTGTAAGTTACGCTCTATTGATGGTATTTAGGCAATTTGGTGCAAAGCAGTTTGTTCCTGCTACTCATGGTTTGGTCCAAGTAAAATTTATTTATGAGAAATCGAATCCATCAAGAACCTCGGAGTAGTTGATCCAAGCGTGGAAAAAAACATGAAGAATGAGGTTAGGGCCTCTCATTAACAAAATCACTTTTGATTACCAGATTTGAAAAGTAAGGCAGCTTAAAGACATAGTATTCCTTCCTGATGATAACTTATATTAATTGGTTAATCTTTCGGAAGAGGTGCAATTATCAGAAGTTGAGCTTGTCAAGAAAAAATTAGAAGCTGAGAAAAAAGAAATAGGAAGAGAAAGTTTGAGACTTCGTTAGAAAGCAAGGTAATTGAAATATGAAACAGAGATGCAATGGAGCAGATTAGAAAAAGTCATAAAAGAATGAGATGTGGTTAATAGTGATTTGAAAGATCTACATTAGGAAAATAAGAGGTTATGAGTTCAATTCAAAACTGAAAAAGTCATCAAGTCTTATCTTAGTCGACAATGTGAAATGGATGAGCTCCGAGAGGGAATGAACCAATGAAAAAGCAAAGCTCAAGAAAAGTAAGAAGAGACCACCAAAATTTCTCAAGAATGTCAGAATTGGAAGAGATTATACTCTACAACCTCAGCAAGATTGGTGGAATGCCAAAACGAAAAGGAAAGGTTGAAAGTCGTGTTCACAAAAGAGAGAAGAAAGCATTTCGAAGTACTGAATGAAAAAGAATCACTTCACCAGGTGATCCAAGGTTTAGAGATACAACTATAAAACCACAAGAGCCATATTTCAGCAATGATAGATGAGTGACATAGAAAAAAAAAAGATTGGATCTTCACATGTGATTCAGAAAGGGATGCTTACATGAGATGGAAGGCAGAAAGCTTAGGAAGGTAACAGTACATAGAGCACTTGACTAATCAAGTTTGCTAGGCAGTGAAGAAAGCATGGGAGATGATTGAAAAGGTAGAAGCATTAAGAAAAAAAGTCAATCCCATAGGAAAATATGAACAGCGCCTAGATGAAGCGAAAGACCGTTATGAGCAAGTCAAACGCTTCTATGGATATAACTCTAGGATGGTAAATCTTATGTAATAAAAGTTATATGGGATCAATAAAAATTTCTAATGTTGAAATTCGTCTAAAAATAAATATCTCCCACTTACATTCATGCATCATGTATATTATTTTTCATAAAATAAGTAAAAAATAAAATTTTCAACACATAGCATTCTAATTTTTTCTTTCTTCTTTTTCAAAATAAAAACTTTGTGGTAATAAAGGTTCAAGAATAGCTCGCCTATAAAAAATTTTGACCCAACCCTCTTTATTATACAATACTAGGACTCAGACAAGAATCATGGAGCAAGAGCAGGCCAGTCGATTTAAGAGAATAAAAAAAGTTCAAGAAAAACTAAGAGGGGATCTCAGTACAATAATAGATATGCTCAGAAAACTTGACAAGGGAAAAGCAATGAAAGAAAATCCTAGCTTTCAAGAGCAATTGCCAGATATGGTAGATCCTATTTACCTTCAGGGTTTGAGCCACGATCGATCCAACCTTCTCAAGGAACTAGAATACCAATTCCTACTCCCAGTGGATATCTCAATCTTTATCTAAGAATGACATCTACATTTACTCTAGGATAATTTCAAAATTTTGTTAATCCCATTATGATGAAAAAACCACCTGAGCCAATCTTAGTTTCTGATTTGGATGATCCCAAGGAAAAAGAAAAGCTAGGGATGTAGACACCTAAAAAAGTAAAAGATACCAGTGCCCAAGAGAAGATGAAGTTATTGAAAGAAATGCTTAGGGCTGTAGAGGGAATGAATTTTTATGGCTCCACAGATGCGACTGACCTTTGTTTAGTTCCAAATGTGGTCATTCCATCTAAATTCAAGGTCTCTGAATTTGAAAAATATGATGACACAAAATGCCCGATGACTCATATCACCATGTATTGTCGAAAGATGATAGCACATGCTCATGATGAGAAGTTGTTAATATACATATTTCAAGATAGTCTTACGAGTTTTACAGTTAGATGGTATGTTCAATTAGATAGGACTCATATTTATTCTTGGCAAGAGTTTACAAAGGTATTCCTTACACAATATCGACATGTCATAGATCTGGTTTCAGACCGTCTATCTCTACAAAGTATAGAAAAGAAAGCAACTAAAAACTTTAAGGAGTATGCACAAAGATTAAGAGACGTGGCTGCACAAGTTCAACCTCCTCTCACTGAGAAAAAAATGACTGTTTTATTTGTGAACACCCCGAAAGCATCGTACTATGAGAGATTGATAAGTAATGCAACCAAAAACTTTACAGATATGGTGATATCAGGTGAGATCATTGAAAATGCCATAAAAAATGGTAAGCTCGATGTAGGAGAGACAAGTGGAGCAAGAAAAGGTAAAGCTCCTAAAAAGAAAAAAAATGAAGCTCAAACAGTGAATTATATGGGGTAACAATTCAAAGGTTTCACACCTTATCCTACACCAGTCTACCAAACCCATTACCCTTCTATAAACCATGTTACATCCATCCCTTATTCATATCAACCATACCAGTCATTACCATAACCAACTTATCTACCCCATTTTCAGCCATCTTTTCAGACACCCACCTACAATCGTCCTGCTACATCTATTAGATTAGAATAGAGATCCAGTCCTAATAATGGTTTGAGAGCCCCAAAAAATACCCAAAAAAAAAATCACTTTCGATCCCATTCCCATGATAGACACTGATTTATATCCTCGACTTGTTGAGAAACATCTGCTTGCTTCTGTTATCGTTAAACCCTTGAAACCTTCATTTCCCAAATGGTATGACCTCAATGCACATTGTGATTATCATTATGGGAATTTAGGTCATTCCACTGAAAATTATACTGCTTTGAAGTGTAAAATAAAAGGGTTAATCAATGAAAGAGTATTAAATTTTGATACCAACCAACAATGAACTCTAAATATCAATGGGAACCCTCTATCAAATCATACCAGACCATCAATAAATACTTTAATTAATGAGAAAAAACCATGTGAAGGAAAAAATAAATGAAGTTAAGACTCCGATGGCTAAGGTGTTCGAAGTATTAGTCAAAGCTGACATATTGAAGTCAATAGAACCTCAAAATTGCTCTGAAGCAATTAACTCAACTAAAAGCTGCAATTATCACAGAGGTGTTCTGGGACATTCTATCAAGAATTGTTACCAATTTCGTCAAGAGGTGCAAAAAATTGATGGATGAGGGTCGAATAGAGTTTTACCAAGAGAGAGAAGAATTGGTGAAAGCTGAAGTGTCTACTATTAATTCAAAGAATAAGTTTGTGTGTAGATCGGTAACTATCTATTATGATGAGAAATCAACATCGAAGCTAAAAAAGCTTATCTCCTAACCAGTGGTGACAATTAAAGTTTTTGGCCCTTTTCCATATCAAAATGATAAAATAGTACCTTGAAAGTATGATTATGATGTCATAATTAACCCAGATATTACCAACATAATGGGTGTAAGAGGCATAACTCGAAGTGGAAAATGTTATACCCCAGAGGCTCTAGAAAAAACTAAAAAAGATAAAGCCAAGGTAGGAGAAGAAAATGAAAGTCAGAGTGATCTTGACGTAGCCTTAAAAAAAGAATGACAGAAGCTAGTATCTGAGAATGAAGCATGTGAATTTCTAAAGTTAATAAAACATAGCGAGTATAACATGGTAGAACAGCTTAACAAGATGCCAGCTAGAATTTTGTTATTGTCATTATTGCTCCGTTCAGAGTCACACCATAATGCTTTACTGAAGGTGCTAAATCAAGCATATGTGTCTTACAATGCTTTTGTTGAATATGTGAAACAGCTTGTTGGTAATCTGATGATTTCAAACTATATCTCTTTCAATGATGAAGAGATTCATCTTGAAGGTGGAGGAAGTACCAAGGTTCTTCACATTACTGTGAAATGTAAAGGTCATATAATGGCTAAGGTCTTGATTGATAATGGCTCATCCATCAATGTTATGCCTGTGACTATTTTAGTAAAACTTTCTGTTGATGGATCTTATATGAAACCTAGTCATATGATAGTGAGAGCCTTTGATGAAACTAAAAGAAAGGTGCTGAGAGATATAGAAATACCATTATAGATTGGCCTATGCACTTTCAACGTGAAATTTTAAGTTATGGACATCTCTCCTTCATACAGTTATTTATTGGGTAGGCTGTGGATCCATGTGGCAGGTGCTGTTCCATCCTCATTACATCAGAAAGTTAAATTCATTGTTGAAGGGAAGCTAACATGTATGGCAAGAGAAGAAGATTTATTGGTAACTTAATCGATAAATATTCTTTATGTGAAATCAACAGATGAAGCTCTGAAATGCTCTTATAGATCTTTTAAGATTGTCAATGCAACATATATAGCTGGAGGATCTAAATTGCATTCGCCACACTTATCTACGACAACTAAAATGGTAGTCAAATAGCTTACCAAGATGGGATGATGACCTGAAGCTGGACTTTGGAAGAACCTGCAAGGAATCACAAAGCCATCGGCCATATATAAAAAGAGAGATAGATTTAGATAGGGATATAAGCCAACAAGAGGGGATAAAATAAAAATGGTGAATGAGAAAAGAGATAAGATGATAGCTAATCTTAGGAGATATGAGTCGGAGTCAGAACCTATGGTCATTCTATACCTCTATGATTTTTTTCACTTTGGAGGATATATTTATCCAGATTTATTAGGAGTCCTAAGTGCAAGATTCGTGGAAAAATTTTCAGAGCTGGCCATTCAAATGATGGATGATGTAGAAAAAAAGAGTCAAAGTGAAGAGCTGTTCATGTACCCTTGTCCTCCAGATTTTGAGCTAGATAATTGGAAAGTTATAGTGCTACCTGTTATCTTTAAAACTTTAAAAAAGTAATGTACTGTGAAACTTTAAATCCCTAATTACTTTCTACGAGTATTAGGAGATATTTTATGATGTGTTTATGTTTGTCATTTTAATAAAAGACTTAGAAGATGCATCCGTATTTTTTTTGTAATTTTTATCTTTATTTTACTTTCCATTTTTTTCTTTCCATCATTTTCTTGCCATTCCATTTTTGTGTGCTAATATTCTCTTCATCTTACCCTTTGCAGGGTCCCAAACAATGACCACAAAGATAATCATGGCAGTAATCTTGGATTTGATTTTGAAAACTTAATTCATGTTGATGAACTTGATAATTAGGAAGATTCAGATAACTACACACTGCCTCTTGATTTGTTAAAATTAATAGAACATAAAGATAAGCCAATTGAACCCCATCAAAAAATTATCAAATTAGTGAATTTGAGAGATGGTGAAACAGAAAAGAGGTTAAAGTTGGTATATCTCTTTTACCAGCTGAAAGAAAAAAGCTAGAAGAGTTACTCCAAGAATATGTAGATGTGTTCGTATGGACTTACCAAGATATGCCAGGACTCAGCACTGATATTATAGAGCACAAGTTACTTTTAAAATCAGGATGTAAGCCGATGCAGCAAAAGCTAAGGTGCATGAAACCAGAGATGATGTTGAAAATTAATGAGGAAGTGAAGAAACAACTTGATGCTAGATTTTTGGAAGTGGCAAAATATCCTGAATGGGTAGCCAACATAGTGCCAGTTCCTAAGAAGGATGAAAAAGTGAGAAGTGTGTCGATTATCGAGATTTGAATAAGGAAAGCCTTAAGGATAACTTTCCTCTACCTCACATCGATACTTTAGTGGATAATACTGCTAGGCATTTCATATTTTCCTTTATGGATGGTTTCTCAAGCTATAATCAGATCAAGATGGCTCAAGATGATATGGAGAAAACTATATTTATGACCATGTGAGGGACATTCTATTACAAAGTCATGCCTTTTGGGTTAAAAATGCTGATGCCACTTATCCAAAGGTAATGGTGACTCTTTCATGACATGATGCAAAAAAAAAATAGAGGTATATATGGATGATATGATTACGAAATCTCGTGAAAGAGAAGATCATATAGTCAATCTCAAAAAGCTGTTTGACAAGTTGAAAAGATTTCAGCTAAAGTTGAATCCCGTTAAATGTACATTTGGTGCCAAGTCGAGAAAACTATTGGGCTTTGTGGTCAGTGAAAGAGGAATCGAAGTGGACCCGAACAAGATACAAGCCATCCAAAACTTATCTCCTCCTTGTACCCCAAAAGAAGTGCGAGGTTTCTTTGGGAGACTGAACTATATTGCTCGTTTCATCTCTCAACTCACCTATAAGTGCGATCCTATTTTGAAGCTTTTCAAAAAACATGATCCAAAAGAATGGAATGATGAATGCCAAGAAGCTTTTGATAAAATTAAAGAATACTTGTCAAATCCACCTGTGTTGGTGCCGCCAATCTTGAAAAAACCTTTGATCTTGTATTTAACAATGCATGAAAATTCAATGGGATGTGTGCTAGGGTAAAGAGATGAAACTGACAGAAAAGAACGAGCAATATACTACTTGAGTAAAAAATTCACTGATTATGAGTCCAAATATTCACCATTAGAAAAGATATGTTGTGCATTAGCTTGAACAGCTCGAAGGCTCTGACAATACATGTTTTATCATACCACTTGGCTTATAGCAAAGTTGGATCCTATTAAGTATATCTTCGAAAAACCTTAATTGACAGGAAGAATAGCGCGGTGGCAAGTTATGCTTTCAGAATATGATATCATTTATATGACTTAAAAAGCTATAAAAAGAAGTACCGTAGTCGAGTTTCTTGCTGATCGTGCTGTCGAAAATTATGAACCAATGAACCTAGAGTTCCCTGATAAAGATGTGATGGCCATTGAAGAAAATGAACCTATTGAAGAGTCTTGAAGGATGTATTTTGATGGAACTACTAATGCTTTGGGTTATGGTATTGGGGTAATTTTAATATCTCCTGATGGGCACTATTATCCCATTATAGCTAGGTTAAATTTTAATTGCACAAATAATGTGGCTGAGTATGAGGCTTGTGTTATGGGTCTACAAGCAGCAATTGAAAAGAAAATCAAAGTATTATATGTGTTTGGAGATTCAGCTCTAGTCATCTATCAGTTATGAGGAGAATGGGAAACCAAAAATTTTAAGTTGATACGGTACCATAAGTACATTTCTCAATTGGTTAAACAATTCGAAGAAGTTTAATTTGAGCATTTTCCTAGAGAGGAAAACCCAATTGCTGATGCACTGGCTACTCTAGCTGCAATGATTAAAATAGATGCAAATACTGAAATCTAACCCGTCAAGCTGGATGTGAAGGATGAACCAGTACATTGTTTAGGTGTTGAAAAAGAAATTGATGGGAAACTATGGTATCATGACATCATGCAATACATTAAAAGCCAGCAATACCTAGAACATGTAACAAAAAATGATAAGAGAACTATTAGAACGTTGACTATGAGTTTCTTTCTTGATAGAGACGTCCTCTATAAAAGGGGTCGAGATCAAGTACTTTTAAGGTGTGTGAAAGCAGCTAAAGCGAAGAGGATTATTGAAGAAATACATGATGAAGTTTGTGGGGCACATGCAAATGGTCATATGATGGCTAGACAAATTATAAGGGCTGGATACTATTGGTTGACAATGGAGAGTGGCTATATTAATTATGCTAGAAAATGCCATAAATATCAAATCTATGCTGACAAGATCCACACTCTTCCAACAACATTGCATGTTTTGGCTCCTTCATGGTCATTCTCTATATAGGGTATGAATGTCTTCGGTCTCATCACTCCAAAAGCTTCAAATGGACATAGATTCATCTTCGTGATGATTGATTACTTTACAAAATGGGTAGAAGTCACATCATATGCTAGTGTGACCTGATTTATGATATGTAAATTCATAAAAAGGGAAATAATATGCAGACATGGGCTTCCAAAGATAATTATTTCTAGTAATGCCAAAAATTTGAATAGCAAGATGATGAATGAAGTTTGCACTCAATTTAAGATTCATCACCATAATTCGACACCATATCATCTAAAGATAAATGAGGTAGTAGAATCTGCACATAAGAATATTAAAAGAATCCTAAAAAAAATAATTGATACTTATAAAGATTGGCATGAGAAGTTGCCCTTTGCTTTACATGCCTATAGAACATTAGTCCAAACATCTATTGGGGCCACTCCGTTCTCTTTGGTATATGGAATGGAAGTTATGCTACCAATCGAAGTGAAAATTCCCTCGCTGAAAGTCCTGATGGAGGTAGAATTAGAAGAAGTAGAATGGGTTTGAAATCGCTACGAGCAGTTGAACCTCATTGAAAAGAAAAGACTTACAACACTTTATCATGGTCAATTATATTAAAAGAGAATGATGAGAGCACATGACAAGAAAATCCATCCCCATTACTTTAGGGAAGGAGATTTAGTACTAAAAAAGATCTTTCCAAATCAACATGATAATCGAAAAAAATGGACACCAAATTGAAAATGCCCGTATATGGTGAAAAAGGCCTTTTTTGGTAGGGCATTGATTTTGACAGAGATGGACGAAAGTAATTTACCTACCCCGATAAACTCAGATGCTGCGAAGAAATATTTTTTCTTGAAAGAAAAAAAAAGTAAAAAATGAAAAAATAATGACTCATATGAGCTGAAAACCTGAAAAAAAGTGACTTGGATGTGAAGAAGAAGCATCATTCCACAATACAGGGGCAAGTGTAGTTTGATGAACTCTGAAGGATCAAGAAAGTCATCTAATTTAGTTTTAAAAAAAGAATCTACGAATATTTTGTTCATGATTATCTTATGATCATCATTTGAGCACCTTTGTTTCAACTCAAATACTTTACCATGCACTTGTGACTAATATGCTATCTTTCCTTTGGAAATAACACCTTTCCATTCTTTTATTTTCATTTTTTATCCTTCACATGAATAGGATAAATGTGTGATTGCATTTTATTGGTCTTGGATTTAAAATGATGAAAAGAAAAACAAACATGAAAGATCTTAGCATTACTTTTTTAAAAAAAAGTTGACAAAAGTAAATGAAAAAGAATGAGAAAAACATGACAAGACATTGATGTTGTAGACTTTTGAAAAAAAAAATATTGTTGTCAGATGTTAAGAATAGATTGGTCGTATAAAAATTCTGATAAAAGAAGTCAAAAGTGAGAGATTTCGAGAACCTTTTTAATACAATGAATAATTTTGATTGCATTACATGCATTACATTTAGAGCACTCAGTACATGCATCCATGAACAATTTTAATAAGGATAGAAACTTTCTATTTTCTAATGAAAAATAAAATCAAACAAAAGATTTCAAAAGAGAAAAATTTACTTGTTCAAAGATGAGAACTCGATTTGAAGAACAGATGAAAATTTTTAAAGTTGTTGAGCTTTTGCTGAGAAGAGCCTTTTTCAAGATGAGATTTTTAAAGTTGTTGAGCCTCTGTTAAGAGAAGCCCTTTTCAAGATGATTTTTAAAGTCATTGATCTCTGCTAAGATAAGCTTTTTTCAAGGTGAGAATTTTTAAAGTTGTTGAGTCTCTACTGAGAGGAGCCTTTTTCAAGATGATTTTTAAAGTTGTTGAGTATCTGTTGAGATGAGCTTTTTCAAGATTTTAAAGTTGTTGAGCCTCTGCTGAGAGGAACTTTTCCAAAAGAGATTTTAAAGTCATTGAGTCTTTGCTGAGAGGAGCTTTTTTCAAGATGAGATTTTTAAAGTTGTTGAGCCTCTGCTAAGATAAGCTTTTTCAAGATGAATTTTAAAACTGTTGAGCCTCTGCTGAGATGAGCCCTTTTCAAGATGATTTTTAAAGTCGTTGAGCCTCTACTGAGATGAGCTTTTTCCAAGATGAGATTTTTAAAGTTGAGAGGAGCTTTTTTCAAAGTGAGAATTTTTAAAGTTGTTGAGCCTCTGCTGAGAGAAGCTTTTTCAAGATTTTAAATTTATTGAGCCTCTGTTGAGAGGAGCCTTTTTCAAGATGAGATTTTTAAAGTTGTTGAGCCTCTATTGAGCCTTTTTCAAGATGAGATTTTTAAAGTTGTTGAGCCTCTACTGAGATGAGCTTTTTCAAGATGGATTTTAAAGTTATTGAGCCTCTGCTGAGATGAGTCCTTTTCAAGATAATTTTTAAAGTTATTAAGCCTCTGCTGAGAGGAGTCCTTTTCAAGATGATTTTTAAAGTCGTTTTCAAGATGATTTTTAAAGTCGTTGAGCCTCTGCTGAGAGGAGACTTTTTCAAGATAATTTTTAAAGTCGTTGAGCCTCTGCTGAGATGAGCCTTTTTCAAGATGAGATTTTAAAGTTGTTGAGCCTCGGCTGAGATGAGCCCTTTTCAAGATGGATTTTAAAGTTGTTGAGCCTATGTTAAGAGGAGCTTTTCCAAAAGAGATTTTAAAGTTGTGGAGCCTCTGCTGAGAGGAACTTTTTTCAAGATGAAATTTTTAAAGTTGTTGAGCTTCTGCTGAGAGGAGTCTTTTTCAAAATTTAAATTCTCAAAAGTTGTCGAGCCTCAAGTGAGAGGAGCATTTTCGATTAAAAAAAAATTCGTTTGGATTTCGGACAAAATTGTTGTCTTTATCTTTGTCCTATTACTGATTATCAGCAATGTGCAAAGAGGGGCAACTGTGGACATCAATTTGTCCAAAAAAAATATGAAATATAAAAAAAATACAAAATATGAAATACAAAAAAAATATAAAAAATAATACAAAATACAAAAAAATACAAAACAAAAAAAAACACAGAACAAAATAGAAAAATCGATGGTGGCAGTAGTGCCTTCAGGCACCACTGCCACCAGACCCTACACCCTACATTTCTGATCACCATGCCCTACCCTCCACCCCTCTGACCACCATGCCCTACCAACCATCCTCTACCATTGCCAGATATTGCCAAAAAAAATAAAAGAGGCATGAGGCTCGTGCTTGCACCCCTATGCCTAGCCTTGTGCCGTTCCTTTAGGCGCAGGGCAATGCCAGAGCTCTATAAATAGAGCTCATGATCGGATAAAAAACAGAGATAAAGAAAAGGAGGGGAGATGCTGCAAAAATGAAAGGAAAAAAAACACTGCAAAAAAAATACACAATCCTCCCTGTAGGGAGAAACCCAACGTCGAGCTTTCTGCACAAAAAAAAAAAAGGTCAGTTTTCCAAAAAAAAAGTCAGAATACAAATAAAAAATAGTCTCACCAAAACTTTAAAAGCAAATCTAGGGAAGTGGAGACTCTTTTTGGTGAAAAGGACCTCAGATTTGAACTCAGGAGGTCGAGGGAACATTTTGGTGTTTTTTGATAATTTTTCGACACCGACGATGGCAGCGGGTGATCGACGAATGACGGCGATGGTGGCGGTGACAGCGATCGGCTGGCACTGCGTTTGGCTGAAGAAGAAGGAAAAAAAAAAGAAAGGTTTTTTTTTTTACAACGAAAGAAATGAATGAAATTTTTTTTTTTAACTTTTATATAAGCTGTCAATAGCCAAAACGACGTCATTTCAATAAACGCCCAAAATGACGTCGTTTTAAGCACCCAAGATCAACGTATCAACCCGCCACCCACTTCTTTCATCAGCCTCTGACCGGTCTGACTGAACCGAAACCGAACTAGTACTCAACCGCTAAGCCACTCAGACCGTGCCCAGACAGAGCCAAACCGTTAGATCGAACCATCGAACCGAACCACGTGTTGATTGGACCGTTGAAAGGTCCAGTTCAGGTAAAATTTTTTTTTTATTTTTTATATATTATTTTATTAATATTTATGCATATTAAAATATTTATATTTGTTAGATTAAATGATGAAATATGTGATTAAATTTTTTTTATAATTTTGTTAATTTTTAAAATAAACTTTAAAAACAAAATAATATAAAAATAAATTTAATAATAATACTAAACTAATAAAAAATGTAGGAAAATGAAAGTTTTATCCGACGACGATATTCAAAGGTATTCCGAGTAGTGATGCCACAAAATCTTCAGGTTAGAAGATTTTTTAAAAATACTACTAGTGTATTGGAGTATTTATAAAAAAATTTTAATACAGTAAAATTTTTTTTTTAGTAATAAATAAAAATTGATTAATATATTAAAAATATAAGTAATAAAAATGAGAAAAAAATTTTTTTATCCGATAACGGGATTCTAAAAGTATTCCGAGTAGAGATGCTTTAAGAAATCTTTAGGTGAGAAGATTTTTTGTAAAATATTACCAGTGTATTAGAATATTTATAGAAAATCTTCAATATAATGAAAATTTCATTTTTCTTCAAAATTTTAAATAAGAATATTAATAAAATAATTAATAAAATTTCTAACAAAGGAAAATAAAATGTGTGTATTAACATGGTAACATTTTGCATTGCATTCATGACATTTTTACGAAAAGTAAATTTGAGCCCCCGAAGATGAGATTCTAAGGTATTTTGAGAAGCAATGCCTAAGAAATCTATAGGTGAGAAAAAGTTCTTCTAATGTTGTCAACGTACTGAAATATTTTAAAAATTATTTCAATAAAAAGTTTTTCATTTATTTTTCACGAGAATAAATTTTTTTTTCTAATAAATAAAAATCAAGGGAATTATTTTTCGAACATAAAAAATTGAACTATTTTTATCAAAATCAAAGGATAACACGTTGTTAATTGGTACTATTTTTAACGGGTGCTATAGGGGTACTAATCTTTCCCCACGCATAACCAACTCCTGAACCCAGACTGTTTCGCAGACCATAAAATTTTTTTTAATAAATTTTAATTAATTTTAAAACTTTATTAAAATGATATGTTTTAGTAAGTGACCAATCGCACCTAGCAAAAAAAAGATTGGTGACGACTCCATTATTTTTATTTCATTTCAAATTCGTTGGACGGACACAAAATCGTTACGACACTTTTAATCAACCTTTCAATTTTCTTCAAGTCTTAGAAATGGATTATACTCTCATTTCATTACCAAAAAAATTAGATAAATGGTAACCTTTTTTTTTTTTTGTTTATTCTCTTCAATGTTTCTTGAAATGATTCATGCATTAGCTTTTATGATAATTGAAAGAGGAGTGAAGAAGGAAAAATGTGATGATAGTGATGACATGGCACTCTTTTATTATAAGCGTCTTATTTTAGGAAATAAGTATAAATTAACTTTATTTCGAGAATAAAAATTTATAAGAGCCTCAGTAGGGGAAAAAGCTCCTTATCCAGATTATGCACAAATGAGGGATGGGGGTTGTCTCATCCAACTATCAAGGCTCATTCCTGATTGCTTGTTTTGCCATCCAATCTGCGGCTCAATTAGCTGTACGTTTCGCCAAATGAAACCTTGGAATCCAAAAAACTTTCCTTTAGTCTATTGACATGCTTAAGCTCTTTTAGCTATCTGCCACTATGACAGAAGCTCTTAACAGTGTTCAGCACATCACCGTTAACCACCTCCAAATATTCTTATAGAAAAAACCATTGAATCCATCCGGGCCAGGAGCCTTAATTGCACCCAATCGAATAACAGCTTCCCAATCTTTCTTGTCTTGCAGTTCTCTAAGCAATTTCCAATTCATATCAGAATTCACCAGACGAGAAACATAAAATACACAATCGTCCAATCCCTGCTTCCATTTTGATAAGAAGATTTATAGAAATCAGTAAAATCTCTTTATAATGCTAGCCTCGTCCTCCATCCAATCCCCATTACCATCTTTAAATGTCAAAACTTTATTCATTTGCCTCCTATGGTTAATTACCTGATGAAAAAACTTGGTATTCTTTTCTCCAAACATAAGTCAATTGGTTTTAGTATAATTTTAATTTTAGGTTTTGGAGGCGGTTCTTTAAAACCAACTGAATAATACTGGCTGTAAAACTCTATTCTCGTGTTGTGAAAAGAGTAAATTCATCGCCATACATTCATTTTCAAATTCGGTATGAAATTTATGAACAACTTGAGCAATATTACTTACTAGTTTCCATTTATTAAGTTACTTTTATTCTTGAAATTCATATATATAATATGAGAAATCAAATTGAACCAATGCTTTAAAATTTATTTTGGAACGAAATATTTACAATTTTAAAGTATAATTCAACTTTCATTAAAAATAAGCATAATATAACAACTATATCTAATTGACATTGGCCATCCTTTTAATCCGAACTCTTAGAGAACATAATTTTTAGAGCTTGTCATATACTAAACTCATCACCTAGAGAAATACTATGTCCCTCACAAAACAGGGTGCTCGTTGATTTGGAAGCTTGTTCACCTGACCCACTAAATATTTCATCATCCGTGGAAACAACCTCTTTCACCTCACTTTTCTTCACTTTCTTCATCCCATCATTGTTCTTCTCCGCGGTCTCTTGAAGCTGCAATACAAATTCTAGGCTCCAAACTACATCACTCATTGTTGGCCTTTTAATTGCTTCATCACTCACACAACTCTCAGCAATCTCACCGAACTTTTTCAAGCCCTCAGCTGCAATCTCACCTGTCAAACATGGGTCTATAATTTGATCAAGAGTACCCCTTTGACAACAAATTCGACCCCAGTTTGCCAAGCTGATTTGCTGCTTTGGCAAGTTTTGGACCACGGGCGGCCTTGCACATAGTGTCTCAAACAACACCACACCAAATGAATACACATCAGATTTTTCGGTGAGTTGCTGCCGACGATAGTATTCTGGATCCAAGTACCCGAAGCTACCCTTTACCACGGTACTGACGTGGGTTTGAGACACGCTTGTAGGGCCCAATTTAGACAAGCCAAAATCCGAAACTTTAGCAACGTAATTCTCGTCCAACAAAATGTTGGACGATTTCACATCCCGGTGTATGATACATTGCTTTGCATCACTATGAAGATATTGCAAACCACGGGCAGCTCCAAGGCAAATTTCAAGCCTTAACTTCCATGACAAAGGAGGATTGTTGGTTTTGTAAAGATGATCACGGAGAGTACCATGGGCCATGTACTCGTATACAAGTATCATCTCACCTTGATCATTACAGTAGCCAATCAAAGACACAAGATGGAGATGCCTGAGTTGAGATAGCATTGCAATTTCCGTTTGGAATTCGTGGACTCCTTGTTTTGATGATGGGTTTAGCCGTTTGATTGCTATGGTGGTGGCACCACCATCGATGAACCCTTTGTAGACATTGCCAAATCCTCCATGGCCTATCAGAAATTGTTCATCGAAATTATGAGTGGCTTCTTTGATTTCAGTGATTGAGAAGCGACGGCAGAGATCTGAGGGGAGTAAAGAGGAAGTCTCTTCAGGTTTAGCAAACTCTGCGGGGACAGAAATTGAGTCCTTAACTCTTCTTTTTCTTTGGAAAATAAAGCAACCCAAGAGAAGAGATAGGAGAATTATAGCACCAAGAACAGCTCCAAGGATCGATAAAATTGTTGAGAATTTCTTATTTCCTGAACTATTCTGTAAACTGGGGTTCTGTTCAGGAGATATAGGGGTTTCCAATGGGTCTGGATTAGGCCCTGCCAGGATGCCTTGAGAATTGTTTAGCTTCAAAATCTCTATCCCGTTCAAGATGGCATCAGCATAGGTTGGAGTTGAACGCATGTTAGGGTGCAAAGCTAGCCAGAGTTCCTTCTTTGTAGCAAATACAACGTAGTCTTCATACCTAGGAATCCCAGAGCCACCGGTCCATTTAAACACATCTAATTCTCTTTCGGCAGTCTGATTGTTAATAAATATACTGAACACACGTTGATTTGCTTTAGTGATGTTGGGATTCTCACAAAAATGCAACCTAACAAGGTAATAGAAGTGAACATCAACAGGGAAGATCCAAGTGAGGTTATAGTTAAGATTAATGTGAGAATCTCTATCCATGGTACGCTCAGTGGCATAAACATTCACTGGCGCAGTGTAAGCCGGCGTCTTTGGCGTGTATTTGATTGGATCATTAAGGAAAGATTGAACAGTCCCAAGTGCTCCCCCATAGATATAACCGTCATCTTGACGCCATGTTCGATACATGCCGGTATCTTCTGTGTTTCTGATCTCTTGTCCCCCAACATTTAGCCGATAAAAAGTCTCAAGATTTGTTGTATTTTGCAAAGGAAAGGAAGAGCCAGAGCCAACTAAAGTCGGATGGTTATCATCGCCACCCATGTAGAGGCTGCTTGGCATGGAAACAATTTCGACTCCATTAATAAAAGCGTAAGAGTTGGGAGATGGAATAAAGGTTAGGCTCAGCCTCTGGTTGTCCCATACAGTGATTATAAATTCTTTGACGAAATAGTGACTTGGAGGCTTTGTAGCCGAAGCTGTTAAATAGGCACTGAAATTGCTCAAGAGAGTATAATTATTGGCGGTGGCAGAGAAGAAAGAAGTGGAGATATTAAGGCCAGGATATTCAGCTGAATAGAAGTACAGACGAAGAAATTTTGGGCCAGGTAATACAGGGAAGTTGTAGGTGAATTCTGAGCGAAATATACGTGCAGTCATGTATGGAATTCCGGTGACAGAGGGATCCTGGTTGGAGGCTTTGGAAACAAAAGAAGCATTTTCTCTGGTAGAAGCAGAAAATTTGGAGTGATCAGAATCGGCATCCCAGCTACGGCCATCTAATGAAGTTGTGTTCGACAGTTCACCACAATCAAGGAGTATGAAATCTGTACGAGAGTATGGAGGTGAGTTTTGGACAGCGGCGATGGAGAGGAGAAGAGGGAGAAAAGAGATGAGGTAGATGACAAAGATTAACATTGGATTCAATGCTGAAACTGTTTCTTCTTGTAGAGAAGTTAGGCTTTGTGACAATCAGGAGTCTCAAGCAACTGAATTTGCTTTCAATCAGGCCGATCAAAACCTGGAAGATAAAAAACAAAAGTTTCCTACCCCTCCGTTCACTCCAATTCCCGGATACCAATCATTCCATGATCATTCCAAGAAGAAGCCTAACATTTTTACCAGTTTGTTTGTTTGTGGGGAAATATCGGAGAAATCTGAGTTAATAGAGCCAAATTAATTACTAAAAGATTATATGCAATGACAAAAGAGAATCTTAGACTTTGATTATACTGCCATAGACTTTCAAAGTCTTCGGCTGCATGCACAGAAATTTTCAGTCTTCATGCCCCACTTTCGCTTCTTGGACCGTTGCTAGACCGTTTTTCTTTTTCTTTCTTTGTTTTGAATTGAATTTGCATCGAGTCATGATGTTTCATAATTATAGAAAGAACTCAATAATTCATAAATTAAATAGTACTACAACTCTGACAACTATTGGCAACTTTTGCATATAAGACAATCAGAAAAAAAAAAATAGCAAATTAAAGTGAATTCCACAAAAGCCTAATTGATTTTTTGAAGGTCAAATCGTATAACACAACTGTAGCACACTAAAAAATTGTTCCTCCGCAGTGTTAGAAAGTTAAACTCGCCAAAATCCAAAGCAACTATTCAAATTAATCTTCTCAATTGGGCCAAAGCCCATTGATTGAAATCATTGAACCACAAACGTAAAAGAGAAGAGAAATATTTGGGACTCGGAGCATTTCGTTGGGCAATAATCGAGCCACCATTGTTTCTGGCTTTCTGCGTAAAGAGTATCATATTAGTTTGGGCCTTGGGTACTTGGTCTAATTTAGCTATTGGACTCAACCTAAAACAACTGCAATGCATTTGCATAGAGAATTTTAAAATTTTGAAAATAATGGAAATAAAAGTATTTTAAAATGTATTATTTTAAAACGCTAACTTGTGTAATTATTTTGTTTGGGTAAATATTTCTCAGAAACAAACTTAATTTATTAGAATTTGATGAGATAAAAAAATTATTATAAAAAAGAATAATGACATTAAAGATAAAAAATATATGTATAAATAAAAAATGAAATATGGGTATTTATTATATTTATAAAAATATATAGATATTACTAATAATATAAAAATAAAAATATATATTATAAACAAATAAAATTATATTTATTTTTTTGAATTTTATATTTTATGATGGGTCATATGCAATAAATAGAGAAGATTTGAAAAAATTTTGAAAAATCACTTTTTTTAGTGGAATGTTAAGAGGGAATTTGATTACCTCAAATTTTCTTTTGAAATTCCACTTAAATTTTAAAATTTTATCTTATTTTTTTTGTCAAATAAGTAAATTTGTTTTTAAATTTTAAAAAATCTTGATTGAAATGAAAATTTTCATCCAAAAACCTCATCTAAATAGAATGATTAATTAGTAACGGTTCCTTTTCCTTTGTATTTCATTCTTTATTTCCGTTTGATTTTCATGTAATTTATATTAAAATATAAAAAATTTTAAAATGTTATTATGAAAAATAAAGTTAAAATGTACAAAAATAAAAAAAAAATGAAATAGGTATTTCAGAAAAAAGAGTACATAATTCTGAAACAAATATTCAACAAAGATTATTATTAGCAAAAGGATGATTACAAAAGCAATTTATTTTATAGCAGCGACCTTCCGAGAAGCTTCACTATGTTCTAAATTGAGTTGGTACCTTTCATTATCATCCATCTATCATTAATAAAGAAGAAGGATATGCTAAAGAAGACAAACGGTGTAACAGTGTGGAAACACGGAGAATGCTTTTCTTTTTCGTACCTAACCTAACTTCTTTGTTTTTTTCTTGACTTTTTAAGATAAATATCTAACAATATTGATAGTGAAGATTTTAAAATTAGAAAAAAAAGTTTTTTTTCTTTTGATGATTTAAGCTTTGAGACAAATCCTGAAATAACCTCACCGATACGGTGAGAATATAGGTCAATTCAACAAAAGCTAAAGGTTAGTTAAATTTGGCGTTTTACTCTACAAGTTGGTGAAGGTAGCAGATGTAACAAGTGTTCCTTGGAAGAAAGTGGTGATGTAGTGGCGATATGTTTGGCGTAAGCTTGGTGGGGCTTTCGTAGTGAGGACACCGTTAAACATAGTTCGTCGTAAATTGGTGATGCATAAGATTTTCGTTCAAAGTATAAATATTTTTCTTTTCTAAAATGAATTCAGGCTTTGCTTAATAGGAAGATTGGAAAAAATTAAAGATAAAATATTTATTAATTTAAAGATTAAGTTATAAAATAAAAAATGATTTTAAATTTTAATTATTAAATTAATAAATTGTACATCTTCACTTTTTTCCATTTTTCTATCGGTAAAATCTTAGATTTAATTTCTTCTTTTTATAACTCTATGCTAACTTTAAAAAGAATGAACTTTTTTCTAATAAAAGAGACATATGTTGACATGATATGCATTAATATCGTGGGTAACACTATTGCAAATTTATGAAATCTACCTATATTTGTGGGTTCCTAGAAGCTTCGTTGTTTGTATTGTTTCGCTATATACTCAATGTTCAAATGGCCAAGTCAACGATGTTTATAGCCTAAAAATTTATTTATTTTTTTATAAAAACATATTACTTATGATCATTATAATTAATTAATCATAATTTAAAAAATGTGAAATTCATCAAAGTAGTAAATCTTTATATGATTTTTTATTATGATTAAATAATTATAAAATTATAAATTAAATGCCCCCTTGTTTTCTCATGTTATCGGTCTACTTTATTAAAGCAAAGTTGATACAAATCTTAATTAAAGTAACTTAGTGGAAATAAAAGCAGATGCCCAAAAGAAAAAGGAAAGGAATAAAGTCATAAAAAACTGAAGTATTAATCAAGTGGATGACTAGCTTCATAGAAGCATATGCAATTATCCAAAAAGAAAAAAAAAACAATGGGAAATGATTTCAATAGAGGAATTATCTATGTTTCTCTGGCAATGATCTCAGCTCTTCTATTTCCTATACATGCCTTTGAAACTTCTAACTTTTCAGATCGCAACAGTACTGTCATCAGCCTATGCAATGGCACCATTACTGAAGATTGCAGCCTAAATCTAAGCAGAGAAAATCACTTGCCTAAACGCTTCCTCCAAGAACGTCACGTATGTTATGGAGCTCTTCAGAGGCCTCGCATTTGTAATGGTAACATCTATGGCAATTGTATAGTACCTGTCGGTCCGTCCAATCGGCCTTGTACCCTGTATACTCGATGCAAGCGAGGCCAGTAATCGTTCTCTCTCTTGCTTCATCATTGCAAATATGATTATCCTAGCTTGATCAGTTTCTCTCAAGATTGTCAACCTTGTATTAGTTATTTCATCTGTGTTTGAGTAATTTTCTATGTAAATTTGATGACATCTTAATATTGTAGTGTTTTGATTGAATCTAAGATGAGTGCTAAATATGTACTTAATTTTATATATGTTTGTTTTTTTGTTAAGAAAAATATTTGAATCCAAACATTTAATTTGAAGAAAAAATATATGCATTTATATTTGAATTAAAGATTTGTCGTGTATGTATTATATTTATATTAATATTTTTTATATATTTAAAATTATTTAATTTTAAATTTTATTTATTAAATTAAAAATTTAAAATTCCATTGATACGCTGCACGCAACTGTTGGCTATATAGATCCATCCAATTATGTAAATTCTATCCCTTAATTATTTGAGATTGGGTGTATGAATTAGGACTCTAGAAAAATATTTTGACGCTGAAGATACGTAATTTGGTTATTATCGGTGGGCTTCAAATTTTTCCTGAGTTGATGCCAGCGCAACTCCTTGCTTTTTTTTTTCCTTTGAGAGATAATTTTTTTACTTTTGACGCTGAGTGATGGCTAATTTTCATTCACCTTGTTGGCAGAAAATGATAGGGAAGTTGACAAGTCAGTAGAAAAGTTTACTAAAAGCCAACAGAAAATGGCAAGACCTGAGAGAAAAGTCAACTTTCAATGAACCTTGTTTTACGTGAATTCGTTTTTAGCTATAAGAAAATTGTTATTTTATTTATTTTTTTATAAAAACGGTTGCTTGTTGGAAGATAGAAAAAAATTGTAAATGTTAAATTTTGAATTTTAAATTTATCAAAAAATTATTTTTCAAAACTGATTATACAACAGAGTTAAACGTAATTTTAATTTACACCGAATTTCATTTTAAGATAAAATTATCTTGACCGAGTCAATAAAAAAGCTGTCATTTTCTTCCTACAAAGAAAAAAATGAAAGAGCAAATTCGTCTCCCATACGCAAGACCCTAGCCAACCAATGAAATGATACCCTTTCATGCTGATCCTTTGTTTTAGGCTTTTATAGCTAATCTGTTCTACTCTGAAATTAAGTTGAATAAAGAGAAAAGAAAGAAAGAGAGAGATGAAAACAGGATCAATGGGATTTTTTCCAATGTTCTCTTTAGCTTCGTTGCTTTTAATACTATTCAGCACAAGTCTGGCCAGAGCAATCCTTCCTGAAAGCAAAACAAATACTACAACATATGATGAAACAATTGCTGAATACATTGAAGGTGAAGAAGAAGAAGTGTTCTTCGAGAGATCCGAAATCAACCAGAGGATTCTTGCAGGATATCAGCCTCAGTATATTTCATATCGAGGTTTGGAGAAACCACCTATCTGCAATGCAAATATATATGGAAATTGCATAAAACCAATCGGTAATGGTAATCGGCCCTGCACTTTATACACTCGTTGCAAAAGGGGACTCAAATGAGTTTTAGGAAAACGATGTGAAGATTTGATGTGTTGCTTTCCTTTTAATGTTACTGTGATTAGGATGGATGTTGTTTTGTTTTTGTAACAGAGTTTAAGAGAATGCTAGAATATTGTGATCAATAAGAAAGAATTATATTGTGATTTCTAGTACTTTGAGTTCAATTTCCAAGCTTGGAAGAAAAAACCATGATTAGTTATTCTCTTTTTCTCCCTCAAAAACAGAACATTGCTCAATGTCCAGCACAATCATGCTATAGTATGAAAACAAATATCTCTTGGCCGAACCATTGAACATTGTTCAATGTTCTTAAGGCCGCAACATTCTGAGTTTGCAAATTGAGAAGGGTATGAAAGCCACTGAAGTTATGTTCAATGCTTTTCCTCTCCACAACTCTTCTCATTTTCTACTTTTAGGTCATTTAATTTCTACGTTAACCATCGGAGATGTCGTAGCAGAGCTCAATTGATCATGTTTATTTATCTTATGGAATTCTTATTAATTCTTCCCTGTCTCATATGATTATTCAGAAACAACCAACAAATTATTGTCTAAATGACTGTAATGCAAATCAATATATATAAATGTGAGGTTAACTTTTTGAGTTGACCAGAAGTCTCTACCAAGATGATTAAAACAAAGTAAATTATGTATCTAGCTATCATGTAGAATGTCTTTGCATGATAATGTTATTATTGAAGTTTGGGAAGCATTCCTTAAAATTAAAAGTAAAAAAAAAAAAAAAAAAAAAACCAAACAATTCATAACAGAATGTATGAAGATGGAATTTCAATGGTAGCTTCAATTCTTCGCAAACCATTATTTATTTTAAGAATAAATTTCAAAGTGAAAGATCTAAGAATCTTATAAACTTTATTTATAGACTTAATTAATGCCAATATATGGGTCATTTAGTTAATTAGAAACAAAGAAGTTAATATATTAATTAACATATGCCATTAAATATATATATATATAATGCAATATGAAAGTAGTAAAATGCCATCACAAAACAAATTTAAGTCCTATTCCAATAATGGAATTATTTCACCAACTTACTTAACATCAAGTATACTTTTGTAATATGCATATTTTAATATGTAAATATTATAGTTTTTAAATTAAAATTTATTATGCATTAGTAATAAAAAGTAAGAATAAATGTTCCCTAGGTTGTGTTAGGCCTAAAAGCTTCTTTGATGAATTGAACAATTGAGCAAGTAGAAGCAAAATCAAATCATAATATATTCATACAAGAGACAACAATTTAACATATTGTAACTTAATTAAAAATAATCAACTTCCACGAATGAAAAAAAAATTTATAGTTGTAAAAACTTATAAACATATAATCTCAATTCTAAGTTGATCTCTAACGATATCAAATTTATCTTTACAATCCCAAATAAAACATTCACATACATACCTATGTAAACCCTCTCATTTTTTTATAGTCTACTTATAAACAATACTTATAGACATTCTTCTTTAGTCTCATGGAGTATTTACATGGCAAACATCAAATATACACACTCATATGCATCCTCTCAATCTCCTTTAGTTCTATGAGATGTCTATCCTATAAAATCCTATGACTCTCTTACATTTTTTCTCTCATATCTACCTTATAGAAATTTCCACTATTATAAAACTTGTAACTTACCCATCAAAAGCTCTTTTCTCTTAAAATTCTTGTCTTACAAGTTTTATTATCTATCAAATAATAGCTAACCAATTTCGAAAAAATCTTAATTAAATTTTTTATGCGATTTGAGTCATTATTTCTAATAATTTTCACTTTGACTCAAATTCCATCAAATCATCATTCTTCATGCTTGAATCTACATGCAATTGAAGTCTTGCACTCATCTTTTTTTTTTTTGTGTTTAAATGCTTCAAACTTTACTCTAATATCTGTTGTTAGGTATTCCATCCACATTTGCTTTGAATATAACTCTTATACCAATTATTAGGCAAAAAAATCCCTAATTAATTAGACAATCACGCAAATAGAAGCATAATCAAACCATAAATTATTCATACAAAAGACAACAATTAAATGTGGTTTAGCCCAACTCAAAATATTTTATGTCCATGGATGAAAGAAAAAGATCCACTAATTGTCTAGTTGTAATTAATCACAAATATAGAATTTTAATCCCAAGCTGATCTCTAATGATCCCAAATTGATCTCTAACGATCCTAAATCAAACATTTACACACACACACACACTTATGTGGACCATCTCTTTCTCTTATAGTTTACTCACAAACAATACTTATAGATATTTTTCTCTAGTTCTATAGAGTATTCACACACCAAATATTAAGCATATACATCCATATGGACTCTCTCAATTATCTCCTCTAGTCTTATGAAATGTCTATTTCATAGAACCTTATAACTTTTTTATATTTTTTTTCTTTCACTATTTATAAGACTTCTAGCTTATCCTTAAAATTCTTGTCTTCTTATCCATCAAGTAATATCAAATCGATTTTAAAAAATCTCAATAGATTTGAATTACTATTCTCATTAAATTGAACTAAAATTCTAAAATTTTTATTAATAATTTTAAGTTAAAATAACAATAAGTTCAAAAGTCACCAAATAGGCGAGTATTTAGTAGGATCTTATGGAAAAATCATTAGTAATTTAATTTGGTTCCTAGTTTTTGTAATTCATTGATATTAACTGTACTTACAAAATTTTAGGCAACAAATCCGTATTTATTTCAGTATCTTTCATATTTCACTAATAATGTGAACTGAATTAGTTATTTATTTTAAATCTTTTATATTATGATAATTAGCCTGCTAAAGGCTAATTACTTGATTGCAACTATTTTAGTTAATTTTTTTTATAAATATGTTAATAAATATTACATGTTTATGATTTTTAATTTTTTTGAAATAAATAACTTCATTCAATAATAGGAATTAGATACTGTAGGTATGGCATTACACAGAAAAGTTGGAGCGTCTTCTATCCAATACATGTCCCTATTGATACCAATCCCATGCTTTGCTAACATGTGAGCTACTTCATTTCCATTTCTGCCTATATGCATAATAGCACAATTAGTGAAGCTTTTTGTTTTGCTTCTAGCCTCACCCATGATTGTTCCTATGGGAGAAAAATCTAGCTCTTCTGACTGCAGTTTCTTTAAAATTCCCAGTGCATCTCCTTCTATTATTATCGACTGAAAACCAATCTCGGGAGCAAAATCTAAAGCTCTTACAACTGCATTGGCCTCCACTACAAACGAATCAACAACTCTTTCCAGGTTGATAGAACATGCTCCCATGAACTGACCTCCCAAGTTTCGAATAATCACTCCTATACCTCCCTTATTCTCCTTTGGATCCAAGGCACCATCAAAGTTCACTTTATAAAAACCATATTTAGATGGTTCCCACGTTTGCTTTTACCCATGCTCTGTTCTCATTTCAAACTTGATTGAGCTTGATTATACTCTGTTATATACGAGTTGATGGAGTTTGCTGTGGGCATAGTTGCTTTCGTACCCTATCCGTGTTATTCTCCGTTTCTGTTAGTCCAGATTGTCCAGCATTCAATAGCAAGTTGCTGCAGTTGTTTCTTATCCAGTTTCTTGATCAAACTTTTCATCCATTCAGGTCCTTCTTCATGCTCAAATATATTTCTATCCAATGGGTAGTTAAGTTGCTGCCATATCTCTCTCAAGGCAGTGAACTCTTTCAAAGCACGGAAAATTATTTTCTTCACTTGCCTGCATCTGAAACATGTGTCATCCACTTGAATTGTCTTGTTTACCAGTTTTTTCTGTTGGTAGTTTAGAATGTGATGCATCCCATATTAGATAGGAAGATTTAATTATTGATGAATAAAATTAACTTTTGTATTAATTTTATTCATATTTTAAAAAATTATGTTAGAACACAAATAATTATCATATGACAAATGATTATAACTATTTGAATATAAATAGATTATTATTCATAAAGATCATAATTATATAAAAGGTTATAACCTGAATAAAAGTTTATATCTGTTAATTCATTATAAATAAATCTTTCAGTATAATCATTTTTACTACTTCTGATTGGAGAGTTTGAGATTTTATTGTATCCTAAAGACATAATTGCCTTTAAGAAAGTATTATTCATGCCTCAAAGCTAAAATTCTTTTCTATTATTTATCTTCTCTTATTTATTTTTTCTAACAATTTAAAAGCAATTATGAGAAAGTTACATTTTGCATAAGGAAGCTACAAGGAAAAGAAATTGGGCATGATTTAGAAATTAGTATTAGAGAAGGCTCAAGATGCCAAATGATTAATGTTTCTATGGACCAAAATGTTAATTTTTATAAAGATCTTCATTAGAGGTATGTATTTTATTTTTTGCATAATTGCTGATAAAAAGATTGATTGAATGAGATAAACATTTTAACAATTTATTTCATTAGTGTGTAAAGTCAAAAACACAATATGCAAAATATTGATTACATTGCATAAGTTTATGCATATACTAAAATTGACTTCACAATTGAGTTTAATGAATTATATTATATTTATTTAAAAAATCGATGCTTATAAAGACTAGGATGGGAAATAACCTGAAAACATAAAAAAGAAAAATATGAATTGATTCATGACCAAAAGAATTATCACTTGTTATCAAGTAATAAATTAAATTAGGTTCTAATGGAATGGCTGATTGTTTAATTGTCATGTTTTGGTTATATATAGAATAGGCAAATTGTCTCATAGTTTCTATGAAAACAATCAGAAATAGGTAAAAGAATTTGCCATGAGAAATTAGATGCAAGTAAAGAATATATGTAGAAAATAAGATTTGGTACATGATTAGTTTTATTATTAAATCATGGCACCAAAATTAAGATAATAAGTTGAGTTAAGCTATTTGTATGATTTTATCTTTGTTGGTCGTTTATAAATCAAATGTTGATATATATATTTAAAATTTATTATTGGTTTAAATTTTGACTAGTGTTTAATTTTCATGAAAACCAATTAAAATCAAATTGATATATGTAAATAATTATTACTAAGATATGGTATTTCTTGGATTAATTGGTGGATAATAAACCAAATAATGGTTATTATTAGAAACATGGGCAATGTAACATGTATTTTGCCTACTGGGGTATTACACTAGAAGTGATTTTACAAAATAAAATTTTGTTATGAACAATCACAAAGTGGAAATCATAAAAAGCCATCAGAGAGTTAATCAATGGTTACAAAAATGCAATGTTGCATTTCGCATATGGGATATTAATTAAACAAAAAAACATGCCATTAAAAAATATTGAAGCATTTGTCGATTACTAGCATTTTGAAGGATGCTCACCAATGTCTAATTAAGCATGTTTATAAATTAGAAAAGAACATGTAAATTCAATAATGCATGCATGTTTTTAATTCCATTTTGTGATGGCATGAAGAACATTGGTACAATTTGTCATATATTACGAAAATGAATTGAATGGGATGGAATTTTTTTTCTTATATATATAAGAAAGATATGAACTAATTAGATAGAATGCCATCATCCAATTAATACATTATTTGTTAAAGACAATGAAGGTATTTTTGCTTCTTGTACTAAAAAAAATGGCCTTTTATAGGTTGTTAAAATGAAAAGTGAATAAGTTTATGAGGTTTTCAATAGTTTCATGATATTGATAAGGACGTGGTTGGTTATATACCATATTAACATATGGGCTTAGATAATAATATTAGTTTGTGAAAGCCGTAAGTCTTAAAGTTAGCCAATCAATGATTTAACCAATGCAAATTCATCATGAATTTTTGCATGAAATATGAGTAGAACTCATATTATAATTATTGTTTATACTATTTTATGAAAATGAATTATTTGGATTCACGTTTCATGACTTGCATTGATATGGTGATCTAGATGTAAATATATTGGTCACAAAATGATTGTTAAAGTATTTGAAATTGGAGATAAATATACAATAGACTCTTATTGTATATAGGCATATTGGTCCTATGAGTAAAGTTTGAATTTATTATATATCTGAAAATGTTAGGACCAATTAAAAGTGGTAAATAACAAAGATATATTGGCTACACAATGGTAGTGAAATAAAGTTCTCATAAAATTTTGAAATCAAGTTTAGAGGTTCCAATAATCATGAACTTGGAATTGGCCATTGGGCAATTACTATATGCATTGAAAACTCATGATAACATTTGAGATAGTATTCACAAAAAGCCATCATTATAAATGAGATAACTTCAATAGCCAAATCTAAATGATTTGTAGATATGATGTAGATTATTATGGTTGGCTCAGAAAAGCCATAAGCCAAAATTGATGTCATAATCTTGATCACATTATGGTAGTTTTTTGTTATGTATGTGGTCTAATTCATGGATTGTACAAATGATTTATCATTTATGGTTTTATATAGTGAAAATTTCAAAGTATATTTACTTTTGAAGTCATGAGTGATTCAAAGATCTTATGAATATGAATACTTTTATAATAGCAAAAGGAATGCTATTTGATCCATTTAGGTGATGGAAATGGTTTTGTTCATGGTAATACAAAATTATTAATAATGTCTATAATGAAATAGATTCATACAAGTATTTATGAATTGACATAAAAGTCTTAAAATGAGACTATAGAAGCATGATTATATTTGAAATCTGTCTATTGATGTAAACTTTATATTGAATTAAAATATAAAAGTTTTGAAATTTTTATAGAAATATTAAGATATTTGCTAGTTATCTTTCACTAATGGTGGATTTGAAGGCCTCCGACTTAAAAAAAAATCTCCCAAATAGTGAAAAGATAAATGAAACTGCAACTTGATTAAGTATATATAATATCTTGAATAACTGAATGAGACATTCTTTAATAAAAGAATGCATACTTGCACACGGTGAGGGTGATAAGAATAAAATTAAGTAAAAATTACCACTATAGTGTTGTAAGATTTTAGTATAATTTTATGAGCAAATTATATAGACTAACAATTTTGAACACTTATTAAAGTAAAATCATAAAAAAGGTCCTTAAAAAATCTAAAAGGACTAAAATCGTTTGGTTTATTCATTGAGTTTATCCAATTGTACTAGAAGTATAATTATATTAAAAATGTATAAAAGTATGGAAATAGATTGGTTGAAATTAATGAATATAGAGTTGTGGCCATAACCAAAACCAACTATTTTTTAAAATGATAAGAATGAGGCAACAATGTCTGGAGCGTATAAATGATATGCAAAATGAAAAGTTTGAAAATATTAACCTGAAGTGATTATATTAGATATTCAATTTCAAGTGAGGGTAATTACCATAAAAGAAAATTGAATTCCAAGATATTTGGTTAGTAGTATTACAAGTAGAATAGATTTAAACCTTACTATTAGACACCAATAATGGGAACCCAACTTTTAATTAGTAACCTCTAATTACAAAGTTTAATGGTTAAAAATAAGTTATTGTTATGTGTATGTTAAATACTAGTAAAATCCATTCAAATTTTAGAAACTAGTATGGTCCATTGTGTAGGAAAGATGAGTTTTATACTCTTAATAGAGTTTTAAATGTCTAAAGCAATGGAGACATAATAGAAACTTTACCTATATAAACATCGAAGTGGTGCCACTTCAACAAAAAGAATTAGGTTCTCTCTTGTAAATGTTTATGAATAGGATAAACACATAGCCATAATAGTGCTAAAAGCGGTTATAAACCTCTGACAGAAGAATAAATAAGTATTATGTGTTATATATTCAATTCTAACACTAGGAGTTGAGTTTAATCTATAAACACCATCAATTTCATTAGAATTCTAAGATATGTACACTAATTGAAGGTTTAAATTGAAAGATACCTTCTTGTATTCATAATATTTATTTATGTAAAAGGTAAAAATTAAGCACCAACATTCCAAACTAGTGAGGGATTATTGGTAGTTTAGAATGTGGTGCATCCCACATTGGATAGAAAGATTAATTATTGATGAATAAAATTAATTTTTCTATTAATTTTATTCATATTTTAAATAATTATGTTTGAACACAAATAATTATCATATAACAAATGGTCATAACTATTTGAATATAAATAGATTATTATTCATAAAGGTCATGATTATATAAAAGATCCTAACCATCTGAAAAGAAGTTTATGTCTATTAATTCATTATAAATAAATCTTTCAATACAACCATTTTCACTACTTCTAATTTGAGAGTTTAAGGTTTATCGTATCCTAAAGACATAATTACCTTTAAGAAAGTATTCTTCACACCTCAAAGCTAAAATCATTTTCTATTATTTATTTTCTCTTATTTATTTTTTCTAACATTTTCATCATCGGTAGGCAACCTTGACACACCTTCCATAGAAAGATTCGGATTTTACTTGGTAGGTCTACTATCCAAATCTTCCCCCATAATCCACAATCGTTATTTATTCCTATACTAACACTGATATCCTTTCATCACATAACAGCCTATATCTGTAGACACTCACCTGTGTCCAGGATCAATTGAGTTGGTTACTACCAATACTGTTATTATTTTTTGTTATTAGCATTATTTTTATTTGTTATATTATTATTATATTATATTGTTAGTATATCATAATATATCAGTATAGTATATTATTGTATTATAATTATTATATTATAATACATTATACTATTGAAGTATCTCATATTATTATTACTATTACTATTATTATTATTATTATTATTATTATTATATTTTGTCTTTATTCTTTATTCTTTTTTTGTTCAATCTGCAACAAGAGTTTTGGAAACTGAAATATTCACAGCTAAATCGCAAAAGATGTATATGGTTAAAATGATTTAATGCAAATCACAAAACTTTTAATTTGATAATGAACGTTAATAAAAATCCAACCCTAAATTATACTCGGACAGAACTTAATCCCAAGATTCAAGCTTGGATTGATTATATCCATTTCCTAATAATTCTCTTAAGAGTGCCTATAAATTGAACTAAGAATTAGAGGGACACGACATGGTGGATTTGATAAGAAAAGGTTGGGTGTTTAAAAATTCTAGAAAAATTGTCTGGAGTTAAGTTTCTAAGATTTTGGTTTTAGGAGTGCCTGGGTTTGATACTGTGGTGATAAAGAACAGTTTGGGTTTTGGGTTTTGTTCTAGAGTGTAGGATTTGAAAATCTGGGTTTTGGATCAAAATTTAGACTTTTCTAAAAAATCTAGGTTTTTCTAGGAATTTTTGGGAACTCTGGGATTTTGGGGATGAACTTTGAATTTTTCGATTAAATATTCTAGTGAAGGTTGAATTTTCTGGTGAGATTCTGATGACCTTTTCATAAACCAATGGGTTTTTCAGTTTTTGATGGACATTCTAGTGACTTTTTAAAAAATCGGTGGATTTTTCTAGTTTTTGATTGAATGTTCTTGGGTTGCTCTTGGGGTTTTAAAGAGAAGGCAAAGGATTTTCCAAGCTAGAAAGAGAGGACCAAGGCTTCTGAAGCAAAAACGTTGAAGATTGGCTTTTTTATACCACCCTAACATGACACCATTTTGAAAGTCTTAAGATCCACGTGTGACCCGTTAACTCACGTGCCGACCTGCATATTGACCCGACCCAATGGCAGGTTTTTTTATTTTATTTTATTTTATTTTTTGATTTTGATTTTTATTCATTTTTTATTTTAAGTTTTTTATTTTTATTTTCATCTTATTTTACTGTTTTTTATTTATTATTTGCTAAATATTCAAATTTCTTTTCTAAAAAAAGGAAAATAAAAAAATAATAATAAGAAAACGATATTTTCAAATAAATTCATGAGTCCTATCAAATTGTTGGAGAATTTTCATGGATTTAAATGTATGGAATGCACCAAACTATTGAAAAATTTCATAAATCAGTTCGCTAAAATAAAAGAAAAAAATAATTTTATCCTCCAAACTATTGGATGAATGCTTCGTAAATTAGAAAGTTTCATAAATAATTTTTTTTTAAAAAATAATTTTTGATCCTACTAAAATATTGGAGGATTTGCTTTTAAATTAAGTCTTACCAAACTATTGGGAGATTTAATGAAATTTCAAAAAAATAATAAAAAAAATTTTATAAATATTTTTCAAATAAAATCTCACCAAACTGTTAGGAGGTTTTCTTTTAAGTAAGTTCTACAAACTATTGGGAGACTTTACTCATTTTTTAAATAAAATATAGTAATAAATCTACTGACGAAGCCTTTTTAAAGTGAAACACTTGTCTCCATGAATACTTTTAAGGTGAGAGAATTATCTTAAAGTGCTACCAAACTATTCGAGCAATTTCAAAACTAATTTTTAATATTAAAGTGCTACCAAAATATTAGGGCAATTTTAAGAATAATTTTTAATATTTAATATTTTGGTAAATTACAAATATGATCAAGGCTTGGATAATCTGAAATCAAGCTAGTACCATCCTTTGGATGGGAGTTGTGAGGGTACTATAACCTTCTTCACACGTTACCTCACTCTTAAATCTAAAATTTGGTTTCGTGGATTAGATTTGATTAGGTGACCAATCACACCTAAACAAAAAAGATTTGTGACGACTCCTCTAATCCATGTCTAATAACAGGTCCACGAATCTATACGTTATGACAATTTGGCAACTCCACTAAGGACCTCAAGAGTTAGGCCAATAAATGATTTTTTATTATCCAAGCCTTGCTTAATAAATTTGAGATTATTTTTTATTATTTCTTTTCATTGCTTATATCTGCTTAGTTAAGAGAACGTAAAGTACCTACGTTCTTATGAGATTTCATGTCTCTACATGGGCATGCAAAACACTTTCACTCAAATTGAAACATTTCCACTTATAGCCTATGATAGATAAAGATCATGATGTCTTACCAGTCTGTAATGAATAATGATGTAAGAACAATTTAGGAACCTTTTAGAAATAATCCAAAGCACATAGGGTTGACTTTAGGAGCATAACCATAGGTAGAGCCATGTCTTTCCACCATTTATAGTTAATCTAAAATATAGAGTCATGTTGTTATTCTATTTGCTTTATGGTGTTTATTTTGTATTTTTTGTTGAGGTGACTAACTAATTTTCTTGTCTTCTTTTATTGCTTTTCCTTTTGTGCATATTCATAAACATATGTGCAGATTGTATATTGTTCCTACCTTATATGGTTTTTTATTATCCAAGCCTTGCTTAATAAATTTGAGATTACTTTTTTATTTATTTCTTTTCATTGCTTATATATGCTTAGTTATTAATTTATTTATTGAATATATTTGTCATTTATTTGCATATGTATAATATAAAGCTCTCCGCCTGAACTCTACCCTCAAGAGGGAGTGAAGTACCTATGCCCTCATGAGATTTCATGTTTTCGTATGGGCCTGTGAAACACTCCCACTCAAATTAAACCCTTTCTGCTTATAGCCTGTGATGGGTAAAGATCAAGATGCCTTCTTAGTCTGTAATGGACAATGATGTAAAGAATAATTTGGAAACCTTTTAGAAATAATCCAAACTACATATAGTTAACTTTAGGAGCCTAACCATAGGTAGAGCCATGTCTTTTCACCCTTTATAGTTAATCCAAAATTTAAGGTCATGTTGTTATTCTATTTGCTTTATAGTGTTTATTTTGTATTTTTATTGAGGTGACTAACTAATTTTCTTGTCTTCTTTTATTGCTTTTCCTTGTGCATATTCATAAACATATACACAGATTGCATATTGTTCCTATCTGAAAAGTATTTTCAACAAAAGCTTTCATGGAACCTACAAAAAGTCAGGTTTGCACTTCATCTATACTTTTCAAATATAATTTACCCACAGATGTGAAAATAGAGTTAAAAAAGAGGCAACAAAAAGAAAGAGATTATTTATCACCTAGTTATGTCTCAACATTACTAAAGGAAGCTTGGGTGCTCTTCAAATAAAATGACTTGAAAAACTATCAGATATATAGAATAATATGGCTCTTTCGAGGCAACCAGCTTTTTTTCAGAAGTTCAAGCATATGCATATCTTCTATCAGTGAAGGTTGATAACTCATTTCTTAAGGCAATAATACAGTTTTGGGATCCTTCCTATTGTTGTTTCATCTTCAATGAGGTTGACTTGGTGACAACAATTGAGGAATATTCAAATTTAGTGGGTATGCATCTTTGGTCTTTAGACAGAGTGTATGTAAAAAGGCATAAATTAGAAAATCACAGGAAGCTAGTTCACATTTTATGAGTGGGAAAAGATTTTGTAGATTCATACATTTGAGACAAATGAGAGTACAAAGGTATTCCATGGGAAATTCTTCGAGACTTCATTGTCAAACATCCAGATAATGATTAGAGAATAAGTGTGTTTGCTCTAGCCATATATGGAATGGTCATTTTCCCTAAGGTCTTAGGCCATATTGAGATAGAAGTGGTGGATCTATTTGAACAAAATAAAAAATAGTGTAATCCTTCACCAGTTATATTGGTAGAAACTATCAAATCTCTAAGCTTTTGTAGACAGAATGGCAAAACACATTTTGTGGGTTGCACCCCACTGTTGTATATATGGATGAAGAGCCATTTTGAATGCAAGAAGAGTGTTTTCCCTAAGCTTTGTTTTAGTTGTCGAAGTCCAGTTAAGAAAATCTGTCAGAGTCATTGGCCAGAAGCAAAGACTCAAAAAGAATGGGAATGTGAGTTGCAAAAGCTCACAGCTTGTCAAGTAAAATGGTTAGCTCCATGGATGATCCGAAAACCTATGTTGTATCAATATAGAGATAAGATAAAGGTTCCACTTTTGTTGAAATCTTTAAAGGGGCAAATATTTTTTTCTTTCTTTTTCATGTATTGCATCACATTCATTCATTACATTGACTTTAAATTATGGTACTAAGGTACAAGAATAGCTACACATTCGTATAATACCCAGGCTAGAGCCAAGAAAATGGAGTAGGATAATGCAAATTGTCTCAAAAGGATAGAAAAGGCCTAGAAGATACTTGAGAGAAAATTAAGCAAGATTCTGAAAGCTTTGAAAAAGATAAATAAAAAGAAAGCAGTAGATGAAGATAGTTCACACAAAGTTATTAAATCATTGTATCTTTTAGGTTTTGATCCACATTAGACTCAAACCACTCTAAGCTTTCAGCCACAATAGACCACATTACCAAACTACAATTACCCAAAAATGCCCTATGCACCTGACCAAGGGAATATCTAGAGTTATAATAATCCTATTTTCATTGAGAAAATAGCTGAGCCCATCTAAATCCCCAATCTAGATGAGACAAAAAAAAAAGAAAAGTTATAGATAGTTATGCTCTCGAAAGACTCTAAAATTGATCAAGCTATAAGCATGATTGAGAAAAAATTATGAGTTGTGGAAGGCATCAATTTCTATGGATCCATGGATACCATAAGACTTTATTTAGTACTAAATGTGGTGATCCCACCTAAGTTCAAAGTGCCAGAATTTGATAAATATGATAATACAAAATGCCCTATTACACATGTTATAATGTGCTACCGTAAGATGGTAGCACATGTTAGTAATGAAAAGTTACTCATGCGTATTTTCTAGGATAGCTTAAACGGGTCCACTACAAGGTGGCATGTTTAGTTGGATAAGACTCACATAAAGTCATAGAAGGATCTAACCATGTTTTTATCAATTAGTATTACTATATCATTGATATGGCCCTTGACTATCTTTTCTTGTAAGAAATGAAGAAAAAAACATTTGAATCCTTCAAGCAATATGCCCAAAGGTGACGAGATATTATTGCTCAGGTACAACCTCCCCTAATAGGAAAAAAACTATAGTAATATTTGTAAGCACTCTAAAATCACTGTACTCTAAGAGAATGATAGGGAATGCGATTAAAAATTTTATTGATATGGTGATTTTGAGAGAAATCATTGAAAATGTCATTAAAAATGGTAAACTAGAAGGCAATGAGTCTTCTGTTGCTAAAAGGGCATCTAAAAAGATAGAAGGTAAGGATCAAGCTGTGAGTGTTGAAGGGTAGCAATTCAGAAACTACCTTCAATCAACTTATCCCACATACCACTACATTGTGAATCATACTTTTGCTTCCCCTTACCAACCGACTACACGATTTTCTTGCCCAACCACACCAATATCCCTTATTCAACCAGCTTACACAACAAATGGTGCTCGAGAATCACAGACTCAGGAAAGACTAACATTTAATCCCATTCCTATAAGTTATACTTAGCTATGCCAAGAGCTCTACAAAAATACCTGATTACCTCTATTTTGGCTAAACAGCTTAAACCTCTTTATCCCAAATGGTACGACTCCATCGCCTATTGTGACTACTATTATGGAGTGTCGACCATTTTATTGAGAATTGTAACTTTTTAAGCATAAAGTGCTAACCTTAATTAAGGAAGGGCTGATAAGTTTTGATACTAGTGGGAACTCAACACCCAATGTCAGTAGGAATCTCCTACTTAATCATATAGTCAATGCCTTGAATGAGGATAGAAGACATATGAAACAAAGAGTGAAGGAGCTTAAAATGTCATTCAGCCAGCTATATGATGCTTTATATGAGGCTAAATTGATACAACTGGTGGCCCTATATACCTATTGTGAGAGATGTGTCCCAAACCAAAGAT
Organism: Durio zibethinus; assembly: GCF_002303985.1. Next base: position 13,859,977 of record NW_019167893.1, read on the forward strand.
GCAAGTATTATAGTGGGGTTCCATGGCGTTCCATTGAGACCTACCGATAGCTTCATAATAAGGTAAAAACTTAATGAATTCTTACTCAGATAGAGTTATATAAAGAGTTAGAGGCGTTGAAAATGCCAAAATGGCTATAATGGACAACGGGTACCAAAGCCTATTACCATCCGCTGTAATGAGAAGTCAAAATCAACTGGAAATAAATTTGTTCCCAAAATAGTAACTTTCAAGGTCCCACATCCATTCTTTTACAAAAATGAGAAGGCTGTACCATGAAGATATAGTTGTAAGGTGACAGTCTAGAGGTAAGAATAAGTTATGCCAAAATATGAAACCACCAACATAACAGGTATATGTGGCATAACCAGGAGTGGAAAATGTTATAATCAGAAGACTTTGAAAAAAATAAGAAAGGAGATGAAAAAATAGACTGAGTTGAAACTAATTCTAGATAAAGATATCCCAAAGTTTGTTGTAAAAAAAAGGCCTACAAGTTTTTAAAGCTTGTGAAACATAGTGAGTACTCTATGGTAAAGCAATTGAATAAGAGGCCAGCCAAAATATCTTTACCATCACTTCTCTTGAATTTGAAGCCATACCATAACGCCCCGTTAAAGTTGTTGAATCAAGCTTATGTGGCACACAACGTGTCCATAGAGTATATGAATCATTTGGCAAAAAACTTAATAGTATCACATCACATCTCTTTCAGTGATGATAAGATTCCACCTAAGGGTAGAAGAAGCACCAAGGCTTTGCATATCACTGTTAAATGTAAAAGCCATATAATAGCCATAATCCTTATTGATAATGGATCGGCTATCAATGTCATGCCCATGTCTACCCTAACCAGATTGCCTTTCAACAGGTCTCATATCTAAAATAGTTATACGATGGTTCGAGTTAATAGGACTAGACGTGAAGTCCTAGGAGATATTAAGTTACCCATACAGATTGGGCCATATATTTTTAATATAAAATTTTAGTCATAAATATATCTTCATCCTATAGTTGCTTATTGGAAAAGCCATGGATTCACATGGTAGGTGCTTGCCCTTATTCACTACACCAAAAGATCAAATTTAATGTGGAAGGCCAATTAGTGATTGTGGCTGGGGAAGAAGATTTGTTGGTAACTCAGCCCATAAATACCCCATATGTGGAAGTTGCAGTAGAGTCATTGGAGTGCTCTTATTAATCCTTTGAACGCGTTAATGCAATAGGTGAAGGGCTTAAGTTCAATAAGATTGTGATTAATCAAATGATTAACAAGGGTTGGAACATTGGATTTGGTTTGGCCAGAAATCTACAAGGGATAAATGAGTCACCAAAGATTGAAGATAATAGTAAAAGAATGGGTTTGGGTTATAAGATAGAAGAAGTACCCAACAACAGTAAAAGGGCAAAGAATAGACCAATGGTTATTCCCTGTCTAAATGAGATGTTTACTTTTGAAGGATATATACACCCGAGAGTTAAGAAAGATACAAGAGAAGAATCAAAATGGAAAGAAGCTTTCATTAAATTGTCTATTTATATGATAAGGTGATGAAAGCCAAAATGAGGAAACTTTGATATACTTATGCCCACCTAGCTATGAATTGAAGAATTTGAGTGTTATTCAGATGCTTGTTATTTTTTATTTTTTCTCAATGTAAATACAACTCTTGATTGCTTATGCCCAAAAGCATTAAGGTGATCTCTTATGTTTGGGCCTTTTATTTTTCATTATTCAATAAAAAGTAGAAGCATGCATTTTATCCACTTCTTCTATTCCATCCATTCTCCAATCAAAGCATCTCACCAATATTTCTTATTTTGTTAATTTCAATACCCAAATGAATACGAAGGTAATCATGACAACAATCCAAGACTTAACTTTGAAAACTCAATTAATACTAATGAACTTGACACTGAAGAAAATTTTGAAGAATACATTTTAACTCCAGATTTAATGAGATTAATTGAGTAGGAGAATAAGTTTATTGAGCCTTATCATGAAGTTATTAAAATGATCAATTTAGGTGATGCCTAGAACAAAAAAAAAATCAAGGTTGATATTTCACTTCCAACAGTTGATAGGCAATGGTTAGAGGATCTGCTATAAGAATTTGTAGATGTGTTTATCTGGTCCTACAAAAACATGTCCCAACTCAATATTGAGATAGTAAAACACAGATTACCCTTAAAGCCTGAATGTAAGTTAGTTCAACAGAAGTTGAGAAGAATGAAATTGAAAATGTTGTCAAAAATTAAATAGGAAGTAAAGAAACAATTTGATGCATTCTTTTTACAAGTGGTCAGTTATTTTGAATGGGTGGCTAATATAGTACCTATCCCCAAGAAAGATGAAAAAGTGAGAATGTATGTAGACTATTGAGATCTGAATAGAGCTAGTTTGAAGGATAATTTTTTATTGCCTCATATAAATACATTAGTAGATATTATGGCCCAACATTTGGTGTTCTCTTTTATGGATATATTATCTGGCTATAATCAGATAAAAATAGCTAAAGGTGATATAGAAAAGACCACATTCATTATTATATAGGGAATTTTCTATTACAAGGTCATACCTTTTAGGCTAAAAAATGCCAGGGTAACCTATCAAAAGGCTATGTTGATACTTTTCCATGATATGATACACAAGGAGATTAAGGTATATGTGGATGACATGATTACAAAATCTTGAAAAGAAGAGAACCATGTAGCTAACCTCAAAAAAGTGTTTGAAAGGTCAAAAAAGTTTCAGCTCAAATTGAATCCATCCAAATGTACGTTCGGAGCTAGGTTAGGGAAACTATTGAGATTTATAGTAATTTGTTAGCTTTTTAGGTGAGATGGTGATCCAAGAGGGGGGTGAATTGGATTTCTCCAAATTCTTCCCAAACAAATGATTTCAATATAACTGAATGAAAATTAAAATAATAAGCACTTTTGATGAAAATATAATGCAAACAATAACAATTAATGAACTTAAAATCAAATATAAACAACAATAAATTGTAAGGAGATAGGGATAGAGAAATCAAACACAATGATTTATAGAGGTTCAGTCATTCTCCACAAAGCACCTACGTTCTCTTTCTTGGTTATCCACGCCAAGGCTTTGATCCATTAATTGAAGAAAAATTCTTACAAGATACAAACCTATCTTATACTAAATCTCTATCTTTTTCTCAAGGCTTAGATATTAACCTCTACCTTTACAATATCAAGAGGATACATCACCTCTTATTCTCTTCCACCTTTGTAAATCAAAGGTAATTTTGCAAACAATAGAACAACCTCTCTAAGGCTAAATGTTTGCTAAGTTTAAGTACAAGAAAATGATGAATAAACAACAAATATAATTTGGATACAATAAATACAAAGATATGGACTTTGAAGCTTTAAAAACTTTTGATTCTTTGAGAGAATGAAAATATTACTTGTTGGATCTTACTCTCTTGATTCATCAATCTTCTTAGTGTGTTAGAGTACCCAATTTATAAAGAAATTGAAGAAGTAGCCATTTGGAATGCTTAGGAAGTGAAAGTAGCCATTGAATCATTGATAAAATAGCCATTGGAGATGTCTTTGCCCATACCCAATCGATCCTTCCATGAGGGGATCGATTGGTTCATGTTTTGAACCAATTTATGCTTGAAAATAACCTAACCGATCGATCCCTTTTTCTATGGGATCGATTGGTTAAAGGGGTGATTGATCCCGTACATAGGGTGATCGATCCTTCTGGCTTTTTCAACACAAAGCTTTTTTCCGGGTAAAAAAGCAATTGATCCCTTCTAGAGGGGATCGATCCTGTCCATGCTGGGTGATAGTTTCTCGTTTTGCACTCTACTCACTAATTTGATCATAACTTGAGTTATACAAATCCAAATTATAAAAGGTTTGAAGATTTAGAAACTAGACTTAAAGGGCTTTCTATTTATGTAAACTTCATCACCTAATTCACTATGTAAAATTTATAGTGAATTTTTAAATCTACCCTATGTGTAATTTTTAGACAACTACACAGTGTCTAGTAAAAATTCAAAATCTTTTGTTAGAAAATTCAGATTTAGATTTTGTTTAATCCATTAGAAAGTAGACTCAAAGAGATTTCTAACCATACAAATTCAAATATTAAAACTTTGTGAATTAATACAGAAAAATAAAACAAATTCAATGTTGGAAAACTTTGTTATTGTAAAACAACTTTCTTAAGTTAATTTATTTCTCAAAACCAGTTTATGAAAATTGTATTAAATCCAAAATGAATGAGTTTGCTTTAAAAAAAACAATTAGACTTTCATTTAAGCTCAAATAAATAATCTTTAAAGATAAATTTGGTTTGAGAAATATGAAAACAAAGAAAGGTTTGTTTATACTTTGAAAAACATATTATTTATTTAGTACCAAAATATAAAACTTAAGAACATGTACTAAATAAATCTTTTTCAAAATCTTGATCAAGCTTATTTAGCTTTAATGTTTTGTCATTTCAAAATAAGGATCAATTCAAGGCTAACAATCTCCCCTTTTTTGATATGACAAAACTTAAAGATAAATTTGCTTGATGAAAAACTTTCTTTGAAACATTTAAGATTTTGAAAAACATTTTGGAAAACTCCCCCTTATACAATGCATGGCAAAACTCCCCCTTAATTTATGCATCTAATCCAACACAACTCACCAAACATATGTTAGAGCATATATATCAAATAAACACAATCAAACATATGCATGTCAAGCACAAGCAAATTTGTCCATATGATATTTCTCCCCCTTTTTGTCATAGCAAAAAGGTATGAGCATATTAATGAGTAAAAAAACATAAAAAGGCATCATTAACAAATATATTTGTAAAACATTTCCCCTCCCTTTTGTTTATGCTCTTTATACCTAATGTTTAAGCTCCTATATCAATTGCAATAAGCATACAAGAAGAAATATTTAAACTCTTTCCCACTTTTTGTCATTTCAAAAGAAAAAGAGATCAATTTAAGGCATCTTGATACCAATAATATCAAGAGTATTTTTAATACATGTAATCAAGTATAATATGCACAATAAAGTTCACATACATGTATTCAAGTACAAAACCATAAGTGTATCCAATTAAGATGTTATAGCACAAAATCATTCATTCAACCTAACTACATGAAATTTATGAGCAAAAGGATAATAAAAGATATGCAATCTACTCATAAATCATGCTATCATAAGATGTGCTTAGAACCTAAAAGTTCAATAGTAATTAAGCATAAATTCAAGCACATGCATACAAGCTCATACCAATTGTTAAAGATATGTTATGATAAAGCATACCAATTGTTATCACAAAACAAATCAAACAAAATTTTTTTCTAAGATTTCTCCTCAATTTCAAAATAAGGATTAATCAATATAAGGCACACATAATTTTGCATGAAAGGTACAAGCTATATCAAGAATAGGCATATAAATAAGAATTTATAAAAAAAATTTTAGCAATTTTGATATCAATTGTTACCAATTGTTACCAATTGTTTGTAATTTTATTCAACAACTTTCATAGAGCAGACATACTTAAAGTATATGAAAGATTCATTCAATACATGCATAAATAATAATAGTAATCTTTCATAAGCTATCCTATCCAAACAAGACCCAAAAGCTCATATGGATTTAATAAAGCATGAATACTAATGAGCAATAAGGTTCAATTATCATTATGTCATAACAAAGATTATTCAAGCAATTTCCAAACATGATGAACACATATGCTATAGCAAAGAAATAATAAAAGTATAATTATTCAAATATATTTAAAATTATTTCAATCCATAGCAAAGTATTGAACTCAAACATATGTAAGTATTCAATCATATATTTCAATCAAAATCACACAAGCATATGCAAAATGCATAAGCAATATACCTAATTAAAAAATTATGCAAGCATTTAGGCATAATTTGGTACTTGCCATCTCAATGATCTTAATCAATGAACATGTATATAAATTTCAAATTTATAATTCATAATCTATGAGTCAAATCAATTTAAAGATCAAGAAATCAACATGTCCAACTCATAGCCATGTTCAAATATTCATCTTAAATAAATATTCAACAATGAAAACTATTAATCAAAGCAATCAAGAACTAGACATGAATATCAATGAAGGTGAGTTAATCAATACAAGCTTTCAAAAATATTAGAACAATATCTACCAAGTGGCTTGGTGATTAATTTGTGCAATGTGTTCATATGTTTTAGCAAAAAATCATATATTTGCACATATCAAAGCAAGCATGTATATGTATCCAAACTCATACATCATATCATAAAGTCGATACAATTACCTCTATCTATGTTAAGCTTTGTTATTGTACTCACTGTAGTTGAGTGAGGCTTTGAATCTTCCATTCCACATCATTTGAGCTAATCTTTGATGTTTTTTTGGCTTGATTGATGAGGATAACATGATTTGCTTACTATGCTTGAAATTCTAAAAATGTAGGCTCATTCATGCTCATTCCAAGTTTTCTTAGCATAGATTTAGAGATATTTCTTGACAAAAGATTTTCATTAAAAGCACCAAGAAAATCAATTGATAAAAATTATACCAATTGTTAGAAAAGAATTCCATATTCTAAGTCATTATAGGCAAAAGAAAATTTATTCACTAAGCACAAGTTGTCAATTGTAAGGGAAATATATGTACTTAAGCTAGAGGTCATATATCAAGTTAACCATCAAATATCACAATATTGGCACTAAAGCTAAAGTTCTCATGCAATGTGCAAAACATAAATCCTTTCTAGATCATTTAGAAATGTTGAACATAAAGAAGACATATTCAATATTCATGTATATTCAATAAATTACCAAGGAATATGTCAAAATAATTTTTAGGTCATATGAAAACTAAAAACACAAGAAAGACATATTTATCATAAAAAACATATTCAAAAAAATTTTAGCACAAAAGAATAAATATGTCTACACAAATTATAGGCCATAATGGATAATGACTTAAGGTAAAAATAAGCATCATAAGAAAATCACTCACTCGAGTCATATTGCAAGTATGTCAAGTAAAACTCAATCATATTCATATAAGTACACACTTGACAAGAGTAATAGATGGACCAACAACATATATCACTTTAAAAAAATAGTTCATCAATTTAAAAAAACAAATCAAGAGGTAAAATATTTAAGCACAAGAGCAAGCATATCACAAAGGTATTTCACAAATTAAGATATAAACAATTTAAGCACTTTCAAATCACAAATATTAAAGTCAAGTTGAACTAATCATCACATGAGCACATATCTTGACCAAAAATATAGATGAACAAAGAATCGATATATATCTTTTAAGCATATAAAGTTCATTAATTCATCAATTCATCAATACAAGAGAAGAAATAAATCTTGAATTAATAAGGATAAAGAATTAAATCATATTTTAAGATTATTTCATAAGAAGTCAAAAGATGAATCAAACATCAATATTTATGATTTAAGCATAATATGATGATCAATTTTTAAAATCATAAATCAAGAGTTAAAACAATTTAGAATAAAATAATCAAGTTTTAACAATATTTCATAAGATCCAAGCATTATAAACAAGTTAAGCAATTTTAAACATCATGGTCATATAAGCATGTTCAATAATCACAAATCAATATGTATGAAAATCACAAAATCATTTCCATCATGCCAAAATCATTCAAACAAGTATATTTATGCAAAATACCAAAGGATAAATCATTCAAGGTTTAGTATGTCTAGGATTTTGATTTTTGCACTTTAAAACTCATTTTTGTTTGAAAAATACTTCAATAAATCTCAAAACTAGTCAAGCTCATTTTTAACGAACTTGAACCATTCCAACAAATTTCAAATGATAAACAAAGTTGTTCAAGTGATCATTTGGCACTAGAAATAAGAAAATAAAAAAGTCAATTCTTATTATGCATATTTCTTAAAATAAGTGCATATTTAATTCAAGCTCACATTTTCTCAAGATTATGCAACATATGTCTTGTTATCAATGTTAACCAAATTTTGCATAATCAATCAAGCATTCAAATTTCATCAAGAATAGGTAACTAAATTCAAATTCTTTTCAAATAAAGTTTAGAGGTTACCAATCTCTCCATTGTGTGTCTAGAGTTCTAATCTTCAATCTCACATTATAGCTTCTTGCTCTAGCACACCTACAAGAGACATTTTTCATTTGATTTTTGGTACCCAAATTGCTTTAGGTCCTTGAAAGTTAATCATCAAGTCTCTTGTTCCTTTTGGAACCCACACTTGTCTAATTCTAAATGAAACTTTTCTCTTTATAAGATAAGTATGGATAGTATGACCATGAAAATTACAAAAATTGCATTTAATCATTTAAGTACTTAATGAACTTTTTAAAAGCTTTTGTTTTTCATTCATCAATTCATCAAATTTTTTTTTCAAAGCAAAAATTTCTTTTTATAAAATTTCATACCTATTTTGAGAGGTTTCAAAATCTATTTTCAATTTTTCATTTTCTTTTTCCAAAGCATTTTTTGCATTCATTAAAAACTTATTCTCTACATTCAACTTTGAAATCATTTTCTTATATTTCCTCTTCATTGATTCACATTCAACATATAGCTCATTATAAACATCTTGCAATTCATCAAAAGCATATGAATTTGAATCAATAGAATTAGAGATTACCTTTGGATCTTCAAGAGCCATGAGACATGATGCTTTTTTGGTTGGATTGTTGTCTTTCATGTATTTCATCCAATTTCTCTCATATCTCATTTGAGGTTGGACACTTTGATACCAAGTTAAATTTGTGAGAGTCAAGAACTCCGTATAGTAAGCACTTGGCTTTAGCATTATCCATCACTTGACTCATGTAGTTTGCATCATTTGAAATAATTCCTAGCCTTTTCAACCATATTCTAAGCTCTAAAATCTTGAGCCATTATGAACATCTTCATCCTTTTTCTCCATTCACAAAATTTAAATTTATCAACCATAGGAGCTTTGAAGACTTTCTCACCATCTTGGAACCAAAATTAAGCCATAGGATCTTTACTCAAGGTGGTTAAATCTACAAAAGAGACCAAAGCTCTGATACCAATTATTAGCTTTCTAGGTGAGATGGTGATCCAAGAAAGGGTGAATTAGATTTCTCTAAATTCTTTTCAAACAAATGATTTCAATATATTGAATGGAAATTAAAATAATAAGCACTTTTGATGAAAATATAATACAAATAATAACAATTAATGAACCTAAAATAAAATATAAACAATAATAAATTGTAAGGAGATAGGGATAGAGAAATCAAACATAATAATTTATAAAGGTTCGGTCCTTGTCCACAAGGCACCTATGTCCTTTCTCTTGGTTATCCACACTAAGGCTTCAATCCACTAATTGAAGAAAAATTCTTACAAGATACAAACCTATCTTGCACTAAATCTCTATCTTTTTCTCATGGCTTAGATAGCAACCTCTACCTTTACAATATCAAGAGATATCTCACCTCTTGTTCTCTTCCACCCTTGTAAATCAAGGGTAATTTTGCAAACAATAGAACAACCTCTCTAAGGCTAAGTGTTTGCTAAGTTTAAGTACAAGAAAATGATGAATGAACAACAAATACAATTTGGATACAATAAATATAAAGATATGGACTTTAAAGCTCTAAAAACTCTTGATTCTTTGAGAGAATAAAAATATTACTTATTAGCTCTTGCTCTATTGATTTATCAATCTTCTTGGTGTCTTGGAGTGTCCAATTTATAGAGAAATTGAATAAGTAGCTGTTGGGAATGCTTGGGAAGTGAAAGTAGCTATTGAATCCTTCATAAAATAGCTATTGGAGATGTCTTTGCCCATACCCAATCAATCTCTTCCACGAGGGGATCGATTAGTTCATGTTTTGAACCAATTTATGCTTGAAAATAGCCTAACCGATCGATCCCTTTTTGGAGGGGATCGATTGGTTAAAGGGGTGATCAATCCCCTATATAGGGTGATCAATCCCTTCTGGATTTTTCAACAAAGAGTTTCTTTCTGGGTAAAAAAGCAATCGATCCCTTCTAGAGGGGATCAATCCCATCCATGCTAGGTGGTAGTCTTCTGTTTTACACTCTACTCACTAATTTGATCATAACTTAAGTTATACAAATCCAAATTGCAAAATGTTTGAAGATTTAGAAACTAGACTTAAAGGGATTTCTATCCATGTAAAGTTCATCACCTAGTTCACTATGTAGGAATTATAGTGAATTTTCAAATCTACCCCTTATGCAGTTTTTAGACAACTGCATAGTGTCTAGTAAAAATTCAAAATCTTTTCTTAAAAAATTTGGATTTTGATTTTGTTTAATCCATTAGAAAGTAGACTCAAAGAGCTTTCCAACCATATAAATTTCAAATATTAAAACTTCATGAATTAATACAAAAAAATAAAACAAGTTCAATGTTGGAAAACTTTGTTCTTGTAAAACAACTTTCTTAAGTTAATCTATTTCTCAAAGCCAATATTATCAAAATTGTATTAAGTCCAAAATGAATTAGTTCACTTTAAAAACAACAATTGGACTTTCATTTAAGCTCAAATAAATAATCTTTAAAGATAGATTTCATTTGAGAAATATGAAAACAAAGAAAAGTTTGTTTATACTTTGAAAAACATATTATTTATTTAGCACCAAAATATAAAACTTAAGAACATGTACTAAATAAATCTTTTTCAAAATCTTGATCAAGCTTATTAGGCTTTAATGTTTTGTCATTTTAAAATAAGGATCAATTCAAGGCTAACATCATTGATAAAGAAATAAAGTTAATCCAAACAAAAATAGGGCCATTCAGAACTTATCCTCTCTGAGCACACAAAAATAAGTTTGAGGTTTCTTAGGCAGATTGAACTATATATCTTGATTCATTTTTTAACTTACTTTTAAATGTAACTTCGTCTTTAAGCTCCTTCAAAAGAATGATCCTGGTGAATGGAATAAGGAATGTCAAGAAGCTTTTAATAGGGCTAAACAATACTTACTGAATCCTCTAATATTAGTGCCACCTATTTCAGGAAGGCCATTAATTCTATACATAGTGGTACATGAAAAGTAAATAGGATATGTGTTGGGATAGCAGGATGAATTCGACAAGAAAAAAAGAGCTATTTATTATTTAATTAAGAAGTATATGGAGTATGAGTCCAAATTTCATCACTAAAGAAGATGTATTGTGCTCTGGCTTGGACAGCTAAAAGACTTAAGCAATATATACTTTACCACACAACTTGGCTCATAGCTAAACTGGACCAAATCAAGTACATCTTTGAAAAGTCATCATTGTTAGGAAGAATCGCAAGATGGCAGGTGATACTTTCAGAGTATCACATAGTTTATGTGAGCCAAAAAGTAATTAAAGAAAGTGTCATTGCTGAATTCTTTGTAGATCAAGCCACCAAAGATTATGAACCTATGAAACTTAATTTTTCAAATGAATATTTGATGACCATCTTAGAACGAGAAAAAGAAAATAATAATGAACAGTCATGGAAGATGTATTTCGATGAGGTTGCCAATGCCATAGGGCATAGGATTGGAGTAGTTTTAATATCTCCAATAGAACATTACTATTCTATTACAACAAGATTGAACTTCAATTGCATCAACAACATGGCTAAATATGAAGATTATGTTATGGGATTGCATGCTACTTTGGATAAAAAAAATTGAAGCATTAAAGGTGTTCGAGGATTTGGCCTTGGTTATCTATCAACTAAAGGGCAAATGGGAGATAAAGGACTTAAAACCCATCCCTTAGCATAAATACACCTTAGAGTTATGCAAGTGATTCGAGAATGTCCAAGTTGAACATTTACCTCATGAAGAGAATCAGATAGCAGACGCTTTGGCCACCTTAGCTGCAATGGTGCGGGTTGGTAATACTATTAAAATTCAGCCTATCAAATTAGATATAAGGGATATACCAATGCATTACACCAATCTGAAAGAAAAAAAATGGAAATCCCTGGTATTATGACATCATACGATATCTAAAGAATCAACAATATCTAAACTAAGTAACGAAAAATGATAAAAGAGTTTTGAAAAGATTATCTGTGGGATTCTTTTTAGAAGGGAAAGTTTTGTATAAAAGAAGCAGAGACCAAGTGTTATTATGTTGTGTAGGTGCTTCTGAAGCTAAAAAAAATCATTGGGGAGGTCCATGATAGTATATGTGGTGTACATGCAAATGGACATATGATGGTGAGATAGATTATGCTAGCCGGATATTATTGGTTGACAATGGAGAGAGATTGCATTGATTATGCTAAAAAAAATCATAAATGCTAGATGTACACTGATAAAATTCATGCTTTGCCTACTGTTTTACATGTTGTGGCACTATCTTGGCTATTTTTTATGTGGGGAATAGATGTCATTGGTCACATTAGTCTAAAAGCATCAAATGAGAATAGATTCATTTTTGTGATGATTGATTACTGCATTAAATGGGTCGAAGCTACTTCTTGCATAACGATAACTTGATCAGTAGTGTATAAGTTTATCAAGAGAAATAATCTACAGATACGAGCTTCCAAAAAGGATCATCTCAAATAATACGAAAAACTTGAATAGTAAGATGATGCAAGAAATATGTGAGCACTTCAAGATCAAGCACTATAATTCAGCTCCCTATTACCCAAAGATGAATAGATAATAGAGGCTGTAAATAAGTTTGTCAAAAGGATTTTGAAAAAAATGACTGAGACATATAAGGACTAGCATGAGAAATTACTTTTGCTTTACATGCCTATCGAACGTTAGTATGCATTTCCATCAGGGTAACTCTATTTTCCTTGATTTATGGGATGGAGGCTGTGTTGCTAGTAGAAGTAAAAATCCCATCTCTGAGGATCCTAAAGGAAGTGGGATTAGAAAAAGCTGAATGGGTCCAAGAACATTATAAATAGTTAAATTTCATTGAAGAAAAGATGTTAGCAGCACTCTGTCACGACCAATTGTACTAAAAAAAATGATGGGAGGTCAAGACAAAAAGGTTTAACTTCATCAATTTCAATAAGGTGAACTAGTATTGAAAAGAATTCTCCTAAGCCAACATGATAATAAAGAGAAATAGACTCCAAATTGGGAAAGACTATATGTTGTGAAATAAGCCTTCTCGAGTGGAGCATTGATATTAGTTGAGATGAACAAAAATGATTTCCTTAATCCCATATATTCTGATTCCGTGAAGAAATATTTTGCTCGAAAATAAAAAGAATTCAAGTTGAAAACCTAAAAAGGTGACTTGAACTAAAAAAAAAAGTTTGAGTTGAAAACCTAAAATGACGACTTAAACTAAATGCCGGTTATCCGAGTTGAGAACCTGTAAAGGTGACTTGGATAAGAAAGATACAACATTACTTAAAAGGCATACCAAAATCAATTTCAAAGGGCTCTAAAGTGTCGGGGCATTATAATTTGGCTGAGTTTTTTAAGAAAAACAAGATTTGTTATCATGATTATTTGATTGTTCATCTTGGGACTTTGCTATCCCAAATAGCCATCCCTATACACCTTTATTTTGTCCCTATGCCATCATTTGTAATTCACTTCTTATCCAAATAAATGATATTCGTCTTATTTTCAATAGTCTTCTTTTCTCTATTTTTGCTTTACCATGAATAGAAAAAGTGCATAACTTGCATCTTATATTTTGAAATTGAGATAATGATTAATAATTGAATAAAGTCATAAAAAATTGTGTATTACTTTGAAAGAATTGAAAGGAACACGGGCCAAAGATGAAATCTTCAAAATAAGATAAATTCATAAATTTTGAAAGCTTCCCTTAAGGTGAAGATAAACATTTATCTTGGGTAACGAAGAATGGTTATATATATCCTCTTTACCATAGATGTGCAAAAATAAGAACGTAGAAGAAAGTTGTTAAAGCTTTAGTACCACGATTGACGTTTCGTTTGCATCCTAGATAGGGCATAAACTTGCATCATTACATCATCTTTCATCATTTGCTCTGATCTCAGTTCTGTCCAGATCATTTATCTGAATTTGTGGTTCAATCTCAATTGTGTGACCTCGACTCGGACTAAGTCAGCTTTTCCAAACTTGCAGTTCAATCTCGATCGTATGCCCTCAATTCAATTCAAGTCAATTTTTTAAACTTGTGGTTCAATCCCGATCACTTGACCTTGACTCGGTCTAGGCCAGCTTTCCAAACTTAAGATTCAATCTCGATCATTAGATCTTGGTTCCATCTTGATTGTTTTTCAGACTTATGATTCAATCTTGGTCGTTTAACCTCGACTCAGTCTAGGTTAGTTTTTCAAACTCGTGGTTCAATCCCGATCATGTAACCTTGACTCGGTCCAAGTTAGTTTTCCATACTCGTAGTTCAATCCCAGTCTCTTGACTTGGACTCGATCCAGGTTAGTTTTCTAGACTTGCGATTCAATCTCGGTTGTCTGATGTCGTCTACATCAAGATCATTTTCCAAACTTGCAGTTCAATCTCGATCATCCGATCTTAGCTTTGTCCAAATCATTTTTCTAACTCGTGACTCAGTCCCGGTTATTTTCATTTACGAATTTGACTCTTGTTTTTGGATTGGAACAGAGTGGATATCTAGGTCTTTGCATCATCCCTATCTAACAAGGATGTGCAAAGAGGGACAACTGTAGACATTCATCTGTGTCCAAGGTCAATTGAGTTGGTTACTACCAATACTGTTATTATTTTTTCTTATTAGCATTATTTTTATTTGTTATATTATTATTATATTATATTATTAGTATATCATAATATATCAATATAGTATATTATTGTATTATAATTATTATATTATAGTACATTATACTATTGCAGTATCTCATATTATTACTACTATTATTACTATTATTATTATTATTACTATTCTTATTATTTTTATTTTGTTTTTATTCTTCTTTCCTTTTTTGTCCAATCTACAATGAGAGTTTTGGAAACTAAAAATATTCACAACTCAATCGCAAAAAATGCGTATGGTTAAAATGATATAATGTAGATCATAGAACTTTTAATTTGATTATGAATGTTAATAGAAGTCCAACCCTAATTCATGCTAAAAAAGAATTCAATCCCAGGATTTAAGCCTAGATTGATTTTGTCCATTTCCTAAAGATTCTCCTAAGAGTGCCTATAAATTAAACTAAGAATCAGAGGGATAGGATGCAATGGATTTGATAAGAAAAGGTTGGGTGTTCAAAAATCCTGGAAAAAGCTGTCTAGAGTTAGGTATTGAGATTTTAGTTTTAAGAGTTCCTGGGTTCGATACTGTGGTGATAAGGAGGAGTTTAGATTTTAGGTTTCTGTTTTGGAGTGTAGGAGTTGAAAATCTAGGTTTTGGATCCAAATTTAGGCTTTTTTGAAAAATCTAAGGTTTTTTAGGAATTTCTGGGAAATTTGGGTTTTTGGGGATAAACTTTGAATTTTTTAGTTAAATTTTTGATGAAGGTTGAATTTTTTGGTGGTATTGTGGTGACTTTTCCAAAAACTGATAGGTTTTTTTAGTTTCTGATTGAATGTTCTTGGGCTATTCTTAGGGTTTTAGAGAGAAGGCAAAGGATTTTCCAAGCTAAAAAGAGAGAGGACTAAGGCTTTCAAAGCAAAAACGCTAAAGATTGACTTTTATACCATCCTAACATGACACCATTTTGAAGGTCCCAGGATCTGCACATGATAGGTTAACCCACGTGCTGACCCACATATTGACCTGAACCCAATCGCAAGTTTTTTTTTTCAATTTTATTTTTATTAATTTTTATATTTTAAGTTTTTATATTTTACTTTTTTAGTAATTTATTTCATCTTATTTTACTGGTTTTTATTTATTATTTACTAAATATTCGAATTTTCTTTCTAAAAAAAGGAAAATAAAAAATAATAATAAGAAAAAGATCTTTTCAAATAAATTCATGAATCTTACCAAACTATTAGAGAATTTTCATGGATTTAAATTTATGAAATACACCAAACTATTGAAAAATTTCATAAATCAATTTATTAAAATAAAAGAAAAAATAATTTTATTCACCAAACTATTGGAGGATTGCTTCCTAAATTGAGAAATTTCATAAATAATTTTTAAAAAATAATTTTTGGTCCTACCAAATATTGGAGGATTTGTTTTTCAATTAAGTCCTACCAAATTATTGGGAGACTTAATAAAATTTTCAAAAAAATTATAAAAAAATAAATTTTATAAATATTTTTCAAATAAAATTTCACCAAACTATTGGGAGATTTATCTTCAAGTAAGTCCTACTAAACTATTAAAAGACTTTACTTATTTTTTTGAATAAAATATAGTAATAAATCCGATGATGGAACTCCTTCAGAGTGAGACACCAGTCTTCATAAATACTCCTAAAGTGAGAGAATTATCTTAAAAGCTATTAAACTATTGGGGCAATTTCAAGACTAATTTTAATATTTAATATTTTGATAAATTACAAACATGATTAAGACTTGATAATTTGAATTGACGTTGTGAAGGTACTATAACTTTTTTCACATGTAACTACACCCTCAAATCTAAAATTTAGTTTTATAGATCAAATTTGATTAGGAGGTCAATCATACCTAAACAAAAGAGATTAGTGATGATTCATCTAATCTATGTCTAACGATAGGTCTAGAATCTATTCGTTATGATAATATCCACTCTTTATGAATAAATCCCCTTGATATCATAGTGCCAAACTAGAATATCCGCGGAACCCAATTTACTCACTGGTAAGGTCCTAATAGATGATGCCTCCTCTTCCAGAAACAGTTTTTTTGGAGCAGATCAACTCTTCGCTGCAACGTGCTATCATCTATTAGTTCTTGGACCAACCCATCTTCATTTCAATTTTCTCTCGGCAATTGAGGAAAAAAGTTGGATTAAAAGGTAGCCATTTGTCCTTCCAGATTTTAATAGATTGGCGATTCCCAACTCTCCAACTAACTCCTCGTTCTAATGTAGTAATTGAATCCCATATGCCAGTGTAGGGTTATTACCCTAAAAACGAGCCTTGTGAAATATACTTTCCTTTCAATACTCCATATACCAGTGTGGTGAATAAAAGATTATGAAAAATATGCATTACTTTATTGTGTTATCAATTATATAAGCAAAGGTATATATATATATATATATATATATATAAAGAATCATTAACAAACATACGGAGCAAATCAATTCAAAATAAAATTTTCTTATTAAATTAAATAATGACTGACTATTATCAATTTATTTCCTTATTAATCTAGAATACTATATTAAAATGAATGACTTTTCAGTTTTAGAAGTATCAAAAACTATAATTTTAATTCCTGGAATCTTGAAAAAACTTTAAATAATTATGAAACTCTCAGTGTTGATGAATTTTAATAACTTTCACCTTTAACTAGAAAAAAAAACCTGTGCGTTGCTGTCAGTAAAAGTTTTTTATTTATCTTTTATTTTCATCGTATATTTTTTTTATAAAATTGATCTAATTAAAAAAATAAAAAATAAAACGAGAATTACATGTGAATGCCTTAATTATTCTCATTTTTTTATAAATTTATTCAATAAAAAATAAATATATAAACAAAAAAAAAATTAAAAATAAGAAGAAAAGTCTAAGATGTCACATTGATACCCCATATTTAGCTTAAAATATTAATTTATCAAATTCAGATAAAAATAACTTTATTAAGATAATACATATATATTAAATTAAATAAATAATAAAATATAAAATTTTCTAAATATTTTGAAATAGCTCAAGATATAGCTGCTTCCAATCAAAGCTCCTTTCTATTCAAAAAAACTTAACCCATCTTAAAATATATTTTTCGAAAACAAAATGATCAAAAACTTACTTGACCCGTTTCAATGTTAAATATTATAAAATTGTATAAATATTTAAAAAAAAAAAAGAAAGAAAAAGTAAATAGAAAATTGATAAAAAAAGAAAAAAAAATTTTTTTGACGCATGGTATACCCTTAGTATCGATAAGACAAAAAATAAATTAAAATTTTAAAAAATATTTCTTTAATATAAAAATAATAAATAATTAAAAAAATAAACACTCGATATATTTTTAGTATCAAATGAATTCATAAAAATAAATTTAAAATTTCGAAAAAAATAAAAATAAATAAAAAATAAAAAATTGATGTAAAGTGAATCCCACTTTAAAAAAATAAAATTTATTAAATATTAAAAATTTTTCACAAAATATTAAAAAATAAAATAAAGAAAAAAAAAGGCATGTAGCTTAAATTTCGATCTTATACTGTTACTATTGAACCGTACATGACCAAAATTTAAGTACTAGATGAATAAGTTGTGTTAATCATCTAATACTTCTCTAATGTCTTGCTAGGCATCCCATTAAAAATTAAAAATCAGTTTCGGAAGTTTACTTAATTACCGTCCAGCCATGGCTTGAAAAACCAAGATTGCTAGCGGATGTTGTAAGTAATCATTACAAAATATTTATTGTTTTTTGTACATTTGTAAAGTATTTATTACTTTATCTTACTACATACTAAAGATAGTTTAGTGCCACTATTGTGGTAATGCTATAAGTGTATCCCTTTTTCTTCTATTTTCTGGTTTTTTAGGAGATTAAAGTAAATTGGCATTATTAGAAGACCTACTTTAATTTTTCTTTTCGCACTTTTGATACACATCCACTGCTTGAATTTTCTTCGGTGTATCTATAGATAATGATCTTTTAACGGAGGTGATATGATTGGAAAATAAAAATTTTTCCACCAAAATGAAAGCAACAATAAAGAATTAAAAAATAAATTTGGGATCCATATAGTTATTAATAAAAAATAATATTAAAAATAAAATAAAATAAAAAGCATTACAAGAAAATGGCTTTTTGGTGGCAGTTTTTTGGCGATATTTAACTAATAAATGTCACAAAATTCTGTATTTTTAAAAAAGTATTGACATTTGTTTCTAAAATACCACTAAATATTCAAATAACAATATTTTATATCGAAAAAATACCATTAAAGATTACATTTTAGCAGCGTGTCTTGATTAAAATGCCACAACATAATTGTCAAAATTTATTAAATATAAAAAATAATTTTTTGAACACATGAAACACATTGTATTTGTATTTTTTTTATTGACATTTTTACTAATAACGTCGTTATATTCCATGTTTTTATAAATATAGCAATGTTTATAGCTTAAACACCTCTAAATATTTTATCCCTAATTAGAAACATAACATTTTGGTCTTGTTAGTGACGTGTTTACTTATAAACACCGTTATGTTTAAGAAATTAGTGGCATTTTTTGCAATAAATGCCATTAAATTTTTCTTGAATTGAATTTGTGTCAAGTAACCTATACTACCTTTCTGCGATTTTCTATTCTTTCCTTTCTACAAACCCAGTTGATTTTCCTTTCATTTCTTTTCTTTTTCAATCATTTTTTCTCTTTTTCGATCTGTTTCCTTTTCCTTTTTCCATTTTTGATTAAATCCCTAACATTGTTGACTATGGTCGAATCCTTAAAATTGTTTGAAGCTACTATAACCATTAAGCTGATACCCAGTGCCTTCATTTGTCTTCCTTTTCTTTCCATCTATAACATTGGTTTAGGGTAAATAAGAGAACATGTTTTTTTTTTCAAATTTTTTTATTTTTTAATATTAATTTTTAACAATACTACACATGTTTTAGACTTTTGTATGTTCATAAGATACTGTAACGAGTTCTGTAAAGTATGTTCCTGTTAGATTGTAGCTCTCTGTTAGATTATGCGTTCTACCCTGTTAGAATTAAGGGTGAGAAAAAAGTTAAAAGAATCAAAAATCGATTCAAAATCGTAGTATTCGGTTCGATTCAGATCCAGGTCAGATATCAAATATATATATTAAGTTCAAATCGAATTTCGAATTGGGATGTGAAAAATTGAAAAAAAAAAAAAAAGAAACCAAACTGAATTATATATTTTTATTGGTTTTTATATATATATTTTAATTTTATAAAAAAAAGAATTATTTTATATATAAATCTATTTAAATATATTAAAAATTTTATTAAAATAATATATATAAAAACAAAAAGATAAATTTAAAAATCAATGAATGATAAATTTTGGTTCAAATTAGTTTTAAAAAAAGGTTGGATCGAATTCAAATCAAATTTTAAAAATTCACAATATTATGCATTATCCAAAAAAATCCAACCAAATACAATCTAAACTGTTATCACCCCTAGTTAAATTACCTCTACTACCTCTATTACCTCGTTAGACGAAGATCAAAATTTTTCTTTACTTTATTACAAGCTGATTTATAATAATCCATAAAATTATTATATATGAATAGATTCACGAATAAAAATTTAGTGTTAGAATATTTTATAATCAAATTTGACATGAGTGCTTACTCGAATTTAACAAAACATCAAGTGCTTGTCTTCTATTTTACAGTATAATAATGTTAATAAACCAACTGCTGCAACCATATTTTGTTTCTCTTTGCTTATGTTCTTGTTTGAATAATATAGACATGTATGATATTTACAACAAAAAACTAAGTCAAATTAGGTGTGGTTCATTAAGAGAACATTTTTTTTTTTTCAATTTTTTCCCATATTTGTAATATTAATTTGTAACAATACTAATTATATTTTCTTTTTTAGTTAGTTTTCAGTCTGAAATTAGGGTTAGCTCATGATTTATAATAGTAAAACTTCATTGGAGTCAAAATATTACCTAATAAGCCTTATGACTTGTATGTAGATATTTGTAAATATTGTTTAAACATGCTTTAAAGATGGACTTAATAGCATACAATCTATTGCTAAAATAATGAATTGACTTTTATTGATGTGTAATTAGAATTGATATGCTTTAAATCTATTTTAAGACTTTAAATTTTTATATATTGTGTACATTAGATAGTTTTTTTATAGAAGTTACCCATGAAGTTCAGAAAATATGGATTTTAAGTTTACAAGTTAAAGAACATATGTTGTGAGCCTTTAAACTTTAGAAAAATTGGATTAAGCTTGAATGCCTTGATTCAAAACACAGGAGATACTGTGATGAGGATAAGAACAATTTTAAAATGAAAAATTAGTATTTGTTTTTAGGGTTTAAATATGCACCTAATTTTACATATGTTAGTTATATATAATTATAACATCAATAGTTTAATTAAGTATGTTAGAGTTCATTTTCATATAATTAGTTATATAACTTTAGTTTGATAATATTGCAAGTTAAGATTAAGTCAAGAGTACTGGGATGGAGTAAAAATTTTTCTTAATTATGTATTTGAGAATCCAAGTGCAGATAATATGATACTATGCCTATGTTTGAGGTGCATTAATATCAATTGGCAAATGCATGAAATTATTTTAGAACATTTTAATTGTATTAGATTTCTTTCATGATATGTTAATTGATACTTTTCACAGAGAGTCTGTACCTTCAAGGTTATTGACTAGAGTTCTTTCAACTACAAAGGCTTTCTAAAACTAACATGATCCTATTAGACAAGATGGCATAAAAGGCATGTTGTAGGATGCATTCAACATTCATAACCAACATTTACATAATTTGTCTCCTCAAAATGATGGATTTAATGAGTCAAATATTGAAAGAAATAATTTTGGTAAATATGGGATAGGTGTAGGTGACCAATAACCTAATGGAGAAGTATTAAAGTTTTATAGGTTGTTTGAAGATATGAATGAAGAACTTTATGAGGGATCTGAGTATTTAAGGTTATCTTTCTGTATGCGTCTTTTTCACTTGAAATGCTTATATGGATGGATAGGAAACGTTAGAGTTTATTATTAGAGTTTATGAAAGAAATGTTTTCTTTTGCCAAAATCCCTAAATCTTGTAAGGATTCAAAGAAGATAATCAATGAGTTAGGTCTTGAATATGAGAAAATTCATAGTTACCCCAATAATTGCATGTTGTATTATAGTGAGAAAAAATTAATAATCTTATCATGGGCGTGGTAATTCTTGTTGGTTAGACACAAACCCTAAAAAAAGCTTGAATGAGGAAAATGATGAAGTTCATGTTAAAAAAAGCCTATAAAGGTTTTTGATATTTTTCATTAATACTGAAACTTCAATGAATTTTCATATCTTCCAAAACTGTGGATTCTATGAGGTAACATCATGATGAACGGATGGATGATGGATCATTGAGGCATCCTATAAATTCTTTGGCATGAAAATCATTTTACTCTAAGTTTCTAGACTTTACTTATAATCCTTCAAATGTTATGCTTGGACTAGCATCTAACAAATTTAATTCATTCAAAGTGATAAGTATTTCTTATACTACTTAGCCAATTGTATTGATTCATTAAAATTTGCCCCAATGAATTACATGAAGGAATATTCATTTATCTTTCAATGGTAATTCTTGGTGAGAAAAGTCTAGGAAATGGTATAAACATCTATTTGTAACCTCTTATTGAAAAGTTAAAACAGTTATGGGAAGGAGTTAAGACTTATACTGTGTTGAAAAAATAAAACTTCATGCGTGCTTCTTTATTATGGACTATTAACAATTTGTTTACTTATGCGAATTTATTTGGTTGGAGTACCAAAGGTCGTTACACTTATTTTTCTTATGCTACATAAACAAGTTTAAAGTAGTTACATAATGGTAAAGAGTTCAATTATATGGCACATCGTCGATGGTTAGATGATAATAATTGATTTAGATTTTGAAAACATCTTTTTGATTGAACTAAAAAGTTACCTATTATTGGGCCTGAAATCTTGTCAATGTTAAAAGATATAAATTTCATTTATGAAAAAAACAAATCAATCAAGAAAAAAGAGTGAGAGAGATGTTTGAAGGTATCCCTCATACTTAATTGATCATTTAATACTTAGGTTTGTGATATTGATGTTCAAAGTGATAAAGAGGAAGATGAAAAAAATGACTTGAATAAGGTTGAGACGAATTGCCTTATTAGGAATGTAATTTATTATGTCATAACTTTAATGTGATGCAAATAAAAAAATGTTTGTATAAATTTTAAGACAATTCTCAATGTGAATAAGAGATCAAAAGACAATTTAAAGAGCCTGTTTGAACTACTTGACATGGGAATTTGCCCTAACTTTCATCACAAATTGCTTCCTAATGGCAAATCTCAATTGCCTCTTATTTTTTTAATATGTCTAAAATAGGGAAAGATGTATTTTGTAAAGTGTTGAAAAATGTAAAAGTCTCAAATGCCTATACGTCAAATATATCGAGATGTGTGAATCTCAATGAGTGAAAACTTTTTCATTAAAGTCACATAGTTACCATATATTGATGCATGACTTACTTCCCTTTGCTTTACATTCATTAATGTCAAAACAACTTACTTCAATGGTAATTGAAGTTAGTAACATATTTAAAACTATTTGTGGGAAAGTTCTAAATATGGAAAATTTAAAATTTTCAAAATCGAGCCGAATAATTTTATGCCATTTATAGAAGATTTTTCTTTCAAACTTTTTCATTATTATGATGCATTTGGTTACTATATTCCATACGAAGCAAAAGTTGATGGATCAATTTATTATTAATGAATGTATCCTATTGAGAGGTATTGTTTATTAATAGCTTATTAACAATTTTATGTTTATCATACAATTTTAGTTAAAAAGATATATGGCAAATGTTTTATGCCTTAGGTTTTTGGGACGTTAAAGTCTTATCATCACAACAAATGCTATCCAGAAGGTTTTATTGCTTAAGGATATTTAGTAAAAGAATGTATGACATTTTATTCAAGATATTTGAAAGATGTTGAAATGAGATTTAATAGACAATCAAGAAATCTTGGTATGCAACATACTGACTTTTCCTACACTAGTCTATTTAAAAGTTTTGGATAACCAATAGACAAAGCTAAAATGGTGAAGTTTGATGATAAGCCTTAGGTATAAGCACATCGATATGTTCTTTTTCATCAAAGCTTAATTAAATCACTATGCACATAAGTTTTGGTATGAAGAAATCATTCATTCTATTAAGCATAATTTATTGTATTTTTCTTAATTTAGTACTTCATCTTGATGTATATAGTGAGTATTGAAACAATTTGACAGCTCATGCACATTATTGAAGATCAAACCCTCAAGAGCTTGATAAGTTGTTCACCAAAAATTCTATTAATGGTTAGAGAAACTATAATTAATGCCATAATTTCCAATTTTAGAATTGTATATGAAATACTTAAGATATAATAAAATTAATAACATATATTTTATTTTACCTTTATAGGTTTGGAGTAGAAGGTTTGTTAGTGAAGAGGTGAAGTGTCTTTCACAAGATCAAAACAAGATGTGAAACTATACAAAGGTTTCCTCATTAATGAATTTATATTTCACACTAAATCCTGTAAAAAATTTAGAAGAATGCAAATTTCTAGAGTTGTTGTTACTTCATCAATAACAAACTATGCTAGTTCTAGGAATGCAAACCTTTGGAGGGAATGTTGACTACTATGATATAATTAATGATATTATTGAATTGGATTATTATGACAAGTGAAAAGTTGCCTTATTTCCATATGATTGAGTTAATGTGAATAATGCCAAGGGCATTAAGAAAGATCACTTTGAATTTCCAATCATGAATTTTTTTTTATTAATTTACACTGGACAACAACTTATCAATGAACCTTATATTTTTTACTCTCAGGTTAAAAAGTATTTTATTTCAAAGACCCCAAAGATGTGGGTTGGTTTGTTATTCTTCGTAACACACTTAGGGATTTATTTAATATGGGGTCAGAAACCAAAGATGATATTAAACATGAAACTGAATGTTTTCCTTTTATTAAACAAGGCTTAGATGAAAATATCTTCTGTAGCTTTGCTCAATGGGTTTGTGAAGATGTTGATAAAGACATTTATGAACTATAATGGATTATTTATATTTTGTAATTAGAATATTCAAAACATATTGTAATAAATGCTTTAATGTAATTTATGTTGCATTCACTTTTATGTATTTAATGTGTTGTAAATCTTACATTCTCATTTAATTAAATAACTTAACTTATATATCATTAGTTATGAATTGTTTTATGTAATTTTAGGATCAAAATGATTTTATTTATGATTTATTAACTTTTCAATTTTTAACCGATTCACTATTATAATGTAGCTAAGTTAAATGTTGATGAGCAGATTGACAAGAGTAAATATAAAAATATTAGTTTAGAATTGTCTATGGCACCTTTTGATCTTAGACGTGGACTAATTCCTTTGGAGGGAAATGTACCTACTATTAATTCTAAGTTGTCAATTCTAACCATTTTACTGATACTGGATTTTGCAATATGGGAGGCCAAGGTTCAAATAGTATCCCACCAATTAATTCTGATTCTAATTTGAATACAAGTATCGTAAACTCTATATTAAGATTTCCTTTATAATCATTAAAATTTTGGTAATTTACTAATTGACTTTATTATTATTATTATTATTATTATTATTATTATTATTTTGCAATTGATAATAATGGTTAACATAAGACAAAAAGCTAGACAACTTTGAAGGAATTATGGACATTACCTCCAGACGAGCGTATTGTAGTGTCTGCAAACTCTTATAGGCAACCAATTGGTGAAAAGTATCAATTATTAGCTAGATTTTTAGGAATAATTGCTTGTAATAAAATGAATTGCCTATTCATTATGAAACATGGTATAAAGTTCTACCAAAAGTAATGATTAAGACTTTAAACTTTATTAAGGTATTAGTATAATTAATTAAATTAAGGTGTTAATTATTTTAAAGTTGGTAGATCAATTGTGACTTTTCTTTTTATATTGTTACAATCAAGTTTTTTACTTGAATTATCTATTTCATTTGTATTGAAGTCATTAGGAAAGAAATACGAAGACTATAAGCATGATTTGAAGAAAAAGTATTTCGATCAAAATAGTATTGTAGATACAACAATGGAAAAGTTATCCCATAGTGTGATTAAGTGACAATATGAACACTTTGTTAGATTTTGATTCTCAAAGAAAGCAGAAGTAATTTAGAATTTTTAAGATAATTTTTAATAATAAAGGTGTTTATGTTTCTAATTAGTAATATTTGTATTTCTACTCTATATACAATTGTTTTTTTATGACAATAAAAAGAAAAGATTGAGATTGCTGGCAGAAAGTAACAGAAATATAGCCACATTAGTGGATAAAAAGCTTTGCAAGAAAGAACAATAAAAGTAAGTTAATCATGAAAAAGTTGTGGTTTATGTGCATTTAGGAATTTTTGAGCCTTCAAAGGGTAAAAATGTAAATTTACTACTATATATTTGCATTAAGAGCTTAGATAGCTCAAATACATGATATTAAATTTGTCCGAATGGTAAACTTGGCTACAATGCTTAATATGTGTGAAAATGTTACAGTTTATATGTTTTTAAGACTTTTTGTGCCATCAAAGGGCAAAAATATAAATTTATTGCTATATTTCTATTATAACAATTTAGATAGCTCCAATATATGATTTAAACTTATTTGAATGGTTGTACTTGGCTGTCACACTTGATATATGTGAAAATATTACAGTTAACGTGTTTTTAGGATTTTGGTGTTGTCAAAGGGGCAAAAAATATGAATTTGTAGTTATATTTCTACTTTAACAGTTTAGGTAGCTCTAATACATGATATTAAACTTGTGCAAATGGGTAAACTTGTCTACCATACTTAATGTGTGAAAATGTTACAGTTTATGTTTTATGCTATTAAAAGGTAAAAATATAAATTTGCAGTTATATTTATATTTGAACAGTTTAGATAGCTCTAATAGATTGATATTAAACTTGTCCGATTGTTGAATTAGGCTACCACACTTGATATTTGTGAAAATATTATGGTTTATATGGTTTTAGAACTTTTTTTGCCATCAAAGGGAAAAAATATACATTTATTGCTATATTTCTATTTTAACAGTTTAGATAGTTTCAATACATAATATTAAACTTGCCCAAATTGTTGAACTTGCTTGCCAAGCTTTATATTGTGAAAATATCGGTTTAGGTGTTTTTAAGACCTTTGTATCGTCAAAGGGCAAAATATAAATTTATTGTTATATTTCTGTTTTAACAGTTTAGATAACTCCAATATATTGAACTTGTTTGAATTGTTGAACTTGTTTGTCATATTTGATATGTGTGAAAATTTACGGTTTATATGTTTTTAGGGTTTTTTTTACAGCCAAAAGGAAAAAAAAAAGTAAATTACTACTATATTTCTGTTTTAACAATTTAAATATCTCTAATAAATGATATTCAACTTGTCTAAATGGTTAAACTTGGCTTTCACACTTGAAATGTATGAAAATATTACGACTTCAATATATATATTAAACTTGTCCAAATTATTGAACTTGACTGCCACGTTTGATATGTGTGAAAATGTTACAATTTATGTGTTTTTAGGACTTTTTGTGCCGTCAAATGGCAAAAATATAAATTTACTACTATATTTTGTTTTAACAATTTAGATAGCTTTAATATATGATATTAAACTTATTCGAATAATTTAACTTAGCTACCTCACTTGATATGTGAAAGTATTATGGTTTATATGTGATTAGGACTTTTGTGCTGTTAAAGGGTCAAAATGTATATTTGCTATTATATTTCTATTTAGTAGTTTAGATAACTCTAATACATGATATTAAATTTGTTCAAATGATTGATCATGGCTATCACATTTAATATATGCGAAAATGTTATGGTTTATATATAGTTAGGACTTTTAGTACCGTCAAAGAGCAAAAGTATAAATTTGTTGTTAAATTTTTGTTTTGACAATTTAGATAGCTCTCTTACATGATATTAAACTTATTTGAATAATTGACCTCGGGTACCACACATGATATGCATGAAAAAATTACAGTTTATATGTTTTTAACTCTTTTTGTTATTGTTCATATGTGTTTTAATATAGGAGATTGAATGTGGTGAAAAATTGAATGTGTGAAATTTTTTCGAATAACCTACAAAAAAAAAGACGAATCTCACCTAAATGTCGAAAATGAGAGAAATTGTAATAATTTCTTAGATTCGTTTTATACAAACAATATATTTACTATTGTAAATATATTATGAATTAATTATTATATCTCATAGCTTTATTTGATTAATAAGATTGCAACATCATATGATTGTTTTATCTACATTCAAGACCTGAAAGATAGAATATTCATAGAAGTTGCCGGAAAAGAAAAACATGGACAAGTTCAAGGCCTTGGATTAGGTCCAACACCATTTAGTTACTATAAACCTAGCTCTTAGCAAGTCAATCTTTACTAGACATTTTTATATTGAGAGAGGGATTGCAAATTATACAACTACATATTGAGCAAATGGAAGTAGAAAGAGAAGCAAAATGTGCTAAACCAGAAAAAAGAGAGTGCTAGAATTGGTAAAAAGTGTGCTAAAATGGATCAGGAGTGTTATAACGTATAAATCTATAGACCTACCACTAGACATAGACTAGAGGAGTTGCCATCAATCTTTTTTGTTTAAGTGTGATTAGTCACTTGATTAAATCTATTTTATTTAAAGAGGAGTTCTAAGATTAACTTAGGTATCTTTAAATAGTAGATTTTAGTCCACGAAATAAGATTTTAGATTCGAGAGTGCAGTTATGCGTGAGGAAAGCTATAACACCCTCATAGCACCCATTCAAAACATGTTAGCAATTTGATTCTAAATTATCCAAACCTTAAACATGTTTCGTAACGTTATCAAAATATTTAATATTGAAAATTGATCCCAAAATTATCCCAATAGTTTGGTAGTAATTTAAGATGGCTTTTTCACATCAAGAGTATTTATGGAGACTAGTATCACACCCTAAAGAGGTTTCGTCATCAAATTTATTGATGTATTTTTTTCAAAAAGATCAGTAAAGTCTCCCAATAGTTTGGTAAGACTTACTTTGAGGCAGAACTTCTAATTTTTTAGTGAGATTTTATTTAAAAAATATTTAAAAAATTTTATTCTTTTTGAGAAAGTTTATTAAATCTCCTAATAGTTTGGTAAAACTTAATTTAGGAAGCAATCCTCCAATAGTTTGAAGAACAAAAATTATTATTTTTTATTTATTTATGAAATTTTTCAATAGTTTGTAGATTCTATAAATTTATTTGAAAAGATTATTTTTTTTTGTTTTTCCAAAAAATAATTTTTATAGAAAAGATTTTTTTTTTTTTTTAGAAAAATAATTCTTGTAAAATATTTAATAAATAATAAACTACTCTGTAAAAATAAAAATAAATAATAAAAACCATCAAAATAAAATAAAATAAAAACTTAAAATATAAAATAAATAAAATTAAAATTAAAATAGGAAAAGAAAAACATGCAATCAGGCGAGGTTCAACCACGGGTGGTGCACGGATCATAGTCAGGTTACATGCATATCTAGGCCTGGTAAAATAACGTCATTTTGGAGCCTTATAAAAGCCAAGTTCTGCACTTTCCCCTTAGAAAGCCCACTATTTTTTCTCCTTTTAACCTCGAAAATGCTCTAACCTCTCTTTAGAAAAGCTAGAAGGTTTAACCAAAAACTAGGAAAACCACCAATTTCTAGAAAAATGATCGAAATCTGACCAAAAAACCCAAACTTCGCCAAAAAATTTAATTGAAAATTTCAAATATTCATCCCAAAAACCCAATTTTCTAGAAAAATTCAAGAAATTCCTAAATTTCTCCAGATTAACCCTCAAAAAATGTAAAACTAATCCCAAAACCTAAATCTAAACCCAGAAACTTCAAACCAAACCTAGAATTCCCAAAATCAAAATCTTAGAAATTCCTACTACCTTGAAAAATTTTTCAAAACACCAAGTTCACCCATTTCCAAAAATCAACTATGTCTGTTTTTTTTTTATTCATTGTTCAATTTATAAAGATTCTTAATATAGATTTAGGAATTAGATAGAACTAATCTAGCTGAATCTTGGGATTGGATTATGCTCAACCTTGATTTTAAGCCTAAACCCTTGCTATTTTTCTAGGTTGATTATAGAATCCATTGATTTGGTTCTGAATTAAGACCCTTTGATAGGACAAATTGAATCAATTCCAAATTTTCATTTCCTTAATCAATCGTCAATTATGAACTAAAAGAAAGAACATAAAATAAAATAAAATAATAATAATAATAGTAATAAAAATAATGATGATATAATAATATATTATATTATAGAATAATAAAAATAAAAATAACTATAATAAAGTAATAATAATATACCATATTATACTATAATAATATAATATAATAATATATTATACTATAATATGCTATACTAATATACTATACTTCAATATATAATAATATAACATAATAATAATATAGTATAACAATAACAATATAATATAATATACAACTAACAATAAAATAATACTAATACTAGTAATAAAATAATAACATTAAAAATAGAGTTCGATTGATCCCAAACATAGATGGGTGTCTACAGTTACCCTTCTTTGCACATTTCTGTGAAACAGGGATGAGGTAAAGACCTAAACATTCACTCTATTCTAAAAGTCAAGTCAATAAGTAGAATTGACCGAGACTAAGCCGCAAGTCAAGAAAATGATCTGAACTAAGTTGAGATTAAACAAGTGACTTGGATTGAATCACGAATTAGAAAAATAAAATAATCCGAATTGAACCGAGATCAAAATAAGTGATCAAGATAGAATCACAAGTCTAAAAAATGATCTGGATTAAGCCAAGATCTCATGACCAGGACTGAGCCAAGATCAAATGATAGGGATAAAACCACAAGTCTAAAAAATAATCTAGAGTGAGTCAAGATCAGATGATTAAGATGAAACCATAAGTCTGAAAATGATATGGACTAAGCCAAGATCGAATGATTAAGACGAAACCACAAGTCTAAAAAATGATCTGGATTGAGCCAAGATCGATGATTGAGGTGAAACCATAAATCTAAAAAATGATTTGGACGAGTCAAGATCGGATTATCAGGATGAAATCCATAAGTTTAGAAAATAATCTAAACCAAGCCAAGTCTAAAAAATAATCAGGACTAAGCCAATATCAGATGACTGGAAACAAAATCACAAGTCTAAAAAATGATTTGGACTAAGCTAAGATAAAAAATGAGTGATAAATGATGATGCAATGATGCAAATGCATGTCCTATCTAGGATGCAAATGTAATACAATGTAAACATAATGTATGTAGTGTAGATGTCATTAAATCAATGTTATGAAGTCTCAATTGTGGTAACAAGATTCTAAAGACTTCATTATTCATTCTTAGCTTCTCAATATAAACAATCTCAGAACAAGTTTGTTAACTAATCCATGTTATTCTCTTTTTTTTATCACAACTCACAGGTCATGTCAACCAATTTATCACTAAATTCATTATCGAATCACCTTGTTTGCCCCTTTTTAAATCATTTTCTTAAGCTTCTTTCATTTATTTCATCTTGGATTTCTTTTAAAAGAATGAAAAAATATTTTATGAATAGTATCATTCATTTATTTATCACATTCAAATTAGTGATAGACATGATATATTTCTTGATTCATTCAGGGGATGTACATTTGGTAAAGGATAAAAAAACGGGCCTTTATTTTCGAAAAAAAATATGGTCAATTACAAGTCAAAAGTGACCAAAAGCAAAATACTTTGATGATTCAAAGGGGATATTAGTATCCAAAATAATGATTGTTCAAACAATTTTGAACTCTAAGAACATATTCCATCAATGTTTTTGGTCTTCGAGCTAATCATCATACTCATTCCTAGGACCCTCACATGATATTGTTTCTTTGAGTTTTCATCTTTACTTAAACCACCCTTTCGATTTTCAGTTTAACTCTTCCTTTTTTTCTTTTTTTTTTTCTTCTCTTTTATTTTGCTTTTTTTTTTTTCATTTTTGCTCTTTTTTTTGCACACCTTTTTTTTTTTTTTTCTTTTATCTATTAGTGATAGTCATACACAATCTAATAGCAAATCTGCCTTAATTCAATTCATATTCTCTAATTTGAGTATTCATATTTGATCAAAATGGACTTTCAAGGGACGTAATATAGGCTATGGTAAAGGATTATGAAAGAAATGATAAAATAAATCCAAATTGTATTTGAAGGGTTATCAAACAAAAGACCATTTTTTCCATATAGAGCACATTGGCATCTTGCTCTTTCAATTTCTTTTTTATTTTTCTCTTTTTTTTCATCATTCTTTAAAAAATTTGAACACAAAAGGGCTTCGCCCCTAAAATTACTAAAGGTAAACAAACTTATCAACTTTGTCCCTTGGTGTGAGGGTGATCCTTGATTATAGTTTCTCGAAAAATATTTTAACAGGATCAAATGAGGTAGCAAAGGATAATTTTGCTTTTTTTTTGTAGATAAAAGAAAGATGGTCATTTCTTATTTTGAATATGAACTCTCAATGAAGAACATTTATTGATCAATAGTAAACTTATGAATGAATAACTACAAAAATCATGTGTTGCATCCCTTTGAATATTCTTCACCATATTTATCTTCTTTTCATTTAGTAATCCAATAAATCAACAATCTTCATTATCAACCAGATCATCATGAATTATATTTTCAAAATGGAATCCTGAATTATCGTATAATTGTCTGCACATTCATTATTTGAATCAAAGAATGGATATGAGAAAATGTATGAAAGGTAAAAGTTAATAATGGTGATTCACACAAAAGAGGAATGTCATGAAAATGCATCAAATCTATCACTTTTATTAAAATGATGAAAAATAATGTGAAATCCAAGTACATATAAGATATCCATATTCTATAGAAGCCCTAAAATGATGATTAGTTCCAATTAACCTCTTTAAAATCATGCCTTTGGATGATTGGGTAATGAGCTACAACTGACATTAGTGTTGTGTTTTCACTGGTGTTGAAGCTTATCAATCTTTTTTTAATTAGATTTTGTAACCTATATTTCAAAGGGATACAATTTTTGATAGAGTAACCAGCCATCCTATAATGATAGTCATAGTGAGTAGTGACATCATACCATTTGGGATAAGGAGGTTCAAGTTATTTTGCATGAACGGGAGCAATCAAGTGATTTTTATAAATCTCTTGGTAAATTCCATGTAGCTTATGAGAATAGGATCAAATGCAGGCTTTTCCAGTTTTAGGATTCCACACACCATTCGTTGAGATAGTTGGATGAACAAAGGCCCT
This sequence comes from Durio zibethinus, assembly GCF_002303985.1. The sequence continues at coordinate 13,893,273 of NW_019167893.1, forward strand.
AGTTGTGGATGGATAAGAAAATCGTGAAGAAAAACATGACTTACAGTAGGATGATATATGGGATAGATTGGCTGAGGGTAATTTAAATTGCTGTCTGTCAAATTTCACAACTTAAGTTTCATTTCCTTTTTCTTAGGCATTTTTTTAGCAATAGAAGATTCTTCATCTTCTAGTTTACCATTTTTTATTATATTCTCAATGACCTCCTCTGAAATCACCATATCAGTAAAATTTTTAGTTACATTCTCTATCATCTTCTCATAGTATGACAATTTTAAAGTGCTTACAAATAGTACTATTATTTTTTTGTTTATCAATGGTGGCTATACTTGAACAATGACATCCCGTCATCTTTGGGCATACTCTTTGAAAGGCTCAAATGTTTTCTTCTTCATACCTTATAACAAAAGGTGATTAGCAACCATATTTATAATGTGATGGTAATGGTTGATGAAAGATTGAGTTAAATCCTATCACAATCTTATACAAATTCTGTCCAATTAAACATACCACCTTGCAACAGACCCAGTTAGGTTGTCTTAGAATACATGCATGAGCAACTTCTCATTATTAGCATGCTTGTCATTTTACAATAATACATTATGATGTATGTAATAAAACACTTAGTACTATTGTACTTTTTAAATTCTGGCACTTTGAATTTTGGAAGAATCACCACATCTAGGACTAAACAAAGATTGATAGTATCCATGGATCCATAGAAATCAATGCCTTCTATAGCTTATAATTTGATCAGTCTTTGAGTTTTTTGAGGGTATAATCGTTTGCAACGTCACTTCTTCTTTTATCTCATCCAGTTTAGGGATTTGGGTAGGCTCAACTACCTTTTTAGCGAAGATAGGATTAATATAACTTTGAACATTCCCTTGACTATAATTTGGGAAGTGGTCTATCGTGGCTAAAAATTTGAAGTGGTTTGGGTCTAATACGAACCAAAACCTAGAGGATACAATGACTTAGTATCTTTGTATGAGGTATCTTTTTCCATTTTTTTCCTTTATTTATCTTTTCTGGAGCTTCAAGGATCTTACTTAACTTCTCCTTTATTATCTTTTGAACCTTTTTCAACCTTTTAAAGTGATTTACGTTATCTCAATCCATCTTCTTATCTTTAGCCCAAGTGTAATACTAGTGTTAAGCTATCTCGAACCTTAATTTTCACAATGTGAAAATTTAAAATGATGTTTATGGAACCCTCAAATTATGCATGAGAATGAAAGCAAAAATAAAATATATGAATGCAATAAGGAGAATTTACCACATAACAATTATTATCAAAAAAAATCTTTATTGAATTAAAAGTCATTTTTAACCAAATCTAACATTACATCCATGAAAAGTCTAGAACTATTAAGAAAAGAAACCTATAATGCATCGATACTGGCTTTGCACTTCATTAAGGAAATCTATCAATTTTTTATCATGTGCTCCCATTGGTGGTACATTTACCTTCGATTTTTGAATCATTTTAACCATGTCTTTGGCTTTGTAAACAACCACAATGATTCGATCAAGCAAAGACTTCAACTGATTATGTTTATTCACATATGCTTCTTTCATTTACTTACATTCTTTAGTCACAGCCTTTATTTGTGCTCTGATTCCCATCACTACTCCCCTTAGCATCAGGATGTGCTTTTGGGCTTCAAAGATTATTGCATCCCTTTCTTGTAGTTTTGCTTGCAATTATCTATTTTCTTGTAAAAGTTGAGCTAATGCTTGATTAGTGGATGACTGAGTTTTATTAAGATCAATGCACAAACTCTTTCATCCATCCTTTTCTTGTTCCAGTGTTTGGACTTCCTTTTTTAGCTTTTTATTTGCAAGCTTCAACTCTTTAGACTCTCTTTTTAGGCTAGTAGAGGACTTTACTAGGCTTTTCATGGATGTAACTAAGATTTTCTTTGTTAAAATTATTTAATGGCAAATATTTCTTATGATAGATCTAATGATATGAATGCATGATAAAGGAAAAGGGGTTAGTAATAAAATAATATACAAAGACTAATATATAGGGTTGGTATACAAATATATACTAAAAAGACAATACATAATCTTGTAAGTAAAACAAACATCCAATCATGTATCTTATTTAGGACTTTCTAACATAGGGGAAGATAGGGCTCTACCTAGGTTCAAACCCCTAAGGTTAACTATATGTGGCTTAGATTACTTCTAAAAGGTTATCAAATTGTTCTTTACATTATTATCCATTACAAACTAGTAAGGTACCCTAATCTTCGTCCATCATAGGCTACAAGTGAAAAGAGTTCAATTTGAGTGAGAATGTCTTGTAAGATCATATGGAGACATGAAATCTCACAAGGGCATAAGTACTTCATTCCCTTATAAGGGTAGAGCTTGGTGGATAGCTTTATGTTATGCACATGCAAATGAATAATAAATATATACAATAAATAAATGAAAACTAAACAAATATAAACAATGAAAAGAAATAAGTAAGAAAATAATATTAAATTTATTAAGCAAGGCTTGGATAATAAAAAATTATTTATTAACCTAACTCTCGATTTTTTTCCAATGGATTCACCAAACTATCATAACATATAGATCTATGGATCTACCGTTAGACATGTATTAAAGGAGTCACCAATAATATTTTTTGTTTAGGTGTGATTGACCATTTGATTAAATCTATCCTATTTAAAAAGGAATCCCAAAATTGACTTGGTATCTTTAAATAATAAACTTCAATCCATGAAACCAGATTTCAAATTCAGGAGTGTGGTTAGGGTTGGTAGCCCAATCTGTACCTGACGGGTTCTGACTCGATCCGACCTCATAGGGTTATTTTTCTTTAATTGGGTTTCTAGTCGGGTCAGGTTCAGGTTTTAGGCAAACCCGACCCGATCCGACCCAATATTATATAAAAAATTATTTTTAATTATTTTTAATTTTTAATTTATATATATTTATATATTTATATTTAAAAAAATAATATTTTATATTTTTTAAAAATATTTTATTAATTTCAGGTCGGGTCGAGTCAGGTACAATTTTATAATATTGGGTCAGGTCGGGTTTGGATATGAAAAAATAAAAAAAATTCGATCAGGTCGGTTCAAAGCGAGTAAAAACCCGTCCCGACTAAACCCGTTGCCAACCCTAAGTGTGGTTACGCATGATAAAAGTTATAGCACCCTCATAGTGCTCATCAAAAATATGGTATTAGTTTGATTTCAAATTATTCAAGCCTTAAACATATTCATAACTTACCTAAATATTTACTATTGAAATTTGATCCTAAAATTACCCTAATAGTTTGGTAGTAATTTAAGATAATTTTTTCACATCAAGAGTATTTATGGAGACTAGTGTCTCACCCTGAAGAGGTTCCTTCGTCAAATTTATTAATGTATTTTATTTAAAAATATTAGTAAAGTCTTTCAATAGTATGATAGGACTTACTTTGAGGTAGATCTCCCAATAGTTTAGTGAGATTTTATTTGAAAGATATTTATAAAATTTTATTCTTTTTGAGAAAGTTTATTAAATCTCCTAATAGTTTGGTAAAACTTAATTTAGAAAGTAATCCTTCCAATAGTTTGGAGGATAAAAATTATTATTTTTTATTTATTTATGAAAATTTTCAATAGTTTAGTGGATTCCATAAATTTATTTGAAAAGATTTTTTTTTCAAAAAAATAAGTTTTATAGAAAATATTCATTTTTTATTTTTTAGAAAAATAATTCTTGTAAAATATTTAATAAATAATAAATTACTCAGTAAAAATAAATAATAAAACCAGCAAAATAAAAAAACTCAAAATATAAAATAAATAAAATTAAAATTAAAATAAAAAAAAGAAAAACATGTGATCGGGTTGGGTCAAACATGGGATGGCACGCGAATCCCAGTCAGGTTACGAAGCGAATCTAGCCTTGGTAAAACGACGTCATTTTGGAGCCTTATAAAAGCTGAGTTCTACATTTTTCTCTCAGAAGCCCACTACTATCTCTTTCTAACCCCAAAAACGCTCTGACTTCTTTTTAGAAAAGCCATGAACTTCAATTGAAATTAGAAAAAACCCATTAATTTTTGAAAAAGTGGCAGGAATCTAGTCGTAAACCCAAACTTCATTGAAAAATTTAACCAAAAAACTCAAATATTCATCCCAAAAATCTAATTTTCTATAAAAATTCCAAAAATTTCTAGATTTTTCCAAATTACTTCATAAACCCTCCAAAAACGTAAACCTAATCCTAAAAACCCAAATCTAAACCCAAAAACTTCAAATTGAACCTAGAATTCTCAACAATCAAAATCCTAGAAATTCCTTACTACCTAGAAAATTATCCAAAATACCAAGTTCATTCATTTTCCAAAAATCAATCGTGTCTGTTTCTTTGATTCATTATTCAATTTGTAGCCATCCTTAGTACAAATTTTAGGAATCAAACAGAACAAATCCAGGCTTGAGTCCTGGATTGGATTCTGCCCGACCTTGATTTTAAACCTAAACCCTTGTTAATTTGTCTAGATTGATTATAGAATCCTTTGATTTGGTTTTGAATTAAGACCCTTTAACAGGACAAATTGAATCAATTCTAGATTTTCATTTCCCTAATCAATTATTAGTTATGAACAAAAGGAAAGAACATAATAATAATAATAATAATAATATATTATATTATAGAGTAATAAAAATAGAAACAACTATAATAAAGTAATAATAATATACCATGCTGCACTATAATACTAATAATATACTACAATATGCTATACTAAAATACTATATTGTAATATACAATAATATAGCATAATAATAATAATATAGTATAACAATAACAATATAATATAATAGTATAATATACTAGTAACAATAAAATAATACTAATACTAATACTAATAATAAAATAATAACAATAAAAATAGAGTCCAATTGATCTCGGACATAGATAGGTGTACAAGGAGCATGCAAGATAATAGCATTATTATTATTATTATATTTTTTAATTTAAATAGTTTATTATTAAGTGTAAAAATTTATTTTATTTTATTTAGTAAGTTTTTGAGCACCTTAGTGATTATGGTGGAAAAAATTCTTCATCAAATTGTAGTGCTCCAACTGTCAGCAGTCATTAATTTCATACTTTTTAAATTTTTTCTGAATTTATATAATTAAAAAATAATTTGAATGTTATTGTATTTAACTTTTTAATGTACTAAAACAAATTATATTTTTATATATTTAAATAATTATAATATTCAATTTATGAATTTCAATTAAGTTTTATTTTTAATACTTTTTTTATAATTATTGTAATAAATGTTGAAAGAAATAAAGACTTACATATAGTAAATTTCAGAATTTAACAATGTTTATAATAAAAAAAATGCAGCTAAATGTAAGATTTTTAGTGTTTAAGAAACGCCGGTGAAGAATAAATTTAGCAGCATTTAATACCAAAATATCGCTAACCAATAAATGACGTTTGTTCAAAATACTGTTAAATTTGAAGATGTTTGTCTCTAAAATGCTGCTATATTGACAGAATTTATCTGAAACATACCATTAAATTCTTCGACACAGGTATAATAAGTGCTGTCAAACACCGTTCAATGTTTAACAGTATTTATAAATACCACTTGAAGTGCAAAAAAATGTACTAAACTTATTTTCCTGTAATGAAGCCGTATCTTAATAAAATATTGTTCATCCATTTAATAATAGAAATCTTAATAAAATTTATAGTATAGGTGACTTAATAGAGTACGAAATTAAACCGGAAACCAATAATTTGATTCAAAGACCTAGGTCAATATGCATATTTTTTTTTATGCATATCCACTGATTAAGTTCTTTTCATGGTTGTTTCATTTTTCCAGAGGAGACAAGTCAAGTTCACACTAGAAGAAATAATTAAAAGAACAATGTTACATGCGTTTGTCTAGTACATTCACTTTACATACTTGTTTTTTATTCTAAGAATTTAAGTGAAAAGTATTGTAAAATAATTTAAGTGAAAAGTATTAAAACTATTGTGAGTTATAATGGAATTTTAAAAGCTTATTTATATATAGTGTTTTCTTAATCAAAATAATAGTATTATATGACTCATCTAATACACTCGGTTTCACATAATTACTACTTATTAATTCTAAAAAATTAAAATTACTAAAATTTTAATGGGTTATAATAGAATTTTAAAATTTTATATATTATGTAAGTGTGTAAAATGAATGTATTAGATAGGAATATCTAGCCTTTTTCTAATTAAATGGACTATACTACATGCACTTATCTACTATAGTCACGTGCATTCCTTTCAATAGGAGTAGAAATGAAGTGGTACAATTCAGTCCCAAACCATTGATGAAGTGGTCCAGTTTTTTGTTTTCTCTCACTTTTCTGTCCTTTTTTTCCATTGTTTTCTGTCTTCTCTACTTTGTTTTGTAGCATTTGCTTCTAATTCTAAAGTTAGCATCTGAGCTGTGCAGCATCAGCAATCAAGGCCAAATCAGTTACTATGCTAGCATATATTGGTATTGTTGCTGATGAGAAATGTTGGAATCTGAGATCATGGAAGTAGACCAGTAAAAAATTCAACAAGTCTACATAGTTCCTTTTTAGGTCCTAATCCTACAATTTTGCGGATCTGCAAACAAATGAATTTCATTAAGAAATAAAATTTAATTAATAGATCAATTTTTCTTAAGTCTTTAGCTTTCACATTCTTGTTTATTAATTACAATTGTTATAATGTCTAATATATAATTATTTATTAAATATTTTCTTATCTAAATGTACATATAAAACAAAGTAATTCATTGCTTTTATTTTTTTTATAATTCATTTGCGGTCCAACCTGTATTTCATGGTCTGTAGTTAGTCTAATTAGAAAATGAGGTGGAGCTTGATGTACTCGGAAAATGACTCCTTGATTTTCCTCTACGGTGTAGAAAATGTAAATGGAGGTCTGCTAAAAAGCCATAAGTCTTCCTCCAAGAACAAATAAATCAACACTTTGTCGTGTTTGTCTGTCTAGGATGTGATTTATTGCGAATATTCCTACCGACATGGCTACTTATCAGCCATGCAACTTAACTGATCACAGGCTTAGTTACTAGACTTAGTTAAGGCATGAATGGATGACTTTTTAGAGCTTTGACAGGAAGGGGAACTCTCCCGGAAGCAACCCTCAGTTATGAATATAATCAACGAATGCTAAACAATTATCCAAGATTTAATTTATAATGCCTAGATTTTCACCAAATTAGGCAATGGTTTTGATTAATGGCATCATTAGCGAATTAAAGTTTTTCAGGTATTGAGTCCAAAATCTGGGTCCTAATATTTAGTTTCATTGTGTTCTCCCTATACTGTGAATACAAGACTTGTTTTGTAGTCTGGAGACTTGAGAGAGACAGGGCAATTCTTTGAGAATTTACATTGAAATATCAGTGAAAGGAGTGAGAATTTTCATTGTGTTCTCCCTAAAATCAGTTGTTAGGGGAAGGAGTGAGAGGAGTTGCATCAATGGCAATAATAACTCTACAATTTAATTGAAGTATTGGATAGTTAAATCAAGAGGGTAGAAATGATCCAATAACATTAGTTTGGGATTTGCCATCAGAATAATGACAAAGTTTTAAGCTAACACATACTGCATGTTATATATAACTATATTTTCTAATATTTTCGTCGCTTACCATCTATATATAAAAGTATAAACTCCAAAAGTACTAATAAGGATCGATCTAAATACCTTTACAAATTTTTAAATTAATAAATTTATTCTTAAATATATAATTTTTGTTAATTTATTTAAGTTTAATTTAAATCAACTAAAATTAAAAAAAGAGTTTATGTGTAATTAAGTTACCTAAAATTTTAAAATTTTAATTTTAAAAGTACTAGAAATGGTTGAATAAAATATACTTAGTAAATGTTTTTATAAATTTTAAATTATTTGTTTTTATTATTAGACTGAAAAAGTGCGCCTAAAAGTGATTTCTTAAAATACCTTTAATAAAATTTTATTTCTAAAATATTTTAAAAGTGAGTGATTAAAATACCATTAGTAATTCTTTATAAAATTTAACTTAAATGATTTTTTTATTATTAGACTTCTTTTTAATAGTAGAAAGATTTTTTACATCAAATAAAAATAAAATCAAATCAAATCAAAACTTAATGTGAAATTTATTTATTTAATTATTGAAAAATGAATTCTATATGTAAGTTATGTTGATTACTCATATATGTCTTAATGTTGGAGATTGAATGTGGTGAAAAATTGGGCGTGTGAAATTTCTTAGAATAACCCACAAGAAAAAAGACGGATCATACATAAATGTTGAAAGAGGAATTCTGGTAATTTCTTAGATTTGTTTTATACAAATAATAAATTTAATATTGTAAATATATTATAAATTAATTATTAAACTTCATAGCTTTATTTGATTAATTTACAAAAGAATGCAAAAGAGAAAATAGCCATTGAGATTGAAATATCATCCAATTGTTTTATCTACATTCAAGACCTAGAAGATCAAATATTCATAACAGTTGCTAAAAAAAAAAAAGACATGGATGGGTCCAAGGTTTTGGATTGAGTCCAACACTATCTAGCTACTATAAACCAAACTCTTAGCAAGTCAGTCTTTGCGAGACATCTCTATATTGAGAGAAAGATTGCAAACTATGCAACTACGTATCAAGCAAATAGAAGCAAAAAGAGAAGCAAAGTGTGCTAGACCAGAAGAGGGGTATACTAGAATTGGCAAAGAACATGCCAAAATGGATTACGAGCATGTAAGATAATAGCAATTGCATAAATGATTTAACATTGTTATGAATTTTGTACAACAATAATTTTTAGAAACCAATTTGGGTGGTTCACCAACTCATGTATTAAAGTTAGTAACTATTTATATTTTTTAATTTAAATAGTTTATTGTTAAGTGTAAAAATTTATTTTATTTTATTTAATAGATTTTGAGCAAACTAATAATCATGGTGGAAAAAATCCTTCATTAAATTGCAGTGCTATAACTATTGGCAATCATCAATTGTATACTTTATAAATTTTTGCTTAATTTATATAATTAGAAAACAATTTGGATGTTATTGTATTTAATTTTTTATTGTACTGAAATAAATTATGTATTTAGATATTTAAATATTTATAATATTCAGTTTATAAATTTCAATTAAGTTTTATTTTTTAATACTTTTTATATAATTATAATAATAAATGTGGAAAAAATAAAATTTAAATATAATAAATTTCATAATTTAATGACGTTTATAGTGAAAAGCATTGCTAATTGTAAGATTTTTAGTACTGAGAAAATGACGTTGAAGAATAAAAATGGCCACTAAATTTAGTGGCATTTAATACCAAAATACCATTAACCAATTAATGGCATTTGTTCAAAACACCGCTAAATTTGAAGATGATTGTCTCTAAAATGCCACTATATTGGTGGTGCTTGTCTAAAAAATATCACTAAATTCCTTGATACAAGTATAGTTGGTGATATCAAACATTGTTAAATATTTATCAATGTTTATAAACACCACTTGAAGTGCAAAAATAACGCCACTAAAACTTGTTTTCCTGTAATGAAGCCAACACTGTCAGTGGCATTATTATTAGAAAATATTATTCATCTGTATCTTAGTAAAATTTACAGTATAAACGACTTATAGAGTACGAAAGTAAACTGGAAACCAATTATTTGATTCGAAGACATAGGTCAATATGCATATTTTTATTTGATGCATATCCACTGATTAAGTTCTTTTCATGGTTGTTTCATTTTTCCAGAGGAGACAAGTCAAGTTCACACTAGAAGAAATAATTAAAAGAACAATGTTACATGTGTTTATCTAATACATTCGCTTTACATACTTGTTTTTTATTCTAAGAATTTAAGTGAAAAGTCTTGTAAAATAATTTAAGTGAAAAGCATTAAAATTTTTACGAGTTGTAATGGAATTTTAAAAGCTTATTTATATATAGTGTTTTCTTAATCAAAATAACAGTATTATATGACTCATCTAATTCACTCAGTTTCACATAATTACTTCTTATTCTAAAATTTTGAAATTACTAAAATTTTAATGGGTTGTAATAGAACTTTAAAATTTTATATATTATATAAGTGTGTAAAATGAATGTATTAGATAGGTATATAGAGCCTTTTTCTAATTAAATGGACGATACTACATGCACTTATCTACTATACTCACATGCATTCCTTTTAATAGGAGTAGAAGTGAAAAGTTTGAGAATGATTAAAGAAACAATTAAATTAAGTGATATATATAGTAAATAAAACCAAAACATTTTATCTATATTGTAAAATTAGCCACTAATTAAGGCTTCTTTGTTCACCCTATTGTATACATGTTCGTAACAAATTATTAACAATATCCATGTATGTACTATTTATGGGGTTCATCAATTAGAAAGTTTTATTCCTCTAATAATTTTTTTGATATTACGTTTGAATTTTAAATTAACGCAAGGGTTAAAAGGACCTAATGGAGATCAGATAATATACAAAAAAAAAAAAAAAAAGGAAAAGTGAAGTGGGTTAAAGAGAAAAAAAATATAAACAAAAAGGATATGGTTTAGTACAAAGTATATAAATATAAATATATATATATATATATTTGTATAAATTTCCAAATAATTTTTTAAATTACATATCATTTTAAAAATTAAGAAAAAATTTCTATATCATTTTAAAAAATTAAATAAAAACTCCACACCGTTTTAAAATATTATGTAAAAATTTCTATATCATTTTAAAAATTGATTTATTAATCTATATACATGAAAATTATTTTCTACCTTAAAAATCTATTTTTAATCTATTTTTGTTAAAAACTTTATATTCATATAAAATAAACAAGTACAATTTAAAACATTGTTTATTTTTTATTTTTTATAATACATGTTATATAAAATATACTTAAAAAGGAAAAATAAAATATATTTAATATTTAAAAAATAAATTTTTGGATAAAAATAAATTTTCTATTGTAATTTATAACTAGAATAATACTTTTAATAGAAACTTTTTTTTTTGTTTTTAGAATGTATTGAATTTCTTAAAAAAGAAATTTAAAAATTTTAAGTTAATTTTAAATTTTGAATATCTATTCTCTATTTAAAATTAAAAAAAAAACTAACTAATAAGTTATATTACAAACTATAAAAATATAATCACAAATCGCCATTCATACTACTGACCCCAAAGTTATAAGATATAAAATTTAGTTTATTATTTGTTGTTGTTAATGTTATTTAATTAGATAAATTTTACAACGAAATGTATCAATTGATAAAGATACTAAAAACAATTTTATAACTCATAGATTTTGATTTACATTAATTTGATAAAGGGGTTATTTTTTAAATTTGGATTGAGTTGAAATAAGTCGAGTTTCTTAAAGAGATATGAGACTAGGTAAGAAAAATATTTAAGGTATTTTATCCCAATCCATTTTAAGGTATATATAAAAGTATATATTTTATTATTTATTTAATTTTAAACATATATATGTATTATATTAATAAAGTTATTTTTTTAACTTAACTTAAAAAATAAGATTTTAAGCTCAATTATGGAGTATCAATGTGACATCCTCTATCAGCTTACTTTTATTTTTTTTCATTCTTTTCATTTTATCCTTTTTCTATTTTTTTCGATTGGTTTGTTTTTGGTTTTTATTTTTTATTAGGTAAATTTTATGAAAAATATTTTTGTATCCATTTTTTTTGTTTTGCATTTTTTTAATTAGATAAATTTAAATAAATAAATAAAATAAATAATAAAAAAGAATTGAACCTCATAATGCGGGCATCTTTTTAGTTGAAATAAATTACTTATGGAGTATGAAAGTAAACTAGAAACCAATAAATTCATTCGACGATCTAGGTCAGTAAGCATATTTTTAAGAGATCAAAGTCAATTGGTATCATAGTTATCAGAACTGACAGGACCGCCAATTCAACCAATTGAACTGGTAAATCAATGTTGAAACTAGTCTAGTTCTATAATTAGATCAATTTGTAATTAAATTGTTTTAAACCGTTGTGAGTCATTAGTTTATATAATAAATCAGTAAATCAGATGATTTTTTTTAATCAAACTCATTGAATATCAGCTAATAAGTTTAGGTAAAATATAAAAAAAAACAAGTCTTTCAATTATTCAAAATAATCTAATTAAGCCCTTATACTATTATTTCATCTAAATAAGCTCCTCAATTATTATTTTCTACTATCAAAGTCCTTGTATCTTTATGGTAATGATATGTCGGTATATTTTAAGATATGTAGATAATAAGATTATTAAAAAAAAAAAACTTACACGTGTAAAAATAAGCAATTTAAAAAAATGATCTAACAAAAAATTTTATTAATTGATACCATAATTAAAAAAATTATAAAATAACAATATATAAAATTAAGAAAAAATGAAATATTAAAAGAAATGATCAATTATTTGACCATGACCGAAAATAATTAATAAAACAAAATATATATGCAAAATTAATATAAAAAATCTACATTCATATTAAAAATATAAAAATGATTTTAATTTCCTTTTTACTAATTTTCATATAAACATATAAATATTTCCTTTTTATTAATTTTATATATAGATATTTCTTTTTTATTACATAAAGATTAATTATTATATATTAATAAATAATATTTATATTTTAATAAATATAAATAATAATTATTATTTATAATTATTTATAATTATTTATTATTTGTTATTTATTATATTTATTAAAATATAAATATTATTTCCAATTATTAAAATATAAAATATGATTTTAATAAAATGTTAAGTAATTTCATTTCTAACTACTAATTAATTATTCTATGAATTTTATATTTTAAAATTTGTTGTTAATGATATATTTTAAAATTTATAGTTTTATGGTTGAATTATTAAATTATAACTAGAGTTAAAACTTTGAATTTTGAATTTTTAAAATATATATTTTTTATAATAATTTTTATTGAACTAACAATTAACTCGATTGACTCGATAATTAAACCATTAACTCGATAATCCAAAATTTTAAATAATTTAATATTCGGTGGGATTATTAGAAGACCCACTTTAATTTTTTTTCCGCACTTTTGATATATATACACCGCTTGAATTTTCTTCGGTGCTCTTATAGGTAATGATCTTTTAAAGGAGTTGAAATGATTGGAAAATGAAAATTTTTCCACCAAAATGAAAGCAACAACAAAGAATTAAAAAGTAAATTTTGGGTCCATACAGTGTTATACAATTATGTTCGTTTCGTGGTTGTTTCAATTTTTTAGAGGAGACAAGTCAAGTTTACACGTGAAGAAATAATTAAAAGAACAATACTACATGCATTCATATGACACATTATTTTTATATATTTATATATTTTTTAATAATTTAAGTGAAAAGTCTTATAAAAAATTAAATATTGAAAAATACTAAAATTTTAATGAATTATAATAAAATTCTAGAAACTTATTTATATATATAGTGTTTTCTTAATCAAAAGAATAGTGTTACGTGTACTCGTTAATATATTTATTTTATACACTCACTTCTTATTTTAAAAAATTAAAATTATAAAAATTGTAATGGATTAATACAATTTTAAAAACGTATATATCACGTGAGTGTATGAAATAAATGTATTATATGAATATATATTGCCTTTTCCTAATCAAATGGACGATATTACATGAAATCATCTGATACACTCACATGCATTATTTTTTAAAGATTGTCGTGCTCTTCATTGGTGTTTGAGACAAAATATTTTAAAGAAACAATTGAATTAAGTGACAATATAGTAAATAAAACCAAAACATTTTATCTATAGTGTAAAATTAGCCACTAATTAAGCCTTCTTTCTTCACCCTATTGTATATATGTTCGTAACAAATTATTAACGATATCCATGTATAAACTATTTTTGGGATTGATCAATTAGAATGCTTTATTCCTCTAATAATTTGTTTGGTATTAAGTTTGAATTTGAAATTAACGCAAAGGTTAACCGGACCTAATGGAGATGAGATAATATACTATGAAAATAGGAAAAGTGGAGAAAAAATATATATACAAAAGGCATATATATATATATATATATTTGTATAGAGAAATGTAGGGACTTTAATTTCAACATTCATCATGGAGACAGTTCTTCGCTGTTTTCCAATGCCAGCCTAACGAAGTGATAGTAATTAAGAGCAAAGACATGACTGACTATTCTCCTAGTCAACTGCAACTTCTTTTTACAATCACAAATGTTGTTTTCAATCATTGACAACATTAGCTGGTTTACATTTTACATCTTATAAATTGGCAAATCAGATCCAAAAACCGTGTCCGATCATTAGCTGGAATTTGCAGATCAATTGTCGATATCCAGTTTTAATTGATCCTCAAATCCTTAAAGCTTACAGACAGTAGTAAAAAACTTTTCAAAGTATTCAGCTATATAAGTGCTAGGCTTCTAGCTCTTTACCCCATAACATAACACTAAATTCACAATGCTAACTTTAATTACTGTCGTCCTTCTCTTTTTTTCCTCTTCAGCTTCACTATCAAATTCAGCTCCTTATACTCCTACTGACTACATACTCTTGAACTGTGGTGCATCATCAAACACTACATCTGATGATGGTCGGAACTGGGATGGCGATGCTGACTACAAATATTCCTCCTCTAGCTCTAAATCCTCTTCCTTTACATCCAAAGCCTCCTATCAAGAACCCTCTGTCACCGAAGTGCCTTACATGACAGCTCGTATTTTTCATGGCAAATTCACATATAAATTCCCCGTTTCATCCGGCCCCAAGTTTCTTCGTCTCTACTTCTATCCAAATGAATATCCTGACCTTGATATAACCACTTCCTTCTTCTCCGTCACTGCTAATAATTATACTCTCTTGGACAATTTCAGTGCCTACTTAGTTGCTTTTAGTCCACCACAGGCCTTCATTATCAAAGAATTTGTCATCACTGTTAGTAACAACCAGATGCTAAATGTCACCTTCACCCCCTCACCAAATTCTTTTGCTTTTGTCAATGGCATAGAGGTCGTTTCCATGCCTTCCAATCTCTATACAGGCCAGACATATGGCTTTCTTCGTTTAGTAGACACCAAATACTTTTTCGAGCTTGATAATACCACTGCTCTAGAAACCGCTTATCGGCTTAATGTTGGTGGAAAAGATGTTCTAAATATCGAAGATTCAGGAATGTTCCGAACATGGTACCAAGATGGTGACTATATCTTTGGAGCAGCATTTGGTGTTACGTCTCATAATCAGCCCAATGCTACAATCAAATACCCCCAGGCCACACCGGCTTATACGGCACCGGAAGTTGTATACAAAACCTCTCGTACAATGGGGCCAACTGCAAGTATTAACTTGAATTACAATCTTTCCTGGTTGTTCACTGTTGACTCGGGGTTTTACTACCTCGTCAGGCTTCATTTTTGCGAGAATGATCTACAATATGTGAATCAGCGTGTATTCAACATATTCATTAATAATCATACAGCTGAGGAAGCCATGGATGTGATTGCCCTGAGTAACGGTAATGGCATTCCAATTTACAAAGACTATGTTGTGTTGGTATCACAAAGTGACAAAGATTTATGGGTCGCTCTCCATCCACAAACCAGTGATAAGCCAGAGTTTTATGATGCCATTTTGAATGGTTTAGAGATTTTCAAGTTGAACAAACCGGATGGTAGTCTTGCCGTACCAAACCCTCAAGCAGAGCCAGTTCGCACGTCGCCAATGCTTCAGCAAAAGCACTCAAAGAAGAAGAGAAAATTTTTGACACAGACGAAGGTCATCATCGGAGCTACACTAGGGAGTATAGTATCACTCATCCTTATATTTTCCTTTATTTTCTGTCAAAGGAAACATCTTTTGTTAAAAACAGAATCCTTAAACAGAGGAAAAGTTTCACCCTTTTTAGAAGGTATACGATGCAAGAAATTTTCACTTGCCGACATCCTCACTGCAACAAATAACTTCGATGATACTCTCATTGTAGGACGCGGTGGGTTTGGCAACGTATACAAGGGTCACATTTTTCAGGGTACACAATACGAGGTTGCAGTGGCTATTAAGAGACTTAATTCAAAGTCCCATCAAGGTGAAAATGAGTTTTGGGCAGAGATTGAGATGCTCTCTCAGCTTCGCTACGTTAATCTTGTGTCTCTTATAGGATATTGTAATGAAAACCATGAGATGATACTTGTTTATGATTATATGGTCAATGGAACCCTTCGTGACCACCTCTATAACAACGACAATATCCCTCTCCAATGGAAGCAAAGGTTGCGAATCTGTATTGGTGGTGCTCGTGGATTAGACTACCTTCATTCTGGTGCAGTTCATAGAATTATTCACCGTGATGTGAAAACTACCAATATTTTGTTGGATGAGACATGGCAGGCCAAAGTATCGGATTTCGGATTGTCTAAAATGGGTCCGGTTGTCATGACCAATGTTCCAATCACAACAATGGTGAAGGGTACTTTCGGATATATGGATCCAGAGTATTTTCGAAGGTTACAATTAACAGAAAAGTCCGATGTGTACTCATTTGGGGTGGTGCTATTCGAAGTATTGTGCGCTAGACCCGCAGTTGATATAAGTTTGGAGGATGATCAAATAGGTTTAGCAGGTTGGGCTCTCAAATGTATAGAGAATGAAACCATTGAGCAAATCATTGACCCTTACTTGAAAGGCAAAATTGCACCAGAGTGTCTAAGAGTATTTGCTGAGATTGCAAAAACCTGCCTACATGAAGTGGGAGTTGAACGGCCAAAAATGAGTGATGTGGTGGGAATGCTTGAGTTTGCACTGGAGTTGCAAGAAACTGCAGAAGCAAAACAGACAGCCGAGGTTGGTGATGCAATTCAGTCCCAAACCATTGATAAAGTGGTGTAGTTTTTTGTTTTCTCTCACTTTTCTCTGTCCTTTTTTCCCATTGTTTTCCGTCTTCTCTACTTTGTTTTGTAGCATTTACTTCTATTTCTAAAGCTAGCAGCTGAGTTTTGCAGCATCAGCAATCAAAGCCAAATCAGTTACCATGCTAGCATGTTTTGATGTTGTTGCTGATGAGAAATGTTGGATTGTGAGATCGTGGAAATAGACCGGTAAAAGATTCAACAAGTCTACATAGTTACTTTTTAGTTCCAAATCCTACAATTTTGTGGATCTGTAAACAAGTGAATTTCATTAAGAAATTAAATTTAATTAATAGATCAATTGTTCTTAAGTCATTAGCTTTCACATTCTTGTTTATTAATTACATTGTTATAATGTCTTATATATAATTATTTATTAAACATTTTCTTATCTAAATGTACATATAAAACAAAGTAATTCATTGCTTTTATTTTTTTTTTATAATTCATTTGTGGTCCAACCTGTATTTCATGATTTGTAGTTAGTCAAATTAGAAAATGAGCTGGAGCTTGATGTGCTTGGAAAATGACTCCTTGATTTTCCTCTACGGAATAAAAAATTTAAATGGAGGTCTGCTAAAAAGCCATATGTCTTCCTCCAAGAACAAACAAATCAACATTTTGTCGTGTTTGTCTATCTAGAATGTGATTTATTGCGACTATTCCCACCGACATGTTTACTTACCAGCCACGCAACTTAACTGATCACGGGCTTAGTTACTAGACTTAGTTAAGGCATGAAAGTATGACCTTTTAGAGCTTTGACAGGAAGGGGAACTCTCCCAGAAGCAGCCCTCAGTTATGAATATAATCAACAAATGCTAAACAATTATCCAAGATTTAATTCATAATGCCTAAGTTTCACCGAATTAGGCAATGTTTTTGATTAATGGCATTATTAGCGAATTAAAGTTTTTCGGGTTATTGAGTCCAAGTCTCGGTCCCAGAGCGGACATAATATTTAGTTTCTTTGTGTTCTCCCTATAGTGTATATAAGACTTGTTTTGTAGTCTTGAGACTTGAGAAACACAGGGCAATTCTTTGAGAATTTACAACGAAATATCAGTGAAAATAACAGGAACTCTCTATAATCAGTTGCTAGGGGCAGCGGTGAGAGGAGTTCCATCAATGGCAATAATAACTCTACAATTTAATTGAAAATATTGGATAGTTAAATCAAGGAGGGTAGATATTATCAATTTAATGTATCCCAATTCAACAAAAGTAAAGAAAAATGGAGATCTCAATAACATTAGTCTGGGATTTGCCATCAGAATAATGACAAAGTTCAAAGCTAACAGATACTGCATGTTATATATACCTATTTTTTTAATATTTCCCTTGCCTATAAAGTAAAAAAAAGAAGACATCTAAGAAGGCAATAATCAGATAAACAGAATAATAATCTTCTTTTCAAAAAGAACATATAGATTATTGGGTTTGAGGTGTGATTATGCATGACAAACTTTGCTTTATTAACATTGTTACACATTAGAAACCATATGATTTCAAGCCATTAAATGCAATCATGTACGGTTTAAAAGAAGAAATTTCATTTCCCTGTTCCCCTTTCGAAAAATAATAAAGCAAGAATCAAAGTTAAACCCCCAGCTTGATTCCCTATCCTCTGTAATTATTTTTCCTTTCCCCAGTACATTTTTGGTGTATGAGAATTAAGCCCTGCTACTATGAGACTATCTACAAAGACTGCTATCATGTGCATTTCTTGGTTGCTTCCGCCGATGTGTATGGGCACTGTAGTTCCAATCTGCTACCTACCAACCTTTCGAGATCTGACCAACTAGTCAACGTTAGCACGAAGATTGAAATTTAATGCGTGCAGGTTGGAAAATATTGGGATATTCACGAAGAACTTTAACAAAACAACTATACTTGCAGAGAAACCACAATTATTTTATGCAGCTAGGCATTAATTCATTAAGCAAGGGTCCGTCCTTAATAATCCCTCTATATACAAGTCCTAAACCATCTTCAGCAATAATCATATCTTTGTGGAAGTTGTTTGTAGCAGCTTTGGTCTCGGCCGGTGAATAGCAAATACTATTCATTCGTACATTAATAAAATTTACAGTATAGATGACTTGTAGAGTACGAAAATAAACCGGAAACCATTTATTTCAGTCGAAGACCTACGTCCGTATTCATATTTTTATTTGATGCATATCCGCCGCTTGAATTTTCTTCGGTGCACCTTTTCTCATAGATAATGATCTTTTAATGGAGTTGATATGATTGGAAAATGAAAAAATTTCCATGAAAGCAACAATAAAGAATTATAAAACAAATTTTGAGTCCATATAGTTATACAATTAAGTAATAAGTTCTTTTCATTGCTGTTTCGTTCAAGAGAATACAAGTCAAGTTCTCACGCGAAGAAATAAATAAAAGCTCTTTTCATTACTGTTTTGTTTTTCAAAAAAATACACGTCAAGTTCTCACGTGAAGAAATAAATAAAAGTTTTTACTTATTTTATTTAATTCGTTCATTATACATTTTAATAATTTAAAAGTAAAAGTACTAAAATTTTTATGAGTTATAATATAATTTTAGAAACTCATATATATTAGTATGTAAAATTAGTGTATTATTAGATGAGTGCATATAATATTTTCTTAATATAAAGGCAATACATTCAATTGAGTAATACATTCATTTTTTATTTTAAAAACTTAAGTGAAAAAAACTAAAATTTTAAGAATATATAAAAGATGTTTTAAAAACTTATGTATTATGTGAGAGTGTGAAATAAGCGTATTAGATGAATATACATAACATTTTCTTAATTAAAAGTATTGTGTTATTTGCACTCATTTAATATACTATTTTGCATACTCTTTTCTTTTTTTAGAGGCTTAATTGAAAAATTTTAAATTTTTAATAGGTTATAATAAAATTTTAAAAATTTATATATTATGTCAGTGTGTGAAATAAGTATATTGGATGAGTATATATAGCATTTTTTTAATTAAAAGGACAATGTTACATGTATTCATATAATACACTCATTTTACGCACTCATTTTTTTTTTTAGAGATTTAAGTAAAAATTACTAAAATTTTTATAGGTTACAATAAAATTTTAAAAACTTATATATTTTGCGAGTATGTGAAATGAGTGTATTTTATAAATGTATATAAGTTTTTTCTAATCAAAAGGATGATGATATACATTCAACTAATACACTTACATATGAATTATTTTTAAAGATTGTCCTTTCCTCTTTTGTTTTTTTTTTAAAGACTTGATACATGCAAATTTAAAAAATAATAATAGTGTTCTTGGTTGGTGTTTGTGAAAAATGTCAAATATAGGTTATTATAGGAGTAGATAGAAAAGTTTGAGAATGATTAAAGAAACAAAAGAATTAAGTCATATATATAGTAAATAAAACCAAAACATTTGATCTATATTATAAAATTAGATACTAATTAATTGAGGCTTCTTTTTTCATCCTATTGTATAATATCCATGTATATACTATTTTTTATAATGATTTAGAAAGTTTTATTCCTCTTTTAATTTGTGTAAAGAAATATATGGGCTTCAACTTTGTGTAAAAAAATTTAGGGACTTCACTTCAACTTCAACTTCAACTTTTCTTTATGCTGATCTGATAGGCTTTCAACTTTTTGTCATCGAATGAATAGGTGAGAAGGGACAAGTCAATGCGCAAAAGCCAAAGCAAAAAAATTATAATCATTCGGTAATTTATATGAATGTAATTTCCTAAGAAACTGCAAAGAGAAAACAAAGGATTATAAAATAAATTTTGGGTCCATATAGTTACACAGTTAGCTTCTTTTCATTGCTGTTTTGTTTTGCAAAAAAATACAAGTCAAGTTCTCATGTGTAGAAATAAACAAAAGCTTATACTTATTTAATAAATTAAATTATGTCTTAAGTTTTTATACTTTATAAAAATTAGAAATTTAGTTAATATCCTATAATTTATATAAATTTGATTCTTATAATATTTTAATTTGATAATCTTAACTTAATCACTAATTTTATTAATTTTTTACAATTAAAAATATTTACATGGGTGTTGATTTTGCTAAAGTAACATTGATTTTGTTGACGTAATATTAATTTTTTGACGTAACGATTTAGATTGATGAAATTAATTGTAATTATATAAATGATTTTTATATTCACACGAAATTTAAAATTTAATTTTTTTTATTTGTATAAATTTTAAAATTTAGTCTTTTTAATAGAAAAATATTTTGAATTTTTTTGGAAATTTTTTATTTTTTTAAAATATTAAATTTACTTTTGTTAATATTTTTTTTTAATTTTATTTTTAAAATTTTTTTGTATTTTTTAATTGCATTATAACCAAACAATTGACTTAGGGTGAGTTAATCTTTCCCTTTTTTTTGGTCAAGGATTGTATTGAAAAGAGTTAATTACATTTTTAATAGTTGAATTTTGAAAATATATAAAATTGATACTTAAAGATATAAAATGTATTATTTGCATCTTTTAAGTTTCAAATGATGTATTATTTTAATATAAATTTTAATATTATTAATTTAATTCATCTATTTGATATTTAATCAGTATAATTTTATTATATACATGTTATTTATTAAATAAAGTATTAAATATTTAGCAAAAATATTTATGTGGATGTCATGTGATAAAAAATATTGACTAATCTTAAACATTATTTACGGTTCAAGTAAATTAAATTTTTTTTTAATTTATATTAAAAATATATTGATAATATATGTGATAAATATATAACTTAATAATATTTATCGAATGTAATATATATAAATTGATACAATTAACGAAATTAAAATTTAGATTAACATGATATATAATTTAAAATTTTAGATTTAAATTATATATTATTTAAAAATTTAGAATATAAATTATATATTTTATTTATTTAAATATAAATTTGTACGTTTCTCTAAAGTTCAATTATCAAATACTTCGGCCCATAATGTTGCTAGGCTAGGTGGCTTGGAGGTCAGGTCCATGTGTGAGAGGGTCTCCCTGTTTCTATCACTAATGTTGATTTTTCACCAGAGTAATGAAAGAATTTCATATTTCTGATAAAAAAAATATCAAAATTATAATTAACTTTATTAAAAATATATTATTCAACAATTCAAAATATAAATGATATATTTTACTTATTTTAAATATTAATTTTTATTTTTTTTAAATTTAAGATATCAAAAATTATAATTAATTACTAAAAAAAAAATAAAACAAAACTCACTAATCCTTTATTAAAAAAAAAATGATGACCCTTGACTTAGTTTAGGCCGTTCGATCTCAATCGGTGCTTTCCAAAGTTATTCTTTTTTCTTCTCTTTTTAATTTTTTAGACAATGAATTTTCAAACAGAACTTTCGTTTAAACTTTTTCTTTTGTAAATCAAACTGAAGTTTCATTTGAACTTCAGTCCTTCCATCGATGAAGTTCTGTTGCCTTGAATTACATCCTTGACATAAACTTAGCCCCTGTTTTATTTGCAACACCTGCATATGTCAAACAAAGAATAACATGGCTGAGTCTGTGGTGTCTTTCCTTGTGGAAAGGCTTGGTGACCTTTTAATTCAGGAGGCCAAGCTGTTATGGGGAGTTCAGGATCAGATCAAGCAGATGCAAATCGAACTAAAACGGATGCAGTGCTTCCTCAAAGATGCTGACAAAAGGCAAGATCAAGATGAGAGTGTTAAAAATTGGGTTTCAGAAATCAGAGATGCTGCTTATGATGTTGAGGATGTGATTGACAATTTCATTGTCAAATTTGGATCCAAGAAAGGGGGAAGGATCCGAAAATCGATTGTCCAAGGCAAGGAATTTCATAATCTTGCATCAGAGATTGAGAGAATCAAATCTACAATCTCTGACTTGACCAGAAGTTTGCAAACATATGGAATAACTGCAAGAAAAGTAGGAGAAGGATCTGGCTTTGCATCAGAGAGGCAAAGGCAGCTCAGATGGTCTTATTCCCATCTTGTCGATGAGCATATTGTTGGGTTCGAGGAAGACATAGAAGAACTGATGAAGAAGTTGGTTCATGAAGAGGAGCGTTGTCGAGTTGTGTCTATATGTGGGATGGGAGGTCTCGGAAAGACCACCCTAGCAAAGACCTTATATCATCACGCAGATATCCGGAGACACTTTGAAGCCTTTGCTTGGGCCTATGTATCACAGCAATGCAAACAAAGAGATGTTTGGGAAGGAATTCTGCTTAAGCTTATCACCCCATCGAAGGAGGAGAAGGAAGAAATTTTGAGAATGAGAGATGAAGAGTTGGCAAAGAAGCTTTATAAAGTTCAGCAAGAGAAAAAATGTTTGATTGTAATTGATGACATTTGGACCACCGAGGCATGGGATGCTTTATACCCTGCTTTCCCTGTTGAAACAACTGTTGGTAGCAAAATATTACTCACAACCCGCAACAAGAGAGTAGCTGTGAATGCTGATCCGAAGGGGTTTCTTCATGAACCAGAGTGTTTAAATGAAGAAAAGAGTTGGGAGTTATTCCAAAGGAAAGCATTTCCAAGGAAAGACGACCCAGGTAGTTAATTATTCCATTATTCACACTCCTACACATTTAGATTGCCATAATCTTTGACTGCATAAGCCATATTCTACCACATGGAATCTGCTTTGCCTATATCTTTCTCTTGTCTGAAGCCATCCTTTGGAATTACAATGACGCTTTATATGATAATTGAATTTTAACCTAACTATTGCCTAAAGCAAGTCTTTCCTCTACCCTTTCTGGGTCGCTTAACAAAAATTTAGTATGGTTCAACAGTAGTGGCTTAATTGAATTGTTTAGATGAAGCTCAAACAGATCATATTTGAAGCAAAGTGCCATAAATATGTTCATATTTAGCTATAGCCATGTTATGACTCATATTCCTAGCCAAGCATTGGGCAAGATTAAAATCACTCATGCGCTACTTTACAGTTACAGGAAGCAAAGCAATGATCAAGATAAACAAAATCAAGAGGCTAAGTCAAAACTAAACAAGATTAAGTAGACACCAGAAGAACTTGGTAATAAAAGTCAAAGGCAACTGCTGGAGAGTTTGAGGAATATTAAGCATAAATATTTAAACCTTACCAGCCATGCTAAATAATCAAGTACATGTTTCATTTAGCTTATCTTAATTCCCCACAAGCATGCTGGATGTGTAAATATTTCAATTGCCTTTGAACATTCGTGTTCCAGTCCTAAATTTCTTTAATACTGCTTTCTCACTTTCGTTATTTGTATCTTGTCTTTCTTAGATATATAATTTGTGATAGCATATGAAGTAGCAGAGCATACACGAGAAACCTTTCTAATTGGTACTCCTTCATGAGGCAAGACAATCAATGGAATAGATAATCTTTTTTCTTTTCTTTTTTGAAGAAAAGTAGAGTACTAAACCTTGGATTTAGTATGTCTATCCTAATGATAATTTCACCCTAAACAAATAATCCAAGCCCATGTGGCAAAACGAATGATTATTAGGAAAAGCACCTTGTTATATAGTCAACGGGGCTTGGGATTTTCTATTTTTTCTTGTTTTATTTTGATTTACTTTTTTATTTTATTTTTCAGGTTTTGTAGCCAACAAAGATATGGAGAATTTGGGGAGGGAAATGGTGGGGAGTTGTGCAGGTTTACCACTGGCTCTTATTGTGCTTGGCGGACTTTTGGCAACAAAAGAAACACTGAATGAGTGGGATATGGTGCACAGAAATATCAAGTCACACTTAGCAAGATCTAAAGAGCGAGGACGACAAGCTAGACTATCTGAGGTATTGGCGTTAAGTTACCATGAATTACCTTACCAACTGAAACCATGTTTCTTATATTTGAGCCAGTTTCCCGAAGATTTTGACATACCAACAAAGAAATTAATTCAGCAATGGGTTGCAGAAGGCATTGTATCCTTGCAAGATGAAGTGGAAGTAGATGAAAGGCATGAAATCATGGAGGAAGTAGCAGAAAGCTACTTACATGACTTGATAAATAGGTCCATGGTTCAATTGGGAGTGAGGGGTTCAACAGGAACAATAAAAACTTGTCGCCTTCATGACCTTATGCGTGATCTATGCTTGTCGAAGGCCAAACAAGAAAATTTTATCCATATCATTGATCATATGCAAGGAAACAAAACTAATGGTGCTCTTGAATCTTCCACGTATTCTAGACCAGTGTCAGTAAGCAGAATTCATAGGTGTGCCATCTATTTGAGTCAAAATGTTCAAGAACCTGTTTTGCCAAAATACCAGAAAAATCCCAACCTTCGGTCCTTATTCTTTTTCCGTCCAAAAAAACATAGATTACATGACGACAGCCTTTTGAAATCTGTGTTTGACAAATTCAAATTGCTGAAAGTATTAGATCTTGAAGGAATTAAAGGACTTGAGGAGAAGTTACCAGAAGATATAGGAACTCTAATTCAGTTGAGATTTTTAAGTCTGAAGAGAACACGTATAAGAGAGTTGCCAAAATCCCTGGTCAATCTGGTTGGCTTGCAGACTCTGAACTTGCAAACCATTGATAAAGTCTCTTGGGAATCAACTGTACAAGTGCCAAATGTTATATGGAAGATGGAGCAGTTAAGACATCTATATCTTCCTAAGTGGTGTGTGAACGATACGAATAAGTTACAGTTGGCCAATCTTAGCAACTTGCAGACACTTGTAAATTTTCCTGCTAATAAATGTAATGTTAAGGATCTTCTCCTATTGACCAACCTTCGAAAACTTGTTCTGAATGACCCTAGACACTTTGAAACATTTGTCCAAATCTTTGAACCTCCAAATGAGACATTGCAATACCTCAGGTCCCTATCTTTAAAAACTGACCTTCTTTCCTTTCCTGATAAGGTAGTCGATTTAAGGCAACTACCATTTGGTTGTCCCCGTCTTCGCAAGCTTCATGTAGAAGGGAGAATAGAGAACTTACCCAAAAACAATGAATTCCCTTCATCTCTCACCAAGTTAACTTTATGGGGATCTAGACTTGTTGAAGACCCAATGGAAGCGCTCGGAAACCTGCCTCACTTAAGGTACTTGAGTGGATGGGAAGTCTTCATTGGAAAGAAAATGCTTTGCTCTAAGGATAGTTTTCCCCAACTCAAAACTTTACTTCTTCGAGGGTTGCCCAATTTTGAGGAGTGGACAATTGAAGAAGGAGCTATGCCTACTCTGAGTAGTTTGGGTATTTCTGATTGCTACAAGTTGAAGATGGTTCCAGATGGGCTGAGGTTCATCACTGCCCTCCGAGAAATAGAGATTAGGTGGATGTCTAGAGCATTCAAAAGTAGTCTTGAGGAAGATGGGGAAGATTTCTACAAAGTTCAACATGTGCCTTCCATTGTATTTTTGAACTAAGCCAAAATTATGGTAAGTGAGTCGATACCATTGATGTTAATTTGTTTATTCATTATAATGGTATATTTAATTTGCATGTGTGCAATGTCATACCAAGACCTTGTATTGGTGCATTATTTTAGTTGTATTCTATGCTTGCAAGCATTTCTTTTACTAGTTTCCTTTCACATCAAATTTTTTCAATTATACTCCATAGGACAATTAGCTCGTCTTTGTGTAGAATTTTATGAACTTTGTCAACATATCCTGGAAATAAATCCCAATTTCTTCCAGAAAAAGTTACTCATTAAGGCAAGTCTTTCTCACCCACTTTTTTGAGATTGTCACAGAGTAGTTATTGTCATTAGATGTTGCAAGAAACAAATTAGAAATTGTATTTGCAGAAGACAGGCCTGCTGAGCTTGTTTTCAAAGCTTAGAAACTGATATTGTCTGGAATGAATCCTTAAGATTGATGTGAGTTTCATTGAGAGTTTGGGATTGATTTAGGATTTATCTTTTGTTCTATTTGGATTGTAGTCTGGTCTATCTCTTTGTTGAGATCCTTGTGATCTATTATTGCAGTATCATAGCAATTCTTTCTTCTTGTTGAGTTAATGCAGTTTCATTTATCCACTAAATGAGGTAAGGAAATTCATTTGGCTCTAAAGGAAGTTCTACTTACATAGCATTTTCCACCATAATTTATTATTATTTCTTTTTGGAATAATTATCTATCCTCAAATTTGCTTCTTTAATTTCTTTGTTAAAGATTCATCATTCATTTGTACTTTTCTTGGGTCATAGAGCATGAAGTTATATATTTGATACTTAGTTGTGACAATATTGTAGATAATACTATAAAAATTGCTTCTGTAAGTTATTCACTTTGTTGACTTTGTTCTAGCGATCCATAAATAGCCAGCCATCAAATGTATAACTTTTAACAGCAAGTGCTTTGTCAAATATAATTGAAGCAAACCAAACTATTGTATTAAGAGTTCCAAAGAGAAACAATTATGCATTTCATCTGCAGCAAATTCCTACTGCTGCTAGCTAGATGTTGGCAGGCATTTCTATTTTTAGCTATCCTATCTTCAACTATATAATATAAATAATTCAAAATATCAAATTCCGGCTGCTTCTTTTAATTAACAAATCTGTGGTCTATTGTTTACTCTATTTTTCTGTTCAAATGTTCAGGAATGCATGGAATGAATGCTGTTATTTATATATGCAAATGCTTTGAAAGATGGAAGGAGCAAGAGGATGCAGAGTTCTAGGGCTGGAGCTGAAATTTTTTTTTTTACCGAGAAGGGAATAACTCTCATAAAAGTTTGTTTCTTTGTAAAAGGATCACTTGTTATTTGGGATTTTTAAGTTTTATTGCTTATATTGGTGTGAAGACTTCTGTTATTTGTAATCGGTTCATTGTGCATGTTTGATTTAAGTGCTTCTTGTTGTTGGATCAACTATTTAGATAAAATGCTTATCCATCATTTGACATAGAGAAGAACAGTGATATTTGTCAAGCATATTGAGCAGTGTTTTCTGTATGTGGTCTTAAGAACATCAAACAGAGTAGAGAAATAAAGCTTTGATAGATTTATTAATTAACAAATGGTTATGAACATTTTTCAGCATAGATGCATGTATAAACACATACTCGTACAATTCATCAGATTCTGATATAGCTAAATATCATGTATAAACACATACTCGTACAATTCATCAGATTCCTTGGAATTCAAATACAATATTACTGTATTAAAAGCATTTAATCTTGCATCACGGTAAGAACTAACCTCCTGAAAAAAATATGCTCTCTGCCTGAAGCCAACCCCTTTGTCAGCACGAGTCTCATTAACTCAGTAGGGAGAGGACAGTTAGTGGCCTAATAAAGACAAGACACTACTTCAATTTGCAATCTCACATTTGAAATAAGCAAAGCAAGAATTGAAATGCAGTAAAGAGAAGGAATGATTTTGCGTATAGTGTCCAAGATTACTACCCATAGTAAAAAGAAAGCGAAAGCAGCAATAGCACTCACCTCACAACTTAAAATATAACAAGACTTTTCAAAACCATATTAATCCTATTCAAATAACACATCAAACACCTACCCAGCAAATGCAAAAAAACAAGAAAATTTTTTTCAATTTGAAAATGACCAGTCTCCTCACAACCAAGCAATCAACTGATGAGCGTAATCGGTATTTGATATGATAGCATATGTGAGATTTACTTGTTGAGTTGTGATTTGTTCAGTCTCTTTATTTTTTTTTTTTTTTCTTTCTTCTCAACTGATTAAGTGATAATAAATTTGATTTAGCCTTGAGGAAAACCAAGACCAAATTGTAAAGATTATTTTGACATTGAAGCTTATTGGTCAATTGATATTTTTTACCAAGTACAATACTAGACTAATTTTATTAGTTCTTTCAAATTTTTGACAAATCCTTATATTTTATATTATTGGATTAAATATATGAATTTTATATAAAAAAATTATTTTAAAGAATTTTTACATGAATGAAGACCAAAGATTTCATATTATTTTGAATTTTATTTCAAGGTGTCGGTCATGATATATTTCATCGTAGAAAATGAAGAAAGCAAGTTTGAATTTAATTGAATGTTACAGTTTCATCTGATCAAGGACTTATAACTATTTCAAAGTTCGGATCAAGCAGTAATGTTCAACTTTTGGGAATCCTTTGAGTTGCTGTCATTATCTGGTCAATATAGGAAAAAATGTAGTAGGATTTGTGTATTCCAGTCAAATTTATTGATATTCTTATGTAGTGTTAATATGATCACTCGAAAGTGAATGAAAAACAGCCAAAGAGATAAGTCAGAACGATGAAATGTCAGCCCTGTATGCTTTGTGTTTCATCAAGTCTGCCAATGATGACTTGAGTCTTAGTTTGATGCAGTGGCAAAATGCATTAGCATAAATTTTGACTTACTAAAGTTGATTAAAAACATTAATAAACATGATTTAATCAATATAAGCTCGGATGTGTAAACTAGTGCGTAAACTAATTTCTGTCATCATTCCTAAGTAGCTAATCCATCCTTGATCTGCCATGCAATAAATGAAAATGACTGATGTAAGACATACTGATTGTGTTCTTTCTTTTTATTGTTGGTATAAAAAAACGCAGGAAAAAAGATTTTTAAGTGATGAGATTTGAACCCCATCAATGCCTTCCCTTAAGTATGATATAAATCAATTGAGTTAAACACTTAATTATTTTTTTCCCTTAAAAGATCTATCTGTATCCGGTTGGTGCGCCGGAATGAAGCAACAATTGCTATACGATTCCGATAAGTATTTAACTATTTTCATCGGAATTATTGCTATCTGTCTCTGATGGGTATCCACCAAATACCAAATTGGTAACAGAGCCACAAAACGATAATTCTCCGTACATACATTCACCATGAGGATCGAGTCCCTCCAATTCAGAGTCTGCTTTCTCTTGTAGCTCCAAGGCAAGCTCTAGCGTTACCTCCACCTCACCCATTGCTGGCCGTTCATTTCCCTCTTTGTGGACACAACTACAAGCAATTTCCAAGTATTTCTTGAAACATTCTGGAGCTATCCTCCCCTTGAGGTATGGATCAATAGCCTGATCAAGTATGTTTTGTTTAAACGTGGGTGATGTCCACTCATTAACTCTTACACCAAAAAGAACTTCAAACAAAATCACCCCAAACGAGAAGACATCAGACTTTTCTGTCAGTTCCCCATGCATTGCATACTCTGGAGCCATATATCCATAAGTACCCACTATTCTTGACTCCACTTTTTTGAAGGATTTTGACATGCTAGGAGGACCCATTTTGGACAAGCCGAAATCGGAAAGCTTACAAGAATATTCATCATCTAAAAGTATGTTTAAGCTTGTGATGGCACGGTGGATTACAGCATGCTTGGCTCCAGTGTGAAGGTAATGTAGGCCACGTGCTGCACCAATACATATCCGTAGCCTATGTTTCCAAGCAAGTGGAACATAGTCCAGATTCCTATTGAAAAAATTAGCAAGAGACCTTCTGCTCATGTATTCTAAGACAATGAGCATCTCATTTTGCTCAAGGCAGATCCCGATGAGAGAGACGAGATGTGGGTGGCGTAACTGGCAAAGCATCTGTACCTCATTTCGGAAATCTCTAACTTCGTCTAACGATCTGCTTTGGCAGTGTTTGACAGCAACCATTGTTCCATCATCGATAGTACCTCTGTAAGTAGTCCAAAATCTACCTGCACCAATAACAGAGTCTGGATGAAAGTTGTTGGTAGCAGCTTTGATCTCGGCTAGTGAAAATTGACGGCATATGTCCTCTGGAAGGGCTGAACTTTGTCTAAAAGTGGAGTTCTTTTTTTGCTTCAAACCTTTGAAGAAGCCCAGAAGAGAACAGAAATGATACATCATAGTGGAAGGTGAGGATTTAGTAGCAGTTGAAGAGAAGCGATTTACTAGAAAGGAAAGAAAAAAGAAGAAACTGTTTGAAATTTGATTGTTTTTTGCTGCCTTAATTCATATATTGAATTTGTTGGACTAGAAAGATTAAACCACAAGTTCTTTTTGGTCATTTTATGAGCCATTATTCTTTAATTTCCTGGCTGCTTCTTTATAACAATTCAAAAATTGAAGTTCATTAATACGGTAAGAAATGAAAGCGTGCTGGTAGGGGACCACGGCTACTATTCACGAGTCAATAAGGGAAGTAATGAGTTTGGTGCTAATTTGTTTAATTGTCACTTCGGTGAACTTTCGTTGGCATTTCGTGGCAGCTTCTCACGTACCTACCCTGGCAGGGAGCGAGTTACAACAAGTCAAAGGGATCAATATAATACTCTCTCTCTTTTTTTTTCTTTATAAATATTTGACTTTCGTGAAATTTAAAGGAAAAAAAAATTGATTTCAGTATTATATTTTATATTACAGTTTTATTTTGTTTATAAAATCGATGACTTTTAATGTTAAAAAATATTTGAATATAAAAAAGTAAGAAATAAGTATTAGAAGAGGAACATAATTTTATGACATTAAAAAAAAGTACAAAAAAAATAAGACAGATGAAAATTACTTTAATTTAAGTAAGTTAAAATTTTATTTAATGTTGTATATAATTGTTTTAATATTAATAAGTGGTTCTCAAGTAATTTTTTCTTTGTGGACACTAGGGATATATTCTTAACTATATATATATTTTTTCTTTTGCTTAAATTAGATAAATTAATTACCAACTAATCTCCTGCAACAACAAAGTTGCAGAGAAACAAGCATGACCTAACAGTATCCTAAGTAAGATTAGTACTAAATTTGTAAGCTACAGCTGCTTTGAGAAGTGTTTACATTCTCTCTTCATATTGCAAGAAAGCTTTAGCAAACTAATACAACACAAAAAAGCGCTCTTTAGTGAATTTGTGAGGTTCTTTGCCCAAGTTTACGTTGAGGGAACCATTAATGAAATCACAAAGAAAACAAAATTTTGATGCTGGACTCCATATCTTTATTACACAATGAACAAAACAGTACTGTTCATATTTAAAATCAAACACCAAGCTTATTATTCCCATTTAAAATTGAACTCCAACTCCCAAGCAAGTTTCTTTAACTTCAACTCAGAATCCAATACAATGTTCACCAAAGCTTCACGTGGTGAATTTCATCCCTATCCATAGCAGTATATTAATGTTATCTCTTGCTATTTACGATACGCAATTCGAAAATTTAAAATTTAATTTTAGACAAATTAAGAGTTTAATGTTGATTTGAAGGTTAATTGTAAAAGTAAGTTTTATATTTGGGGTTAATAATGCTATTATCCTTACCTAACTCTGGTTGGTTTAGCTAGAAGTAGATTTTGATAGCAAGTGCTCAATTTGTTCTGTTTAAAACTAACCATTGTATTGATAAGTGGATCTGGAATAAATTCAAAAGGTTGTGCATGAAAACAAAATTTCATTTATATTCTAATCAAAATTTAATGTTGTATGGACGGAAAGATGAATTAATTGAAACAAATTCCAAAGATTGTGAATGAAAAAAATCGAAATTTTATATTACAAATGAAAATGAAAAGGTCAAAGATTAATGATGTAATTTACTATTACTTTTAAAATATTCAAATCATATATTGTACCTAATATCGAATAATGAAAATACTTTTAAATTGAAGATAAGGTAATTTTACTAGTAAAATTAGTTTTTCAGCTCGCATGGTGGGCCTGTAGTTTCTAGTAAATTTATAAAATCAAAATTTCTCTTCTGGAATGATATGTCCTATAAATTGCATTAACAACTTTCTGTGAATTTTTTTTTATTAATTTTTAATAATTGTTGAACTTTAAAGTCTTTCAGGTAAATACAATAAGAACTTCTTAAATTGGTAGTAATTTCAATTCATTTAGTCCAACGATAGCAGGAAAACCAACTTCAAGAAACAAACTAAGCTGTTCAAAAAACTAATAAGCAAAAGAAACAGGGAAGAAAGCAAAGCAGGAATCCAAAAATTGCATATTTTTTGAATGTGACTTCTCAAAGGTCGTATGGAAGGAAGTCTTGCAACTTTGTCAACGTTGCAGAGAATTAGTCAGCTAGGACGGTGAGTTGCAATGGGCAGTGGAGAAGCTAAAGGGTAAATCCTTAATTTCCAATATATTATGGATCGCAGTGTGTGTTTATATTTATCATGTATGGAGATAGAGAAACAATAAATTATATAAAAAATTGTAGTCTGCAGTAGTTTTTCATAAAAGCTCTTGGTCATATTAAAAAGGTTGTCTGATTGAGATTAACATGATTAACTCATGCAATCATTGGCACAGACTGTGTTAATAACAACGTTTCAATAGCTTGAGGTCTAAACAGCTCTACTCTTGGTGTTTGATTATTTGTATCCTATTCTTTTCTTCTCTTCAGGATTCATGTGCATTCTGTCTTCTTTTTTTTTTGGAAAGAAAACTCAGTAGGCACATTCCAAACACAGCGTCAAAAGAAGATAAATGCAGTGGCCCCTTCAGCAATGTATAGTGGCTGCATCATTTGGCAGTATCATGAACTCTCAAGCTTCTTGCTTTGCAATTATGTTATAGCAGACCATGTCAAGCAAACTTCAGTAAAGAGTAGGAAAAGAAGTGCTTGAATAGAGTTTCTCTACCTAATTGATGGTTCCATACTCTTTAGAACAATCATCAAATCTAACTATAAATTGAAGAATTGCATCATAACGTTCAGCAAAACAAGTCTCATTGAAATCAAAGGAAAGAAAAAGCATATATAAAACACAGAATAAAAACAAGCTAAAAAAAAAAAGGCAGATTTATGAACTCCATTTCCCTGTTGCAGAATAAACAAGTACATTTACATTGGAAAGTTAGCTTAATTTCCTCACATGATCACTTGCAATCTATTCAGTGTTATTAGTCCCTGTATATTCAATGAATGACGATGAATCCAGAATTCCAGTATCACTTTGTACACCAAAACTGTCAACAGTAGAACTGGACTCAGGTACGGAAGCACTAAACAATACTTCTTCATACATATATTCACCATGAGGAGCGAGATGCACCGAATCAGAATCTGCTTTCTCTTGGAGCTCCAAAGCAAGCTCTAGCATCACCACCACTTCACCCATATCAGGCCGTGTATTTCCCTCCTCACAAGTACAACAATAAGCGATGTCCATGAATAACTTGAAACACTCTGGAGCTATCCTCCCCTTTAGATATGGATCTATAATATTACAAATGGTTCCTCCTTCTATGGACCGACGGGCCCAATGAGCTAGAAGTACTAAACCCTCGTTTAAAAGTTCATCTACTGCCTTTCTCGCACACAATACTTCAAATAAAACAACCCCAAATGAGTACACATCGGATTTTTCGGTCAGTCCATCTCCTCTGGCATACTCTGGAGCCAAATAACCAAAAGTACCCTTCAATGAATCTATTTTTTCCAAAGTTTTTGACTTTCTATGGGAGCGCATCTTGGACAACCCGAAATCCGAAAGCTTGCAAACCCATTTATCATCCAAAAGAATATTGGCGCTCTTGACATCACGATGAATTACTCCTTGCTTTGCTCCAGTATGTAGGTAATGTAACCCACGAGCTGCACCGATGCATATCTCTAGCCTCTGCTTCCATGGGAGTGGATTGTTAGCAGAATCATTTAGATGATCACGGAGTGTCCCGTTTCTCATATATTCATACACAAGGATCATCTCCCTGTTATCAGTGTAGAACCCTATAAGAGTTATGAGATGTTGGTGACGCAGCTGGCTGAGCAACTGCAATTCAGTTTGGATCTCATGCCATCCATCTGATGAACCTCGATTAGAGCGTTTGACAGCAACAACCAAGTTCCCATCATAGAAAAACCCTTTGTACACATATCCCAAATAACCTTTGCCAATAATCAAGTTCTGATGAAAGTTTTTGGTTGCAGCTTTGATCTCGGCTAGAGAAAATTGACGGGCTAATATTTCCCCAGGAAGAGCCGCAGTATTTCGTAACTTAGCCTGCTTTTCATTTCCCTCACTTGAATCCGATTTTCTATTCCCTGCTGTTTTTGTAAAGAAATTGAAGAAACTTGAAAGAAAACGTGAAGGATCTCCCATGTTTGAAGCAGAGAACGAGAAAGAAGGAGTAGGTGTGGATTGGATTGATTTTTGTGGTGTTATCTCATCAAGGATAAATGTTGCTTGACGTTGAGTTACTTTTATCATTCATATAGTGTGAAACGTAACACCACCGAAAGTAAGGGTCCTACTAATTTACTTTTAGATGGGCGATAAAATTAGTTGGAATGAAATTAAAAATAATAATAAAATTTATTATAATTATAATTATAATTAAAAAATTTTAATAAAATATTTATGTTATTTTAATTTTATTAAAATTAGTATTTAAATTTAATTAAAAACATAATAAATTTAATCGTATCATATAAAAATACCATAAAATATAAATGGGAACTAAAAAAAATGAAATCTTGTAATCATTGATCTCTGCAACCTAAAAGTGATTCCCAACTTTCATTCTAAACTAAAACAAAACCACGCGTTTTCAACCCAAAACAAAAGGTTAGGGAGGGAAGTCACAATCAACAATAAAGCTACCTACGATTTAGGGCCCCGTTGGTTCCGCTTTTAAGGCCACTGCGGGACAATTAAAGATATTTCGCAGCTAAAAAATGTAATGAAAATTTTCAATTGCACCACGGCCTTTAATCGCCGTTAGAGCCAAAGAGACCAGCAGATATTTTTAATTCGCGATTGAAGAAAAAAAAATCTTCAGATATTTTTATATATGACTCAATTCTACATTTTTTTTATTCAATCAATTTGATAAACTTTAAATTTAAAAATGAGTAAATAGCATATCTAATTTTTAAATTTTAAGTAAAATTTTATTTTAGTTTTTAAATTTTAAAAAACTTTAATTGAATTATCAATTATTGAAATATGTATTAATATATATTTTTTATCTGTTCAACCATTTAAATTAATAAAAAATCTCACAATGATATGATAGATAATTTTTAAAAATTTAAATCTATAAAATTTTAAAATTAACTTATACATATATAATTAAGAAATGTAAAATTAAAAAAGAAAAAACCTAAATAAAAATCCAATTAAAACTTGATTTTGTTTTTTCTTTTTTTCTTTACTCTCTTCTCCATTCCTTTTTTTTAATCCCTTTTTCCTCTAACGGCCAAGAGATGGCCAACTATGGCCCTCTTAATTCTTACACCGAAAGCTAGAGATCAATAACAGCTCTACCTTCGTTAGATGAAATGTAAGAGATCAGATTCGATACTGTTAGAACAACCCTTCTCCAGTTGAGATTATGGCAATCTTTCTCTTCTATTTTCTCTTTTGTTCTCTCTAAAATTAAAAAGAGGAAAGTAAGAGGAAGTCGAGAGAAAAAAATTTGATGAAATCATTTTTATTTATTTCGGATATGAGTGATGAGTTAATGGCATTGGTTGATATTCAAGATGACAAAGGTAGCCTTTCATTTTTATTTTATGGTGTCTTGTGTTGAAATTTTATGAACTCTTCTTACTAGTTATAAAATGGAGTTTATTGATTATAGGAAACTCAGATAATTTATCTTTGTTTTTATATTAAAAAAATTAAATCCTGTGAAGAATTTGGGGTTATCTTATAATTCTTTTTATTAGTAAAAGTATACATGAGCAATGAATTGTTACGAATTTGTGCTAAATTATTTCATGAACTAATACATGTGTTGAGGTAGTTTACATGTATTCTACTAACCGGTGAAAAGCAAATCTTGTTAAGTTAGTTTAATATTGTGTCCTTAATTGTGTTATTTTTTAATTTAGGGTTTCTTTTTGTTTTTAATTCCATATTTTTTAATTACACATATTTAAGTTAATTTTAAAATTCTATGTATTTAAATTTTTAGAGGTTACATGTCATGCTAAGTGTAATTTTCTATTAAATTAAACAATTTAATGGATAGAGAGATTATATTGATATACATTTGGATAATTAAAAATTTGATTCGAATTTTTTAAAATTTAAGAATCAAAATAGAATTTAACATGAAATTTAAGATCACGGATGCTATTTGCTCATTTAAAAAGCCTAAAAAAAGCTTGTTGGAGTCCAAATATTTTATATTGCTTCCTATCCTCATTTATATTATTTTTTATTTCTTTATTGTTTTTTATTGTTTTTTCTTATTTATTTATTTTTTTATCAATGTTTATAAAAAGCTTTTAATATTTTTACCACTTGTGTAATAAAGTAAATTATTTAAAAAATAAATCATATAAAATTATTATTTTTATTAATAATTTTTAATTATTTATTAACTAAAAAAACTAAATATACAATAAAATTTATTGTATAAAAATTTTTAATTTAATAAATAAAAATAATTTTAATAAATTTTAATTATTTATTAACTTCTCAAATATATATTATAAATTTTATTATATACAAATGTTAATTTAATATCTTTAATGACAATTTTTTTCTTTTAATTATATTTCAACTTATTATTATCATTACATTATATTCAAATAAATATCTTACTACTGATTTTAATTTCATTATTATAATATCTAATGTCACCATCATATAATTAATTTTATTATCACTATTACTTTTAATCTCATCAAAAATTAATGTCACTGTCATTTAAATAGATTCATTTGCATAAATTCATTTATTAAGTCTCATATATGCATGTATACCAGTAAAAAATAAAGATAATTGATTTGAGAATATGGAAACCTCAAATGTCACTAGTTATCAAACTTGACATGACTATAATTGTGCAAAGTGAGAATGGCATTGGAATATGTAAAGCCAATGATTAATGGGTGTTTTGTCTGTTTGGCATGTTCTTTCCTATAAATAAGCCCTTTTTGAAATACGTTAGTGGATTCTCAGGTTTTTGTCCATTCTTGACCATTGCATAATGTTATTTTATGGTGGTGGCATGGTTTTTATATGATAAGCAAAAAAACTTCAATCCAATTAAATTAATAAAAGTAAAATCAAATGATTAATCAATTACATAAGAGATAATAATTTAATATGATTCGATCAAATTGATTTATATCCGTAGATAAAAAAAAAAGATTAACTAATTATAGAGAATTATAAACATATAACTCATATTAATTAGCAATCAATACCCATAAACTCTTTTAATCTACTATAGTTCTATGAATTATTTTCAACTTAAACAAATACAAACTCATATATACTCATGCATCCATATTCATGTGGACCGTCATAGTCTCTTTTAATCTATCCCAATAAACACACCCATACTTATGTGGACTTTCTCAATCTCCTATAATCCACTCAAATATACACACTCATAAAAATGTTAATTTTCGTTAATCTTTGTCTATCTCACAAAATCCTACAACTCTCTTATATATTTTTCTCATTTCTAATCCTATACAGACTCCATCTATTTATAGGTATATAAACTTGTCTATTAACAATTTCTTTCCTCTTAAGTTTTTTTTTTGTAAGTCAAACTTACTAATTAAGAATCTTTTTCCTTTAGAGTTTTTCTTTTGTAAATCTTCTTATCCATCAAACAATATTTAACCAATCTCAAACAACTCTTTTATGGGATTTAAGTCACTATTCTCAACAATCTTCACCTTGACTCAAATTACATCAAATCATATGTTTTCATGCTAGACATAGTTGGCTCACTTGCAATGGAAGTCTCACAATCATCTTCTCTTATATGTCTTCATGCTTCATACAAACCAATCTTTAAAACACGAACTCAAACTTCTTCTTTGAATTGAGCTCCTCTAGGCTTGCCTCTTTTTATGTTTCTAACCTTTAGCTCTGACACCACTTGTTAGGCAAAAAACCTCAATCAAATCAAGCTAACAGAAGCAAACTTAAACAATTAATCAATCATTCAAGAGACAGTAATTTAACGTGATTCAGTCCAATTGACTTATATCTATAAATAAGAAAAAAAGATCCACTAGTTATAAAAAATTACAAACATACAACTCATATAAATTAACACTCAACAATCGATACTCATAGGCTCTCTTAATCTACTCTAGTCCTATAGAATATTCTTAACTCAAACAAATACAAACTCATATGCATTCATGCACCTATATCCATGTAAACTATCTCAGTCTTTTTTAGTCCATTCCAATATATACATCCATAAAGACCTTAATCTCCATTAGTCATTGTCTATTCCGTAAAATCTTACAATTTTTTTACATCTTTTTTTCATACCTAATCTTATACAAACTCTATTTATTTATAAATATATAAACTTACCTATTAAGAATCTCTTTCTTTTTAAAATTTTTCTTCTACAAATCTTTTTGTCTAATAAACAATATCTAATTAATCACAAACAAATCTTTTATGAGATTTAAGTCACTATTCCCAACATTACATTCATGAATTCAATCCATTTGAACGACTTACACGCTCACGACTGTTTGGTGGAGCTGCTGCTACTTGTTAGCAGTTCTCCGCAAATGATGCTGCATCGCTGATGAATGCTGGGATTGTTTTTCTGAAAGTGCTATTCTTTATTAGCTTTGATTTGTTAAGTCTTTACTATTTTGTACCTTTTGTTTAGGAATTAATCAAGGTTTACCCTCTTACTTCAAAATATAGGCGTGCAATATTTATTGGCTTTTTTTTTTAATACTTTAAGATTAGTAGAATCCAAAGCTAATTGAGAGGCCTGGCCAAGGGTTTTGGATGGCTTATTGCCATATAGAGCTACTATATAGTACTACTAGTATAATTAATTGTAAAAATTGTATTTGTGCAATGTCTCAGAGAAGTCATTGAATTGGGAAAGGATTTTGCATGTTGTTAAAGACTCTTGTTTCTTGTAGCTGGTCCAGTTAGCTTCTCTCTATATGACTGTTAATTTTGTACCGTTTGATTTTAGTTTGCTTGGCAAGAAAAATTAACAACTTAAGAGCAATATTAGTAATTAGTAAACTCGCAAAACAAAATTGTAACAGTTTTCAGGGTTAGTGCTTCGAACAGGGAGGTCAGTGTATTGACCAAACACTCCTTGTCTTTGTAACATTTTATTTGGATTTCACAATGTAGAACTCTTGGTCTTCTTTTAATGGTCGCACTGTAGAACTCAATGAAAGAGATAAGATAGGAGAGGCGTAGCTGGCAAAGCAACTGCACTTCAGTTTGAAACTAATCTTGATTTTTTTTTTTGCTCTTTTCAAACATTTGATAGTTGCATTTAGGGTCCCATTATCGATCATCCCTTTGTATACATGCCCAAAACTACCTTGATAAATAACCATGTTTTGATGGAAGCTGTTGGTAGCAGCTTTGACTTCAGCTAGTGAAAATTGACGAGATAGTTCCTATATTGGAAGGGCGGATTTCTTTCCCTTGGTAGATTTTGCATTTTTTCTTATTTGGGATTTTATGCTGCCAAATGTTTTGATAGAAATTCCACAGAAACTTATAACAGAGTTTCAAGGGTCTCTCACAGTAAAAGACAAGGCTAGTGAAGTTAAACAAGGAAGAGAGATCACAGAGGGAACATTTTGACTTTGATTGAATGGATGTTGTGGTTTACTCGTTGAAGATAAATTCATACTGCTGCTTATTCTGCAAGAAATCAATCACTGTTAGGCATTTTGAGAGTCCCTCTTGTCATCCGAAGGCTCACTAAAAGGGATTGTACTCCATTAATTGAAAAAGGTCACTGGTAGAATTTATAGTTGGGCTGCAAAATTTTATCTTATGCAGGCAGGCTTCAATTTTTTCAATCAGTTTTGTTTAATCTCCAGACCAATTTGTGTAGGCATTTTATTCTTCCCTAGAGTGTCTTGAATAAGATTAACCAACTTTGTTTTAAGGTTTTTGGACTGGACAAGATAATTCTGCTAGAGCTGCTCGAACTAGTTGGCAAATAATTTTTGCCATCCTAAATCTGAATGAAGGCTGGGACTTAAATTTTCTTACTTGGAACAAAGTCTATATGATTCAGCACATTTGGTCTTTGCTAACAAGGGTTGGATCACTACACATTGCATGTGTAATACCCATTAAAAAAAATAAATTATTTTTTAAGCATTTTTATAAGTGAAGGGACTCTTTAATAAAGAATGAGAAACACAAAAAACCTATTGATAAATAACCTAATTTTTTTTAATATAGTTAACTTATTCTGTTTTCGATCGAAGGAAAAATAAAAGCTTAGTTCTCATTTCTTTTTTTTTTCTTTTTATACAAAAGAGATAATGAAGGATTCCAAGTGAGGGGTAACAACAAAATCTGTAAAGAGAATTGTCTGTTAAAGGTGAGTAAATAATTTTATTCAATTTTGGAGTATTGATTATTAAGTTTGGATGTGTAGTTTGTAATCGAGGAACTCTAAAATTTTAAGGTTTCATTATCCCTCTTCAGGATTACTTTGAGTAAATAATTTAGACTTTAATTAGGGTCTAATTAAGTGTTGAGAAAGTTTGTAATGTGATTTTATTGCTATAAAAATAGGAAATAGAAATTTGATGGGAATAGAAAGGAAAATTTTTTTGTTTCCTATGAACCCTAATATGAACTTTGGTGTTTACAGTTATAGATTAAGATTATATTCTATATTAAAAAATTAAATACTGCTATGATTATTATATATCATTGAAAAGCTTGCTAAATTTACTTTCCAATGAAATAAAAGGAAGTCAATTCTGAATTTTTTATGAAGAGTAGTTTAATATTTACTTAAAGATGTGCAGGCTACCTAGTAGCAGCAGCAAAGAGGAATTTCGAAATTCCTCTTTATTTTTATACAAGGATTTATAGATTAAGCCATATATGTTTGAAAAGCTTATTGAGTCTACTTTCCAAAGAAATAAGCAGAATTGAATTTGAAGTTTCCTAGGAATAAATACGTAATTTTTATTAGAAGGTGTACAGGCTGTCTGGCAGCAGCATCTGACATAGATTGCAAAAATTAATATAATTAATCCACATGGAATCACGAGATGGGTCATATATGGTTAGAAAACTTATCGAGTCTAGTTTCTAACACATTAAAAAGATTTTAATTTTGAATTCGATATCTTGAGATATGGTCATTTTAGAGAAAGTAGCACATGTTGCCAAAATTAATTACTTGAGTTAATTCTTGTTTAACTTAATTGTTTTGGTATAAGTGGTCTCAAATGAGTTGATTAATTACTGTTATGTTGCAATTATCTTGAATAAGCTGTTAATTATTTTGGAGAAAAACTAGGTGGTGGAATCAAAATAAGGTAAATAGAATCTCACTTATTTTGCTTGTTTTCAAATCTATGTATATATGTATGTTTCTAAATGAAAGAATATTTTATTTCATTATTTTCAATGTATGAAAATAGGATCAATCATATGATTATTTTGTAGTTCTTTACATAAATAATGGATTATGCTTATGAATAAAATGAAAAAATGATTTATGTTTAAAAAATGATTTAATAATAGCTACATTTTTACATCATTAGGAAGTGAGATCATCGACATTGGAACTAGTTTTATGGCTCTGGCTAATGGGTAATAGTAGTTAGCATAGACATGATCATACAGCATTACTAACGAGTTATAGTAGTTAGTGTAAGGCTCTTACTAGTAGGTTATAATAGTTAGCAATAATCATGAGGATGAAATTATTAATACAGCTAATGTCACGAGTTATAGCATTGATTGTAACTAATGATAAATGAATGATAATGATGATTTATGATGATTTTCACATATTGATCCATGATTTGGTAACATGTTTTGATTTTGATTTATGATATATGAATACTTGATAGAATGCTAATTTTTGAATTATTTTTGA
Source organism: Durio zibethinus (assembly GCF_002303985.1). The sequence continues at coordinate 13,936,032 of NW_019167893.1, forward strand.
TATTATGAGTTGATTAATGTTTTTAGAATGATCTATACAGTATATATGAAAACGATGTTTGATTTGGTAAGATATGTGAGCTTATATTTGCTGAGTTGTAAATTACTCATTCCCTATTTTTTTTTTTTACAGATGGTATGAATGATAAGTATGATTAGTCTTGTAAAGAGCTAGAAGAATCGAGCATTGGAGAACTACTTAGAGAATAAGATTTTATAAAGTATTGTTTCTTATAGTTGTAATACTCGATATTGAACCTTTAAAGACTTGTTATTTAGCTATTAAAACTTTTTGAAAACCTTATTTTATTTGAAAATTTTTCAATGGTTATGGATTAGGCTTCGTATTGCTTTAGCGTTTTACTTTAAAGTAATATGATCATGTTATGTCTCGATCTTGGGGCATGACATAAAGTGGTATCAAAATCAAGGTTTAAAATCTGGGAAAGGAAAGAACCGAGTTATAGTTAGTGTAGAACTTAAGTATTCTTAGCATTTACGCTAATAAGATTTTAAAGGTTGGTCAGAGGAAAAGAACTGATAGGAGAAAGAAGAAATCTGAAACTACTAATGTTCGATATAAGCAAATTAATATTGAAAACGCTTTTAATGCTTCTATAACGTAAGATGATTTGGTTAGGGTGTATTAAATGGTGTCTAATTTGGTTTAACAATGACAGCAGACACAAGAAATTTTGCAACAATGTGAGACAACTTATGAACGATTTTGGAGGGTTAACCCACCTCAGTTTAAAGGTGGCTCTAATCCTTTGGTTGTAGAAGCTTAGGTTAAAGAGTTAGAAAAATTCTTTAAGGTGATGCAAATTTCTAAGGATTTAAAGTTGAGCTTGGCTATCATTTAACTAAAGGAAAATGTTGAGTACTAGTGGGATACTATAATTCCCACATTTGAAGATTTAGGTGAGCTTCTAACTTGGAAAAAGTTTAAAGAAATTTTATTTGATCAATATTTTTTAGAGTTAGTGAAAGTGAAGAAGGAGAATGAGTTTTTGCAATTACAACAAAAGCATGATATGTCTGAAATGTAGTATGCCAACAAGTTTAATAAGTTGGGATATTTTTGCACTCGCATCATTGACTTAGATAAGAATAAGGCAATATAATTTGAGTATGGATTGAAGCCAAGTATTCGATCTTGTTTGTCTTCTCACATAATTGATAGTTACAAAGATGTGTTATAACGAGCATTAAAAATTGAGTCAGACATGAAAAGATATGAGCAAGAGAAAAGTGATAAGAAATGCCCGAAGTTTAAGAGAGATTAGAGTAATTGTCAAAAGAATGAAAAGAAAACATAAGTAAGAAATGAGGGATGAAATCTGGTACTAAGCTCGAAAAATACAATTTTTACGAGTTGTTTCATTCTTAACCATGTTTTAGGAAAGTATGAGTTTGCTTTGAATGTGAGAAATATGGGCATATTGCTTGAGATTGCCCAAACAAGAAGAATGATGCTATTAAAGCTAAACCAATGGAACAACCACAAAAGAAAAATGCTTGAGTTTCACTTTAAATCACCAGGATGCTAATGCAAGTGACAATGTGGTGATAGGTACTATTCCCATTAATCATGTCAATGCTAATGTTTTATTTGATTTCGGTGCCTCTCATAGCTTTGTATCTATCAAGTTTGCTGCATCTTTGAGTATTGAACTTGAAAAGTTGAATGAGCCTTTATATGTTGCTACTTTTGTGGGAAAAATTATGTGTGCTAATACTATTTATAGGAATTGTGTTGTACACATAGGGGGTTGTGAACTACTAGTGAACTTAGTGCAGTTAAAGATGTAAGAATTTGATATGATTTTAGGGATGAATTGGTTGTCTATACATCATGCATTTATTGATTACTATGGAAAAAGAGTAGTGTTTCATTGTCCAAGACAACTAGAACTTATATATAAACGTAATCATTTGAGCCCTCCATGTCGGGTAGTATCAATCTTAAGTGCCATGCAATCTTTAAAGAAAGGGTGTCAAGGCTACCTCACCTATGTGAAAAACACTCAAATGAATGCAAACTCACGATTAGATGATATTTCGGTTGTTAGAGATTTTTTTGACGACTTTCTTGGCTTGCTTGGCTTGCATCCTAATTGAGAAATTGAATTTGAAATCAATCTTATCCCTGGAACTAGACTAATATCTAAGCCTTTTTATCATATAGCTCCATCTAAGTTATGTGAACTAAAGGTACAACTTCAAGAACTATTAGAGAAAAAATTCATTCGTCCTCTTATGTCACCCTATAAAGCTCTTGTGTTGTTTGTTAAAAAGAAAGATGGGAGTTTGCGCTTATGCATTGATTATAAGGAGTTAAATAAAGTGACTATGAAGAATAAATATCCTCTACCTCGAATCAATGACTTGTTTTATCAGTTACAAGGAGCAAAGGTCTTTTCAAAGATTAATTTGTGATCTAGATATCATTAGTTGAAGATTAAGGTAGGTGATATACCCAAAACTGCTTTCCAGACTAGGTATGGCCATTATGAATTTTTGGTTATGCCTTTTAGATTAACAAATGCACCTGCTGCATTTATGGACTTGATGAATAGAATCTTTAAGTAGTATCTAGATTAGTTTGTTATTATTTTCATTAATGACATTCTGGATTATTCTAAAAGTGATGGGGAACATAAAAAATATTTGAGGATTGTATTACAGATCTTGCGAGATAAATAACTTCTTGCAAAGTTTAGCAAATGTGAATTTTGGTTAACAAGTGTTGCTTTACTTGGCCATGTTGTTTCTAAAGATGGGATTTAAGTTAATCCAAACAAGATTGAGGTAGTGGTAAATTGGCCTCGCTCGACAAATGTGATAGAAATAAGAAGTTTTTAAGGCTTGGCAAGTTATTATAGAAGATTTATTGAAGGGATTTCTCAAATTGCTATGCATTGACTCATTTAACTAAAAAATGAGCAAAATTTGAATGGACTAAAGAATATGAACAGAGTTTTAAAGAGTTAAAGCAATGATTAGTGCTAGCACCTATCTTTACCCTACCTTTTATGTTGGCAATTTTACCATTTATAATGATGCTTCAAAGAAGGGGTTAGGTTGTGTATTAATGCACAATGATAGGGTAATTGCTTATGCTTCTAGGCTATTAAAACCCTACGAATAGAATTATCCAATTCATGACTTAAAATTGGCCGTCATTGTGTTTGCTTTGAAAATATGGAGACATTATTTGTATAGGGAGCCTTGTGCAATTTATACAGATTATAAGAGTTTAAAGTATTTGTTCACGCAAAAAAAGTTAAACATGAGACAGAAGAAATGGTTAGAACTAATAAAAGATTATGATTTGACCATTAATTATCATCTAGGCAAAGCTAATGTAGTCATTGATGCTTTTAGTAAAAAGTCCATTAGAAGTATGGTTGCTTTGATAACTTCACAACCAAAATTGTTAGAGGAACTTGATGCGTAGCAAATCGAGGTGACTATACAAGGAAAATGTGTTGTTATAGCTAGTTTGTTGGTTCAATCAACTTTGATTAAAAAGATAAAATTGGCACAAAAAGAAGATAGTGAGTTAAATAGAATTAAGAAAGATGTCCAAAATGGTTTGTGGTCAGAGTTTAAGCTTCATAAAGATGGCACCTTACACTTTGGGAATAGGTTATGTGTACCAAATGATTTTGAGTTGAAACAAGAGATCTTGAAGGAAGCACATGGATTTCAATTCATTATACATCCGAAAGGCACTAAGATGTATAAGGATTTGAAAGAAAGTTTTTGGTGGAATAACATGAAACGTGAAATAGCTCAGTTTATGTCCCAATGTCTAGTGTGTCAACAAGTTATGGTAAAACACCAAAGACCATCAGGGTTGTTGCAACCTTTAGAGATATTGAAATGAAAGTAAGAGCACATTTTTAAGGATTTCATGATGGGATTGCCTAGGTCATTGAAATGGAATAATGCAGTATGGGTAGTTGTTGATAGACTCACTAAATCAACTCATTTTCTACCTATCAAGTTGACTATTCCACTTGATAAACTAGCAAAATTGTACCTAGATGAAATTATCCGATTACATAAGTTCCAGTGAGTATTGTGTTAGATAAAGATTCTAGATTTATCTATAAATTTTAGGTAAGCTTGCAGTAAGCTATGGGGACAAATTTGAAATTGAGTACAGCCTTTTCACCCTTAGACGGATGGACAAACAAAGAGAATGAATTAGATTCTAGAAGATATGCTTCGAGCAAGTGTGATTGATCTAAAAGGTAGTTGGGATAATTACTTACTTTTAGCAGAGATTGCTTATAATAACAGTTACTAATCCAGCATTAGAATGGCTCTTTTTAAAGCCTTGTATGGTAGGAAACGTAGATCCCCTTTATGTTGGGATGATGTTGGGGAGAGAAAATTTCTAGGGCTAAAAATGGTGCAACTGACTGTGGAAAAAATCAAGGTGATTAGGGAGAGACTTAAAGCAACATAAAATTGTTAAAAGTTAGGCAAACAAGAAAAAAAAAAGAGTTGAAATTTTGACAAAAGGACTATGTCTTTTTAAAAGTGTTACCCACAAAAGGTGTTATGAGATTTAGGAAGCAAGGAAAGTTAAGCCCACATTATATAGGATCGTTTGAAATTCTCGATAAGGTGGGAGAAGTTGCAAATAGGATAGCCTTGCCACCTCAGCTATTTGGTGTGCATAATATTTTTCATGTGTCCATTTTGAGAAAACAAGTATCTGACCCAAGCCATATGGTAAAGTATAAACCTTTAGAAATTCAAAAAGATATAACATACTTGGAATATCCTATCCGAATAGTTAATCGAAAAGAGTAGGTCTTGAGGCATAGAACTATTCATTTTATAAAAGTTCAATGGAGCAATCATACACTAAAAGAAGTAACTTGGAAAATGAAAGATGATATAAAGAAATGGCATCCTCAGTTATTTGAAAATAAAGGTAAATCAAGTTTCGAGGATGGAACTTTTTATAAGTTGGGAAGAATGTTCTCATAAAAAAAAGACTATTTTTTAAGTATTTTTATAAGAAGAAGGACTCTTTAATACAGAATAAGAAATGCAAAGGACCTACTGATAAATAACCTAATTTTTTTAATATGGTTAACTTATTCTATTTTTGGTTGACAATTAATCGAAAGGAAAAATAAAAGCTTAGTTCTCTTCTTTTTTCTTTTTTTTTTACAAAAAAGACGTCAAAAGATTTCAAGTGAGGGGTAACAACAAAATCTACAAAGAGAATTATCTGCCAAAGGTGAATAAATAATTTCTTTCAATTTTGGAGTGTTGATTGTTAAGGTTGGAGGTGTAATTTAGAATCAAGAAACCTTTAACATTTAAGGTTTCCATTATCCCTTTTTAAGATTAGTTTGGGTAAATAATTTAGACTTTAATTAGGATTTAATTAAGTGTTAAGAAAATTGGTAATGTGATTTTATTGCTATAAAAATAGGAAACAAAAATTTGATGGGAATAGAAAGGAAAATTTTTTTGTTTCGTATGAACCCTGATGTGAAACCTAGAGTTTGCATTGATGGATTAAAGTTATATTTTTTATTAAAGGATTAAATACTACTATGATTATTATATATCATTGGAAAGCTTGCTGAATTTACTTTCCAATGAAATAAACGAAAGTCAATTCTGAATTTTCTATGAAGACTAGTTTAATATTTACTTGAGGATGTGCAAGCCACCTAATAACAATAGCAAAGAGGAATTACGAAATTCCTCTTAATTTTTATACAAGGATTTACAGATTAAGCCATAAATGTTTAAAAAGCTTATTGAGTCTACTTTCCAATGAAATAAGCAGAATTGATTTTGGAGTTTCCTATGAATAAATACATAATTTTTATTAGAAGGTGTACAGGCTATCCCGCAACAGCATCTGACGTGGATTGCAAAAATTAATATAATTAATCCACAAGGAATCACGAGATAGGCCATATATGGTTAGAAAGTTTATTGACTCTAGTTTCTAACGCGTTAAAAAGATTTTAATTTGAATTGGATATCTTAAGATATGGTCATTTTAGTAAAAGTAGTGTAGGTTGTCAGAATTAGTTACTTAAGTTAATTCTTGTTTAACTTAATTGTTTTAGTATAAGTGGTCTCAAATGGGTTGATTAATTACTATTATGTTGAAATTATCTTGAATAGGCCATTAATTATTTTGAAAAAAAACCAGATGGTGGAATTAGAAGGAGGTAAGTAGAATCTCACGCACTTTACTTATTTTTGAATCTATATACATCTGTATGTTTTTAAATAAATGAATATTTTATTTCATTATTTTCGATGTATGAAAATAGGATCAAGTATATGATTATTTTGTGTTTATCTATATAAACGATGGATTATGCTTATGAATGATATGAGAAAATTATTTATGTTTAAAGAACGATTTAATAATAGCTACGTTTTTACATCCTTGGGAAGTGGAATCATCGACACCAGAACTAGTTCTACAAGCCTGAATAACGGGTAATAATAGTTAGCATAGACATGATCATATGGCCCTACTAACAGGTTATAGTAGTTAGTGCAAGGCCATAGCTAGCAGGTTATAATAGTTAGCAATGATCATGAGGATTAAATTATTGATATGATCAATGTCACGGGTTATAGTAGTAACCGTAGCTAATGGTAAATGAATAATAATGATGATTTTCACAAATTGATCTATGATTTGGTGACATATTTTGATTTTGATTTATGATCTACGAATGCTTGGCAGAATGATGATTTTTGGATTATTTTTGACATTATGAGTTGATGAATGTTTTTGGAATGATATATATAGTATGTATGAAAATGATGTTTGATCCGATAAAGTATGTGAGTCTATACTTGCTGAGCTATGGTTTGCTCTTTCCTCATTTTCTTTTCTTTTATAGATGATATGAATGATAAGTATGATTAGTCTTGTGAGGAGCTAGAAGAATCAAGCATTGGAAAACTACTTAAAGAATAGGATTTTATGAAGTATTGTTTCTTTTAGTTGTAATATTCGATATTGAACCTTTGGAGATTTGTTATTTAGTTATTAAAATTTTTTGAAAACCTTATTTTATTTGAGAATTTTTCAATGGTTATGGATTAGGATTTGTATTGCTTTAGGGTTTTACTTCAAAGTAATATGATCATATTATGTCTCAATCTCGGAGCATGACAACATGAATTGAGGCATATATTATCGAAGGAAGGACTTTTTGGTGTCTGAAACTTAAAACACTAGTTGAGTTAGAAGTAACTGCTCAAGCTAACGCAAATTGCAATTCAGTTTACACGACAGCGGGGTGGGATATAAGTTTGAAAGTTTCCGCACTCTGTGGCTAAGGTCTGGAACGAGATCAGGTCTATACTGCTAAAAGTTAATTGGGATAGGTTGCTATGGTTTACTTAACCTCATTCCTAAGAATGCAGTGATTTCCTGGATGGCCATCCTTGATAGGTTACCTTCTAAAGATAGATTGTATTATTGGGGCATTGAAGTTTAATGTTGATTGTGTGCTATGCCACTCAAGGAAGGAATCACAAGATGTTAATTATGTTCTTTAAATTTGAGTTCTCCAAAGGCATATGATAGGAGGTTTTACGGCTCTGTCAGAAGTGCCAAGCTGGGAGGAGGAGCAGTTGTAAAACTAAAGGAAAAATCCTTAATTTCCATTGTATTAAGGATTTCTTGGAGTGTTTATCATTGTGAAAGGAGAGGAATAATAGGATATATGGACACTTGCAGGAATCTCGGACACTTGCAGGAATATCCCATGCAAGTTTTTACTCATATTAAGAAAATTATCATTTTGAGATTAATGGAATTGAAGCATGTCGAAACGGATATATAAACAGAAATGTTTGTATTACATGAGGCTTAAACAATTCAACTTTTTATTATGATTTTTTTTATGTATTAGCTTAATTGGCTAGATAGTTTTGATGTAGCAGCCCCTTTGGATAAAAATTAAATTTTAATTATCCCAAAAAAAAAAAAAAAGAAATCAATAACTGTTGGCTTTAATTTTTAAAATGGTGGAAGCTATCAAATGACAAAGCCTAGCATTAAGAAGCACCAATGATTGCAAGCATTTAGAGTCAACAACGTGTAAAAGAAAATGACATTGGACATAAGAGAATTATTTGGTTTATCATTTGATCAGTCCATGTCAACTGCTCCTCTAACCATAGCTATTTCCACACCAGATCAGACAACTAATTTGGATTTACAATTATTTTGCCATCGGATTAAACTCTTTGGACAAACATAAGAAGGAATGCAAAGGATTTCTCATTAGAAATCGACCTCGTAGTATGAGAGAAAGGTATAAGAAGCAACAAGCAAGTTATTTGCTTGAATTAAGTATAAATCTTATTTCTATGTATCCAAATTCCAAGTCTATATAACCGGGGAGAACTGGTTCAATTTGATTTTTTCTGAATTGAAACTACTAACTTTTCGTTTAAAATGTCAGACTAGAAATAGTCTTACTCCAATAAGCAATCTGACGAAGTCAACAAGTTCAGGTGCTTTAGCTTTCCTGGCTGCTTCTCTCTCATAAGCAAACTTCCAGAAATTGGCTACCTTGCTTCCTGGAACTCTCTCAGCAGGAAAGAAGAAGTCCAAGGGTCAACAGATTCTAATTATGAAATTTACTTTTTTTTTTCAATATTTATTATTATAATTAAACAAAAAATAAATAATTTTTTTTAAATTCATAAAAATAAATTTAAATTTATAAATTGAATATTATAAATATTTAAATATCTAAATACATATTTGTTTTAGTATACATGTAACATAAAATTTAATACAATAACATTTACATTGTTTCAATACATTAATAAAAAATTTAAAATAAATGAAAATTGATGACCTCTTAGACTTGGAGCACTTTTATTTGGTGAAAGATTTTTTTCACGATGATCATTAACATGTTTAAGAACCTACTGAATAAAGTAAAATAATTTTTTACATTTAATAATAAGCTATTTTTTATATTAAAAAATATAAATATTTACTAAATATAATATATGAGTTGGTGGATCACTTAGGTTGGTTCTTGGAAATTGTTAGTGCATAAAATTCATAAAATTTCAAATTGATCATGTAATTGCTTAAATCTTACACACTCTTGATCCATTTTAGCATGCTTTCCTTCATTTCTAGTATGCTTCTCTTCTCTTTCTACTTTTATTTACTCGACGCATTATTGCATAATTTGCAACTTCTCTCTTAATATAAAGATATCTCATAAAGATTGACTTGTTGAGAATGCAAATTGTTGAGAGCAATGTCCATAGTAGTTAGATAGTGTTGGATTCAATTCAAGATCTCAAACTCATCCATGTCTTTTTTTTAATAACTTCTGTGAAAATATGATTTTTTAGTTCTTGCATGTAGATAAAACAATCGATGTTATTTCAATCTCAACAGTCATTTTTTCTTTTGTTTTCTTTTGTAAATTAATTAAATTAAGTTAGCAAGTTTAAAAATTAATTTATAATATATTTGAAATAGTAAATATTTACTTTATATATAAAATGAATCCAAGAAATTATCACAATTTCTTGTGTTTCGACATTCAAATAAGATCTATCTTTTTTTATGTAGGTTAATTGAAAAAGTTTCACACATCCAATTTTTTCACCTAACTCAATCTTTTATGTAAAAACACATATTATTATTAAACACACATTAACTATAACTTATTCATGCATATCAAGTATGGCAATTAAGTTCAAACATTCGGACAAGTTTAATATCATGTAATGGAGCAATATAAACTGTTAAAACATAACAAACTGTAAATTTACATTTTTGCCTTTTGATGTAACAAAAAATCTTAAACAGAATATCAAACATGGCAATCAAGTTCAAACATTTAGATAAGTTTAATATCATGTATTTAAACTATCTAAACTATTAAAATAGAATAATAACTGTAAATTTGTATTTTTACCTTTTAACAACACAAAAAGTCTTAAATAGACATAAATGGTAACTTTTCACACATATTAATTATAGAAACTAAGTTCAATGATTCAGACAAGTTTAATAACATGTATTTAGCTATCCAAACTATTAAAATGGAATAATAACTGCAAATTTTCATTTTGGCCTTTTAATGGCACAAAAACTCTTAAATAGACATAAATAGAAACTTCGCACATATAAATTGTGGAAATCATGTTTAATCATTCAGATAAGTTTAAGATCATGTATTTAAGCTATCTAAACTGTTAAAACAGAAATATAACTGTAAAATTATATTTTTATCCTTTAACGACATAAAATGTCCTAAACAAACATAAACAGTAATTTTTCACACATATCAACTCTGAAAAAGAATATCAATCATTCATATAAGTTTAATATCACGTAATTTAGTTATCCAAACTGTTAAAACATAATAATAACTACTAATTTGTATTTTTACCTTTTAACGTCACAAAAAGTACTAAATAGACATAAACAGTAACTTTTCAAACATATCAATTGTGGAAACTAAGTTCAATCATTCAAATAAATTTAATATCATGTAATGAAGCTATCTAAACTAATAAAATAGAACAATAACTGCAAACTCACATTTTTACCTTTTAACGGTATAAAAAGTCTTAAACAGATATATAATTTTGTTCACACATATCAATCGTGAAATTGAAGTTCAATTATTTGGTTGAGTTTAATATAATATATTGAAGCTATATAAATTGTTAAAACAGAAAAATAATTATAAATTTATATTTTTACCCTTTAATGACATAAAAGTTCTAAACAAACATAAACTTTAAGTTTCTTATTTAATGCTTAACTTGCTTTGTTTTTTTACTTTCTTGAAAAGCTTTTTGATCCACTCATGTGATTATATTTTTGTTGCTTTTTGTTAGCAATCCCAATCTTTCCTTTTTCTTGTCATAAAAAACAAGTGTATTTAGTAGAAATATAAATATTATCAACTAAAAATAAAAAAAATCTTTATTATTAAAAATAATACTAAAAGTTATAAATTAATATATCTATTTTTCTTAAAAACCAAAATCTAACCAATTATTCATATTGTTACCTAATTACACCATGAGGTAGCTTTTCGATTGTAACGTCTACAGTACTATTTCAATTGAAATATTTCTTCTTGAAACTATACTTATAGTCTTTTCATTTCTTTCTTAATAACTTAAGTACAAATGAAGTAGATATTTCAAATAAAAATCTTGACTATAAAAATATAAAAAGAAAAGTTATAATCGATAAATCAACTTTAAAATAAATAATATTTTTATATGTAATTAATTTTATTAATACCTCAATGAAATTTATTTTTATTTAATTAAGCTTTTAAACATTTATTTTCATATAATTAAACCCTTAAATATCTATTGTCACCAAATTATTAGACAAGAATGAGTCTCAATGTTTAATCAATTTTCATCTAATAATGATTCAATTAAATAAAAGTATATATTAAAAAATTTAATTAATTATAATAAAATGATAGAAGATATGTATAATTATTTAACTTTAGTTAAGGAGTTTTTTTATTTTTTATACTTATGCCTTAATTATACCTTATTACGCCCTCCCAACAACAAATTTTGTTCATTAAAACATTTCAAAAAAAATATATTTTTCTTTTGCCACTGAATAGATGCTAAAAGTTATCTGCTATTTTGTTTCTTATTCTGATTGTCTATGCAGTAGATAATATGAGAGAAACAATGAATATTGGATTTTTTTTATTATATGGAAATGGATATTGCATTATGATTAATTGCACAAACCTTGTAGAAAAATGGAGAATGCAATTTAGACCTGATTCCTGAAGCCAGCCCAGTGTGATCCTGAGCCTCCCTTTGTTTTTCAGAGGTACACAAATTTTGGGACATGGCCCCCTTTGTGCCCCGATGGCAGTGGCCTGATAAAGAATTCAAATTTCAATGGAATTCTTACAATTAATCCCCCCGCCCCATGTCCCATATTTCATTTGGGAAACAAGAAAAAGCGAGAGCTAACAAACACCCTCGGTGCTAACCTTTGGCATTTGGCATTCTCATCTCTTCCATTTCCTTAACAGTCATATTCTTTTTGCAAAAGAAACTTTATAAAATTGTTTGATTTTTTATGTCAAATGGCATTTGGATTAGGACAATCCCATTATTTGATTATATGATTACTCACAAATCATAGCTGCCAGTAAAATTGTCATTTACAAAACTTATGCCATATGTAACTAATCAAAAATCAAACAAAATAGACTCTTTGAGTTATGAAGATTTGAAAAGTTCTTCCATGCTTTCCGATGAAACCTTTCCCAAAATTTTTCTTAAAAAGTTTAAACTATGCAGCGTACTTATATGCATTTTCCTCTAAAGTTGCTAGAGACAAGTGCTCTAAGGATTTGTTTTTTGTTTTTATAGGTAGTTAAAATATTATTATTTAAAAATATAAATGAATTGAATATAAACAAAATTTATTATATTCATAACCTATTTATTTAATTAATAAACTTTCAAATATTGTTTGTTCGTTAAATCTAATATACGAGTATAATCAAATATAAACTGATTTTATTTATATTATTTTCATCGTAAATAAAATAAATATAAATAAATTTGTAAATTTAATTAATAAATCTTAAAATATTATTTATGATCGTTTATTAAATTTAACAAATAAATATATATAAATAAAATCAAATATATTTACAATTCGATTTAATTTTAAAACAACAATTGATAATTAATTTTATGATTCGAATACATTGAAGAATGAATTATTTAATATAATGATTTTAAAAATTTAACTTTATTATTTTCATTCGTGTACTTTCTACTTCCATAACTAATACCAAAAGGTTTTATTTGAAGATAAAAACAAAATAATAATATTTTTAAAGTTTAAATTTTAAAAATATTATTATCTAAATAATAAAAATTCACAAGTTTTTTTTTTTTTTTTATAAAAAAACAACATAATTATTTTTGGTACATGAAGAAACATATTTAGATGTTTAGTGCTTTAGTTAAATTTTCTTACCAAATTTGGTTATTTTTAACCAATAAAAAAAAAGGGATGAAAGTTCTTTATAAATTAAAAAGAAAACAAATTCTATTAATTCATTAAAAGAAAACTAGTGTCTAGGTTAATTCCAAACATAAGCAAGACTGTCCTATCTCAGTCGGCGGCCAGCAATCAAAATATGAGCAGTCAGCGAGGGCCACCGAAGCACCAAAACCGCTATGCCTGGAAGCCAAACGCCGGCCGTAAAATCAATGAGACGGTAAACAAATTCTTCTTCTGTTTTTTTTTATATGTGTATAGAAAAGAAATCTATTTTTTATTTTCAATTTTTTTAATAGGAAGTTGGAGGAAAGCTAAAGCCTTACTCTGAAATAACTGGAGTTTGTCCTCGATGTAAAGAACAAATCGATTGGAAACGTCGTTACGGCAAATATAAACCCTTAACGGAACCTGCAAAATGGTAATCTTTTCTAGGAAAAGGATGGTTATCTTTTTAATTTGATGTGAATTTTTTAAATTTTTTGTCCCTTTTTTTGGCAGTCAGCTTTGCTCGAAACGTAATGTGCGTCAAGCTTATCATAATCTTTGTTCCGGTTAGTTTCTTCTGTTATTAGTTCTCTGTTTGTTTTATATAGAAAGTGTTTTCTCGGGGAAAAAAAAACAGAACAGAAAACTTTCCCTTGGAACATTGGCTAGTTACACTGAGCTAATTGTATGTCAGAGGTTGTTCTTTTTAGTAGGGAATGTTTTAATTTTTTTTTTTTTTGGGGGGGTGGGGAGAGGGCGGGCAGTAACGGTGATTTCTTTTTTTTTTTTTTTTGTTTAGTTAATAGATTGGGATGTATTTTTGTTATAGGATGTGCTAAGGAGCAAAAAGTATGCGCTAAGTGTCGATGTCATGTTGATCAGATAGTTGGAAGGTTTGTTTTGATTTCTCATTTCCAATATACATATTTGAGCAAAAGACCACGCATTAATTTTCTTTTACTGTGTTATTTGTATAGGGACTCTATGGAGGTTGAAGAAGAGCAAAAGATGCTTGAGGAGGTTGGTTTGCAGCGATATCTTTTGTTTTTGATGAGTTAATGCAAATATCAGGTGTTAGTTTTGTGCTGATGGTTTGTATAATTTTGATGAATGCTGTTTCAGGCAATAAAGAATGCTCGAGAGAGGGATAGGAGGACACTATTACGTGCTGTAAGTGTCTGAGAATGATTCTCTCTTGTGTTAAATTATGTAGTTTATTTGTATTTGCTATGAAAAACTGAGTTTGCGTAGGAAAGAATAAGCTGTTTGATGATAGCAATTCATGGGATGGTTCATGGTTATGTTAATAGTCAGGAGTTCTATCCAACTAATTATAATTTTGTTGATGTGTGATCAAATGTGTTTGGGATCCAAATTTCTAATATAGCGAAAGCATAGAAGGGATTTACCTTTTCATTATGAAATATAAATATTCTCCTTATCGTAAGCTATGGTTGTGAATGGTTTAACTAAGGGTTTCTTGATGGAGATCAAATTGTCTACCTTGGAGGCATGATTGTTGATCAGTTCTTCTGAGTATGGTTTTTAAACTATATCATTGAATCGAGCTCAGTGTGGTATACACTTCCAGATTCAACAATTTCTTCTTGATATAACACTAGAAGGAAAGATTAAATAAATGCTTAGAGATATGGCATTCAATAACTTGAATGTTGTTCCGTTTTTGTTTGATATAAAATTTGCTTAAATTTCTAATGATTGAGATTGGCTAATTCTTAAATTAGATGTAGCGTAACCTGCTACTGGCTGTTATCTACTTCATAGCAAAGATATACCTAAGCTAGAAAAACAATTCAGTCTCTGTTAGTTTAACAAGGCATAGGGTGCAAACTTCATTCATACACTTCTGAGGATGCTGTCTCCAGGTTCTGCTTGAGTAGAAAGGTAGTAGGTACGTATTTAATTTTGTGTAAGTTACTTAAAATTATTATGTGAATCAAGGTTGATTTTGTGTTCGTTCTATCATCAACATAATCATGAAGAAAAATACTGGGGCTTGGAAGACTCTTCGCATGTGGAATTCAGCATGCTTTTGAATGTGCTAAACATACTTCCAGTGACCTCCTATTGGCTAGTTTTAAATGCTAAAAGCTGCTCTTCTTGTTGGTGAATTACATATTTCACACCCATAATTTAAACTTCTGTTCTTTTCTTAGTTGTGTGAAGTGCTCTTAGCTTAGTAGGACATATGTATTTGAAGTTGTTCTTGGTAGATCTCCAACATGGTATTTGGTAGCTACTAAGACACATAACTTCTCTTTGGTAGAATAATTACCTCATTTAGATTCATTCTCCTAGGTTTTGTTATTTTCTACTTCTTTTTTCTGCAAAATGCTGCAATGTTGACCCTTTTTATTGTAACAGATGAACGGAGGTAAATCTAAAGGTTCATCAAATATCAAAGCCAACAAGGAAAATGGTAGGGTAGGTGAAATTTTTCCGTCTACATCACTTGAGGAATATGCCAAGCTAGGTAGAAAAGATGGTGACAATCATGATGATTGCTATGACTATGGGACTGATGACATTAATGACAACAGTGATGATAAAGAAAACGATAAAAATGAAGATGCTGAGGAGGATGGTGAAGACGATGAAGAAGACCAAGTTTGTAATTGAGATGCACATCAATAGCTATGTGTTTTAGATGGGTCTTAGATAATCAGAGATGCACATGCTTCTTTTCACTTCATTGGTCGTCTTTTGATGAAGTTTTGAGAGAGAAGGAATCTGGGAATTCATGATCTGCAATTAGAGTCTTTAACATTTTTCTTAAACTTTGTCCAAACATGTTCAGATTAGCCATCACTGTATACGAGCAGTCTACAGCACCATGTGTTATGCTTCACATCTTATATATATTCTTTCATAACAAAGTCTGGTTGTTTAAATTGACCAAGTAGTTTATTTTTATTTCTGGGGCATTGAAAGTGCTTCCAAATGTACTGATCAGTGCCAGCCAAACAGGTCATTGCTTCAACCGCAATTAAACACCTCTTAATCAGATCAAGCCATTAACGAAAACAATGTTTACCACTTTGAGATTATCAAAGATCCAAAGTTCCCAAGATGTCCACATTTACAGGGTGGAAGTAGTATTTTGCAAGTCAAACACCTTGGGAAGAGCAAAACAAAAAGTAAAGAACAGGAAAATCTAATTTCTCTCTAGTAACAGCCAAGATTAGTGATAGTAAAGTGTATATAGAAAAAATAGTGGCTATTTTTTACAGTTTTATGAAAATGGGGTTTAATAAAGGCAGAGAAATCTTTGATTAAATTAAAAGATAGGTTTTGTATAAGGATTTGATCAATTATTTTAAGTTCAATGTAAGTTACATCGAATGGTTCATAGTTGATACGAAATTTTATTTTTAGAATTTGATCTCCTGTAGTATAAATATATAAAGAATAATAATATTCAAAAAAAAATTTGATTAACAGTTTTTCTGTAATCTGTTGAATTGAAAGATTAATTTGCTGAACTAGTTCCAACATCATGTATCCCCAGCTAATCTTCAGAAGAACCAGCTTCACTGTCGGTATCTCCAAAGGCCAATTTGTCTTACCTCATTCACTTCGGGAACAAATCTCTGGCTTGCAAAGCCAAGTTGGAATTCTTTTGGAGCAGCTTCATGGTGCAAGTTCAGAATCAAAAACACTAACTGAATTTTCTGATCAACTTCTACATATTGCCATGCCTTTAGACAAGTTTGTGGTAGCCTTGTCAGGTTTCTATGGCTGCAGTCCTATTGGTACGAATGAAATCACCACTGTGGATGCAGACTTCAGCGACCCTGACGAAAGTGAAATCGAAGAAGGATCCAGTCATCATTTTAATTCAGGTGAGCTTTATAACTAAACTGCAAAGAAACCAAATAGGCTGATTGGGAAGAAAAACTTCCTTGGGGTGGAAGCAATTAATCCATCTGTAGGACTCCTTTGTGCCAGTATGGCCTCAAATGTAGATCGCTTCATGAGTTATAAGATCTATAGGACGTGGTCTGATGATTGGGACGTTGCTCAGAAGCTTATGAGGATTGCCAAGAAGAAGATGCTTCTCAAAAACACCTCCATATTACAGCAAGCCACTGTCTATAAACTCATCCCTTTGGTCTCAACCTAGTGATAACAATATCTTATGGACTTTATTACAAGTGCAAAGGTTACTCCTGTCTTGTTTCTAATGAAACAATGGGCAAAAGAGGCTTCTTCAAATGTTCAAACTGTTTCGATCTTTCAAAAAGAGGGTGGGAAATCCAAATAAATGAATCTACTTCAGCCGAATTCACCGTAGATGAAGTTCTGAGATTGAAGTCAGGGGAGATCAGGATTGGACTTGTTTTAGCCCCGCAACCTGCACATTTGCTGCACTAATGAGGGAAAGAAATGTGACAATTGCATCAGCTACATTAAACTTAGGGGCTCCTTTTAATGAGGTGATTGCACTCAGATGTCTGTTACCCCTCAACCTATCAAATGGCTCGAGATTGCCATTCTTTGATAACACACTTGATATTATACATTCTACTTTATTCCTGGATGGATGGATTGGAATAGAACTTCTCCAGTTTGTGCTTTTTGATTGGGACCCTGTTCTTCGACCTAAAGGACTTCTTTGGGTAGATCGTTTCTTTAGTAAAAGGGATGACTTGCAGATCTATTTGGATGATTTTTCCAGGCTAGATTATAAAAAGCTGCTATGGACGATTGTCCCAAAGACTGATAAGCAGGAGGATGAGTTTTACTTTTCCGTTGTAATGGAAAAACCACTTAGAATCTGAATTCACCAGTTGCAAGTTGTGTAAATAGAAGAGTGGAGACTGGAGGCCTTGCTACACCCATAAACTGAGTTCAAAGATAGAATTTTAGCATTTTCTATTGATCTGCAAATTATTTTACTTTTGTTTATAAAACAATAAAAGAATAAAACCAGAAAAATCAGCTGTTCAGTTCATTCTATCATGACAGGGTATGAAAGAAACAAGATCAAGAGTGGAAGAATAAGTTGCGGCCTAAGATCTTGTAAATTTGGATTTCTAAAACGTAAGTAAGCTGCTGGAAGTAAGACATTCTATGCATTATTAGCTGCTTTCATGCAATGAAAAACGTCTACAATCGTGTGGTCTGTTATTAAAGTACCAACCTCTTAGTTCTACTATCAGGTTCAATTCTGACAGCCTCAAATATTAAAACAGAAAGAAATCCCATCATTAAACCCATAGTTTCATTCCAAGAATAAGCAGGCAGTATTATTCACGTATTTTTCCATACGGTTGCTTGCAAACCACTTGTCATCTTGAGCAACTATTGGATGACTGAAAATCATATATTTGAATCATTTGCCTATTACTAGCTTGCAAATGTCAAAACAACTTATTTCCATTATTTTAAAAAATAGAAAGCAGAACATACATTTAAATATCCAAAAACAAAAATCAATTAAAAATCTGCGTAAAGGTACAACTTATATTGCCCTTTGAGAGAGATACACTGAACTACTTGCTTCAGTTTCTAATTGTCGGTAGTTATTTTATCCTAAAATGAAAAATCAAGCATCAAAGAATCTTATTGTGTCTGTTAAAAAATCAATGACTAATCTCTTTAAAGACATCGTTAAGTTGGTTTCTATAAGAAGATAACCAAAATTTGCTACACAATCGCAGGCCATGATGTCGAGAATTAAAGAAAATAATCTTTGAGACTGTCTGGCAAAGCAGTCTTTACAAATGTAGCGACTCCCAGTCAGCCTAAATCTCTGCTCTTCATGTGACAAGAAGCAAAATTCTTCACAGTTGTTAGTCACTTTTAGTCATCTTTCACACATAAGCGCTCTGAAAGAGAAACAAAAAGTTTTCAGACTAAGTCCAGCTTATAACTGGAAGGAAAGCAGACGACACGAATTAAAGACAATGGCAGCCTTAGAAGTGCAAATTGAAGCACACATCCACAGAAGAGGAGCAGGGGACTACAAAATAAAAAAGCACACTTGGAGGGAACTATATAAGCATGACTAAATGAAGAGAAACAATATATACACAAATGAAACCAAAATGACTCATAGCAGCTATCAGCATTGATATCCAGAATGTAGATCTATAACTAAGTCATTTAGATGGCAGTAAATGAGCTTATGGTACAAAGAACAAATGATTATTCTAAATATAATAATACCAACAAAGCATAAACTCTAAAGAACACAGAATATAATTTGCATTTAACAGGTTCAGTTATCAAAGTCCAGAAGTTAAAGGTCATTATCCTTTACACATTACATCACTGTGTTTAACATTAAAAGAAGGTATAAAAAGTAAAAGAGAATAAAGGATCCATACTCAGGTATTCATATGCCAATATCATTGAGGTTCCCCATGCTGACATACTGAAGAATCTCGGACCCAACCCTCTATACAAACCTTTCCAACCATCATCCGCGATTAAGTTTTTCACAACTTGTCTTGTAGAGGGTCGCTTCTCATGCCCCATTACCTAGAATGCAGAAACAACGAATTAACAAAAATAAAATTAACAACACCAAAAAATTATACAGAATTTTGACCAAGCAACCACCATATAAATCTTGAACATGAAAAAAATGGGTATTTGCTCTAGTTCTTATTTGAGAAGACAAGGTCCTTCAACCTTCAAATAATCAGACAGAAAATTGTTGTGATAGGAAATACCACATAAATTATCAAAAGAAAGTGTAATTCTGATTTCGAGAATGGAATGATCTAACCTACAATGCAAAGCAAAAAGGACACATGTAGCAGTCAACAAGGAGAGGAAGGAAAATACATAGAAAACTTAATGTCAATAAGGTCCTAAGAATACCTGTAAGCGAGTCTTAATAGTATCCAATGGAGTTGTTATGCAGGAAGCAGTAGCACCAGCAATGACTCCTCCAGCAGCTTGCACTGACACTATTGTCCATGGGTTAGGAGCAGCTTCCTTAAGGTCTGTGCCATGGCCTAAGAACCTAAAAAATTGATAGTACACATAGTAACGCAGAGCTAAGTCAAGAAGAATGTATCAAATGCCAGAAATTCTGTCACACCCAAAATCATAATGGATAAAAAACCATCCCCTTTAGAAGCCCCCGTTTGATCTAAGAATAAGTGTCTTTAGCAACTTGTTTGATCTAAAGGCAATACTTTTGCACTAAGTCCTAAGGTTACCAGATTTAAAAGTGCATTCAACCCTTTTTCAATGAAGAAAATTAACCACCCCAAAACAAAGGAGAGAAGATAAAAACAAAAACAATCACATCAAACCTCCAAATAACACGTTGGCTTGAACCATAACTAGCCCACCATACAGCACTGGATGGAGAGTAAGTCATGACTGACAGACCAAATCCTCTGTATAACCCTCGGATTCCATCAGACTTCAAAACCTTACGAGCAACATCCAGACCCCCATTGTACTTTGCATGGCCGGAGTATCCTTGTACCATCAACTTTTGACTAATCTGCGCACAATTCATGAGAAAAAAATTTATGCAGCATCTCTTTTCCATTTTTAATTAGAGAAAAAAGAGAAAAAAGGACAGCATCTTTAATTGGAGGAGTGAAATTTACTCTGCATTAGAGCATTTCAAAGACTATCTTGAGACATCTACTATGAGAAACTTCTAGCAGGATCTCAATTAAAAAGGTTATGCATTTATACATTATACATGTAACCATGAAATTATTTTTTTTCTTTTTGGGGAAACAGAGAATAATTTCATTGAACTAAGAAAGAGAAGGCTGCAGCATGTATGAGGGCAAGCAATTTTGCTTATATAATAAAAGAAAACGCTAAATTAAGCTAGAAGAGAGTAAAATTGTCATGTAAGAATCTGAATTACTGACCACATCAATTGGAACAAAAACAGCTTGAGAAAATAGTGATGCTGCCATTCCAGCAATTCCATTTGCTATAGCTGCTTGTGTAGGTTCAGAAAATTTTAATGGTTCAACCGTTCTGAAAGCAGCCACTTTTGTAGTTTCCAGAGCAGTAAGAAATATAACCCTGGCTGGAATCGCACCAGTGATGACTGTTCCAAACCCTCGATAAAGACCAGGGATTCCATCTGTTTTCAATATGCCTCTGACAACAGAAAATGCACTTCTCTCAACAGTGTCCTTTGAAGCAACCTGAAGCCTAGTTTTTACAACAGAGACTGGGTACAATGCTACCGTTACTCCAGTAAAGATTCCAGCTCCTACAATGTAAAATTTGGTTTTGTCGAGTCTGCATCAACAGGAGAAACTAATAAGCATGAAAAGTTTACAAACAAAAAGAATTCACAGCAGAAAAGGGAAACTATTCTCAGACTCTTTGATGACCCTAAAATAACAATCAAGATATCAAGAAGCAACTCAAAAACACATCTAAGAAGGATTGCCCTTAAGACTTCAACTGCTTAATTTTTATCATATTCAAAATTCTTCATCATTAACCGAATGAGGTTCCATCAGCTAATAAAGTGATCAAATTTAGATGAAATACAGTGCAATTTACTGCAAGAAAAGGGCAAAGTTCATTAAGCAGACAACAAGAATAAAGCCTCAAGACATGTCCTCATGATCCATTCACAATTACAAAGGCAGCATTCATCCATTACAAAAACCTATGATTTGTACAAGCATCCCAAGACTTTATTTCTTTCTTCTCTTTTCACCTTTGTTCATCTAAAATCCTATCCACATCACTAATTTCTTAAACAACATTAATATCCGTAACGAATTTTTTAAAGTAAAAACAATCCAAAAACTATCTTATAGGAAATGATATAATCATTTGAACGGTTCAATAAAAAAATTAAATCTTGATTTAACCCATTAAGCATTTGCACGCCAAAATAAATAAACTAAAACTCAACATAATGCACAAAACCTAAGCTTAATAAAAAAAAAAGAGTGAAATCAACCAATCGAAACCCCAAACCTTGACTTAAAGATCAACAACAATTAAAATTTTTCTTTAGGAAGGAGTAATTCTTTTCATTAGAACAAGAATCTCAAATCTTAGTAATGAACTTAACGGTTAAATTTGGAGAAAATGAAAATAGCTCAAACAATTCATTACAGAAATAATAAATTAAACGATTAAAGATTAAAAACAGACTAAAATCCAATCAGATAAAAGAAATAAACTTTAAAATTACTTGAACAAAATTTAAAGATTGGTGATACGTACTTGTCCCAATTAATCTCCGTCTGACCAAACGTCTGCATTCGAGAACTCGAAGCTTCCATTCTAAATCAATCGAAAACAATTTGGAGAAAAAACTAAATCTTTCAAATTAATATTTTTAATAATCCATGTTTTTTCCTTCATGAAAACAGCAAAACAGAAAATGAATTTGTATTCGTGACTTTGGAGGTTGTTTGACCCGAAAATTAGGTGACTTTTGGCGGCTGATTCATACACAACGTGCTTTGGTTCCCTATTTGTAAATATGACTACAATAGAGGATTTTTTTTTTTTTTAATTTTAATTGGAAAACATTACAAATAAAAAAGAGGTGAGCCAAATGCAACCCGTTTCTCCTCTTTACACCTCAATTTGTTTTTTAAAATTTTTTTTAAGTTAATTATATATTTTATAAAATTATTTTTTATAAATTTTTGTATATTCATTTTTGGTAAGTTTTATAAATTTTCAAAAATAGATTTTCAAAAAATTTTGAAAAAATATATGATTTTTTGGAAATCTATTTCTAAAAAGATATACTACTTTTTGAAAATTTATTACCGGAAAGTGAGATTGTGAAAATTAAAAAGAGAGTTTTATTAGAATTTTTATTAATTAGTATAATAAAAAAGTATTATTAAAAAAATCATAAATTTTAAAATTAATAAAAACAAGTTAATTTTCTTATTTTGACTTTATAAAATTAAAATAAAATCTTATAAAATTCTAAGTAAACATTTGGTCTTTTGATGTTACGAAAGTTGAGAAAAAGACTATCAAGCAAGTCATTTTATAAGTTAATGTCTTAGCTTGATTAGTATTTTGATAATGATCAAATTCTTCAAGAAAAGCTTATCTCACCACCGGATTGGTATTGAGTCCTATCTTCACGACTTTATATTCAATTTCAATAAATTATCACCTAAGAATAATAATTCAATTTCAATTTCATCACCAATCATACCCCCTCATTGGCTTTCGGCCATCTATTATCTCTTTTTTTTTATGAAAATACCTAATCAAATAATATAAAAATTAAAGATAAATTTATAAAAATAACAAATAAATAAAAATAAGGTAAAGAAAAATTTAATAATAAAATAATTAACAAATAAATGAATAATCAACATAAAATATGTACAAATGGATCAAATAATGATAAAGATAATAAAGCATAAAAATCTAACCATAAAATAAAAAAATAAAAAAAAATATAGAAAATTAGGCTTAGATTGAATTTGGCTTGATCAGATTGGGCCCAATTGATTTAGGCTCAATTGGTTTGAGTCCTAATCAAATAAAATGTCTACAATTACCCCTCTTTGTACATTTTCTGTGCAACAGAAATTGTGTGAAGACATAAATAATCTATTACGTCTAGGTCCAAATTATTCACTCTTTTTTTTGTTTTTTTTATTTATAACAAGTTTTTTAAAAATAGAGGCGCACAACTTTAAAAATAAGGCTCCTCATCAATAGATGCACACAACTTTAAACATAAAGGGCTCTTCATCAATAAAGGAACACAACTTTAAATATTTAGAAAATTTTCCTCAATCATGGCTAGTTCTTGAAATATCTTTTTTTTAAGAATTAGAATCTCACCTTAGAAGTTTCTTTTCAATGAGAATTAAAAGTTCTTTCACTAGAAAGTCTTCATACTTACCTTATCCACACTAGATCTTGTATTATTCCTATTTCCTTAATTCTTGCATTAGACATTCCTACATGCAATGCATGTGATGCAAATGTCAATTAGTGTTCTTTTAATTGTGGTACATAGGTTTTCAAGACTCTTCTCTTTTGGATTTCGAACTCTTCAAGCTTCTAGCAATAAAGCAAAACCAACTCAGTTCTCAATCATCACTCTCATTCAATGTTCACTCATATCTTTCTTTTAAAGAAATCTTTCTTTTCCATTTCCAAATTTAGTGTCCTTATCAATCCTTGAACATTTCATCTTTGCCTTTATCACTTTCAACTTTTCCAAGATAGTATAGTAATCTTTCATGCTATTATTCATTTACCAATTACTATTTCAATTTCAAGAAGTAAAATGCAATCACACATTTCTTCAATTGCAAGGTATTTAAAGGAAAAGAATAGGAATGGACTGAGAATGAGACATAGGCTTTAGAATGAACAAGGAATGAAATGAAGTACCTATTATTTAAAAAGAATGATAGAACAATTTTGGCTCTAAACAATTAAAAGGGAAAAATTACAAAGATGGATTATTAGGACAACAGAACCCAAAATGAATAATCAGATAATCATGATAACACATCTTAAATTCATTTCAAAAACTTAACTACTTGATGCACTTAAAATATGAGCTCCTCAAAATATGCTAGCTTTCATGTTATTGTATTATTCTCATCTAAGCCAACTTTTCAAGTTTTCAACTTAGATAAACCTTATTTTTACTCAAATTGCCTTTTTAGGTTTTCGATTTGAGCTTTTCTTTTTCTTTTTTTTATTTTTATTCCTTTCTCATTTTTTTCTTCTTTTTTTCCCTTTCTTTCTTTTTTTTCCTTACACATCTTTTTCTCATTTTTCCTCCTTATCTCTTTTTCTCTTTGATCCATTAGTAACATCTCATTCAAAATCTCAAATAATCCAATTACAATATATGCCTTAATTCAATTTATAATTCTCCAATTTGAATATTCATATTTGATTAAAATAGATATTTAAGGGTCGTAATGTAGGTTAGGGTGAGGAGTTATAAAAGAAATAGATAAAATGGTTCAAAATGTATTTAAATGGTAATCAAACCAATGATCATTTCTTTTTATATGGACCACTTTGACATTTTACCCCATTAATTTTTTTCTTTTTCTTTTTTTTTCTTCTTCTTCCTTTTATTTCATTCCTTTTTTTTTATTTTTCATTTTTTTAATTTTTTTTAATTTGCACTTTTTTCAAAAAAGATCAAAGCACAAAAGGGCTTTGCTCCTAAAATCATTAAAGGCCTTCATTTTTCATTTTTTATGGACATGTTTTTCAAACTTTACTCTTGAAATCACAAAGGACATTCACTTTTCCCTTCTTTTTTAATGGGCATGTTTTTTAAATTTCCTCCTCAGTGTAGAGGTGATTTTTAGTTAGAGTTTCTTTAAAAAAAAATTTAATAGGCTTAAATGAGGTAGTAAAAGATAATTTTACTTATTCTATGAAAAGTAAAAAAAAGATGATAATTTTTCTTTCAAATATGAATACTTTCAAATATGAATACTTTCAATGAAGAACATTTATTAACTAAAAGCAGGCTAGTGACCAAACTATTACAAAGATCACATATGGTATCACTTTCATCTTTCAATGAGCAAAATTTTTTACTGGATTTGTTTTCTTTTATTTCATAATCCCAATAGATTAACTCATCAATCAAGTCAACATGAATGCTACTTTCAAAATTGAATCCTAAATTGTTATCATGATTATCTTCATATTTATTTGAAGACCTGAATTTGAATAAAATGAAAAATATTAACGAGATGTATTGGCTTAATGAAAGCGAAAAATGAGAGCAATGGAAGAAATGAATGAAAATATATCTTCATATTATTTTATTAAAATAATAATAAATAAATGGCCCATATATAAAAGATTATCCTAATGCCTTTGGGCATAAATGATTGGGAGTTATAATTACATTGGATTGGTTTCGAAGATAACAGTTATTTAGATAATAATACAATTGTTTAGCTCATAGCCTAGTGGGCATGAGTAGACTTATATTTTTTATTCTTGATCCCTTTTATTCTTTTTGTGAAAGCTTCATCAATGCTCAACTCGGTCTGCTCTTTTTTAAAAAAATTCAATTTGGTACGAATCTATAAACTTTTGTACCTCATGGTAGAACTGTTCACCTAAGTCAATGGAATGGCCATAAACCCCATTATGGTACTTGTATATTTGATTTGGCACACATCTTCCAAGGTAAGTATGTGAATCCACCAGATGTATCATATCGACCTTATACAAGGCATTAAATGGCTAACTAAAAGGAGTTTTAATTTTTTCCACCCTCTTCTTTACATGATGCCCTTTGTCCTCACTCAGAGCATTAACATTGTGATTGGGCAAGGGGTTGCCGCTAGCATTTGGTGTTGTTATTCAACTTGTATCAAAACTAACCATCCCTTTATTTGATTAGTCTATGCACCTTATGCTTTAAAACAGTGTAATTTTTAATTGAATGCCCAGCGTTTCCAGAATGGTAGTCATAGTGAGCAATAAAATCATATTATTTGAAATAGGGAGATTTAAGTGGTTATACATGGATAGGGATGAGTAAATGATTTTTAATGAATTTTTGAAATAACTCGATATAGATTATGGAGATGGGATCAAAGGTAAGTTTTTCTTTTATATTTCATGGCTTTTGAAAACCATTTATTAGGTTGGTTGAATGGACTAGAGGTTTTGTAATAGGTTAATTATATATGTTGGTAGGCAATCTATATGTTGGTCTATATATGAACGGGTGGGATGATGGTGGAATTGGTTGATATAGGTAAGATGCAATATTCACATTAGCATAATATGTGGGATATACTCATGCTGGATAATGAGGATAATTTCTAAACTATCGTTTTTCGAAACTCATAGCTTAAGTTTCATTTTTTTATTTTTGGGTGCTTTTTTAGTAGTAGAGGACTCTTCTACCTCTAGTTTGCCATTTTTATGGTATTTTTTGTGATTTCACCTGATATTACAATGTCGGTGAAATTTTTTGTTACATTTTCTATTACTTTTTATAATAGAAAGATCTTAAAATACTTACAAATAGCACTGTAATTTTTTTTCAATCAAAAGTGGTTAAACTTATACAGCTATGTCCCTTCACTTTTGGGCATATTGTTTAATTACTCTGTCACCTTTTTTCCATACTTTGTAAGAAAAAGCAATCAAGAGCTAAGTCTATAATGGCGATATTGTTTAATGAAAACAGGGACTAGCTCCTTCTAAAAGTAAATGTGGGTTTTATCAAGCTGAACTTACCATATCACAACAAAACTAAATAAGTTATCTTGAAACACATGAATTTTCAGCTTCTCATTACTGGTGTAGGTTGCTATCTTTCGATAGTATATCGTAACATGTGTGATAGGATATTTTGTACCATCATATATTTTCAAACTCTGAAACTTTAAATTTCAAAAGAATGATAATGTATGGGACTAAACAAAGTCTAGTGAAACCATAAAAATCGATTCTTTCCATAGCTCACAACTTTTCTTTGAGCGTGTTCATTTTTTGATAAGTTTTCAAGTCTTCGAAGGACTTGACCACCTTTATTTTCAATTTCTTTTTATCTTTCAGATCACCCAAATCAGGGACCTAAATTGGTTATAATACTTTCTCTCTAAAGGCTGCATAGATATAACTTTGGAAATACCCTTGTGTGGAGTGGATTGCGTCCCTGGGTATGTGTACGAATATGCCCTAAGGAAGTTTACTTGTGTTCCTTAAGAAGGTTGGCCTTGATAAGGGTTGAATCTTGCACATGACATTTTAGCTAACTTGAAGCTTTTACCATGCTTTTTCCCTTATTCAACTTATTTAGGGCTTCAAGAATCTAGCTCAACTCCCCTTCGAGTTTTTCTTGGGCCCTTTCTATTTTTTCAAGATAATTTGTATTTTCTTACTCCATGACCTTTACTTATGCCCTAGTGTTATACTTGTGGCGAATAGGCTGCTTGGAGTTTTTTTAAGAGGAATCTATCTTTGAACCTTTAACACCATAATTTTATAATTAGAAATGATATGCTCATGTATAGTACTTTAATGCATGAATGAAATACACTAATAATATTTGCCACATAACTATCATTGATAAAAGAAATCTCAAATTGAAAATTTATTAAGTCTTAAAACTACATCATAACAAAGTCAAAACAATATTCTAAAGTCTTAAACATCAGTTGTAATGTCTCCTAAACATCATTCTAATGCCTCCTTATGAACTTCCTAGCTTGCTAGTAATTGTCTTATGCCTCATCTAGGAAATTAAGCAATCTTTGCCCATGAGTCTTACTAGTTGCACTACTACATTTAATTCTTTCACTTTTTCTTCCATTTTTTATGTTTTGTTTACAATCATGCATAACTGATTGAACAAGTACTTTAAATGTTTTTGTATTTCCATGCATATGTTATTCCATTACTCACTTTGTTCAGCATGTTTTTTTCATTCATTAGTCAAAGCACTTATCTATGTTATGCACTGATTAACCATCTTTTGTAGCATTTGATTGTGTCTTTGCACTCTAGTAATAACCTTTTTTCCTTTTTTTTTTTGCATTTGCTTTCAATAACTCATTTTCTTTTAAGAGTCGGATAAGCTTAAGTGTGACCGATGAATATGTCTTATCTAAATTATTGAATAAAGCATTCCATTGATCTTTTTCTTTGCTAGGGCTCTAGATTTTCTTTTCTTACAGCTTTGAACTTTTTCCAATTTCCTTATTCACTTACTTATTTTCTTGTTCTAGCTCATCTCTCCTAGTTTTGAGTTTTTTTTTTAGTAGTTTCTACCTTTGGTAAAGGATCTTGGGGAGTTGCTTTGTAAAATGGTCAACTCTTCATTTTTAAGGAAGCACAATGTCCTTGCTCTTTTTGCATACCATACAAAATATCAAGAGTAACATTATATATGAGCCTTCCCTAGTTAACCCTGATGATTTGTTTCCATGCCTTTATTATTTTTTTCAATTTTTTCATATGTCTTTTTCTCGATAAAAAAAATTCTCATTGGTTGAGTCCACATGTTTTTGGAATGAATTGCTCACATCCAAACTATCTTCGCACCGTAATTGAAGCATAAGTAACAGCACCCCATAAGCCTAAAAAAAAAACTCAAGGTTGATTCCCATAACTGTACAACACCAAATCATGATGCGTGTACAGTGCTTCGTAAATTATATCTTGGCTATTAAGCCTATAAAGATATGAAACCCATTTGTCTTTCGATTTCACCTTTGACCATGAGCCATAACAAAACTCTTTGATTGGAATATTGGAACGAAGGTATGGTTTACAAAACTTGCTTTCTTCACATTCGATATGACTCTTCATCCACACATAAAGTAATTGTACACACCCATTGAATTGGCCTTTGCCATTTTTGCTACAGTAATTCAAGGATTGGATAGTTTCTACCAGAATAATCATGTTGTATTAACTTTATACTTTATCTTATCAACAAAATCTACCACTGTGACATTGACATATTTGAGGACATTTGAAAACAAATACCAGTCTATATAAAACTATAACTATCGCTGCTATTCCCTAATCATCACTTAAGTGTTCATGAATGAAGTTTCACAGAAAACTCCATGGAGTACCTTTGCTTTCGATTTTTGTCTTAATACATGCATCAACTTCAGGCAAGCTGAGTCCAAATATTTGCACGAGCTTCTTATGATAACTCACATTGTTTGACCAATAGATTTTGGATGGGTTTGGCAAATTAAGGTGAAGTAAGACCATGTGCTATTCAATTGTTGGCACCATATCTGTTTCATTATAGATGAAGCATTTATAAGAAGAATCCCAAAACTACATAATGGCTCTAATTAGATTATAATCCACATTTACTTAAAGCAGTGAAGCTATGTCCCATATCTATTCTTAAATACCTTATGTCTTGTTCTACTCATACGTCTCCAAACATTATTTATGTTAGCCAAGTCATTTTGTTAGAGATTGAAATGAACTCTCTCGAGCAAACAATTACCTTTTTTTTTTAACCTTCCTCTGACTTAATTTTTGATTGATAAGATGATTCATAATGAATTGGTGTAGACTTTGATTGCATTTGGTCTTCTATGGATATAGCCATGAGATTTGGTTTATCAATAACCAATATATGGCAAGTATTTGCTACATGAGAATGATGTAAATGCACAAAGTTAAATATGACAATGAAAATGATGCATAAAGTTAAATGGACAATATGATAATGTAAACAATTGAAATGAAATGATGCAAATGCATAAAGTCAAACATATAAAATAGTTAGATAATCAATATATCACACAAATTATTTCCTTATGTGTTTTAATTTTAGGTTACATTTGTCAAAGGATAGAAATGCCTTATCGTAAAGCAAGCCTCTTAAGTGTGGACTATATACAAGGCTAAGTGATTTTGACCACAAAAGGTCACCAAATTATTTTTACATCATTGTCCATCAGAGACTAGTAAAACTTAACCATTTGGGATAAAGACTTAACCATCATAGACTAGAAAAGCTTAACCATCTTAAAGAGACTTTGTCATTGGACAAAGACTTAACCATTTATTAAATTTTGCTTTATTGAAAATATGTATAATTTTTTCACCATTTGGGTAAAAATTAGAAATACTTTTTCACTTAGAAATTTATTAGATAATCATCCATTTGCAATTACTATGAATTTTATCCTCAAAATTTATTTTTTATTTTACAAGTTTTATTTCTAAATTTTTCACCATTTGAGTCGAATTTAGAAATATCTTTCAAATTTTATTTTTAAATTTTTCACCATTTGGGCCAAATTTAAAAATATCTTTTCTAGAATTCAATATAAATTTATTCATCATTTATTTCTTAGAAAGAAAATAATATAACAATTTTTTTTTAAATTTCACCTAACTTCTTCCATCATTTTAGTTAAATTAAAAAAAAAAGAAGAAAACTTTACACCTAGAACTCTCATAGAAATTCAATTATTTATAATTGTTCTTGAAATTTCATCCTTGGATAATTGTTATTTATTTTCACACAAATTTACAAGTTATATTTTTACTTTTTTATTTGGAAAAGAATACAATTACTTTTATTGAAATTTCATCTAAATTATTCCACAATTTAGGTCAAATTTAGAGATATTCCTCACCTAGAGATTTCTAAGAAAATTTACAATTTGAAATTTCTAATAACCTTATCAATGGATAATTGTGAATTCATTTTCAAAATTTTATTAAATTTATTTATGTTTTTTATTTAATTTAT
The DNA here is from genome assembly GCF_002303985.1 of Durio zibethinus. Next base: position 13,967,305 of record NW_019167893.1, read on the forward strand.
TATTATTGAAATCTTTTCTAAATTTTGTCTTCATTTAGGTCAAATTTAGATTTCTCACCTAGAAATTTTCTACAAATTAGTCATTTATAATTTTTAAGAATTTCATCATTGGATAATAATAATATATTCTCAAGATTTTATTAAAGATTTATTTTATAATTTATTATTATTATTTCTTCTAATTTTTCTTAAAATTTAATCATGCAAAATATTTCAAAAAAATAAATAAGCAATAAAGTAAATAAATAAATACCATAAAAAATAAAACAAATACAAAAAAAATCGGCTTAGCTCAAGATTTGGCTCAATTGCATAAGCAATTGGTGGCTGAAACAACTTAATCCTAGGCTTGGCTTTACCGGCTCATTAGCAACTCAAAGAAGACAAGTCACGAGTCAAGGTGCTACGGGTCAAGTTAACGTGCGGATCTCCCTTAGGTTGATGTGCAGATCTTGAAATTTTCTTAAAGGCAAAACGACATAATTTTTCTTAAGTATAAAAGCTTCAATTTCTTCTTTTCTTCTTTAGACTTCTTCTGCCCTCTTTCACTTTTCATACTTCCTTTATTTTCTCTCTTTAAACTATATGAATACCGGTTGAATATCAATCGGATTTTAGAGAAAAGACATAAAAAAGTCATCGAAATCTGAAAAATCATGCTAAAAAATTTCATGTTTTATCGAAAAGTTCAAATGATTTCTAAAAATTTTTTTTTTGCAAAACCCTAAATTAGACTTTTGGGCTTTTAGGATCCTTCTAAAAACACTAATTAAACCTAATTAAATTTTCACAACTCCATAACTCAAAAAATAAAATTCTTTATGCCAAAATAATTGTTACTCTAATTGCTCTTTTTTTTTTATGTGCTTTTTCTTTGTTGTGTTTGTTGTGTTTCTGTGTTGATTCTTATGTTTTTTTTGCATAATTTGCAAGTCCTTTTTTTAAGTCAATATACTAGCTTGATTAGTATTTTGATAAAGATCACATTCTTCAAAAAAAGCTTATCTCACTACCGAAATAGGACTTAGTCCTATCTTCAAAACTTTTTATTCAATTTCAATATAAATTATCACTTAATTATCTTTAAGTGATAATTTATATTGAAATTGGCTTTTGGCCATCCATTATCTACCTTCTTTTTTATGAAAATACCTAATCAAATAATATAAAAATTAAAGATAAATTAATAAAAATCAAAGATAAATAAATAAATATAAGATAAAGAAAAAAAACTAATAATAAAATAATTAATAAATAAATGAATAATCAACATAAAATATGTACAAATGGATTAAATAATGATAAAGATAATGAAACATAAAAGCCTAACCTAAAATGAGAAAAAAAAAAAAAGTAAAATATAGGAAACTGTACTTAGATTGATTTGGGCTTAATAAAATTAGGCTCAGTTGATTTGAGGTCAATTGATTTAGGCTCGATCAAATAGAGTGTTTTACACCAAAAAACGAAAAAACACCATGAAAGGAATAAATGACCCAAATGGAAATTGAAAGGAAAAAAGAAGAAAAAATCTAGGAAATTGCATATGAGTATTTCCAGAATCTCTTCAAAAGTCAGAGAAGGCAACATTACTAGGACATACTGGAAATTGTTAAACCTCATGTGACTAATGAAATGAATAGTAGCCTTTTAGCAGAATTCAGAGCTGAGGAGATCTACACAGCTATCAAGCAAATGCATCCCACTAAAGCACCTGGACCTGAAGGCATGCCTGTTTTATTTTTTTTCAAAAATATTGGCACATTTTAGGTTCCGAGATCATTAATTTTTGTTTTGTTAAATGGAAATGAGGACATAGGCAATATTAATAACACAAACATAGTGTTGATCCCTAAAGTTAGACACCCAAAACGCATATCCTATTTTAGACCTATTAGTTTGTGTAATGTCATATACAAGGTTATATCTAAAGTCATTGTCAGTAGATTTAAAGTTATGCTTCTCATTTGCGTAAGTGAACAGTAGAGTGCATTTGTACCTAGAAGGTTGATCATGGATAATGTGCTGGTTGCTTACGAGCTACTTCATACACTCAAAAACAAAAGACAAGGCAAATGAGGTTTTTTTGGCTTTAAAACTTAACATGAGCAAAGCCTATGATTATGTTGAATGGGATTTTTTGATGCTATGATGGCAAAAATGGGATTTCATAGGAAATTGGTGGATTTAGTTATGAGATGTGTTAGATCAGTTTCTTATTATCTTAGTATAAATGAATCTGTGGCTAACAATTTTGTACCAAAAAAGGGATTAAGGCAAGGAGATCCACTATCGCATTACTTGTTCCTAATTTGTTCAAAAAGATTATCTGCTATGATCACAAAGAGCTAAGAGAGAGGACAATTAATAGGAGTTAGAACAAGTCATCAAGGTCCATGAGTCACTCATTTTCTTTTTGCTGATGACAGTCTTTTGTTCGTAAGGGCAAACAGGATGGAAAGTGAAAGGATAAGGGACATGTTAAAGAAATACCAAGAAAGCTTGAGCCAGTTGATCAATTTTGACAAATCCATACTCTTCTTTAGCCGAAACACAATACAGAATCAAATGAATGAAGTCAAAGAAATTTTCAAGGTACATGTGATCACCAACCTAGAGAATTATCTTAAGCTACCAAATATGGTGGGGAAGGGTAAGAAAAAGAGCTTTAGGTGACTTCAAAGATTGGATCAGAAAGAAAATCAATAGATGGAGCCACAAAATGCTATCAAAAGGAGGGAAGGAAATATTTATAAAATAAGTATTAAAGGCGATCCCTTCTTACGTTATGAATTGTTTTAATTTACCTAAGTCTTTATGTCAGGAAATAAACAACATTCTCAGCACTTATTGGTGGCCTAATGATAGTAAGGGTAAATGAATCCACTGGTTAAGCTGGAGAAAGATGAGCAAACCAAAAAGTGAAAAGGAAATGGGCTTCTGTGACATTCATGATTTCAATACCACTCTACTTTACAAGCAAGGTTGGAGGCTACTTCAAACAATAAATTCTCTGGCTTATCGTGTTTTGAAGGGGAAATATTTTTCACTTAGGGACCTTTTGAAAGCTGTGCTTAGGCATAATTCCTCCCTCACTTGGCTTAGTATTTAGGACCTTTTGACACTTTTGAAAAGAGGACTTCATTAGAGGGTGGGTACAGGAGAAAACATAAAAGTTTGGACTGATAAATGGGTGGCAGTATAGGGTGTGTTAAGATGTGTAGAACCTAGGGAAGAGGTGAATGAAAACATGTACGTATGTGACCTGTTGATACTGAAACAAAGTGTTGGAAAAAATAACTGGTCTACCACAGGTTCAATGAGGATGAAATGGATACCATATGTGCCATTCCAATTGGGACACAAAACCAGTTGGACAACAATTATGGGATTTATTCTATAAAGAGTGGAAATCGACTGCTACAAGAAAACTTGAAAGAAGGAAATGATGGACAACACATAACCGAATGAAAGAGAACCAAATGGAGGAGGCTATAGAGAATAACGATCCCAAGTAAGGTAAAAGTATTTTCGTGGAGAATGATTCATGCGATTCTACCAGTAAAGGAAAAATTGTTGAAAAAGAGGATCACTGAAGAGAGAAGTTGCCCAAGGTGTAACTATAAAGAGGAGTCAGTTGTTCATGCCATACAAGACTGCTCTACAGCACAATAAATTTGGTTTCAAACGAGATTCGTATGGGAAGATTTAGGGCAGAACGTAGCATAATGGGCATCAAAGATGAAAGAAAAACTTAATAATGAAAATCTGGGAAAGTTTTTTATTGTAGCATGGGTTATATGGAGTAACAGGAATGAGAAAATACACGGTGGTACAGCGCGTAGCCTACAACAAGCTGTGGATTATGCAATCAGCTACTGGGAGGACAACAAAGCTGCCCAAATGACAAGTGAGTGGCCCTACGAAAATAGAAGTGCAAGCTGGATGGCACCTCATGATGGGGATCTTAACAAGGCAACAAGAATATGAGGTGTAGAGGTGATTGCAAGAGATTACGAGAGGGAAATTCTGGGAGCATTAGCAGCTAAATTGTATGATGTGCGAGACGCATGGATGGCAAAAAGCAAGGCAATAGTTAGAGCTCTGCAACTAGCGAAATATCTGGGTTTTATAAAGATCCAACTGGAAGGCGATGCTCTAGGAATAGTCAAGAAACTTAAGGGCATTGACATGGACCTCTCATTTTGTGGAATAATCTTAGATGAAGCACCATCGATAATAGGAATATGCAAAGCTGTGTTGTTTCTCATCTTATGCGTGAGGGTAATATGGCAGCTCATAAACTAGCAAAATATGGGTAGTAAATTGAAACTGATGTGATCTGGAACGAAAAATATCCTAGTTTCTTGTCATATATTGCAGACATCCTAATTTGTGGAGTTCTACGTGTTTTTGTTAATTAAAAAAATAAATAACAAAAAAAATAAAAAAAGAAAATAAGTGGTTAAATTTGTATAGAGCTATGCGTGTAAATTGCAGAGGTTGAATTAGACTTAAAATCTTAAAGGAATATTTAAAAGGAATCAAAATCTTTTTTGGATAAGGATCCTTTTGATCATAATCCTATAAATACAGACTTAATCAAGCCTCGAAAATCACACAAAAAACACAAAAAAGCATAAAAGTACACATAAAAGGGCAAAAAAAAATATGGCAAAAGATAGAGAGATCAGTAAAATAAAAAAAATTAAAGATTTTTTTTGAAAAAATTGAGAAAATTTTTAGATTACGGTGAATTTTTTCAGATTTCGGTGAAAATTCTAGTGACATTTGAATTTTTTGGTGAGTTTTCTAGAATTTGTTGAAGATTTCAGTGAAAATTAAATTTTTTGGTAACTTTCGACGAATCAACCCAGATTTCGATGTGAATTTCCAAAATTTGATGTAGATTTAATCAGTGTTCTTTGTGTTTTAAAGAAAGGGAGAAAAAAAGAAGATGAGAGAAAGAAGGGAAGAAAAAATCTAAAGAAAAAAAAAGTTTTGGCTTATTTATACTCTATTGAAATAACATTGTTTTAGAGGTTAAACGGCCTCAAGATTCGCATGTTTTGCCTCATGGGTAACCCAACCGCTGACCCATTTTCGACCTACATCCTTGTCTTTGGCTCGAGTCGAGCTGAGTCATGAGCCGAACTGTTCCAGCTATTTCCTTTCTTTGCAATCGAGCCGTTTCAATCGTTGAGCCGAGCTATTTCTATTTTGGTTTAATTAATTTAATTAATTTATTTTATTTTATTTTATTTATTTTTAAAGTATTTTTGCATGATTATTTTAAGAAAAAATAAAAAATATAAAACAAAATATTTTTTTAAGAATAAATACTAATTATCAAATGATAAAATTTTTAAAAATTTTAAATAGTAAATTTTTATAAAATTCATAGGTAAGAAATTTGTTTTAAAATTTGTCACAAATGATGAAATGATTTAGATAAAATTTTAATAATAATAATTAATGTTTATTTTCAATTTAAAAAGAGAAAAAAATAAAAATTTTAGAATTAAATACTAATTACCCATGGATAAGACTTTTAGAAATTTCAAATGACAAATTTTCTAAGAAATCTCTAGATAAGAAATTTTTTAAAATTTTATTTCAAATGGTAAAACACTTATGAAATTTCAATAAAAGTAATTGTATTCTTTTTCAAATAAAAATTTTTGGTTAAAAATATTTGACAATTATCCAAGGATGAGAATTTTAGAAATTTCAAATGGTAAATTTCATAAGAAATCTCTAGATGATAATTTTTTTTTAAATTTATCCCAAATGGTGGAAGAATTTAAATGAAACTTCAAAAAAAAATAATTGTCATATTATTTTCTTTTTTAAAAAAAAGAATTTCTAAATAGACCAAATTGATGAAAAATTTAAAAATAAAAAAAATTTTAAATTGGCCCAAATGATAAAAAATTTAGAAATAAAACTTGTAAAATAAAAATAAATTTTCATGATGAAATTCTTAATAATTGCAAATGGTTGATTATCTAAAAAAATTTTAGTTGAGAATATATTTTTAATTTTGGCCTAAATAATAGATGAATTAGATATATTTTCAATAAAAAAATCAAAATAAAAAATGATTAAACCTTTTTTTTTATAACGGAATCTATTTAAGAAAACAAATGAGATTGTTGAATACTCTTAAGGTATGAAAGTATTTTTAAGAATTCTATCAAATTGATAAAAAATCTTAAAAGTTATTTTTAATATTCAATATTAAAATTTAAAACCATTATAATCAAGACTTTATGATAATTTAAAATAAAATGATATCGTCCTTTAAATAAATATATAGGGGTGCTATAACATTTTTTATGTGTAACCAAACTCCAAATCATATTTTGATTAGTAAATCAGAACATATTTTTTAAGATACCTTTAGTCAAGCTTATGAGCTCCTTAAAAAGATAAATTTATTAAATAATCAATCACGCATAATCAATAAAAATTAATAGTGATTCATCTTATTAAATTTAGTTATAAATTTTTAAATTTATATGTTATGACATATATAATTACTTAAAATTATAACAGAATACATTATTAGTAATCAATGGATTATTTTTTTTTAAAAAATCAAACATGGAATATATTAGAGAATAATGATCTGCTAAAACCATAAGGGCTTCCACTTTATTGAATGAGAGACAAATCATTACCAAGCATTGCGTGGCACCAACCCCATTATCAAGCCATTTATCCTCTTCCTCTGGAACATGCTTATTCCAAAACTTCATTTTAAGCTGTCATTTTCTATTTCTCACAAACAACTGTCATGTGGCACCAATCCCACGTCGAAGAGATGGAAATGATTTTGGTTTATAAGTCAAGATTTTTTTTTCTTTGTATTGAAAACATGGTGCAACGAGTTATATAAAAATTTATTTAATTTTTTATTGACGTAAGAGATATTAAAATGGATATAAGTTTGTATTGTAATGGAATTTTTTTTTTACAAGTGAAAAAATTAATGCAATAATACGTTACACACTTAGATAGAAAAATATCACAAATTTCACTTTAGTTTGAGATATCGTTGGTTTTAGATTTATAAATTTATGAAATTTTTTTTCTATCTAATATACATCTCTTTTTAATTGAAAAAGTGAGGTCTATGTAATTATCTAACTATTTCTTTGTCCTTCTTGATCAACCCAAATCAATTCCCTCTTATTTTTCGCCATTTTTTATTGACTAACAAGCAACCATCAACACACCCTATTTTATTTCCGCTTCATTTCTTTGATATAGTACTTTTTTTTCAATTAATCAATTTAATTCGATATTCTAAGTCTTTTAATAATAAATACATGATTTTGTAAAAAATAATAAATAATGATTAATTATGTAAAAACATATTCATTGACAAAAACAATATACAATTTTTGTCGTGTATACAATTTATACGCTATATTTATGCGCTCTTTTTCTTACCAAGATCGGTTCCATCAGTAAGTTAAAAAAGTTTAACAGTGGGCTTAATGTTAGAGTGTTCAACTGCTTAAACTGGAAGCTCTTAAACTTACTTGTCATGTCTTGTGGACAAAAAGCTACTCACTTCCGCGTTCTCTAACTTTCTCTCTCATTATCTTAGTCTTCTCTGCCTGTCACAGATCTTGAGCCAAAGTCAAGAACAAAAAAGAGTCCTAAAATCCGAAAGAACATTTTATTTTTTGCATCAAAGAAATGGCTAATCTTTTCTTGTTCATTACTAGATCCTTCGTCAAGCTAAGTTCTTTCAGCATTTTGCTTCTACTTTTGCTCTCTAGCTCAAGTTTCACTGCAACAGGTTAGCAGAATCTTTATCTTTCTTTGTTTAAACTGTTTGCAGAGTTGGAATCTTTGGTTGGTTTTTGTTTAAAAAAATTGGTTCTTTCTTTCTTTTTTTTTTTTTTTTTGTATTCTTTGATGAATTTGGTAAATGGGGTTTCTTCAATTATATGAAAGCTCTTTCTTTTCTTGTTTTCTAAGTTGTTTTTGATGTTTATGGTAAGGGGTTTTTTGGATTGTCTGGGATTTAGCTCTATAAATTTATATTTCCGTAATGGGCCATGAATTTTCTATGTAAAATTATATTCTGTAGTTTCAGTTCAGAGAGCTTTGCTTTGTTAAGTATATAAAAAAAATGACAAGAAGAATGGGTTCTTTTTTATTCTTACTTTCAAATGTTTTTCCTTTTATACTAATGAATTTGCAAAGAAATATGTATCTCTTTTATGAACAAGATAAGTTGTAAAACTCAATTAACTGTGGTTAAAAAATGATTATCATAGATTGGAATGTTAAGGAAAATTCGGCAATTAATGATTTTATTTGAGTAATTAATGGTTTATAGATAGTCTTCAATTTAGATTATAACCTTCCCTTGCCTTGAAGAAACTTAATATGTCTTAGCATCAATCCAAAGTTTGTGTAATACACCAATTCCCATGTCAACGAATGCCATTATTGATGTGAAAGGCTGTGATTAGCACAAGTTTTTGTTGTGCCACTGTTGTGTTATTTACCTAGTATTATTGCTTTAGTCTGAATATGAACATCTGAACCTTGGACCTCTTCCTGTTTCTGACTAGTTATTATCTGATATCAATATCCTGCTTCATTTCTTAATGTAGGATTAGGTGTTTGAAATTTTTTTTTTTTGTTAATTCTTGTTTTTACTCATGGTCAGAAGCCTATGATCCTCTGGACCCAAATGGAAATATCACAATCAAGTGGGATATAATGAGCTGGACTCCTGATGGCTATCTTGTAAGTATTGTTTCATTTATATTACTTACTACATGCAGAAGTTTGTGTATGCAAAAATTTAGGATTTGATAATGTAGCTATCTAGCATTGCTAGGACAAAGGAAGAAGCCTAGAATCACTTCCCTGGTGGTACACTTGCTTTGTGTTTTCAAAATTGTTTTAAACTAATGCTGCTAACACTGAATATCATTCAATAGGTAGAACTAAAACTTTGCTTTCACTTAAGATAGACAAATGAAGAACAAATAGTTTGCAGAATGGTTATCATTTTGCCTTAAGCATGATTCACCTTTTTGGCCCCATTGGCTGAAAATGTGATTAACTTCTCAATGAAATGGGCAGGCAGTTGTCACACTCTATAATTTCCAGCAATATCGTCATATCCAAGCACCAGGGTGGACATTAGGATGGAAATGGGCTAAGAAAGAGGTGATTTGGAGCATGATGGGAGCGCAAACAACTGAACAAGGGGATTGTTCAAGATTCAAAGGGAACATTCCACATTGCTGTAAGAAGGACCCAACAGTTGTAGATTTATTGCCAGGAACTCCTTACAATCAGCAGATTGCAAATTGCTGTAAAGGGGGAGTGCTGAACTCATGGGTGCAAGATCCAGCCACCGCAGCAAGCTCATTCCAGGTGAGTGTGGGTCAAGCCGGAACCACGAATAAGACAGTTAGGGTTCCTAGAAACTTCACTTTGAAGGCACCGGGGCCTGGTTATACTTGTGGACCAGCAAAAATCGTGAAACCCAGTAGATTTGTTACTTCGGACAAAAGAAGAGTCACACAAGCTTTGAGTAAGTTGCTTGATTAAGATCTAGAATGCTATGTATTTATTCATATTCTTTTAGCTAATCTGCTTGTCATGTTTCTCATCATCACTCAACTTTGCAAAAATGGCATTCTAAACTATGCTGCAATTGGCTGAAATTGTTATTATAGCTGACTTATTACAGAAAGATGTCCTCAGTGGATATTGTTTTTCTTTCTGGACATCATTTTATTGACATACGGCTTCTTATAATTGATAGATTGTGCTTGTTAATTGCTTTTCACCAAGAAGTTTTTGGAAACAAATTGTCTCACCTGCTAAATAATTTGAACTTGTATCAGTATAGATGGTTGTAATTGACACTACTTTATGACAGTGACATGGAATGTTACATGCACATATTCACAATTCCTAGCTCAGAAAGCACCCAGTTGTTGTGTCTCGCTCTCATCCTTCTATAATGACACCATAGTACCTTGCCCTCAATGTGCTTGTGGCTGCCAAAATACTTCTCAGCCTGGGAGCTGTATAGAGTAAGTTCTCTCAGCCAAAAAGATAATACTTATTGCTCAGAGTTTATGTTGCTTGGAGATGATTTTTATCTTATTTGTTTATTGCTTCCTAATGCATTTGTTGCTAATATGCAGTCCAAAAGCTCCACATTTAGCATCAGTTGTTCCAAGTACAGGGAAGAATAGCTATACACCTTTGGTCCAATGTACAAGCCATATGTGTCCGGTCAGAATTCATTGGCATGTTAAGCTTAACTACAAGGAGTACTGGCGGGTTAAGATTACAATTACTAATTTCAATTACAATATGAACTACACGCAGTGGAACTTAGTTGTGCAACATCCCAACTTTGACAATCTGACTCAGATTTTCAGCTTCAACTACAAGTCTTTAACTCCATATACAGCAATAAGTAAGCTCAACCAATCATGGTCGTGTTCTGTATGTTATCAAGTGTGGAATGATAGTTTAGATAAAACTCATCTCTGTATTCTCTGTAATGGGAGGAATGGGATTTAAAAGCATATGCAAGGTTGGTAAAATAATTCAGGAAAAGAAAACATTTAGGGAGAGATGGACTATTCATGATTTGGATCACTTCGTGCATGAAATCTGTAAATCAGTTCTTAATTTCTGGTCAATATTGTTGTTTTGGGGTAATATATAGCAGCAAATGTTACATGTAAATAGGAAATATACTAATTTTCCCTTGGCTTCGTAACTGTTGAAGAATGAAAGTTAAATATTCAATTTTTCTTTTAAAAAAGGCTACAGACATGTTAACATTTGCTTGTTTATTTTATTCAACAGATGATACTGCCATGTTATGGGGTGTTAAATTCTACAATGATTTGCTTTCCCAAGCTGGTCCACTTGGTAATGTGCAGTCAGAGCTGCTTTTCCGAAAGGATAAAGCAACTTTTACTTTTGAGAAGGGTTGGGCTTTCCCAAGAAGGATCTACTTCAATGGAGATAATTGTGTTATGCCACCTCCTGATGCCTATCCTTGGTTGCCTAATGCCAGTTCCCAACAGCTTATCTCCATACTCAGTCTGTCAATGGTGCTCTTGGCAGCAATCGCATTTTTGTTTGGATATGCATAAACTTCAGTCATTTTATACTGCAAACTCCGGTATGCTTCCATTTTTGACTGAATCAGTTTAACTCTAGAACATATGACTGGCACAGCGGGAAGTTCCCATGTTTGTTGTAGTGACGCCAGGCAGTTCAAGCGAGTCTAGGTGCAGTGGTTTCTTTTTAATGTATGGTCAGCGAATTCACTATGATTTGATCACTTGTGCTGTTGTAAACTTGTTCATTTCTGTTCTTAGCCATCTTGATAGTAGAATTTCCACGATATTTTATTACAGTTGTAACAAAAATAAGTCATTAACAGAGAAATTTTAGCTAATTTATGCTTGCAGTTATACAGTGCTTTGTTTTTGTTATAAATCTTCTACTTATTATGTTAGTTTCATGATCTAGTGGGCATCATGGACTAAAATTAAATGCATATTGATAAGATGAATCGCCAGCAAAAGAGATAGGCATTTCATTATGGCGCATTACTTACATAGTAATGAAAAACTGATCTGTGATGCATCTTAAGCAGAAAGATCCCTTAGGGGCTGGGTGATAGGAAAAGGTGAACTATGGTGAAGCATCTATTTTACGCCATTGCAATACAGGAAACTATAAGAAATTCCTTAACGTATTTGTTATATGAAGGCCAAAAAAACATGAATATATTTGTTATGAAGAGAGTAACGTGTGTATCTGCTAGCCAATTCGGATCCATCCAGCTAGAATTTTTGTTACAAAATGCCTACTGATTCGTTTAAAGAAATTTGAATTTGTATTCTCTCTTCTACCTGTTATCTCGGGTAAAATCTTCCCAATCCAAATCTCTCAATTCTAGTTCCCCGCCATTTCGTACTCCATGGTAAACAATTAATCACCAAAAAGCCACTAATAATAAAAGCATTGCAGCAATGAATGTTGTGATGGAGAATAGGTCTTGATTGGCAGAATTTGGTAGAAATGGGTATGTATCAGGTGGAGGTAGCATGCATTCATCACCATTGAAATAGACTTTCCTTGGAAATGCCCATCCCTGCTTGAAAGTGAAGGTGTCCTTGTCCTTTTGAAGGAGCAGCTCTGACTGAACATTTCCAAATGGCCCTGCTTCCATCAACAGGTCATTGTAGTACTTCATGCCATAGAAAATCCCTGTATCATCTGCACATGATCGAACAGCCTGATTAAGTATCTGATTATAATCTGACTGTACTGAGAAATGCAAGCAAAAAATCATTCAGTACTTACTGATTGACTCATACGGAACCAGAGGTTTGTAATCAAAGCTGAAAACTTGTGTCACGTTATTAAGATTGGGGTGCTGGACAACGAGGCTCCAAAGGGTGTAGTTCATCCTGTAGTTGAAGTTGGTGATTGAAACCTTAACACGCCAGTATTCCTTGTAGTTGAGCTTGACATGCCAGTGCACCCGAACTGGGCACATGTGGTGTGTGCATTTAAGCAATGGGGCATTATCTTTCCTTGGAGTGTTTACTCCCACCATTTTTAGAATTTTGGAATCACTCCTGCATCATCATTCAAAGTTTTCGACGCTTATGCTCTCTGATAAGCAAATCAAGATAAAGTATTAGAAATGACAGCTTACTTGACGCAGCTGATTTTGTTCTGGCATCCACAAGCACAAGATGGGCAAGGGGTGATGGTTTCATTGTAGAAAGATGAGAAAGAGACACAACAATTCGGGTTTTTCCTGGCTAGAAACTGTGAATAAGTGCAAGTCACGTTCCATGTCACTGCATAGAACATTAGAAATGATTAATCACTGTAAATTTGGATCATGTCATTTTGTTAGGGATATCACTGTGATCGCATCAGTGTTATGTCTACTCTTACTAAACAATCCTCCATAAATTAAGATAAGTCTAGATCATGTGATCAGCTAAAAGAACTTACTGAGGGCCTGAGTTTTTCTGCGACGATCAGGGGTGAGAAAAGTGGTGGAAGGCACAACCTTTGCAGGACCACAAGTGTATCCTGGTCCCGGACCGAGCAAAGTGAAGTTCTTGGGAAGTTTCACCGTCTTGTTTGAAGTACCGGCTAATCCAACACTCACTTGGAAAGCAGAGATAGCAGCTTGAGGATCTTGACCCCATGCTGGAAGCACTCCACCTTTGCAGCAATTGGTGAATTGTTGGTTGTAGGGAACACCTGGGAGGAGGTCTACAACTGTGGGGGTTTTCTTGCAGCAGTGAGGTATGTTTCCTTTGAACTTGGAGCAGTCACCTTGCTCAGTTGTTTGAGCCCCTACCATGGACCATATCACTTCTTTCTTAGCCCATGTCCACCCCAAAGTCCAACCAGGACTAATGATGTGCCGATGCATTTGAAAATTGTTAATTGTTACAACAGCCTGGAAAAGTGTCGTTGGCACCAGATTATCGGTAAAACTTACATGATTCCGAATAAGATCAGAACCTTGGATAATGAAATAATTTATCAGTTTAGTCTCTTTGTAAATGAATTCTAACAGATAAAATGAAGATTTTTCTTTTAATATCTTGATGAGAATGGATCATTGATGATTCAACTTACTTTTGTTTGATCAATATTCAGCACTTACCACGTATCCATCTGGCGTCCAAGAGACAATATCCCATTTGATTGTTACATTTCCGTTCGGATCCAATGGATCATATGCAGCTGCAACCATAAAACAAAGAAATTAAATGCAAGGCGATTGAATAAACAGAAATGAACCAATTACCAAGAAAAAGCTCGAGGAACTGCGTATAAATGTTCACCTGCATGACAAAAGAGCACAAAAAGAAACAAACCCGAGACGATAAATCTCATCTCCACTGACTTGTAGCAATGGCAGGAGTTAGCTTCTGATTTTAATCAATATTCCGAAATTTGGGTTACGGAGATTGCTGAATGCAAACTACTCTTATGAGTTTGCTTCAACAATGAAATGGAACTGCAATGGCTATCATAAGTACGAGGCAATGTCGGTTGTGTTGTATGACAGTACGAGTGTTAAGAAAGATAAATAATAAATTTCCACATTTCCAATATTGGAATTATCTAGAGTTTGGAGGATGTCTTACCAACTGGTTGTTAAGTACTTGTATTGTGTGTTATAGTTATATATATATATATATATATATATATATATCCCTCTAAGGTTTCTGGTTTTTTTGCTTTCCATAACTTGAAGCAACTGCTAGGTTGTGACTAAGCGGGAGACTTAAAGAGTTGTCTGAGCACAACATCTCAACGGCCCCATTGAGCCTTGATGGTGACTTTGACAAGTTTTTAACAAAACAAGTTACTTCCAGAAGCCTGGTACTGTTTTCTAAGAAACTGATCAAATCTTTTTTTTTTTTTTCCAATCTATTACATGTAAATCTCTGGTACAGGTCAAAGGATGGTTGGCTTAATGACAAAGAAAATGTGTTTATTTTTTTATTGTCTGAGTTCGAATTTACTAAAAAATTATGGCAACTAAAAAAATAATTTTTCATGAATATATTAGACCAATGCAAATAAATCCGTTTGAATCAGCCTAATAAAGGAAAGGAGCCCAAAATCCCTTACTGCTAAATAAAAAAAAATCACTAGCATAGGCCTGTAGGGCACTTAAGTTTGGACTGCATGCCCTGGTAAGAACTCGTGATTAAGCTCTGCCTTGTTGCGGTTTAGTCCAAAATTCATAGGAATGAAAATTAATGGTCAAAAGCATCGTATTAATGAAGAACAGTCTTAGCTTTTGAATCACAATTGCCCTTGTTTACAAATGTACTAGTAATCTATACTAGAAAATCTACCCTGCTATGCCTGGCTTAGCAATTTTTTTTTTTATTTTGATAAAATATAATTCTTTTAATTTTTTAATTTAACAATAAACAAAAAATTAAAATTTTTTTAGTATTTTGTTGGTTTTTTAATTTTAATTTTTGGAAAATATAATTTTTTTTAAAAAAAATAAAAAACTCATACTATAATTGTCTTAGTCAATTACAATTAGAGGTGTTGGATTCTATTATAAATAAAGGGATTGCTTTAAAATAATTGTATAGATTAAATCCAAACCCAACAACACTTATTAATGACAATCCAGTTTATTAATACAATATTTACTTATTACTAATATTGATCAATTATCAAATTCAAACCCATTTACCCATGAAATTAAAGCCCACTAATATTATCACCCATACAACTTAAATTATTTTAAGGAAAAGAAATAATTTTAATATAGTATGAGCAACATTATAGTAAATTTGGTCGTCAGTAGTATGAGATTTTTGTAATTATGATTGAAAGGGCATTATAGTAATTTTAGTTAATTACGATATGAGAGATACTTCATTAATTATGATAAAAAAGACATTATAGTAATTTTAGATTACAGAAGGGCCATTACAATCAATTTAAACACGTGTTATTCAATTGTTATGTAATTAGAAAGGCATTTGGTCATTTTTAAAGAAATTATTTTCATATTATTGAATAAAATGTTAAATTTTAATATATAATTATGAAGCAATTAAAATGGTATTTTTATAATTATGGCAAGAAGATCATAGTAATTATACTTAATTATAACATTAAAGGTACTTTCATAATTAAGGCAAAAAGGCTATTATAGTAATTTTGGCCTATTATGGTATTAGTAGAAATGGTAATTTCATAATTATGACCAGAGTAACAGAATAATAATTTTGGTTATTTATGATAAACAGGGTATAATAGTAATTTACATGATGTAATTAAATAGATATAAAATGGTATTTTTTTAATGATGACATAAAATGCTACAGTAAACAAATCATGAAACAATCCAAAGGGTATTAATGTAATTTTGGTGAGATTTACTTTTAATTATAGTTATAGATATTAAAAAAAATACATGCGCGTTGTCATGGGTACAATTTTTTATTTTGTCATATTTGTTTATCGGATATTTCTTACAAAATTAATCTAATTAAAAAAACAAAAAAAATATGAAAGATAAAAAAATAAATGAGAATGACACGTGGATACCTTAATTGATCTTATTTTTTATAAATTTATTCAATAAAAATATAAAAAAAAGTTAAAAATAATAGAAAAAAGCTCACGGAAGGTGTCACATTGATACCCCAATATTGAGCTTAAAATATTAATTTATTAAATTAAGATAAAAATAACTTTATTAATATAATACATATAGCTCCTATTTAGTAGACATGATTATGATAAAATAAAAAAAGATGATATTATGAATAAGATTAGATTAAATAATGTTATCATATTTTATATTTAATATGTGCAAGAATTAAAATAGAATAATTTATATATAGGTCAAAATTATCATTTCTCAAAGTTTATACAATTCAAATTATTAATGTAATTTTTAAGGGTATAATAGAATATATAAATTTAATCCTATGAATTAAAAATAATCATATTCATTTTGAGATGATTGAATCATCTTATACCAAGATGATGATAATTCTTCTCATAATCCTATTCTTTTCAATTATATATAAACCAAACATAATATAAAATAATTATCATACTATTTTATTTATCATTATATGCACTAAATATGACCATATATGTATAAAATTAAATAAATAATAAAATATAAATTTTTATAAATACATCAAAATACCTTAAGATAAAACATCCTAAATATACTTCCGATTTGAATTCGTTTCTTTAAAAAAATTTAAACCCATCTTAAGGCATATTATTTGAAAATAAAATGACAAAATACATACTCAACCTGTTTCAAGGTAAAATATTGTGAAAATGTAGAAATATTTAAAAAGAAAAATAAGTAAATAGAAAAAAATGATAAAAAAAAGAAAAAAGAGATTAAAAAGAAAAAATAACTTAACACATGACATACCATTAGATCGATGAGACAAAAAAAATTTTAAATCTAAAAAAAATTTATTAAATATAAATAATAGAAAATAATAGAAAAAAAGTAAATACGCAACATGCCCTGAAAATTAAATGGATCACATAAAAAATAAAATTAAAATCTTGAAAAAATAATAAAAAATTTGACATAAATGGGTACCATTTTAAAAAATATTTATTAAAATTTTTAAAAATTTAACAAAAATAGGAAAAAATTTTAAAAAAAAGTGATAGGTAGCTTGGATTTTGGTCTTGTACTGTTTGCTCGTACATGATCAAAATTTAAGTATAAGATTCCATAAAGCAAGATTTGATGGTTGCTTCAATCATTTAATCACTCAAGTCTTTTATTGATCTCACATAATAATGAATAAGAAATATGAAGACTTTTTGTGCATATTTTTTCAGGTACATAAAGGGAGGTATAAAGGAGTCGAGATTTGAATCTTAGGCCTCAATCAAATAAAAAAACATAACAACCGATCATTAGAATTTTTTACTAATTTTGCCACTAATTAATCTAGGGCTAGAAGAAATAATTGTATGATAAGAAATTAAAGTGAAAGAATAAGAAAACTATAATGCAATTCATTAATGTAGATATATATATTAGTTTTTGACATATGCATGTTGCAGATGTAATTTTTATCTCTAAAAATTTATTTCAATAAATAATTTTTTATAATATTATAATATTAAATATTAATAATTTAATTTTAATTTTGATATAATATAAGTAAATTTTGATAATTTTTTATATAATTTTGATTTTGATAATTTTTTGTAAAATTTTGATAACTTTCAATACAATTTTGTTAATTTATGATATAATTTTGATAACCATTAATACAATTTTGGGAATCTTTAATAAAATTTTAGTAAACTCTTGATGTAATTTTAGTAATCTTTTGGTAACTTATGTTATACTTTTATTAATTATTAATAAAATTTATGTCATCATATATTTAACAATGAATTCTTGTAAGAAAGTGCAAGTTCAATTCTAATATAAGAGATTATTTTTTAATATAATAACATTATTGTTTCATTCGATTTTAGAATTTTTTTTCATAAATTTTTTTATTAAATAGGTTTATAGTAGGTTTATCCTAATCTCTTAAGATAAAATTTCCAACTTTGTTTTTGTTAATAACCAAGATTTAATTCTTGACAACTTCAAGTATAAAAAAAATTATTAATGATTGACAATTAAGTTATCATTGATTTACTATTATGTTATCAATGATTTACTACTAAGTTATTAATGATATATTACAAAATTACTAATGATTTACTACTAAATTAACATTGATTTATTACTAATTTATGAATTATTTACTATTAAGTTATAACTGATTTACCACTAAATTGTTAATGATCTACTACTAAGTTATTGATTATTTGTTATAAAGTTATAATTGATTTATTATTAATTTATCGATGATTTACTACAAAATTATTAATGATTTTTTTTTAGGTTATGATTGACTACTTAAAAATTTTGTCCTTTTAATAAAACATTTTAAAGAGTTTAAAGTTTATTAAAAGAACATTATATGGTTTGCGAAAAGTAGAGTTAAGTTTAAGAATCAGTCACATGTGAGGAAGGATTAGCACCTTCCATAACATCCATCAAAGATGGTAACAATTGAATGAATGTTATCCTTAGACTTTGGTGAAAATAATCCTATTTTTAATGTTTAGAAATTAATTCCTTTGTTTATTCCAAAAATCAAATCTCTTTTTTTTTTTTAAAAGCAAATCATTTTTATTTTTTTAAAAGCAAAATAATTTATTTTTTATCAAGATAAAAATATCGTAAGCATCAACACACTTTTTTCACTCTCTTATATTTAGGTAGAATTTTAAAAAATCTTTAACTTATGAATTTTCAAATTATCCTACAAAACTGAGATAATACCTCACGTAAATAATAATCATTAAAAGTCTTTCTATTTTTAGGCCAGATTCTCAAAGGTCGTTCTTACTTGAGATATCATCTTATTTTAAAATATTTTTTTATGAAAAAGAAACATTATTTATAAAACCTATACATTATGCATGAACACAATAATAACATATGACGTAAGCATGATAATTAAATATGAATGACAAAATACAAATGCATTACAATTTAAAAATGCATGTAACAATAAAATAAAATGCAAATGCTTGAATATGATCAAGTTGGTTTGAGGGTTTGAAGGTTAGTTTAGGGTCTGGGATTAGTTTAGGGTCTAAGGTTTAAAGTTTAGGGTTTAGATTTGGGATTTAGATTTTGTGGTTTGGGTTTAGTGTTTAAGGTTTTAACTTTAAGATTTAGGATTTAAGTTTACAGCTTAGAGTTTTAGGTTTAGGGTTTATAATTTGAGTTTAGGGTTTTGCATGAAAAATGAATGTTACAAAAATAACAAAAATGCTATTAATAAAAATGCAAACTTTAATTCATAGGACATGTATGAAAACAAATACATTATAAAGTTAGGTATAATTACAAATATATTACAAACTAAACATTCATGCCACAATATGGTCAAAATGAATCAAATATCAAAGTTTTTAAAAAATTTAAAGACAATATTCCACCATTTTCTTTTTTGAATTAAACTACATGCAACAAGATAAATCACCAAAAAGTCTACTAATCTAATATTTTTATTTGTTGAGAATTTCATCAAACATGTAAAAAACTTGAATAACAAGTTAAAAACACAAGCAAACACATAAGAAACAAGCAACATTTAGCCATTAAGCATGGAAAAGAAGTTCGACCGAAACACGAAGAGCTTGACCGAATGCTTTCATGGCATTCCAGAACTCTTCCAGAACTTTTTCATCACCTTATTTAGTTAGAACATGCATCAAAACTTCATAATACTATGATATAAAGGCATTTTTATCATGAAAGAAATTTTATCAAATACGTAATAAACTAATTAAAGAGGAAACCATGAAAACACAAATATTAGCCAAACACTACATACAAACTCACTAAAACAATCAACAAACATGCATTAAACATATAGTGTAATACTCAAATCATTCATATACATTATTTAACGCAAGGAAAACAACCAAGATGGACCAAGAGGATGTTTGGCCATGGTGGAATGATACTTGGCCGAACTTTCAATGGCTATAACAATGGTGGATTTATTTTCTTTCCTCGATGTCTTTTGTTTCAAACTAAACTATTGATTAGTTGGTTGAATTCTTGGATCAAGTTTGAAGCTATGGAGCTAAGTTACTATAGATTTTCTCACTAAAAATAAAAAAAAATTAGAGGTTAAATAATAAGAAAACTATGAAAAATGATATAAAATGCTTTGAAATGCAATGAAAAAAGATAATAGAAATTAAACCTTTACAAAGCTCTTCTCAAATTTTTTTACTTTTTTTTTCTTACTTTTTTCACATTATAAGCTGTCTCCTTCCCCTTTTCTTCAGCCTTAAATGTCATATAAAAAGGTTATGCAAAATTCTTGCAAGCCTTTAGATGTACTCCTCATCTAATGGATATCTTTTCTTCTTTGTTTATTTTGTAAGAAACCATCTTTCACTATTAGATTCAACCTCTTAAGATCATCTCATGACTCAAAATGTTCATAGCCAAAGATTGTATTTTTAATGTTGTTGGAACTATGTGAAAATATCATTTTGCCCACTATTAGAAAGTTTTGTCATTTTGGGCAATTCCTTTGCAGACTTATGAAATAGGATCATTCATGGTTTTATGATTTTAAAGCACCAAAAATCTTAAAACAATATCATATAAGATCTAAAAGTTTTAATGGAAAACTAACATTGAAAATGTCAAATTATGAAAATACTTGTAATATCACTCTCAAATTTTTTTGTTATATTAGTTTCTATATTATAAAAATAATATTTTATTTTATTTTACCTTAGGTGTTTTAAATTTTGGTATGTTGTTGGATGAATCTATGAAAGGGACTAAATTGAAAAAATAAAATTTAGATAATTTTGGCAACAAGGAATGTTTTGAATAATAAACACTTTTAAGGGTCGTAGTGTAATTACCAGATTTAATCTTATCCGTGTACATTCTTTTTTTTTTTTCAAACCGAAAAGAAAAGAAAAAACTAAAACTAAACAATTCCCAAAAAAAATAGAGAGTGACAATCAAATGGAGGTTTCCATCTTAAGATTCAAAGGCTGCATATAAAGTTCTAAAGTAAGATTAAACTTCGTCTTTCATGAAAATTTTATTATTTTGTTAGTTTTCTTCATAATCCAACTTTGTGCTTCAAACTTTTTAATTTTCTAACAACATTCTAGTGGTTTTTTGACGGCATATTTGGTATATATAAAAAGGTCTCTTCAAGACCTTTTCAATGGATTTTGTAGCTCTTCATTTCATTGTATATTTTAGAAGTTACAATTTCTTTTTTAAGTTGAAACAAATTGGTATTTAACAAATCTAGTAGCCTAACTTTGGGTCACCAGAACTTAACTTTCCAATAACTTTTTTTGTCTATTCTTTAAAGGTTTTTGTAATATGAAATATGATCTTGATTTTGGTATAAGTGGCTCGATCAAAAGGTTTTTGTGCTAAAAGAATTGAAGCCCTACAGATTGTCAAATAGTTTTGAAACCCATAAATTTTGGGCATTTTTGTGATGATTTTCAAAATTAGGTTTTCGAAACTAATGATTTCTGGAGTCTTTTTAAATGAAACAAAATTTTAAACTATAGTATTACATGTGAACGTTGAATTAGTATTGGTTGCACCTTTGGATTTAATATAATGTATTATATACCAGTGCTCAAAGTAGGGTAAATGATTGAAAATCTAGAATTTCAAGAACTTATAAAAAATTAGTTTTAAATTATTTTAAAAATTATTTTTGCCTTTAATTGATCTAAGTTGTTGTAAACAATATACATTTTGATTGAATAAATTTTATTCAAAATTTGCATGAATTAATATATTTTGCAAATTTATCTTTGAGTTGTCAATTTACAAAAAAAAAAAATCTGATTTTTCTTAGGAAGTTTTACAAAGCTAAATTTAAAGTAATGTCATGGTTTATCTCATCTAAATACTATATTCGATATTGATTTTGGGTTTTAGCCTATATTTTAGTCCTTCAATATTTTGGTATTCTTTTAAACATCATGAGATAAAATCCTTTTTTCTAAGATATATATATTTAGAATTAATTTTAATTAATGAAAAAGGTTTTTACACCATAAATACCTTAAAATGTCCACCAAAAAAGCCATGTAATTATTTTGATAATGGATAAGTTTTAGTTTGTGACTTCGAATGTTGTTGGATTAATAGATTATGAGTGGTTTTGAATGCTTTGTTCTTTGACTGCAGTCATTAGCAAGTTCAGTTAAGTGACTTGATCTTCCTTTGGTCTTTATGACCCTAAAAATTAACCTTAGTATGTTTAAAGTTAATAATGTATATTGTTTAAAATTAATAATGTATATTATTTTGTCCATTTGTTTTGTAAATCGGGTTGCGCATCCAAAATGTATATATATAGAATTTTTTTGTTATGAATTTGGATATGATTTTGTTATTTTTTTTATCTTCGAATATGATTTTATAATGATATATTCATACATCCACAGCATTTTTCAATACCAAATCTTGCTTTAGAATGATATGTGAAATTTATTATATACAAATTATGTTTGAGAAAGTATATGAATATTAGTTTTGTCTATTTTGGGTAATCTGAAAATATATTATGGTATTGTCTCTTAATATGGCTATGTTTTGACTTTGCCGATAGGGGTTATTGTTAGCCATGTTGACATGTACTTTGTGATATCAACATCGATTTCGAACCATACAACCATTGAAAATAGTGGTTTTTGTTCATCATACCTCTAATGATATACTTTTGCCCATTGCTTTAAAAGGGTTACTATGATTTTTGTTTTGTCTCATTACACTAACAATTTATGATTGTTCAATGCAACTACCTAGTTACTTTTGATATACTTCTGTCCCATTGCATTAATGACTTAACCATAATTTTGGTTTTGATTTTGACTTATGTTACATGGGTAAAATGTGGTTGTAGTATGTTACGAGAAACTAATAAAATTTATAATTTTGTGAGATTTTATTTTGCTTCATAATCTGAGAATATGATTTTAAAAATATGATTTGTGAAAATATGTTTGTGAATACAAGATTACCTAAAATATTTTTTATCATTTAGTTAATATTTGGCCTAAATGTTTTGTAGTATGCTTAATCCAATTGAGGGAATGTCAATTACTTGCTAAGTCATCATATTTATTCCTTAAATTTTTTTTACTTTTTTTTTTTTTTTGCATATTTCGATGTTTTTATCTTTAGAGGCTTAATTTTTTCAACAACTTGGATTAGCAAGATTAGTATTTGTCCTTAACTTGATATAGCTTTTGAAGTGAGCATTTTATTAGTGATCTTAAAAGAATTGTTAGTAAGAATTTTGATTTATTCAAGTAACTTGTAATTGGAATAATTTTGACAACTTGAGATTCTATAAAGCATTTTGGAAGTTATTGAAGATTTTGATTTAATTCAATATCTATTGCCTTGCATGCTTATGAGATTCGTCTCATAAGTATGTGGCGTTGTTATATTTTAAATCTTTGGGTTTGGTGCATGATAATACCCCTAAAAAGATATTTTGATAATTTTAACCTTCTAAGGTGCAATAAAGGTTTTCAATATACCAAAAATTATAAAATAATATGAAAAAATTATTTAGAGCATTTCATGAAAAACTAACCTCGAAAAGGTCAAATTATCAAAATACCCCTTAAGGGTAGTTTAGTAATTTCACATATTTCAAGGTACAATCAAGGTTTTTAATACACTTAAAATCATAAAATAAAAATAAAACTATGATCTAGAGTGTTTCATGAAAAACTAACTTCAAAAATGTCAAATTATAAAAATACCCTTAAGGTTATTTTGGTAATTTTACACTTCTCGGGATACGATCAAAATTTTCAATGTATAAAAAATTATAAAATAATATTTAAATGTGATTGAAATTTTTACAAAAATCCAACTTTAAGAAGGTCAAATTATAAAAATACTTATAAAGGGCATTTCGATAATTTTATCCTTCTCGAAATGCAATCAAAGTTTTCAGTGCATTAAAATCACAAAAATTAATTCTTAGCCTTATCAGTCCCATTTGGTTATGAATTTTAAAAGATTGACTTAATTTAATCTGATTTACTAACTTTGACCAACTATGACCTTATTTGATGAAGTTTGATCCTATGGCATTTTGGGTCAAATTGGTCCTAAATAGATTTTGAAATCTTGTCAAAATTTAAAAAATGTTGGATTTGAACTTGGTTAGAATTAAAGAAACTCACAACTAGCCAAGTTCTACTCAGACGAAATTAGGTGTCTACACTAAGTTATTAGTGATTTACTACTAAATTATTAATAATTTATATCTAAATTATCAATGATTTGCTATTATATTATTATGCATTTACTAGTATGTAATATTGATTTACTACTTAGTTTTCGATTATTTATTACAAAATCATCACAGATTTATTGCTAAATTAACTATGAATCATTATCAAGTTGTCACTTATTTATATTAAATTATTCAAAGTTTACTATTATGTTATCATTTATTAACCATTAAGTTTTTTATGATTAACTATTTCTAAGTTATATTGATTTTCTTTTAAGTTTTAACAATTAACTTCTAAATTATCATTAATTTACTACCAACTTATTTTTTATTTACTACTAAGTTTATCAATTAATTACGAGTAAACAAAAATTGATTTACTTCTGAATTATCACTAATTTACTATTAAACTATCATTGATTTATATTAAGTTATCAATTATTAATCACTAAATTATCACTTATTTTTTATTTACCTATCATTGATTTACTAATATGTTGTTATGCATTTATAATAATGAAACATAAATTTAAAAGTTCACTAATAATATATGAGATAATTTTTTATATATATAATAACATTATTGTTTTATTCAAGTTTAGAATTTTTTTCACTAATTTTTCATTGAATAGATTTATGGTAGGCTTATAATAGTCCTAAAATGAAAGTTTTAACTTTGTTTCTGTTGGTAATTAGGGTTCAATCTTTGGTAACTTTAGATATCAATGATTGATAATTAAGTTATTAGTTATTTTTACTACTAAATTATCAATGATTTACTATTAATTCATGAATAATCTGTTATTAAATTATAAATGATTTACTATTAAACTGTTGATGATTTATCATTAGGTTATTAATGATTTATTATTAAATTATAATTGATTTACTAATTAATTTATCGATGATTTACTAAAAAATTATTAATAATTAAATAATTTACTACTAAATTATCATTAATTTACAACTAAGTTATTAGTAATTTACTACTACATTATTAATGATTTACTACTAAATTATTAATTTACTAATAAATTATCAATGATTTATTATTATATTTTTATATATTTACTATTATGTAGTATTGTCAATTGGGCTTGGCAACTCATGACATTTCACAATTTGACAAGGTATGGGCTTTGCTTGGCACGATTTAGTGCTATAATCATGGGTTGTGCCAAGCACACTTCATATACTTGTGTTGTATTGGATTAGAGATTTTGAATCCATTGGGCCGGCACAACATGACTCATCAAAGCTCAATCCCAGCACGTGGTACATGAGTTGGCATGACATGGCACACAAGCACTAATATGCCATGTTGTGTCAACCTATAAATGTTTTAAATAAGTTTAGTCTATTGATCCTTAATTGTACTTTATATATTTTACTCTTATCATATGATGAATTTTTTTTACCTTTTTGAAAATTTATGTGTTAGCAACTTATAGAAATTAAATTGTATCAACAAATCTATTTATAAAATATTTAAAATATTAGTATATAAAATTACAATTTTTTTATTTTGATTTACCATTTTCTAAAACTATGAAATGTCTATTACTTAAAAATTGATTATAAAAAAAACAAGAATAAGACAAAAGATATTATATAAATGAATCATCATACGGAGAAAATGAGAAATAAAATAATAATGTATATCCATTTTTTAAAATTTAAATATGTAATATTAGTATTTGGTAATTTCCACATATTATTTTGGTGGATTCTTTTAATCTTTATTAGTAAATATAGATATTTTGTTAAACCATGTGAATTATATTCTTCACTTACTAATTTCATATATTAGTTTTTAAATATAGTTGAAATTTTTTTTAAATTCCTAAAATTATGATAAAAATTTAAAAAACTATTAATGGGTTGTACTTAGCTCGATATTGCATGAAGAATAGTGCCATGCTAGGCACGACGTATGAAGGCTATTGGCCATGCACCATTCTAGATTATATTTTTAGTTTTCATGGGTCTTGCTGACATGTTAAATAATAGTGCCGGTCTTGCATGACCCATTAATATATGAGTTAAATTTTTAATAGACCTATACTACTATGTTATCATTGATTTATTACTTAATTTTTAATTTATATTACAAAATTATCATCAATTTGTCACTAAATTATTTATGATTCACTATCAAGTTATTATTGATTATATTAAATTATGCATGATTTACTATTGAGGTATCATTAATTAACTATTATGTTATCAATGATTTACTACTAAGTTATTCTAATATACTTTTAAGTTTTTAATAATTAACTATTAAATTATTAATTAATTATTATTAATTTATAATTGATTTACTACTAAGTTATTCATTATTTACTACTATCAATTAATTACTATTAAACTAAAATTGATTTGCTATTAAAATATTATTAAGTTATTATTGATTTGTTACTAAGTTATCAATTATTAATTACTAAGTTATCACTTATTTTTTAAAGTTATCTTTGATTTAGTACTATGTTGTTATGCATTTATAATTATATTATAATTGATTTACCATTAAAGTATTATGCATTTATTATTATATTATTATTGATTTACTAAAAGTTACCAATTATTAATTACTAAATTATCATTCATTTACTACTAAATTATCTCTAATTTAGTACTAAGTTATCGATGATTATTACTAAGTTATAATGATTACATTTAAATTTTTAATGATTAATTATTAAGTTATTAATTATTTATTACTATGTTATCATTTATTTATGCATATTAGAAAAGAAAGTAATCATAATTTATGCTAGATTATATAATTTGTAAGTTAGAGAAAGAAAAAAAAAGTTCAAGTGTAAATGCCGTGATAAGAATGAGTAAATATTTTTAATTTACTATCAGTAGTTTAATACATAATAATAAGTTAAAATAATAACTTTTTATATGAATACAAGCATTAAAACTAAATTAAATAAATATATACGATATATATTAAGTCAATAATTTTAAGATATTTTTAAAATTTTTAGTCCATGATATATATATTAAAATAAGTTTTATTTATGGTTTAATTGAATTATTTATGTATGTGTTTAACACTTTTGAAATCAAAATTTTAAAATTTTAAGTAATTTAATTTTACATAAATTTTATTTTTAATTATAGTTGATTTAAATTAAACTAAGATAAATTAATAAAAATTATATATCTAAAATTAAATTTATTAATTTAAAATTTTGGAAAAATATTAAGATCGATTACAACTAATATTTTCTAAGTTCAAATGATAGATGATATAACTATCTATTGGAACCATGGTCTTTGAACATTTGTATAGTAAAAAGAACTAGGAAAGAATGAAAAATGTGCATGAGAAAATGAATTCTACAAGAAATCATTATGATTCAAAAGCTTTGATTTTATTCCCACGTTTTTTTAGAATTCAGAAGGAAGAGTTTGAGTTAGAGGCAAGTAAACAGTGTAGGGACAAGTAGTCAGTTCCCTTCTTATAAAAAAGACAATCCAACAAATCATTCCAATGCTTCAACAGTAAAATTTCTCACATCCATTTCTCTTTCCGCAGTCTTTTGCGTTTCTTTGTTTAGTTTAAGTCCACCCCCACCCTCTCCCCTCTTAGCTTTTGGAGAGGAACTAAATGCCAAGAAGGAACTCTCCCAAATCCGACCATGGTTTCCAAAAGGCCATTGGTGAAACTGGGAAATCTCAAAGAGGTAAAGCACCAGCACTTATCAAACCAATTATAAATACTTGCTCTACTTTCATTGGTTTACAACCATACATATTGTCTTCAAGATTACATTAAAATACCTTTTTTTCCTTGTCTATAAATTACCTCAATAGTAATATACATGATATTCATATTTTATATACTATATATATATACATATATATATATAAATATATATAAAGTTAAGGTGGCCTTCATGAATTCATTCTTTTCTTATTTTACTTTTTCATTTATTTTATTTCTCTTTATCTAAGAAATATTAATTTAAATATCGAAACACGTTTCGGCATATCAACTCCAATTTCTTTATTTTGTATGTTCTTTGATGTACCATTATCAAAAAAATTTGAACATCAACATTATTAATTCATTTGAGATAACAATAAGAACTCAGACTTAATGCTAAATTAATTTATTTGAGATTCAATTTATTTGGCTGCCTCAACATTTTTAAACTCTTGGGAGTTGGAGTACGTCATCATCATACATTTGCTAAAATAAGAGTCTTTTATGCATTGTTCAAACAATTTTTTTTTTTTTTTGAGAAGCAAACAATTTTTAATAGTTAGAACAACTAGTAATAAAAATTTCACCAAATGTTTAGTAAATCTCAAAATTTTGAGTGATTTTTACCCTTTTTTAAGCTTAAAAGTTCAAAATAATCATCAGTCATCAGTTGGGAAAGAAGCAAAAGTTAATCACTCCATTGCTATCTTAGCTTTCACATCATTCATGCAAAATCTATTGCTTCATTTTACAAAAAGGAAATTAACGAAATAATAAGCTCAATATTAAAATTGTTGACAATGAAACTTTCTCCTCAAGAGATTGGGCTGGCAGATAAATTGGTCAAGGCTATTAAGCTCCCAATTTATAGAAAATGAATACGACTAAAACTAGAAATTAGTATATAAGTACTACTTATTACGTTAGTTAATCGTAAGTTTTTTTTTTTTTTTGAAAGGCATGTCAATCGTAAGTTAAGATGCGACACATAATTAAAAATTATTATCTGATCATGTATGAATTTAGCACTGAAAATCAAATTAATAACATGAGCACTCTATACTAAAATAGTCATTTTTAATTATGTGTTGTATTTTAATTTCTTGATTATTCAACTTACTATTGATATACGTTAATTAATTTGAAAGTTCAATAGGGATTCAATTATAAAACACACTTTCTAATGCAATGGAAGCGAAGCTATAGTAAGAAAGGTTTATTTATTTATTATTTTTTTAAAATTGTAAGAAAGGCTTTTCTAATGAAAAATTATTTGATATAGTAATAATAAAGTTTTTTAATTTTATAAAACGGGTTAACATGATTACATATGTTTTATTTTTTAAATTTTTTAAATAAAAAATAAAATTATATATCATTCTATTAATTCTAGAGGTGAAGTTAAAAAGCTTTCTATTAGTATATTTGATATAATTATTTTCCTATTTAGATTTCTAGCCAAAAAAAATAGAAGTTAGATTTAAATGGAACATTACTGATTAGTCAATGCCCAAGTTTAGGCCTAGCCCTAACAATATATGAGCCTTAGAAATTGGCCTCAACTAGTCTTATTTATAGATTTATGCCATTAAAATTTGAATTGCAGTCCAAAACTTAGGTTCCTATTGACAGTTCTACGCAATTGTTACCACACAGTTTGCCCTCAAAATATTTCCTTTTATTTGTCTGAGAAAACTAGCAGAAATATATTGGCAACATAAATTACAAACTGAGCTCTGGCTAAAGAAAAACCCAAATTGAGTTATATGCCTTCTTTTAATATATATATATATATATATACACACGTAAAAACGACTTGAAAGGGGAAATTGACCTAAGATAAATTGGCAAGAATTTTACCACAAAAATGCAGCCTTCTGTTTTCCTTTTTTTTTAATTAAATATATACAAGTTATTTTCATGAGTAAAATTGTGAATTTTTAACATATTTTGAAGGAAAGTGAAGAAATCAATTATATTTGAAGGACTTTGCCCTCATATGAATTTAAAAAAAAAAATCAATTATAATCCCTTCATTAGATAAGGCTAAACGAGAGAAAAAAAAGTATTATCATGAAACAATAAAATCATTGATAGCTGCATTTTTTTTCTTTAAATTAAAAAATAAGAGATGTTAGAGATAAGCTAGAATATTGATTATTCTTTGTTGAAACAAACAAGTTTAGCATCTTTTTTAAAATAAAAAAAGTAACATGTTATAATGATGTGTAAGTTTGGGAAAACACATAAAAAAATGTTGTCCATAAGAAAAACAAAAAAAAACAAAAATCTGCAGAGTCATTACCAAGAAAAAACAAAAAAAAAAAAGAAAAACTTTTCTTATTGGATGAGTTCCAAGAGAATCAGAACATTCTTCGAAGTCCTACAAATCAAACCCAAAACTTGTCAACCTAATAAGGCTAAAAAAAGGGTTATTCCAAAGTTTCCAACTCAAGAAAACAAGAGGCTAAAGCACCTGGTTTTCGGCCTTTGAGGGTTAAGTCAAAATGTTAAATGTATAGCCCACTGAAATGAAATTAATACACGCTTACCAGGGAAACATCTTCCTAGGCTGGCCCTTTCATATTAAATTAATACTATAAATACTCAAATTGGATTGAAATTGAATTTCAAATAGAAATCTGCAAAGTCGGCCTTGGAGATCCAACAAATCGACCCTTTTTTGTAAAGTGTTTAAGGTTTGTTTTCATTAGGG
Organism: Durio zibethinus; assembly: GCF_002303985.1. Next base: position 13,998,179 of record NW_019167893.1, read on the forward strand.
AAGAGAAGAAGAAGCAGAAAAGATTTTCTGATGGGGCGTTGGATGAAGCCAGAGGTAAGGAGTAGGCAAAATGGCGCCAAATACTAAGATCCTATTTAACTTTATTTGAAAATGTTTATTAGACCGCACTGTATTTGTTAATGTCATGATTTAATTAATTTTCCTATACAAAAATTGTCACTTTATTTTTTTTTTTTTTTTATATTCTTTGATTGATGTATTTATATATTCAGGTGTATCCCCTACTAGGAGCCATGACATTTGTAACAAGTATGTGCATCTTTCAACTTACCAGAAATGTTTTCCTAAATCCTGCGGTCAGGTAAAATTTTTTGAAACTTTCAAATTAAAATCTCATGTTTTAATGGATAAAAATATTTTTGTCCCTTTTCAATGATATCTTGATTAATGCAATTAAAGTATTTATTCCATCAGCCACATATGTTCTTACAAATTACAAAAATTGCAGAATCAATAAATCTGACCGTAGCAAGGCAGTGCTAGAAAACTATGAGGAAGGAGAAAAATATGCTGAACATGGACTTCGCAAATTCCTCCGAACCCGCCCTCCAGAAGTCATGCCTGCCATTAACCATTTCTTCTCTGAAGATAAATGATCCTGACGTCAAGCTATTGTATGAAGTTTTATTATGGATAGTCCTCGGTTTCCCTTTCTTTCTGGTTTGGAGGAATTATACGACAAAGGTTTTCTTGTTATCTTAATGTAATGTATTGATATTCTCATCGATGGTTTAATATATGTCTTTTCTAATCTAAATATAATATTATCGAAAATGTAAAAGGTAATTTGATTATGGGTCTTTGCTGCTTGAACGGAAACGCTTCCTTTCTTACCAGCTTAAACTTTGAGACATTGGACCTTCAAATGATATTGATCTTATCGGGTCTGGCCTGATTGACTTTGTCACTTCTAAAACCATGTTTATTGTCCGACTTTTCAGTCTATTGAATCCATTTAAACTCGTCTAATTTAAATTTATTATTAAAATATTATATTAATATATTAATTTTTAAAATATATTTTAAATTTACAATTAAATAAAATATAATTATTAAATAATAAAATATTAAAAAATTTATTTAGAGTCCAACTCAATCTAAGACGGCTCATTCGAACAAATACTTTTCTTTTTTAATATTTTTAATTTGAATTAATATATTTTTTAATATTTTTAATCAATATTTTATAAAAAATATTTTTAAAATATTAAAAATGTTAATTAAAAAGTAATCATCTTAAATTATCTAAATTACTTAGGGTAATATTCCATGATCAAAATGATTGATTTTATATTTAAAGAATCAATGTAAAAGGACATACCATAGGAGTAATTGATTGCCTTAACAAGAGCAATTGATTGCTATATGCTATGCTATGTATTCTAGAAAGATATTAACAAAGCTTAATAAAGGAGTAATCGATTGCATAACATAGGACAATCAACTACTATGATTGGTATAAACATTTTATTTTGTTGGAGATCTTTTCAATATTATAAAACTTTAAGCTTTAATTTGATATTAGATTTTCAATTATATTATTAATTTTTAAGTCCAAATCAAAAGGTCCCAAAAGTTTTATTTATAAGTGTATTTTATTTCATTCTTTAAATCTAATTTTAATTTTTGATAAAAAAATAAAAAAAAAGATGTTGAGTGTAAACACTCTATTTTGTTTAAGATTTCCCTTTAAATTGATATTGGGCCTGAAAAAATTCGTCAATCAAATTTTTTGATAAGGCTTTAGATTGGCCCTTTTTAGTTTGGGTTAATATTGAGCTTTAAGCTATACATTCTTTTGGGTTTTGGAAAAGGATTTTGTTGTTTGAGTTTGGATTGTGTCTTGAGCCTAAACTAAGTATATGATCATTTTCTTTATTTGTTTTATTTTTATTTTTATCTATAATTTAATTTTATTTCAGTTTATTTTGGGAAAAAATTAAAGATAAAAAATCCTGGAGAAAATCTGAAGGGTATTCAAATTGAATTCTTCTGGTGATGAAGTTTTTGTTGGCTTAATCACTTTTGAGATAAGAACTCCAAGGAGATTATGCAAATCTCATTAAAAATTAGAAGTTTTTTTAATCTAGGATTCTTTTTGGGTTAAGGTTGGATCCTTATAAAAGCAACATCTACAATCAACAGAGGGGGGCAACAATCATTGGCAACCAAAATTGAGCAAAACCCAGCAACCAGCAACTAATTCCTAGCTAGCCTACTATTGCCTGAAGCCACCCACCAACGAAATTCTTAGCAAACCCCTTTACCAAGGTTCCACACCCATTAGCTATTATCACATAAACATACACCATACACACACAAGCAAAAATGGAGGTTCTCAGCCATTGTGCAACAAGTTGAAGAACAAAAATTTTCACGTAACTAATTCATTACCACTATCAATCAAGCTTAACAATCACAGAGACAGTTTCTGGCAAGCATTTTCAACAAAGGTTATGTACAGTCAAAAAATCAATAGACTAAAAAACCATGAGTTCTACTAGTTAACGGTACCAAGCCTTCTTACAGCAGCCATCATCTGCCATAGCCACTATCGATAGACCAAGCCTATTAACTCGAAACACCATCACTGCTAGCAATCAACAACCATAATCAACAACAATGTAGAGAAGCCAAAATTGACAGAAAACATAGAAGCTACACATAAGACAAAACTCAGAAGTAAATCGACCGTAAAAAGAGGAAAAAGAAAAGTCAAACCTGGGGTTTTGGATTTGAGTGGTTTAAAACAATTTTGGGACTCGAAACTTGTTGAAAAATTAGCCAAGAAGAAGGAGAGTAACATAACTCAAGGTGGTGACTGTATAAGTAGTGGATGAGAAGATGTTGGAGAAGGTAACTGCAATCTTCGAACTCAAATCTACACGAATTTATCAGGTTTTAGAGAGGACTAGCTAAAGATTGTAAAAAAAGAAAGAGAATGGAATATGAATAAAAAGTTAAGAGAGATTCGGCCATCAACGAGCGGTGGTCAGTGCTCTTGCATTTTAAATTTGTGGGGTTTTGGTTAGAGAGAGAATGAGAGAAAATTGAATTAGAGAGAGAGTGAAAATAGAAAATTGGGGAAAAAAAGGAAAATTTTTGTTTATAAAGCCATGTAAAACGGGCTTTTCATTAAACTAGGAGTATCCGCATGTTTTGCTGACTTGACTCGAAACTCGCAAGAAGACCCGAAAACCTAGAGATTGGTCTTTAGCCGAGACGTGAAGTAGAGATGATGAGGTTGAGCCTCCAAGCCACTTTTTTAGTCTAAAGTTGAGTCAATTTTTTTGATATTTTATTTATTTATTTGTTTCAATAAAAATTTTAAATAAAATTTAGAAAATTAAAATTTTAAAATCTTAACAAACTATTAAAATATTTAATTATTTTTTTAAAAATAATAAAATAAAATATTAATTTTATCAAATTAGTAGATGATTTAAATCTTAAATTAAATCTTATCAAATTATTAAAAAATTTAATAATTTTTATAAAAAATAAAATTTTTATTTCTATCAAGCTATTGGAGAATTTAAAAATTAAATTAAACTTACTAAACTATTGAAAGTTTTAATTTTTTTAATGAATTAAATTAAAAATATTCTTTAAAATCAATTCTACCAAACTATTGAAAAATTTAAATATCGAATTAAATTTTACCAAACTATTAGAAGATTTAATGGTTATTTCATTAAAAAAATATACCAATAAATTTTAAAATGAAAATCCTACAAACTATTGGAGGATATGCTTCAAAATAAAATATTACCAAACTATTAAAAGATTTTATTGATTATGAAATCAATCAATTTCTTAAAAATACACTAATGAATATGATGATGAAGTCTCTTCAACGAGAGACACTGGTCTTCATGAATACTCTTGAAGTGAAAAAATTTTCTTAAATTGCTACCAAACTATTTGAGTAATTTTAAGAATAATTTCAATATTAAATTTACTCAGTAAGATTGCAAACAAGTTTCAAGACTTGGATGGCATAAAATCAACTGGTACCATCATTTGGATGAATGTTATGAGAGTGCTATTATCCTCCTCACTTACAACCTTACTTCTGGACCTAGCTATGGTTTCGTAGACTAGAATATATCTTTTAAAGATATTTAAGTAATCTTAGGACTTCTTTTAAAAAAAGTATAGATTCAGTTAGGTAGTAAATCACACTTACATAAAAAAGATTTGTAGTGACTCTTAAGTTATGCTTAGCAATAAGTTTATGAACTTATGCGTTATGACAATTTGGTGACTCTATTGGAGATAACAAAGAGTCAAGCCAGCAATAAATTTTGTGTTATTCAAGCCTAATAATTTTAAAGAGTTTTTCTTTAAAGTTTTCTTAAAATGCTTTATTTATCTTCAAGCATTTAATATTCTATCATTCATATGGATTTTAAAACATGAGTACTATACTTAAGCTTCGTCTTTTAAGAGGGAGTAGAGTATCTATGCTTTCTTGAGATTTTATGTCTTTGGTTGTGCTAGCAAAATATTCCTATTCAGATTGAACATTTTCCATTTTAACCTATGATGGGTAGGGATTGGGGTGTCTTACTAGTTTGTATGGATTAGGATGTGAAAAACAATTTAGGAACCTTTACATTGTAAACTCAAACCACATATAATAAATATAAAACACTAACCTTTTGTTAGAGTCATACCCACCCATTATTAGAACGTAACCCTAGTTAGGACATATAAGTGGACTTTTCAAGTTTTATTAGGAAAGGTTGGAAAATTTTGTGGTTATTCAATTTCTTATTTATTGTTAAGTTGATTTATGTCAAACTTTAAAACAGGACCATTAACATATGCATTCATCCATTAATTATAATGTGGTAAACATTAGTATATGCATTCATTTATTCCTTCATACATTGTTATGCATCATAATTTGATATGTATCAAGCATTCAATGCTTGCATTCATTCATGCATATAGGATTCTTAAGCAAATTAAGATAATCTTGAAAACTTCTTTACATAAACACCTAGTAACATAAGCATGCTAATTGTGGTACATAGGGTTTAAGGATAGCTTTATCGTCCAAGAATCTAGCTCAACTTACTCACCATCAATACGATACTCAAGCCTAAGCCAAATGCTTGAAGTAAGAGAATGTCAACCACCTTGACAAAGTGAAAAAAGGCCCAAGATGAGCTTAAAGGAAAACTAAACAAAATATTAGAGGTCTTGAATAAGCTGAGTAAAAGAAAGATTGTAAAAGAACATTCCATTCCATAAGACTATCCGTCACAAAAATGTTATTGACCCTTTATACCCTCCTGTTATGGCCTATACTAGGCCTAGGGTAGGCAAAATCACCCGAACCCGTCGGGTTTCGACCCGACCCGACCTCTTAGGGTCGGTTTTTTTTTTTTGAAAATCGAGTATCGGGTCGGGTAGAGTAAAAAAAATTTTGGGTTCGGGTCGGGGTCGGGTTTTGAGCAAACCCGACCCTACCCGACCCGATATATATAAAAAAATTATTTTTTTAATTTTATATTTAATTATATATATTTATATTTAAAATAATATTTTATTAATTTCGGGTTGGGTCGGATTTGATTTTATACAATGTCGGGTCGGGTCAGGTTCGGGTATTGCATATTTAAAAATCGGGTGGGGTTCGAGGCGAGCAAAAACCCGCCCCGACCCGACCCGTTGCCATCACTAACTAGGCCTAGTCCTCTTGAGGACCTTAATAATAATTTACATTTCTTGTAAGATATAGATATTTTGGATGCATTTTGAGTCAACTCATGTATAGTTTCAAAGCTTCATTAATCTTGTATTCACAGAAAAGGTAGTTGAACTAGTCTAAGTCTTTAACTTAGATGATATAAAGGAAAAAAAAAAAGCTAAAGCTGAAGGTAGTTGGGACGTTAGAAGACTTGAAAGCTAAACAAAAGATAAACCTATTGAAGGAAAAACTGAATAGTCGAGGGGATAGACTTTTATGACTCTATGAACATAGTCGACCTCTACTTGGTCCTAGTTGCTGTAATCCTACCAAAATTCAAGGGTTTTAAGTTTGATAAGTACAATGATTCGAAATATCCAATAACTCATGTCACTATGTACTGTCAAAAAATGATTGCCTATAGTAATGATGAAAAACTATAAAAACATATGTTCCAAGACAACCTTATTGGCTCAATTAAGAGGTGGTATATCTAATTAGATAGAATTCGTATCCATTCATAAAAAGAGCTTGCTCAAACATTCATTACATAATATTGCCACATCATAAACTTGGCTCTCAATAGCTTTTTTTTTTTTTTATATAGAGCACGGAGAAACAAGTGACAGAGTCATTTAAAGAATATGCCCAAACGTAGAAAGATGTGGCTGATCAACTTCAAACATTTTTGACTAAGAAAGAGATCACAGTACTATTTGCTAGTATCTTGAAGACACCTTGCTACGTAAAGATGATAGGGAATACACTGAAGAACTTTGATGACATGGTGATCTCAAGAGAGATTATTGAAAATGCCTTTAAATTGGCAAACTTGAAGAGAAAGAGACCACAAGTAAAAAAAGAGGTGGGATGCCTAAAAAAATGAAGCTTGAGTTGTGAGCTTTAAAATACAATAGTTTAGAAGTTATGCCTTATACCCACAACTAGTTTATCTGCATATTATTCAGCCATTAAAAATATTACACCAGTCTCTTACCAACCTATTCCATAACCAGCTTACCAACTATCATAATGCATATGTCCTATAACTAACTCATTAAATATAACATATAGAATTGCTACTAATGTTTACTTAACTAAATGTGATTGGCCACTTAAGTGAATATATCTCTTCTAAGGTTATCCTAAGCTTGACTAAAGGTCCCTAAAAAGAATAGGTTATGGTATTCTAAATAGAATTGGGTTCAAGAGTTTAATTACATGTGAAGACAACCATTTTGTTTTGTTTTTTTTTTTCTTTTGCTTTTTCTTTTTTGTTAATTTTTTTGGTAGCCGCCTGACAGCCACCGACAACCATCTTGATAGCCACCAGCCACAGTCTCACAAATCCCAGACTTTCTGAGATTTTAATCTTGTTTTTACTCTATAAATAGAGCCACGAAAACTCATACAAAAAAAAAAAAAAAACCTTTGAAAAAAAATTTTAGTTCAAAAAAAAGAAACTTCGTTAAAAAGCCAAGAAAACCAAACCAAAAAAACAACACAATCCTAAAAAAAAAAAAACAACCCTTGGTAGCGAGGATCTTAGTGCCAAAAACACAAAAGAAATTTTTTTTTTTATTATGACCAAAACTTTGGGCCTTAATCTATGTTGTTCGAAGCCATTTCTTGAAAAACAAAAGTTGGATTTGAGTTCAGAGGGTCGAGAACAATTTTTTAGGTATTTTTTAGGAATTTTTTTGACACATTCAACGGTGACCGACGATGGCGTCAGTGGTCGACGGCGATGGCCAACGGCAATAGGATTGCCAGAAACTGGAAAGGAGAAAGAAAAAGAATTTTGAAAGACAGAGAAAAAAGAAAAGAGAAGGAGAAAAAAGGAAAAAATGAAGGAGTGGGGTGTTTTGGGGGCTATTTATAGTGAAATCAAAACGATGTCGTTTTGATTAAGTGGTAGCCAAGCCACTAAGCCGAGCCAAGAACAGAGTTGAGCCATATACCCAAGCCAAGCCGACTAAGCCATTGACTATAGGTCCAAGTTGGTTGATAGAGCGGACTGAGCCATTTCGAATCTTTGACCGGTGTTGACTAGGGGCATTTTAGGTATTTTTATCGTAACTTTTTATTTTTAATTTTTTTACTCAATTTATATATATTATTTAATTTATGATTTTTTTGTTATTTTTATTTTATTTTTGTATAAATGTTTCATATCAAATAAAATAAATGGTAGAAAATATAAAATAATTTTAATTTAATTAATTTAAAATAAGTACCAAACATAAACTTATCAAAATTTTAATGAACAAGAATAAAAAAAATACAATAATTGATAAAAATTAATAATAACAAAATAAAAAAAATGTAAGAAAAAAACTTTTTTATCCGACGATGACATTCTAAAAGTATTCCTAATAGAGATGTTTTAAAAAATTTCTAAGTGAGAAGGTTTTTTAAAAATATTATCAGTGTATTAGAATATTTATAGAAAATCTTCAATATAATAAAATTCCATTTTCTTCAAAGTTTTAAATGAAAAATTAATAAAAATTAATAAAATTTTTAAATAAAAAATAAAATGTGTGTATTAACGTATTATCATTTGTATTGCATGCATTGCATAGTTCTTTTACGAAAAATAAATTTGAGCTTTCGAGGATGAGATTCTAAGATATTCCGAGAAGCGATGCCTAAAAAATCTCTAGGTGAGAAAAAGTTCTTTTAATGTTACCAACGTACTAGAACATTTTAAGAATTATTTTAATAAAAAGGTTTTAATTTATTTTTCTTGAATAAAAATGAAACAATAAATCAAAAATAAAAAATAAAAAAAACTATTTTTCAAACACTGAAAATATGACTATTTATATTAAAATCAATGGATAACACATAGTTAATTGGTACCATTTTAAACGGGCGTTGTTGGGGTGTTAATCTTTCTCTACACGTAACTGACCCCGAACCTAAATTGTTGCGTAGACCCTAAAATTATCCTTTTAATAAATTTTAATAAATTTTAAGATTTCATTAAAAGGATATGTTTTAATATGTGGCCAATCGTACTTAGCCAAAAAAGATTAGTGGAGACTCCGTTATTTTTTATTTCATTTCCAAATTCATTGGATGGACACAAAACCGTTACGACAGCTTGGCGACTCCATTGGGAATGCCATTTGTTTTCGAGAGTCAGACCAAAATTAACTATGTGTTATCCTCAAATTTTGATTTAAATAGTCCTAATTGGTTTCTTAGATTTTTATTTTTCACTTTCAACAAAATAGTTTAGGTAGGAAGCTCACTTTAGGTAGAGCCTTGCCCACCCTTTTATAGAAAATACATAAGTCTAAAACGTGTAGGAATAAAAGCTGTGTGTTAGAAAAAAAACAAAAAAAAAATCTCTAATTTTTTTTATCTTAAACCACATCCTCACACTAACTAAAATTTGATTTTTTTTTCACATAAATCATATCATACAGTTTTGCATTAAAGTATTTATTCTAAGACATCTTTCTTTCGAGAAGTTCTTCATAGATCCCATAGAATTATTGATTCGTTCAAATCTCATGGAATTAATGAGAATTTTTAGTGTTAAAATTTGTCCAAGAGCAAATATCTCCCACTTGCATTCATGCATCATATGTACCATTTTTGTTTTTTTTTTCAAAAAATCAAAAATATAAAATTTTCAATGCATGGCATTTTGATTTTAAAAATTTATGGTAATAAAGGTTCAAGAACAGCTCGTCCATCAAAAATTTTGACTCAACCTACCTGTCATTCATATAACACTAGAGCTCAAACAAGAATCATGGAACAAGAACATGTTAGTCAATTTGAGAGAATGGAGAAAGCTCAAGAAGAACTAAAAGGGGATATTGATAAGATAATGGACATGCTTAAGAAACTTGATAAAGAAAAAATGATGGAAGAAAATCCTAACTTTCAAGAGCAATTGCCAGACATGGTGAATCCTATTTGCCCTTCAGGATTTGAGCCACGACTAACCTAACTTTCTTAAAGAACCAAAATGCAAATTCCTACTCCTGGAGGATATTTCAATCTTTTCCTAAGAATGACATCAACACCTGCTCCAAGACAAATTTAAAATTTTGTTAATCCTGTTATGATTAAAAAATTACCCGAGCCAATCTTGGTTCCTAATTTGGATAATCCTAAGAAGAGAGAAAAGACAAGGATAAAGAAACCTGAGAAAGCAGAAGATACCAGTACTCGAGAGAAGATAAATTTATTGGAAGAAAGGCCTAAGGTCATAGAGGGAATGAATTTTTATGGCTCCACAGATGCAGTCGACCTTTATTTGGTTCCAAATGTGATCATTCTATCAAAATTTGAAGTCCCCAAATTTGAAAAATATGATGACATAAATTGCCCAATAACTCATGTCACTATGTATTGTTGCAAGATGACGGTACATGCTCATGATGAGAAACTGTTGATACATGTATTTCAAGACAACCTTACGACATCTGTAGCTAGATGGTATGTTCAACTAAACAAGACTCATATTCATTCATGGCAAGAGTTCACAAGAGCATTCTTTACACAATACCGACATGTCATGGATCTAGCTTCAGATCATCTGTCTCTACAGAACATGAAAAAAAAAAGTAACAGAAAGATTCAAAGAGTATGCATAGAGATGGAGAGATATGATTGCATAAGTACAACCTCTCTTCACTGAAAAAGAGATAACTGTCTTGTTTGTGAACACTTTGAAAGCATCGTACTATGAAAAATTGATAGGTAATGTAACCAAAAACTTTACAGACATGGTGATATCTGGTGAGATTATTAAAAATATCATTAAGAATGGTAAGCTTGATGCAGGAGAGTAAGTGAAACAAAAAAAGGCGAAGCCCCCAAAAAGAAAAAAAATAAAAGCCTAAGCAGTGAGCTACATAAGGTAATAGTTCGAAGGTTTCACTTCATACCCTACACCAGTGTACCAAACCCATTACCCTTCCATAAATAATGTTACATCTATTTTTCATCATTATCAGCCATATCAGCCACTACAACAACCAGCTTATCCATATCATTTTTAGCTATCTTTTCAAACACCTACCAAATCAAAATGAAGATCCAATCCAAGTAGTGGTTCAAGAACCTCAAGAAATACTAAAAAAAAAACCACTTTTGACTCTACTCCTATATCTTACACAGAATTATTACCTCAACTTATCCAGAATTAGCTTTTAGAACCTGTGCATCTAGAACTCCTTCAACCCCCTTACCTAAAATGGTATGATTCTAATACAAAATATGATTACCATAGTGGAAATCAGGGCCACTCGACAAAAAATTATCTCGCACTGAAATATAAGGTTAGCGATCTCATTAAAGCTGAAAAAATAAAATTTAAAACTAACGGTGATCATTATGTCCTTGATATATTGGAAAAGAGGTGAACCAGAGGTGTTAAAGCATTGATATGAATAATTTAGATATAATGGATAGATGAAGAATTGAAGAATGGTTCTGTGGGTTTTTTGAAAAAATGATAGTTCGTCGGGTGTTGCAAAGAGGTGGATTGATTCAAAAAATGTGTCATTTTTTATTTTTTTTTCACTTCTGTATTAGACATGCATATGAACTTCAGAACTTGTATGAAGTTAAATCTGAATGCTAATTGAAAGAATCTTTGTTTTTTTTTTCTTTTTTTGTCTTAAGTTTTAAAAAATAAAAAAAAAATCTTTTCTCTTCATAATAAAAGTCTTAAAAAAATTGGTGGTTATTATTATGAATCTATCCAAATAAAATGTTCTCGTGTCATTTTCATGTCCCAAAATCACTTGAAAAACCTTAATGCTCTAAAGGATACAATTTTAAACTTTGTGATGCCTCTTGTCAAGACAACCTTCTAAGTTCCTTAAAAATCAGATAAATATGATATTTTTTTTATCTAGATGTTGGTGAGTTGATAGGTGTCAAGACTATGCTTCAAACAAAAAATCATTCAGATAACCACAAATATACAAATGCACCTTTTTATCTAGGGGCATGGTGACGAAAGAGAATGATTTTCAATTGCCCTAAAATTACCAAGTTCATGCCACTATCCAATTTGGTGATAATGTGCACAATTAGAACCTAAATAGACCCTTTCAACATGATTTTTATAGTCGCATAAATCCTGTTGACTTACCAAAATAAGGCAAAGATTGGTTGTCATATGAGTTGTGAAAACAAGAAGAAAAGAAAAAAAAATATTGATGGTTACATCGTGCACTTTAAATATTCAAACAATCCCAAAAAGAAAAAGAAAAAAGAGAGGTGATAAAAATAAAATTATGATTTTTCAAGGAATCACTCTTCAGTATAAGTGACTAGATTTGATATGACAAATGACCATATTTCTTTATCCTTTCAAAAATAAGAAATTATCCATTTGCTACCCCTTTGAGCCTAGTGAATTCTTTCAAAATGAACCCTAATTAAAGATCACCTGACACAAAAAAAGATCTATTTGATGAAGTCACACTTGAAAAATAAAAGAATGCCTTATTTAGGTAATTAAAAAATATGAGTTTTGAACATATGCAAAAAAGCATAAAGTGGAAGCAAAAAAAAAAAAGAAGAAAAAGAACAAAAAAAAGAACTTGGTGTTACTTAAAAGAATAAAAAGAATGAATGTCATAGAAAGTTTTCACATGTATCGAAAGATTCCTTGGTGAAATCACCTTCAAACACATGTTTTAATATTATGAATTTTTTTAGATCTAAAAAAACCCTGACCTTGTTACATAATTGAAAAGATCCATTTTGAAAACATGGAACTTAAAGACTGAAAATTTGTTCCATTGGAGAAACTCATGATAACTTTGCTTTTGTCTATTTTTTTTGCAAAATTTTCTCTTTCATAAAAGTACTTGAGTGCACGATGAAATCGTCAAAAAAAAAAAAGAAAAGAAAAAAAAAAGAAAAAATAAGAGAAAAATGAAAGAATAAAGCTCTAGAGTGAAAATCCCAAAATGGGTAGTATAGAGCAAGAATGAGATTGCAATAATAAAACTCATTGAAACCAATGATTGAGATAGAAAATCTTGGCCTTTCCCAATATGATCTTGAATTTGCCACAACTGGTCTTGACATCTATTAAAATACCACATTGTGATACTAAAAGGGTGTCAAATCTGATTTAACTACAAAAGAACCTTTCGACAGAATTTGCTATTAAGCCTGGATAAAAATTTAATTTTTCATATCAAGTTGTGAAGTCCTTTTGATAATTAATCATCCAAGCCATTTGAAAAGATGGAATTGCCATTCTGTTCAGATATGTACATAATAATGATCACCATTTTTTTTAGAAACTTAAGAGTCATATTATTTCATAGAGGTTTACTAAGGCAATTTTTTTTTTGAAATTTGTCATTAAAATAAAATGTTTTTAAAGAGAAAAAATAAAATTTTGAATAAAAATAGGGGCAATTTGGGAACACAAAAGTATGTTTAATTAGTTGAGTTTTCACCACGGTTTGAGGGCTCATTTTCTTCAATTCCCTTTCATCAAGTTTGAATTGGTCATATGTATGTTCGATTTGAAGATGAAAATGGAAAGAAACATCGAGGAATCCAAATTGTGAAGAAAGAACGAAAAATTGAAGAAAATGAGCATCAAAGAAAGAATTTGGAGTTGAAATGGAAGATTCGGGATTGAATAAAAGAGAACTTTAAAGAAAAGAAGATTTTGGGCAGTAGCATATCTTGACCTTTTTTTAAAAAAATTTTTTTTGAACATTTGAACCTTTTGACATTGCATTTGCATCATTAGCTTGTCATTTATTGATAAAGCATGTGTGTATTGGTATTTTAAGAAAAAGACATTTGTATTTCATGTGCATCAGTTTAAGAAAAGACATTTATTTTTGCATCCTCATTTTAAGAGAAGACATTTGCATCATAATGGTATTCACCAATTTTAGAAGCAATAAAGAAGAAAAAAAAAAGCAAAAATATATTTAAAAGATCAAGATGAGATGGCACAAGATGAAAGCTTTAAGCTCAATCTAGCTAGTAAGAAGGTTGTTAACCCAATAAAATCGACATCAGTTAAGAAAAATATTACGATAAATTATTTTCAAAATCACTCGGTGGTGATATTCGAATTTAAAGTTTGCATTTGCATTTGCATTCTCTCGGTGGTGATATCCGAGTTTAAAGTTTGAATTTGTATTTGTATTCTCTTTATGGTAATATTCGAGTGTTAAAGCTTGAATTGCACTTTCTCGATGGTGATATTCAAGTTTCCTTCAGTGGTGACATCCGAAGTCATTTGCATATTATCAGTGGTGATATCCGAATTTAAAGTTTAAATTTTTATTTGCATTTTCGTGGTGGTGAAATCCAAGACATTTTTAAAATCACTTGGTGGTGATATCTGAGTATTAAAAAAAGGTTATTTGCATCTTTTCAATGGTGATATCCGAGTGTTAAGGTTTGAATTGCATCTTCTCGATAGTGATATTCAAGTTTAAAGTTTGAGTTTGCATTTGCATTCTCTCGGTGGTGATATCCGAGTATTAAAGCTTGAATTACATTTTCTCGATGATGATATTTGAGTTTCTTTTGGTGGTGATATCCGAAGTCTTTTGCATATTATCGGTGGTGATATTCGAGTTTAAAGTTTAAATTTTTATTTGTATTTTCTTGGGGGTGAAATCCAAGATATTTTTAAAATCACTCGGTGGTGATATCCGAGTATTAAAAAGAAAAAGGTCATTTACATCTTTTCGATGGTAATATCCGAGTGTTAAGGTTTGGATTGCATTTTCTCGGTGGTGATATATGAGTTTAAAGTTTGAATTTGCATTTGCATTCTCTCGGTGGTAATATATGAGTATTAAAGTTTGAATTGCATCTTCTCAGTGGTGATATCTGAGTTTAAAGTTTGAATTTACATTTGCATTCTCTCGATGGTGATATCCAAGTATTAAAGCTTGAATTGCATTTTCTTGATGATGATATTCGAGTTTCCTTCGGTGGTGATATTCGAGTTTAAAGTTTAAATTTTCATTTGCATTTTTTTGGTGGTGATATCCAAGACATTATCAAAATCACTCAGTGGTGATATTTGAGTATTAAAAAAAAAATCATTTGCATGTTTTCAGTGGTGATATCCAAGTGTTAAAAAGTCATTTGTATTTTCTTCGATGGTAATATCCGAAGTCATTAATATCTTCATAGTGGTGATATTTGAGATTAAGTCCCCTTTTATGGTAATATTTGAAGTTATTTTTCAATAGTTTAATTTTAAAGTTGTTGAGCCTCTACTTAGAGGAGCTTTTCTAAGATGAAAATTTTAAAGTTACTGAGCCTCTACTTAGAAGAGCTTTTCCAAGATGACAAATTTAAAGTTATTGAGCCTCTGCTTAGAGGAGTTTTTTCAAGATAAAATTTTAAAGTTGTTAAGCTCTTGCTTAGAGGAGCTACTTAAAGGAGCTTTTTCAAGATGAATTTTTAAAGTTTTTGAGTCTCTACTTAGAGTAGCCTTTTTCAAGATAAAATTTTAAATTGTCGAGCTTTTGCTTAGATGAGTCATTTATATTTTTAAAAGTCGTTGAGCTTCTGCTTAGATGAGCCTCTTCAAATTTTTTAAAGTTGTTGAGCCTCTGCTTATAGGAGCCTTTTCCAAGATAAAATTTTTAAAATTGTTGAGCCTTTGCTTAGAGGAGCCCTCTTAAAGTTTCAAAAGTAGTTGAACCTTTGCTAAAAAGAGCCCTTTTAAATTTGAAAAAAAATTGAGCCTCTGTTAAGAGAAACTTTTCAAATTTAAAAAGAAAAAAAGAAGAAAAAACTTTGTGTTTAATGCTTTGTCTTTGCTTGAACAAAATGGTTATCTTTTAGTCTTTGCTTTATTCTTGATTCTCATAAATAAGCAAAGAGGGGCAGCTGAAGACACCAATTTTGTTTTATTTTATTTTTCTTCTTTTTCTTTTTCTTTTTCTTTTTTGGCAACTTTTTTGGTAGCCGCCTGACAGCCACTGACAACCATCAGCCACCAGCTATAGTCCCACAAATCCCAAACTTTCTAAGATTTTAATCTTGTTTTTGCTCTATAAATAGAGCCCCGAAAACTCATACCAAAATAATAAAAAAAAGAAAACCTTTGAAAAAAAAATCGCTGAAAATAAAATTTCAATTCAAAGAAAAAAAAACTTCATTAAAAAGCCAAGAAAACCAAACAAAAAAAAAACACAATCTCAAAAAAAAAAAAACCCTGGTAACGGGGATTTTAGCGCCAAAAACACAAAAGAAAATTTTTTTTTTTATTTTGACCGAAACTTTAGGCCTTGATCTACATTGTTCAAAGCTATTTCTCATAAAAACGGAGGTTGGATTGGAGTTCAAGGGGTCGAAAACAATTTTTTAGGTATTTTTTAAGAATTTTTTCGACACATTCAACAGTGGCTGACGACGGCATCGGTGACCGACGGTGGCGGTCGACGGCAACAGGATTGCCGAAAATTAGAAAGAAGAAAGAAGAAGAATTCTTAAGGATAGAAAAAGAAAGAAGAGAGAAGAAGAAGAAAGGAAAAAATGAAAGAGTGGGGGTGTTTTGAGGGCTATTTATAGTGAAATCAAAACGACGTCGTTTTGATTAAGCGATAGCCAAGCCACCAAGCCAAGCCAGGAACAGGGTCGATCCATATACCTAAGCCAAGTCAACTAAGCCGTTGACAATAGGTCTAAGCCAGTTGACCGAGCAGACTAAGCCGTTTCGAATCTTTAATCGGTGTTGACTAGAGGCATTTTAGGTATTTTTATCATAACTTTTTATTTTTTTATTTTTTTTGCTCAATTTTTTTATATATTTCTATTATTTAATTTATGATTTTTCTATTATTTTTATTTTATTTTTGTATAAATGTTTCATATAAAATAAAATAAATGGTAGAAAATAGAAAATACTTTTAATTTAATTAATTTAAAATAAGTACTAAACATAAACTTATCAAAATTTTAATGAATAAGAATAAATAAAAATATACAATAATTGATAAAAATTAATAATAACAAAATAATAAAAAATGTAAGAAAAAAATTTTTTTATCTGATGATGGGATTCTAAAAGTATTTCTAGTAAAGATGCTTTAAGAAATCCTTAGGTGAGAAGATTTTTTTTAAATATTACCAGTGTATTGGAATATTTATAGAAAATCTTCAATATAATAAAAATTCCATTTTCTTTAAAGTTTTAAATGAAAAATTAATAAAATTTAATAAAATTTCTAAAAAAAATATAAAATGTATGTATTATCGTATTATCATTTGTATTGCATGCATTGCATAGTTCTTTTACAAAAAAATAAATTTAAGCATCCGAGGATGAGATTCTAAAGTATTCCAAAAAGCAATGCCTAAGAAATCTCTAAGTGAGAAAAAATTCTTCTAATATTGCCAACGTACTAGAACATTTTAAGAATTATTTCAATAAAAAGGTTTTAATTTATTTTTCTTGAATAAGAATGAAACAATAAATCAAAAATCAAAAATCAAAAAAAATATTTTTTAAACACCAAAAATAAGACTATTTATATTAAAATCAATGGATAACACATAGTTAATTGATACCGTTTTAAATAGGCGGTATGAGGGTGCTAATCTTTCCTTACACGTAACCGACTCTCGAACCCAAACTGTTACATAGATCGTAAAATTATCCTTTTAATAAATTTTAAGATTTCATTAAAATGATATGTTTTAATAGGTGGTCAGTCACACCTAGCCAAAAAAGATTGGTGGCGACTCTATTATTTTTTATTTCATTTTCAAATTCGTCAAGCGGACACAAAATCGCTATGACAACATGTAAGGATAATTATAGCACTCCTACAATGCCTATAAATTGGTATTAATTAATCTTAAGTTATCTTTTTAGCCTCAATTCAATCGTCCTAACTCATTCTTATTACTTTTATTTTTATTAATTTTGATATTCAATTATTGGACATATTTTTAAGTTTTCTCCAACATTTTGGTCGACCACCTAAAAATATTTCTCACTTCAAAAGTATTCAAGTAATACGCCAGTTTCCTTGAAAAGGCTCTATCATCAGATTGATTAAATATTTTATGGAATTTAATACATAGTAAAATACTCAATCCAATAAAATACACAATTCAATAAAATACAATTTAATCATTCATAAAATCATCAAAATTTGTTCTCAATTTTAAAATTTTCAAATTAAAAATAAATAAAATTTCTTATATTATGGCAAATTTCTAAATCCTCCAATGCCTTGATTGAATAAATTTTTAAAAAAATTATCACTTAGAAATTTTTTAAAAAATTACACGCCCATAACTTCCTCAAAATTTTATCATTGGATGAATTTTATTTATTCCTAAATTATTTATTATTACAAAAAAATCAACTAATTTTATCTTATTAAAATAAATAAATAAAATAATTAATAAACTTAAAAAAATAAAAGGTTAGTAAATAGAAAAAAATAAAAAAGGTCGAAAACATATGAATTGGGTTGATTATGGGTACAAACGAGGGTTACTTGGATTAAAAGCGAGTCTTCAACATAAAAAATTCCCACCCAAAATGATGTTGTATAATGTTTACTTAAAATGGTCCTCTTTCATATTTTTTGCTTCATTTTTCATTTGAGTTCTGTTTCTAAAATCAACATTCTCCAACTTGTCTCTATATGCCCAACCAAGCCAAGAATATTATCAGGAAACCTAGAAATTAGCCATCTTTTTATTGCTTCCATCGCTTACCTTTCCAAATTTTGGTGTTGGTCCATCGCGTGCCACCAGGTACTTTTAATGAGTTCTGACAATAACTTAGTATATGTTATGGGAATTAGGTCAATATGAGCTTTTGTTTTAATTGTTTCGAGGTCTTTTCAAATTACTTGTCTAGTTGGTGGGTCTAGCAACTAGTGGGGTGGTAGGGCTATGCACATATGCAAGAGGCTGAAAGATTGATTGAAGAATTGGTGTTGGTACTAGTTGATAATAAATTGCTATTATATGAGCTTGATGTATTAAGTGATGGTAATCTAAGGCAAAACTTTCAAATTTTTACCCTTTATAACTCATAACTTAAGCTTCATTTTCTTTTTTTCTTGAGTGCACCAACTTTTTTTGCATTGGTATTCTCTCTTCCATCTAACTTGCTATTCTTGATGGGTTCTCAATAATTTTGCTAGAGATCATTATGTTAGCAAAATTTTTAGTAGCATTCCCAATTGTTCTCTCGTAGTTAGAAGCTTTCAGGGTACTGACAAATGGAATAATGGCTTTTTTTTTTTCAGTAAGAGGTTGTTGAACTTGAGCAACCATGTTTCTCTACCTTTGTGTATACTCTTTGAAGTTTTTGGTAGCTTTTTCTCCATGTTTTGTAAAGATAAACGATCAGGAGCTAAATCTATAATATGTCTATATTGAGTAATGATACCCTAACCAATTCCTTCCATGAATGGCTGCGAGTTCTATCAAAGTTGAACATACCATATAGTGGTAAAACCTATTAGACTGTATTGGAACATATGAATTATAAGCTTTTCATCACAAGTGTGGATAGTCATTTTTTGATAATATATTATGATATGAGTCACAAGGCATTTAGTCCCATCATACTTCTCAAACTCAGAGACCTTAAACTTGGGTGGAACCACCACATCAAGCACCAAACATAATTTAGATGCATCCATGGATCCATAGAAATCCATCCTTTCAATAGCTCAGAGTCTCTTTTTTAGTAGATTCATCTTTTGAGTGGAAGAATTTTCCATTAACTTAGAAGTACTTATTTTTAACTTTTTTTATTCCTTGGGACTATCTAGATCAAGAACTTGAACAAGATCAAATGCTTTCTCATCGAAAGTAGGATTGCTATAAGCTTGAAATATTTTTTAGGGAACTAAAGATATCATTCTAGGGTCTGTATAGAAATATATGCCTAAAAAAGAAAGTCATTGTACTTATGCCCCTTGAGATGTTTAGGCTTAATATGGACCATACCTAAAAAGATATAAAGGGTCCACAACATCTTAAGATGGACAATTTGGCAAAACGAGAATTTTTTTTACAGCTTTTCCTTTATTCATTTTATTGTGCATCTCTTTAATCTTTTCTAACTCCCCATTGATTTCTATTTAGGCTTTCTCAACTTTTCAATTTAGCTAGCGTGTCACTAGTATTTTTTTAATTAGCTGTTATTGGCCACCTAAATGAATCTATCCATTCTAAGGTTATCTTAAGCTTGACTAAAGGCTCCTAAAAAGAATATGTTCTAATATTCTAAATAGAACTGAGTTTAGAAGTTTGGTTACATATAGAAAAGGTTATAACAAATCTACAATGCCCATAAATTAGTACTAATTAATCTTAAGTTATCTTTTTAGCCTTAATTCAATTATCCTAACTTATCTTATTATTTTTATTTTTATAAATTTTGTATTTAAATATTGGACATATTTTTAGGTTTTCTCCAACACTTTGGTCAACCCCCTAAAAATATTCTTATCCTTAAAAATATTCAAGTAACACGCCTATTTTTTTAAAGAAGCTTTGTCATCAAATTAATTAAATATTTTATGAAATTTAATACATAGTAAAATATACAATCTAATAAAATACACAATTCAATAAAATATAATTTAATCAATCATAAAACCATCACAATTTATTCCAAATTTTAATTTTTTAAAATTAAAAATAAATAAAAATTTTTATATTGAGACAAATTTCTAAATCCTCATATATTTTAATTGAATTTATAAAAAAGTTCTCTCACCTAAAACTTTTTAAGAAAATTACACATCCATAACTTTCTTAGAATTTCATCATTTGATGAATTTTTTTTATTCCTAAATTATTTATTATTATGATCAACTAATGTTATCCTATTAAAATAAATAAATAAAATAATTCATAAACTAAAAAAAAAAAAGGGTTAGTAAATAGAAGGAAAAAAATGGAAACATACGGGTCGGGTTAATTATGGGTACAAGCGCGGGTTGCTTAGATCAAAAGCTGGCATTCAGCACAAAAAGATTCCCCCACAAAATAGCGTCGTATAAGGCTGACTTAAAATGGCCCACTTTCAAATTTTTTGCTTCATTTTTCATTTTTCTCTCTCTAAAATCAGCATTCTCGAACTTCTTTCTAAATACCGAACCAAGCCAAGAACGTTACAATGAAACGCAAAAATCAGCCACCACCCTTTTGTCGCTTCCACTGCCTACCTTTCCAGAATTCGGCATCGGTCTGCTGTGTGCAACCATCGGGAAATCTCTCTTCTTTCCTTTGCTCTTTTCTTTCTACCCTAGCTACCTGAAACCTTAGCCAAACCTGCTGCTGCTTTCTTCTGCTCTCGTCTTCCTCCGGTTTCAGCCCAGAATTATCCAAAACCATTATTTTTGTCACGTCAACAACCAAGAACTACCACAAAGTCTTTCATATAAACCTCCCCAGAACAAACCCCAAATCCTAATTCGCAACCTTAATCTCTTTTTTTTTTTTTTGCTTATGTTTCTATGATTGTTGATGTGGGTGGGTTGATTTTTTTGTTTCGATTTGGATTTTTCTAGAATCGAGGTTTGGAATTCTAGGCTGATTTCTAATGGGTTTGTATATGGGTGTGCTGGGTATTGTAGGAAATTGGGTTTTGATAGCCAATGAGTTTTTTCTGTGTTGAATTCGGGTTTTTAGGAATGAGATTGGGTTTCAGGGCATGAGAGACCAATTCTGCTTTTGATTGAATTTGCGTTCTTTGCTTTGATTGCTTCTCTGTTGAATTGCTTATTGGCTTTTGTTTCTTGTCTCGTCTAGAGTGCTGTGTAGAATTTAGGAAATTGCTTCTTTGTATCTGCTCTTAGAAATTGAACTTGACTGATGCTATTGCTATGTTCTGCTTTGCTGAATTTCTCTGTCATTTTTTTGTGCTTGCTTTCCTTATTGATCGAGGCTCTGAGCTGCTATGGCTGTTTGCTAATGATTACTTGCTGGATTGTTGCTTGATTGATTGCTTGATGTTTCTTGCTACCCATTTATTACATCTATCCCTCTTTACGTGCTTTTAAGACTTTGACAAAACGTTTTGCTTTTTAATGACCTCTATTTGATCTTGATTTTTTTTGCTGTCCGGCCTCCCCTGCGTTTGCTTGGAATTGCTTTTGTATTGCTAACCTAAAAATTTCCTTCGCCCGAGACACTTCTTAGAATAATTGATTTTCTGTGTTTTTTTTTCTTTTGATCTCAGTTCTATAGTGTTTCAACAGCGATCTTGTTTCAAATAATGAGAACTCTAGATCAAAAAAAGTTTCAATTTCATTTAAATTAAGCTCAGACATTGATTCCAATTAAAAGCCTTTTAATCCAAAAGGACCCAATCTCATATAAATTTGGTCTTCCCAAAATTTTTTCTTTTTTTCGTTTTTTCTTTTTTTTTGAAAATGAATAAAATATACTAATAAACTAGATAAATAAATTAATTAAAAAACACTTATTTGGGTTTAAAACCCAAACATAAAATTGAGTCCAATTAAACAAGCCCAAAATCTTAATTAATCAAAAAAGAAAACTTTGAGATGCAAAAATTAAAGAAGTTTCAAAATTCTAAATAAAATGAGGTGTTTACAATAACTAATTTTTCAAACACTTGCATATGGTCTAGTTGTATCACTATACCAATTTCAAAGTCTAATAATTAAGTGAGTAGTTTAAGGAGATATAGGAACAACCAAAAGAAAGCTCGTATTGATCTTATTCTTATAAAATATATTGAGTTATTTCTAGAATTGGTCAAAAACAATATGGTATCGCTAGTTCATCTAGAACCATTAAAATTACTTTATCTTAAATGGTATAATGCTAGTGTCACATGTGATTATCATAATGGGAATCTGGTATCAATGATTCATGTTTTTAAGCACAAGTTATAAAGCTTGATCTGAGCAAGCTTGATGAGCTTCGACGAAGAATGTCAATAAAAACCCTTTACCTGATTACACAAGACATAATTTTAGGAAGAATAAGAAAAGTTAAGACTGGTTGGGAGCTACTTGTCATATTAGGATTTTTTTTAGTATAATGTTAGGATTTATTTTATGTAATAAGATTTTATTTTTATCATTTCAATAAAAAGGCAAGTATGATGCATTTCATTATATTTTCTCTTTCATCCAAATCACTATTCTAGATTTTTTGTTTCCCATACCTTTTTTTCCATTCTTAGATTCCAAATGATAAATGTTTAGACAATGATAACAATAATTTTGAGAGTTAATCTTGAAAACTCTTTCATATTTGTCGTAACAATTTTAGAGACCGCTAAATAAAAATTTTATAAATTTCAAAACAGAGGAAGTTGCCACCAATTTTTTTTTGATTAGGTGTGATTGGCCACTTAAGAAAACTTACATTTTTAACAAAATTTTAAAATTAATTAAAATCTATTAAAAAGACGAAGTTGGAATCCGGAATACAAGTACACGTGAGACAGGATTAGTATTCACAACGCTTGTTCAAATTCGGTATTAATTAATCATGTGTTTTCTTTTAATTTTGACAAAAAGGTCTTAACTTTTATATTTAAAAATAATTTCCTTAACTTCTTTTTTTTTGTCATTGTTTTGGCCTTTTTTTTGTTTTTTTCATATGATATTATTTCACTTTTTTAACAAAATTTTCTCTTTTTTATTTTAAATATTATTCCAATTTTATTTGAAAAAAATATATTGGAACCTTGTTATTGAAAAATTCTCAAAATGTTCTATTACATTGGTAACATTGAGAGAAATTTTCTCACCTAAAAATCTCTTAAGAATCATTACTTAAAGTTCTCGAGAATTTCATCTTCGATGATTCATATTTATTTTCAAAATCAATATTTGTAATGCATATAGCAAAATAATACTTATAATTTGACCCAAATAAAATTTCTTTTTATAAACATTTATTTCTTTTTTTTTATTAATTAAAAGGTAAATGAAAATATTTATTGAAAATTATTTTAAACGCCCCCATATTTTGGCAACATTTAAAAAATTCTTATTACTTAAAGATTCTTAAAAAATCATTACTCAAATTTCTTTAAGATCTCATCTTTAGAAATTTTCATTTTTGTTTCCTCTTTTAAAAAAAAAGAATAGCTAATTATTGCCAATAATATTTATGCATATTTATATATAATTTTATTACTAAAAAGGATTTGTTTTTTCCTTTCATCATTTTTATTATTTTTTACTATTATTCTTTTATTTTTTATTATTCGTATTTTATATTTTCAAGGAAATAAGTAAATGAAAATTCTTTTTATTGAGTATTTTCTAAATACTTCATTATTTTGGTAATGTTTTAGAAAAAAATCCTCACTAGAGATTGTAAGAAATTGTTATTCAGACTTTCTTCATATTCCATCCTTGGAGATTTTCATCTTTTATATTCTTATTTTATAAATATATATATAAATATATATATATATATATATATATATATGCCCAAGAGCAAAATTAAAATTTTGGGTCTTGGATATAATTTGGTTTGAGATTACTTTTTTGGGCTTTTGAAGAAAAGGAGATTTTTGGTGGTTTTAGGTTTGGTTGTCTTCTAGGGTGTTCTTTCAGTCTCTAGAATAAGGAGAGGAAAGTGAGGATTTTGAGTGGCTGTTGCTTATGCTTGAAAGGTGAAATCAACAATCGAATAGGTGGTTGCAATCCCAACATTTGGACTTAGATCGACAAAGTATTTGGATGATTCATAAAAATTTAGTTCAGAAGAGTAAAAAAGGTTGAAGCAATTCAAAAAGAAAAGGTTTTTGGGAGAAGAAGGTGGCTGGTAATGGTGATGCAGTAAGTTACTAGGATCTAGGTTTGGTGTTTGGTGGGTTCTTAGTTAGGTTGAGAAAGCTAAAGAGAAGGGAGAGATTTGGGTATTATTGAGAAAGAAAAAAGGGATAAGAATGAAAGGAAAAAATAAAAAAGGGATATTTTTATACTAATAACGAAATGATGTTGTTTTGAAATAAGGAGCCACTTGTTAACCTATCTGTCATACCGATTGGATAATCTACATGTGCATAGGCCGTTCAAGTAATAATAGAGACTAAAAAGTCTATCTATCGATCTCATAATAATTAGATAAAGATGTTCTTAGTCTAAGTACCTTTTATCAACCTAAAGTTGACTCAAATGAAAGATGGACATGAAACTAAACTAACTATCAAAATAAAATCAACTAAACATGAGTATAGTAAGATGTAAAATTGCAATATGTAAACAAAGCAACTTAAAAGAATCAACAAAAATAGTAGCTAAAATAGAATGCAATGACATTAACATGAATTAAAAATGTAAATCTAATTTTAAGAATGGAAAATGACAAGTGCAATAAACAAGGAAAGCAATAGGTAGAGAAGTGTAACCAAATAACTAACTTAAACCAATGGTAACTAACTTTAACTAACTTTTATCTTCCACCTATAAAAGCTATTGGATTTCTTAAAACTTGATCTTCACAAACTAAAATTTACAAAAGCATAATGTAAATTGAAGATCCAAATAGCTTTACAATGGAATTAAAAAAGTAAAATAAAAAGTATGAGCGAAGCATGCTAAATTGAATTTATGCTTCAAAACTGAAAAATTGCATGCTCAATAAGACAAAATTGAAGTGCAACTGATGAAAGGAATTATTACAAGATGTAAACTAAAGAAGTAAAAATCGAAAGTTGCAAACAGATATGAAAACTAAATGATCAACTAAAAATTTGGATCTAATTGGTGTAAAATTGAATGAACCTAAGCTGGAAGTAATAAGAACACTTAAAGAACTATGAGTGAGATGAATTAAAGAGCAAGATTTTAAAAGAAATTGCAAGATTTAATAAAGAAAAGTGAAAAATCGAATTGAGTTGAAATCGAGAAACTATTGAGTCAGAAAAGGAAAAAATTAGATCTAGAACTTTCTAAAGGAAATAAGCTCAAACTGAGCTAACCCAATCTAGATCTACAAGTTTATAACATGAATCAACAAAAAAATCTTACAAAACAATTAAAATCCAAGCTTGATGAACTAAAATCCAAGCCACATGGAAAATAGGAAAAATAGAGCAAATGCAAGAAAAACTAGCCAACTAGCATGTAGATGTAAGAATTTAAATGCAAACAAATGACAATTAACAAATAAACAAATGAATTGAAGAATGTAAAATGCAGGAATTGCAAATCGAATGCCCAACTAGGAGAGAAGTCCCTTGAATTGCTGTCACTCAATCATGATCCAACTATGTCATTAAGTTCAGTAGCAACTGTAGACACCGATTTTGTCTGGGTCTACTATTTTATTTTAATAATAATAATATTTAACAAAACAAACAAAATAAAAAAATAAACAAACAAAAGAAACGAAAATAAAACAAAAGTCAAATGGTTGGTACGACGCCGAACTGGTCCGACCAACTCTCTGACCAACTACCCTACCAGCCTCCCGACCAGCCACCCTATAGCCACCAACTAACTACCCTACAGCCACCTAAACCCCCTAAATCGAAATCTTTTAAAATCCCCAGTTATCTTTCTCATTCTGGGTGGAGAAACAGAGAAAAAAAACTGGCTGGAATCCCCTTGAATCTCTCTCTCGAATCCCCTCTCTCAAAACCCCCTTTTCTGAAACCTCTCCCTCAAACCCCTCCTTTTAACAACCTCAAACAGAACTCGTAGGAAAGAAAAAAAGGAAAAAAAAAACCATTGGATCTACTCACGAATTCTCCCCCCTCACCAAACGAGCCTCCCACAAACCCAAACACCCAAAATACCCAAACAGAAGCCATACAACCGAAAAAAAAAAACAAACAGAAATGCAAAAACAATTCAACAGAAACACCAAAAAAATAAACACAGTCCTCCCTGCAGGGAAGAACCCAGCGCCGAAGCTACCTGCCAAAAGAAAAAAAAATTACATCAATCTTGTTTCAACAAAACAAAAAAAAAATTTAAAAACAGAAACTTTGAGCCCCGATTTACGTTGATCGGGGCTGTTTCCAGTGAAAAGGAGATCGGATATGGAAAAAAGGCGTCTAAAGGAGTCTTCGGTGATCTTCTGACCATTTTCCAATCACTGACGACCATCGCCGACGGTGGACCCGACGGCGATCGGACGGCGACCGGCCGAACCCCTCCCCCAGAGCCCTCTCTCTCTCTCTCATTTTTTTTTCTGAAAACAGGACCAAATGAACAAGAAAAAAAATTTTCAAGTCATTTATAGAAAAAATTAAAAGCAAAACGACGTCGTTTTGGGCATAGGCCCAAAACGACGCCGTTTCAGCCAAGGAGGATCCGCGCGTCAACCAAGCGACCCGACCGCGACCCGTTTCCTTCATCAGCCTCTAACCGGTCTGACTGGATCGAAACCGAACCGACCAGATCGAACCGCACCAATACTGAACCGTTCAGACCAAACCGAACCGGTACTGAATTGCCCAGACCGGGCGTTGACCAGACCGTTGACCAGTTCGGTTCAGGTAAAAAAAATTTTTTTTTTAATTTTTTTTTATATATTTTTTTATTAATATTTATGCATGTTAAAATATTTATATTTGTTAGATTAAATGATGAAATTGTGATTAAATTTTTTTTATAATATAAAAATAAATTTAATAATAATACTAAAGTAATAAAAAATGAAAGAAAAGAAAATTTTTATCCGACGATGAGATTCAAAGGTATTTCGAGTAGTGATACCTACGAAATCTCTTGGTGAGAAGATTTTTTTAAAATACTACCAGCGTATTGGAGTATTTATAAAAAATTTTCAATACAGTAAAAATTTTCGTTTTTAATAATAAATAAAAATTGATTAATAAATTAAATAAGTAATAAAAATAGGAAGAAAAGAAATTTAATCCAATGATGGGAGTCTAAAAGTATTCCGAGTAGAGATGCTTTAAGAAATCTCTAGGTGAGAAGATTTTTTATAAAATATTACCCAGCGTATTGAAATATTTATAGAAAATCTTCAATATGATTAAATTCTTTTTTTCTTCAAAATTTCAATTAAAAATAAAATAATTAATAAAATAATTAATAAAATTTTTGAGTGAGAATAAAATGTGTGCATAAACATGAAAATATTTTGCATGGCATGCATGACATAATTTCTTACGAAAAATAAATTTGAGCCTCCGAGGATGGGATTCTAAGGTATTCCGAGAAGCGATGCCTAAGAAATCTTTAGGTGAAAAAAAGTTCTTCTAACGTTACCAACGTACTGAAACATTTTAAGAATTATTTCAATAAAAAGGTTTTAATTTATTTTTCTCGAGAATATTTTTTTTAACATGACATTTTCTTACGAAAAATAAATTCGAGCCTCCAAAGATGAGATTCTAAAAGTATTCCGAGTAGAGATGCTTTAAGAAATCTCTAGGTGAGAAAGAGTTCTTTTAATATTACCAATGTACTGAAACATTTTAAGAATTATTTCAATAAAAAGGTTTTGATTTATTTTTCTCGAGAATAATTTTTTAATAAATAAAAAATCAAGGAAATTATTTTTCGAATACTGAAAATAAGACTGTTTGTATCAGAATCAAAGGATAACATGTTGTTAATTGGTATCATTTTTAACGGGTGCTGTGGGGGTGCTAATATTTCCCTACACGTAACCGACTCCCGAATCCAGACTGTTGCGCAGACCCTAAAAATATCTTTTTAATAAATTTTAATTAATTTTAAGATTTCATTAAAATGATATGTTTTAATAGGTAGCCAATCGCACCTAGCCAAAAAAGATTGGTGGCGACTCCGTTATTTTTTTATTTGGTTTCCAAATTCGTCGGGTGGACACAAAACCGTTACGATAGCAACTTTGAATTAGATCTGGAATTGTGTAGATAGAATTTGAAAGATATTTTCTCTAGATTTAAAGATCAATGAGCCACAAATCTAAGAAAAAAATTTTGACTCAAAACAAGCAAGATTTAAGCAAGAATTGATCTAGAAACCACAAAGAGGTCAAAACCATAAATCACCAAGCAAATTTGAATAACACTTGAAATAAATTGAAATTGAACACAAAAGCTTAAATATCTTGAACTTTTATTGAAAAAATCATAAAGTTCATTGAAAATTAAAGCAAGAAAAGTAAATTTTATGAGAAAATAAAGGCAATTATCTTCCAAACAACCATCTAAATTAGCAAGGAGAAAACTGTTTGGAGAGAAAGAAAGTAAAATACAAGGAAAAGGAAAATGTATAAAACTAAGCTAAAAGTCCCTTATCACCAGCCACTCTCCCCTATTTATAGACAAATGGGAGATGCTTCAACCCTTAAAAATACAGTAAAAAATTCCAACTAATTGCCATCCTTTTATCTTAACTTCTTTGAATATTTTGCTTGCTTATTTGCTTCATCTAGCTTCCTTTTACTACAAGCCTTCTTCCCATGATCTAACATGCTCCAAGAAGTCAACATTATGTCCAATAGGAAGCCTTAAAATGGCCAGCTCAGCAACTCCAATTAGTCCTTCTTTGAATTTTCAAATTGGTGCTACACTTTTTTGATCATATGGCCAAAGCATCCAATGATTATGGTTGAACTTTGCTCCCTTATTTTAGAGCCAATTGTAACCACTTCTCCCTTCATTTTGCTACCAAAATACAAACCATTAAGTGGACAATTTATGTGTTATAAACCCTAAAAAAATTTTGGAAAATTACAAGTCCAAAAATAGCTTCTAACTACACTAATGCCCCTATTACTTTTTAAGCATTTGTAAAAATACTACAAAGGGTAATGATGCTTTAATGAGCTAAGAAAGATATTTCCAAATGAAAAATATGAGAATTAAGACCTGAAATAAAGTTTAATTGAACTAAAGAAATCATAGAAGAAAAGGTTGAGAAAAACTCCCATAAGTGGCAATAGAACATAAGCATATTAGTTTTGGCTTTTTCTCGCTTTTAGCATAAAAAATCCTCCAACATGAGTCCAAAAACTTCAAAATTTCTCATTTTTCATATTTTTACCTACACGTTAAACATTTATGCATTTTTGAGTATTTTTGCACAATTTCTCACAGAACAAGCTAGAATTCAAAAGAAATTACACTAAAAAAAGGTAAAAAAATGTTAAAATTTTAGTGCAATCACATACATTATATGGTGACCTGTGTGTGGCCTTGCTTTTAACCAGAGACCCATGCTTCCTTTCCTTGACCCGATTCACAAGTTTTGAGTTTTAAATTCAACATTTATGCATTTACGAGCATTACTATATTATTTGATTTAAAAAATAAAAAGAAAATTTTTGGTTTTGAAAATTTTGGAAAAATTGTAAATTTGTGTGTATAATTGTTTTATGTAGTATTTTTGTATGATTATTATTTTGTAAATAAGTAAAAAAGAATTAAAATTTGATTTTCATAAGATATTTAATAAATCCGACAACAGAGTCTCTTTAAGTGAATTACGAGTTTATTTTGAATACTTTTGAGGCAAGAAACTTTTTTTTTTTTGGTGAAAGTCTAAGGACTTTTTTCTACTATTTAAATATCAAAATTAATAAAAACTATTTTTGATTAAGGCTTAGACAAGATAAAATAACACTAACTAGGCACCAATTTTAAGTGTCTGGAGGTGTTAAAATATTTTTATATGTAACTGACTTCTGAACCTAATTCTGTTAATGTAGATCAGAATGTATTCTTTTTAGAGACCCTTAGTATAACTTAGATAACCTTAAAAATGATAGATTCACATAGATGGTCAATAACACTTAGATAAAAAAGATTTGTGATGACTCCGTATTTTTAGGTTTAATGGGCAAGCACTAAAATCTGAACATTATGATAGCCGAAATCAAATGCTATCAATTTTGAGTATTTTGGGAGTTGAGGGAAGTTGATTGTACTAAGGTAGTAGTTGACTATCTTGTTTCATAGAGGGTATACGAAATAGGAAATACAAAGAGACAATCAATTGCTTTAGTGAAAAATTGTAATTTTTGAAATGTGAAAGATTATTTCTCTTCATATTTTTTTTGAAAAATTTTTTAATTAATTTTAAAAAAAATTATTAAAATAATATTATCAATGGAAAGTGGACTTTTATCGTTGGAATTTTCT
The DNA here is from genome assembly GCF_002303985.1 of Durio zibethinus. The sequence goes on from NW_019167893.1 coordinate 14,028,973, forward strand.
GTTGGTAATTTACCGATGAAATTTTGTAATACCGATGAAATAGCATTACCGATTTGACTAACACCAACAAAATTTTTTCATCAGTAAATTCTTTGATAATATTATTACCGATGGAAAATTAAGTATTACTGATGAAACCGTAATACTTTATTTTTTTATAGTGAAATCTGCTGAACGTTACATTTTAAAAGATATCACATAAACCACTTGAATTAAATTTCGGATTCTCCTTTTCCATCTCTTAACTTATAATCAAATAACGTGTTTTATTTTTATTAAAATTCTAGGTTTTCACATTCACGATTTCAAACTACGCCAGAGCAACTATATATGCTTTTAGTTGCCTTTCCATTTTGATTTACAACAACCTCACAATCTTGTGGCCATATGCCCACACGCTGCTACTCCTTCTGAATGTGACATATATCTTCGTGTGTGATCAATATTCAATGATGTAGAAAGCATGAGTATTGCGTGGTAAAGTTAAAATCCTACAGGACCTTTTTTAACACTTACCATTTGACTCGTTTCTTAATATCATTCTCTTTGAGTAGATTGCCAACCCTTTCCTGTTTTCTTGCTTTTTCTATATATTCCATGTCTAAGTTTCATGCTTGCTTATCATGAAAATTCCCTTAGTCTTCTGAGCTAAAAACCTGAGGAAAAACCCTCATTTTTTCCCAATAAAATCACTTTTCTATGATTTATTTAACAAGGATAGCACCTCTGCCTCTTCTCTGTAACGATCCTTTCAATCTCCAACTATGAGTCTTTATCAAAACTTGCTTTTGATCACATCAGTTTCTGTATTTCTCAGTGTTGCTTCAGCTTGCTCTGATGGACAGTGCAGGGTTTGGCCCAATATTTTCTTTCTAATTAGAAATTATTTTTGTTGCATTTTTGGAATTCCTTATTGTTCTTAGTTTTAATATTCAGCTGCTTGATGAATGTTCTTCTGATGGTGATTGTGAGGCTGGACTCTATTGTTTCTCTTGCCCCCAAGGATTTTCAGGTCCCAGATGTGTAAGATCAACCATTACAGATCAATTCAAGCTTCTGGTAGGTGATGAACTGATAACTTTCTTTTCTTTGTTTACTTTAGCTCATTTAATGAACCTTTCACTTTCGGCTGAGCATATTAGACATTTATGGCAAGCTTCCAGGTTAGTAAGAGCCAAATTGATTCACATCACATTCTCCTCCAGAATTTCTAACCATTTATTAATTTTGACGACAGCCATGGAGCCATTGCATTGGCCTATTTGGCCTGTCACTTTCAAAAGGATGTATATTCCAAGTATATCTGCTACAACAATGTATCCGCAATTACATTCATGTATATGTTAACTCTTTTGTTTTCTTTTCTCTGAATAGAATAACTCTCTTCCTTTCAACAAATATGCATTCTTGACAACCCACAATGCTTATGCCATCGATGGATATCCTTTGCATACCCCAGTTCCTCGCGTTACCATCACAAATCAAGAAGACAGCATTACTGATCAGCTCAATGTATGTTCTTGAATTCTTCTGAAATCGTTTCTATAATCCTTAGTTTCAATGATCTTTATTAATTTGAAGCTTTTTCCCACTGATTAAAGAAGTCTAATTGACTTGCAGAATGGAGCCAGGGCATTGATGCTTGATACATATGATTTTGACGGAGATGTGTGGATGTGCCATTCATTTGGAGGAAAATGCCATGACTATACTGCATTTGTAATTAAAATTTTCCCTTACTAATTAACCCTATCTTCCATAAATATTGCCCTTTTCACATGTTTTTTTGGTTGGCCTAGCAGGGACCGGCTATAGACTATTTGAAGGAAATTGAAGCTTTCTTATCAGCAAATCCAGAGGAAATAGTTACATTAATCTTGGAAGATTATGTTGGTCCAAATGGTTTGACAAAGATCTTTACTGATTCTGGGTTGATGAAATACTGGTTTCCAGTTTCAAGCATGCCAAAAAATGGTGAAGACTGGCCTCTGGTTAGTGACATGGTTGCTAATAACCAAAGACTACTTGTATTCACTTCAATTCAGTCCAAGGAAGCAAGTGAAGGAATTCCATACCAGTGGAATTACATGGTCGAAAATCAATGTAAGAAACTAAAAATGTGATATATGTTATCATTTAATTTAATTTAAAACACATGTAATGTGAATGTCACGTGTAAAAGTAATTTATATTATATTAAAAAATAAAACTCAAAATTTAAGTTAATTTATTCACGCGGTCACTCGTAAAAGGTAACATTCAATAAATTTGATATTCAAATCTCAGTATTTACAACATTTTTTCCTATCCTCTAATTGTGATCTCTTGTAAATGGTTGCTAAAATTATTAATTTCTTGAATGTGAATTTGGCAGATGGGGATGGTGGAATGGAAGCAGGAAGTTGTCCTAACAGGGGAGAATCATCAGCTCTAGATGATAATAGTAAATCTTTGGTATTGGTAAATTACTTTCATTCATTGTCAAGCAAGTCAGAGACATGCAAGGACAACTCAGGGGATCTGATAAACATGCTTCATACTTGCTATGCTGCTGCTGGTAACCGTTGGGCTAACTTTGTTGCTGTTGATTATTACAAGGTACATTACCACAAAATTAGGCTCTTTTAGTTGATACTTTTGCTATTTTTTTTATTTATTTATTAGTTTATTATGTTTTATTTTTTCGCTTTTTATTTGTTTTTCAAAGCAAATAAAAAATAGTAAAAGTAGCAACTCTATGGAATTTATGGATAATGTGTATTTTGAATGAATTCGAAATTAAAATATGAAATATTAATTACACATACTTGTTTGGTTTGCATAGAGGAGTGAAGGAGGAGGATCATTCCAAGCTGTGGACACTTTGAATGGAAAGCTGTTATGTGGATGTGATGATATTCATGCATGTGTGGTAAGTCAAAATTACATTGCCAAACAATGTCATAACTAGTTCATAGCTTTATTAATCTTATTAACATAAATTATTTTCTAGATTTAAATTCAATTATTTACATCTTTATAAATTGAAACAACCCCTCTTTTTCCAAAAAATAATAATAACCAGAAGAATTATCCAACTTAACTCGGGTTATAAATTTTTTTATTTTGATAAAATATAAATTAGATATAATAATAACTAGTTCAAACCCATTTATCCATGGAAAAAAAACCTACTAATATAATCACCCATTCAACTTAATTTTTCAAGGGAAAAAAAAACCAAAAATTTTAATATGGATAGGAAGGACATTATAGTAATTTTATCCAATGATGCTAGGAAGGCATTTTTGTAATTATGGTTGCAAAAGTATTATAGTAACTTTGGACAATTATGATAAAAGAGGTATTTTAATAATTTTGTTAAGAGTAGTATTATAGTAATTTTAGTTAATTATAGAAAAATGGGCATTATAGTCTAACTGAATGTGTGTCATTCAATTGTCAAGCAATTAGAAAGAGTATTGTTTACTGATCCGAAGGTCTCACGGTTTTGTTCCATAAAAGGTGCCTTATAGATTTGGATTTAGATCTCTAAATATATATTATATTATATCCACACTTTTTTTCATTGTGGGATTAAGGGCATCACAAGTATGTACCTCTATTAAAAGCAACCCCATTTTTCTTGAGCCTAACCTACAAGGTATTATCTGTTTTAAGCTGAAGGTCTCACGGTTTTATCTCATAAAATGTGTCTCACAGATTTGGATTTAGATCTCTACATATGTATCATACCATATCTATAAATTCTTTCAATGTAGGATTGAAGGCATCACAAGTACGTACCTCTATTAGGGTAACCCCATTTTTCTTAGTTTATGGGATGGAAGCCATATTGCCAGTGGAGTGAAAATCCTATCCTTGAAAGTCCTAAAAGTGGTAGGATTATAAAAGGCTAAATGGATTTAAAAGCATTATAAGCAGTTGAATTCCATTGAGGAAAAGAGACTGACAATGATATGCCATGGTCAATTATATCAAAAAAGAATGATGAGAGCTTATAACAAAAAGGTCCGACCTCATCATTTTCAAGAGGAAAAGTTAGTTTTGAAAAGAATCCTACCAAATTTTCATGTAGAGCATTAATCTTAACGGAGATGGATGGAGATGATTTGCCAAATCTTATAAATTTTGATGCAGTGCAGAAAAACTACGCCTAAAGAAATAAAAAAAAAAGACTCAAGTCGAAAACCCAAAATGGTGGTTTGAGTCAAAGGGAGTTCATCTAAGTTGAAAACCTGAAATGGCTATTTAGATTAGGAAAATATAGCATCATTTCAAAATTCACCAATATGAAGGCTAGCATGTTTCGATGAACTCTGAGATGTTAATTGCATCAATTAGTTGAGCTTTCGAAAAGACTTCAAGATGTGTTATCATGATAATCTAGTTGTTCATTTTGTGTATTGTTATCCCAATAACCTATCTTTGTAACTTTTCCCCTTTTATATTATTTAATGGCAAAATGGTTCTATCATTCTTTTTAAATAAGAGATATTTCATTTCATTCTTTGTGTCTCACTTTTAATGCCTATGTCCCATTCCCAATCCTTCCCTTGGCTTTTCCCTTAACTATATTGCAATAGGAAAAATATGTGATTGAATTTTACATCTTACAATTGAAATAATGGTTAATAAATGAATAATGGTATGAAAGATTTACATTACTTTAGGAAAGTTAAAAGTGATGAAAGGCAAAGATGAAATGCTCAAGGCCTGGTAAGAACATTGAATTTGGGAATGGAAAAAAAGGTTTTCTTTGAAAGGAAAATTTGGGTGATAACATTGAATGAAAGAATTGATCGAAAACTAAGTCGATTTTGCTTTATTGCTTAAAGTTTAAAGAGCTTGAAAACCAAAAAGAAAAAGACTCGAGAACATGTGTACCATAATTGAAAAGACACTAACATTTGCATCATATGCATTGTATTTAGGAATGTCAGTGCATGAATCTAGGACACAAGGATATTGCAATATCCAATACGGAAAAGATAAGTATGAAAACTTTCCAATGAAGAAACTTCATATTCTCATTTGAAAAGAAACCTCTAAAGTAAGATCCTAATCCTTGAAAAAAGGATATTTCAAGAAAATTAGTCATGATCAAGAAAGATTTTACAAATTTTGAAAGTTGTGGAGCCTTTGTTCAAATGAGCATTTTTTAATATTAAGAGCTATCTGTAAAACTTCTGGGCATGATCGTTAAAATCTTTGGGAGCCTTTATTTTTAAAGTAATATGTCTTTGTTATAGAGGAGCCTTTATTTTTAAAGTCATGTGCCTTTATTATGTAGGAGCTTTTATATTTTAAAAGTTGTATGCCTTAATTTTTAAAGAGCTGTTGCAAAAAAAAAAAAAAAAAAAAAACAAACAAACCAAAACAAAAACAAAAAGAACATGAGGGTGAATAATTTGGACCCGGATGTAATGGGTTATCTATATCTTTGCACAATTCTTATTGCATGAAAATAGGCAAAGAAAGGTATATGTAGACACTCGATTTGGTTCAGGCCCAAACCAATTGGACCTAAGTCAATTAAGCCTAAACTGATCAAGCCTAAACCAATTGGGCCCAAATTGATCAACCTAAATTAGTCTAAGCCCAATTACCCATTTTATTTTTATATTTTATAATTTATTTATTTATTTATTTATTTATTTTTATTTATTTATTAGGTTTTATCTTTATCCATTTGTATATATCTAATGTTGATTATTCAGTCATTTATTTATTATTATTTTATCTAATTTTTATTTATTTATCTTTGATTTTTATTAATTCATCTTTAGCTTTTATATTATCTAATTACGTGTTTTGAGAAAAAAAAAGGGAAAAATAATTAAAGGGAAAAATCAAAGAGCCAAGGATTAACAAATAAAAACTAGTGCAAATCAAATTGGGCCAAGAATGAGATAATTGATGTTATCAGATTTGAAACTGAAGGTCAAGAAATTAGTATATTGGAAGGTCAAGGAGTCCTAGAAGAATTGAATTCATGTTTCTGAAAATTTTTTGAAAAATTTTTGAAAAATTTTGAATTTTTCATTGAATTTTCTAATAGGCTTTGAAATTACAGGCAAGATTTTAGCCATATTCCCAATTTTCGATGAAAGACTTAGGGATTATTCCTAGTATCTAACATCATACCTAAATTTAGGTAACTTTTCAATGAAGCTTCCCAGCTTCTAGCGTAGCATTTTCAGAAACTGACAGGCATTCAATTAGTATTCAATCAGTTCTATAAAGAAAGGTAAAAAAAAAAGGAAAGAAGAAAAAGAGAGGATGAGAAGAAATCTAAAGAAAAAAAATAAAATTTTGGGATTTTATATTTGGTTCATACAGTGCCTTTTAGAGTGTTTAAAAAAAAAAAGATTGGTGTGTTTTTAAATTGGTGATCCGATCCATGGCGCATTCGACCCGCGTCTTTAGAATTGGTTTTCTGCTAAGTCAGCTAAGCCAATTAGCTTAGCCTTGAGCCACTTCACCTAAGCTGTTCCTCTACACCTTAAGCCATATACTCTGAGTCTTTAAGCCGATTCTTTTCTGGTATATTTTTGTTATATATTTATATATTTATTTATTTATTTGTCTTCCATCAATATTTTTTATTATTTGTTTATTTGTTCTTCATTTATTTGTCATCCATTATTTTGTAAATATTTTTTTAATTAAAAAAAAAGAAACTTATCAATATATTGAAGGGTTTAAATTTCAAAAAAAAAAATTAACAAATTGTTTTAATAAAATAAAATCTTACCATATTAAAAGACAATTTAATTTTTAAAATAAAGTTTTACCAATATATTGGAGAACTTTATGAATTTTTTTATAAAAAAAATTTAAGAAAAAGAAAAAAAGTTTTCAATAAAGCCTTACCAACATATTGGAAGGTAATTTGATTTTCAAAATAAGATTTTACTAACATATTGAAAAAACCTTATGATTTTTTAAATAAAAATTAAATATTGAAAAAAAAGAAAAAATAATTTCCATAAAAATTAAATTTTGAAGAAAGTAAAAATAATTTTCATAAAATCCTACCAACATATTGGAGGATAATCTCTAGTAGAAAATCTTTCCAATATATTAGAAGATATTGCTAGAAATAAAGTATTTTTGTAAAATTAGATTTTGAATTTTCGATGATGAAATTACTAAGAGCGTTGCAAATAACAATCTCTATGTAAATTTTTAGGTGAGAAATCCTATCTAAATTTTGCCAATATATTAGAGAATTTAAATAGAAAATTTTCATACCAAGATTCTGAATCTCATTTGATTACCATCATCTAAAATTTTATTAAAATATTAATAAATCCAACGATGGGGCCTCTTCAAGATATGACAAATAATTTTCTTGAATACTCTTAAGATGAGAGAATGTTCTTAAATTATTACCAATATATTGGAGTAATTTAAGGATAGTTTCCAATATTTAATTATTTGGTAAGGTTTTTAAGGCTTTTAGAAAATACGAAATCAAATTAGTACCATTATTTGGATGGGCGTTGTAGGAGTGCTATAATCTTCCTCACACATAACTATACTCCCGAACCTAGTTTTGGTTTTATAAACTAGAATTTACCTTTTAAAGATACTTAAATCAAGCTTAAGACTTCTCTTTAAAATTAGAAAGATTTAGTTAGGTGGTCAGTCACACCTAAATAAAAAAGATTGGTAGTAATTCCTTAAAGTCAAATCTAACAATAGGTCTACATATTTATATATTATGACAAAAGTAAGAAATCTACTTTTAGAAGTAAAATTGAGCTTATCGAAATGGATATCCGATAAGCTTTAAGGCTTCTCGAAAATGAATATCCGAGAAGCTTTAAAGATTCTTAGATATTAAAGCTTTTTGAATATTCATTTCCAATAAGTTCAATTTCACCTTAAACTTGATTTTCAAAAAGTGAAGAAAGAAGAAGAGAGAAATTGTAAGAATGGAAAATCGAAACTAAGGTTGGGGGTATATTAAGTAGAAATAAAAATTTGAGTTTTGAATTTGAGATGTATTTAAAAGTAGGTTATAAATAGAATTCCCCAACTTTGATCAATTATGGTAAAAGAAGCATTTTAATAATTATATTTAGAATGACATTATAATAATTTTAATTAATCATAGAAAGAGGGACATTATAATCAATTTAAATACATGTAATTCAATTGTTAAATAATTTAAATTGCATTATGCTTATTTTTAAAAGAATTAATTTCATATTATTATATGAATCTTAAAATTTAATACTCAAATGGATTTAGTAAAAAAGTTAAAACCGAAAAAAACCAAAAAAGTTTGATATAAGGCGAGTCTAAAACATAAAAAAATCTTTAAAAAATTATATAATTTTATAATTTTTAAAAGTATTTATTAAATAATTTTTTTTTTAAAAAAATAAAACTAAAAAAAAAACAAAAGAAGGGGAAAAAAGTAAAGCTCAAAAAATAATATGCGATAGTAAAAGAAAGATGAAAGGTAGACCCACATCATTCAAGTGTGTTTTAAAAAAAAATTATTTTTATTTAAAAAGCTAAAAAAGAGTAAAAAAAGAAAACAAAAAAAAAGTTTAATATAAATGAATCTCATATATAAAAATATAATCTTTACAAATATATATTTTTTATTATTTTTTTAAAAATTATTTTTTAAAGAAAAAAGCAAAAAGCAAAAAAAATCCAACTACCAACTGACACGTGGCATCTTTAAAAGGTGTATTATTTACCTGAAAAAAATGTAAAAAAAAACAAAAGGAAAATGGGGAAATTTTGAAAAAAAAAAGTAAAAGAAGAAAAAAGAATGAATCAGCTACTACCACTTGGCGTCTTAAGGGGTGAGCACTGTACATCCGTACATCTATAATAATAATAATAATAATAATAATAATAAAATATTTTATTTTTTTATTAATACATGTACTTTATACAAAAATGAAAAATGTCACTGAGTTTGATCCTCGTACTATTTTTGGAAGAACGAATAGAAAAAAAAATGTTGGCAAAATTTATGCCAAGATTTCTTTTCGTTTCATCAAATTCACTTCTCTTAAGAGTGTTAAGTTTCAGCTGTTTTGGAATCTAGGCTCAAAACTAAAAAAAAATAGCTCCTCAGTAAGGCAGTCTCTAACAAATAAAAATGCTGTGTTTCTTTGTCATTGCAGCCTGGATCAACTTCAGGGGCCTGCACACCAAAAGATCAAATTCCAGGAAGAGGAAATTCATGGTCGAGGGAGTACTTTATCAAGATATTATGCAGCAGGTTGTTCCAGTAATAAATTCACTCTTATCCAATAGTAATTTTATATTTACATGTGTGATATAATTTTAACATATATGCTGAAATCCATGTATTTAATAAATGAAAGTTAGCTAGTAGTCCTTCTTAATAGTGCAATATGTAAATCTAATATAAATTTCCTCTAAACTTTTTGCACCAAAAAATAAATGAATGTTCTTCTTAAACGCTAAGAAGGCCCATAAAACCTATGATGGACAGCTTGAAGGTCTGACTTCTATCATCTCTCTTAAATGAGACTGATCCATGGGATCCTTGACACAGAATTTTGGTCCATTGGGTTCCATACAATGATATAAATCCAGTTTAATCAGTCAATATTTTCATTTGTTAGCATATATTACTGTAATTGTTTTTCACAAAGAAAATTTAAAGTATAATTTAAAAATCTCCTAAACGTGTGTTTATATAGTTATATTCAAATTCTTAGCATTCCTCCCAGGTTCGCTGCAAGCTGGTTTGATAGATCCAGAAGAAGTTTAGGATTATTAGCATTAAAATACTAAAACACACATGGGTTTATAGACAAATAACCAGTTCCCATGTGCAATAATACACACAAAAAAAAAAAAAAAAAGACAAATAAAATTTTCTAATTAAAAAGACAATGTAATTAGGAGCAAAGATTAAGGTGATAATCAGTCTTTTCATGCATCAAGTTAATTAGATTAATAATTAGCTGAATTTTGTTAATGATTCTTAGGATCATTATATATGCTATCATATCCAATAACAAATAAAACTTTGTTGTCATGATCTTAAAAGTACTAGACACTTATGCTTTCCAATTCCAAGGGAATAAAGCAATATAGAAAAGTCATGAATAATTGAATTTAATTATGGGATCCAAACAAAGATTAATGTAAATGCACTCTCATTCTCCAGCTTTGATGAATGATGAACCCTTAAAAGTGGAAAATCATGACCTAAACATATATATGTACCGGATCGACGAAAAGAAAACGATTTGAATCTTCCTTTTCTAATTTAATAAAAATTGAAAAAGCATGGACTTTATAATATATTAAAACATGCTTTCATTTTGATTTTTATTAATTTGTTGAATGATGAAATCTTAAAAGTGAAAAATCATGACCTAAACATATATATGTATGTGTATGTGTATATATATGTATCTTACTGGAAGAGTCGATTTGTTTTCAATTTAAAAAATGAAAATCATGACTTTATAATTTTTACTAAATTTTATTAATATGATATCTTTGATTTTTTATTTTTTATTTTTGGCTGGGATAACTGCTTTCCCTGGAGCACAATAAGGTGACATTCTATGTTGCATTGTATGAAAAATGGCCTACAAAGGTTCGAGTAGCGATTAGAAGTGGTTTAAAATAAGTAAATAACAAATGCAAAGAAAGAATCCTTTATAATTATACCTTCAACTCTTTGCAAGCATGGTGGCAATGAGCATCTAACTTCCCCCAATGGCCAGACATATTGGCCAAACTAGTAGGGCAATCAACGATCCATTTTTCCTTTGTCCATTTCAATAATGGAGTTAATTTTTGCCAAACTACTTTATCCATACACATATAGAGAGAGTTTTTAATAAAAGTTTATGTTTTATACATTATCAGTATATAAATGTTATATATTATCAGTTAATTGCACAAAATTATCTCATAAAAGAATTCATTTTAAACTTTTAAAATTTTAAAAAGCAAATTCACTTAATCCCAAAAATATATTTAAAAATAATTTTTTCATAAAATGTCTTCAATAATAATATATAATATCTATCGACAGGCAATCTTTCAAATATAAATCTTTTTAATAAATCTATTCTTTCATTGACTTTCTTACATTCACGTGAAGGGCTTGTTTTACATGCTTTGTCATGCCTGCAATCAATTTATCTCCTTGAAAGTTTAAATTTAATTTAGTTGCAAGAGATGTTTGATTATCGAATATAATCATGAATTTATTGGAGTTGATATCATGTTTCTTAGGACAAATTTTCCACAAATGTTTGTACTAAAGGGCAAAGATTTAACAATTTTTAATTATGATTCTTGACTCTTGACTATAAATATGCTGTCAGGATTTTGCAGTTTTAGCAATATTGTACTCATTAATCTTATATCAAACAGTTAACACAGTATATATTATCATGCAATAAGACACAAAAGTCAGAATGATGATCTAGCAAATTGACTAGAACATTAGAAAAACATAACCAAAATCCATTTTCACTCATTTCTTTTAATTTTATTTTGTTTAAATTGATGTAAACAGCACATCAATACTCTCTGACTTTATGATCATGAAATAAAAGAATCATATCCACACTTTTGTGCAAGAGTTTAAATGATAGTGCTAAATAATTTGCTTCATTCAATCAGGCTCTGGTGTTTCAAGACTAGAATGGTCAATTTTCAATTTTTAGCAGTAAATATCCATACTTTTGTGTAGAGCATGTGAGGTTGGTTGGTTTAGAAGGGCATATCTAACACATGCTAGCTATCTTTGGATAACAATAAATATACAAGAAACTACGAGCTATGATACAAAATCTCATTTAGTTTTATATGAAATGATCAATCTTAGATCTACATGATCATTAACCTAGCACCCCTTTTGATATATAGAAGCTGGCTAGCTTGCTTCGACGATGTTTCCCATCAGAAATAATGGAGTTCTTGTTATTGGCGATTCAGTTCATTCCATGGATCTCATTTAATATGCTACGTAATCATCTTATATATACTTAATTTGTTGATTGACCATGGTTTGGCTGAGATTTTGATTTGTTGCCAATGTAACTATACTAACCAGTTTGATTAAGCATACTTTAATTAATTAAGTAGGCTTAAGCTAGCCTTCCAAGCTGCCAGGCACCCAAAGCTAAAACCAAAAGTATTAAAAAAAATTCCGAGTTTTTGTTCTGGAACTCATCTACAAATGGAGATTATTGTATAAATAATGCTTCAGAAAGGATAATCTGATAGTAATATATTATATGATACTCTATAGCGTTTGGTTACATATCTGTTGGTATAAGTATCTCTACCTTTTTTCCAATTCATTATAATAGTTATTTATATTTGAAACTGTCAGGAAATGAATCCCGACCATTGGAATTAAGAGTTTGGTACTCTACTAACAAATTAAATCAAATGGTTGTTGGCATTTCGTTTCATTATAAAGTTAACAAAGATTTCATCAGAAAAACTGCTGTTCTAAGTGATTGACATGTAACTCTTTTGGAGAATCCTCTGTTAGCCTAAATTTCTCTATGAAATTTCTTTTCCAATGTTGAAGATGGAACCTGTTTTCTTTAGCTGAAAATAATAATAGAGACTGGAAAAGGGTCAGAATTGAAAGGTACAATAGGCAATTTGATCACCCCATAATGAAAATTCCAGGAGAAATGGATTGCTATAAGTCTTTGAAGCTAATAATTGGATTATATATGAAGTCAACACAGCATTCATGGAATTTCATGCTTTGAAAAGCTGATGGGAAATAGAATCTAAAAGGATGCTAGTTAAGAAAAAACAAACATTTATTTACATAAGGGAAATGCAAAAAAGAACATAAATGATAAAAGTATTTTTGCAATTTTTTTCTTGTTACCAAAGTTGATGTGTTTTGGGGTCACTTAAACTGTCAGGTACTTGTCAATTGTCTGCAATGGTAGCAAGGACAATTATGATACGATAAACCCACGAGGAGGCAACGTACAGTTGGGCATTGTTTTCTATTGTTTGATTGTTGGAGAAAAAGGTTAGCCCCACCAGAACTAAGTTTCATTCTCATTGCGGCCGAGCAGCCACCAGATCACATGGTTTTGGCAGCCCTTTTTCAACATAAGGTTACCTAATGTGGGCTAAATGGGGAAGAGAAAGGAAAAAGAATTTTAATAATATTGCAAAGAAGGGAATGAAAGATACAACAGCAAAGACAAGCACTTTAGCATCAAAACAAACTGATATGGGGACCTTTAACACATGGGGGGTGGGTTGCCCTTCAGCTTGTGCTGTTGGAACCAACCAAGAGCTAAGAATCTTTTGCAAAATGTTGGTTGGAAGCACACACTTTGGGGCAAAAACTCTTCGTATATCTTCAGCGCATAATCTCTTTTTGCTTAATTGCCCAAAAAAAAATCTCTTAGCTTAAAAATGCTATGTGCCATCAAAGGTTTTCTCTTCTTTTTTTTTCTCTTTCTCTTCTTTTTGTAATTTCGATAATGCTTTCTTTCAACTGGTTTAATTCATCACACTTCACCTAATTTATAGATGCCAGAGCTTCTTTGAGTTAGCTAAATGTTTTGCTGTGCCCTTCCTATTTTAGGATTTGAAGTAACAGATGCTTGAAACAACCATATGAAGGAATGTAGCTTTTGGTACATATATTAACATTTCAGTGAACATTCCAATATATTTATAAAGTACAGACACGGGCACGCAATACAAATATAATATGATTCAAGTACATGATATGATCATTTTTTAAAAATGAGAACACAGAAATAACAAAACACAACAAGAAAAAAATATTTTTTTATATATTATAATCATCAGTTAAACTCATAAAGAAAAAAAAAAACTAATGGTAATCACTGGAATAGAAAAACAAAGAATGTCATTACTCACACAAAAATTATCTTTTTTTTTCTTCTTTTTCTTTTTCTTTTTCATATTCAGTTAAATTCGATATATATTTTGACATATCGAAACTGTCAAAACATTGGATATAGATACAATATGAGTACACAAAGAATTTAGATGTGTCATTTCTTCATAGGATTATATAAAAGAACATAATATCTTTCATCTCATAAATCTCAGTTCCCATGTTTAAAATTCGATATTCAAATCAACAAATTAAAATGTAAACTCAAGTTTAAACTATTAAAATGTCTTCTCAAAAACATCGTAATTAATCTAAAAATTTTCATGACTAAAATAATCTATGTTCAATGAATGTTTGATACACTTTGTTTAAAAGTATAGATGATTAAAGAAACATAATGACAGCCCAATCTATTACATAATATAAAAGCTGTCCCCAATTGATTTTATCATGGACAGCTCAGTAATATATTAAAAGATGATTGGGTGATTAGTTTTGGTAAAAACTCTCTTTAATTGTTTCTTACTTTGAACTATGAAGCATAAATTTCTCAAAGAAACTTAAGAGATGAAAAAAAGGAAGCTTTTGAAGAGAGATAATTTCATTATAAAATTAAATAAAAAAAAGATGTGTTTTTTGGATAAGAAAGATGAGAGAGTGAGAAGTGAAAACGAAAGCAGATAGAGATTGAGTGCACGAGCCACACACACACAGAGAGAGAGAGAGAGAGAGAGAGAGAGAGAGAGAGAGAGAGAGAGAGAGGTGGAGATGACAATGACGGTGGTGAAGAGTGCATTGCAGGCTATCCAAGAGAGAGGTCTCCGCACTTTCTTAAAGGAGAAAGAAGACAGCTTCAAGTTCATAATCCATTATCTTCCTTTTCTATCATTTGGATTTCTTCAAATTTCTATTAATTTTTCGATTAAGAAATGAAAAACCGCATTTTTTTTAACACTATTCTAAAGTACGAAGATTTTAAAAGCTTCAAGCTTGGGATTGGAGAGAATTGTACCTATAAAGTGGTGTATGCAAATGGCTAGCATTCGGGCATTTTTTTTTTCCTTTGCTAATATTCATCTGCCAAGTTGGATTTTACTGTTGAAAAGTAAATGGTTTAGAAACCCTTAATCTAATATAATTCCTTTGAACAAAAGAAATGGCGTCTACGAGCATGGCAACAATTTCTTTCAAGTTCTAGAATTTTCATAATCCTCGAGTAATAGAAAAAAAAAACCATAATTTCTTTATAATTAATTCAATATTAATTTACTTTTTAATTAAATTCTCACTTTTTTCTTTAAAATGGAAGCATGTCTTTTTTAGTAGTTGTTGCTATTTCAACAGAATAATCAAGTTTCACTACAACTAGCAAATTCTAAGTCGCAAGTGAGTCCATTTTTACTTTTTTTTTTTTTTTGCTAATATTTTAAAAGGTTTTTTAGCTTTATATTTTTTTAATTTATTGAATTTAATCTTGGAATTTAGAGTTGTTAGCTATATAAGGAGACCAATATCTGGACTTGCTTCCGGTGAATTTCAACTTTTATTTAATTTCATTAACATTTTCTTTTAATTTTTCCATGATGTAATTGAGGGAATAATTTAAATGCTTTGATGATGTTGAGGTTCAATGTTAATGTTATTAGGTTTGGAGGCATCAATTTCATATGCAGATGACAAATTAATGCCTAGCTACAAATGCCTCAATTTACATACTTGTATTGTTGAAGATATTACAGCAACAAAATTTGGGTTTTGAAATTGTTTCTAACTTAGTTGATTTTTTTTATTTGTTTTTTTTTTCTATTTCAGATATTGTCAAATCAGTTAACTTTTCATCTCTTAGAATGCAACTAGGTTTCTGCAAGTCCTATGCAGTATGGTTTTCTTTCTACCTACTCTACTTTTTGCTTGAATTTGTGCATTTGCATCCATATACTTATTCATTTTGCTATACTAATTTCTTGAATGACATGCAAGATTGCCTAATGAAATTTGAAATCAATTTTAACAAAGAACTATATTTGAGTTTAAAACCTTTTATATTAGCTTCTGTAACAGGTTCATAGGGCTCTACATTTTTAATTCACAATCATTAATTTGACATAAAATGTTAGTATTTTGATTATTTTAAACTAAAGACATTCCACAATTATGTGATTGTCTAATTAAATGGCATTATTACTTTTGTTTTTTGTTTTATTTTCTTCGATCAATGATTTAGCAATGAGAAGTCTATCAGTTCAACCAATGTAATTTTCAATAAGGCTGTCAAATGGTATTGCTCATTTTTGTGTCAACAAAAAGAGCTAATTGAGAGAGTATATGATCATGTCATATATACAAGCCAAGTATTCGAATTTTTGGCTCCAAACTTGATTTGGTCTCCGCAAATAGAAGGCACAAGCACAAAGAAGAAACAAAAATAAAGAATGCAAAACTAAAACTTTTGAGTGTTAGATGTATATTTTTCCTTTTAATATTGCTTGGAGCAAGGCAAGACAATTCTTAGAATAATTCAAGTGAAAAGATGGAGACAAAGATATAATTTATAAAGCTACAATATTTTGCCAGAAGCCCTTCAATGAAGTTTCACAACCACATGCCACATTGTGTGTCAATGAGAATTGTGATGTTTATAACTTTAGGGTTGTGCTAGTAGAATTGTTGACAGCTATTGATCCCTTAACAATTTCATATAGCTTGGCTAATTACTTTGTTTCTTTTATAGAAAAGAACCGCTTAATCCAAATCATAGATAGTAGAGTTCTTGAAGAAAGAAGCAGAGAAAAAATTCAAGCATTTGCAGCACTTGCATTCAAGTGTGTTGGGAAGAAGGGAAATGAAAGATCGACATTAAAAGAGGTAGCCTTTAAGCACTACTTTTCTCTTAGAAAAAACCTAGTGGTTTTGCTTTGTTATCTTACCTATGTTATGATTCATTATAGAGAAGATCGAAGAACTTGAAGGAACTAAGTAAAATAAAATTATATATTCTGGTGCTTCATTTTTTGCATTATAGTTTTCCTTCATAAAACTTACTTTGACTAAAAATTAGTCACTTTTGCTAAGGATAGCTTATGTAAGTGGCCATTTGCAATATGGGGTGAACTTTTGCAGGGCACAAGGTTATAGACAAGTTATTTATGTTCCTGGTGTGACATCTATAGATGCTTTAAGAAAGAGCTCTCATGGTATTTGTTAAGAATCATATTTTACTCTATTTCATTTTTTTATTTTTTGAGTAGATATCAGAGCTATGGAGTTTTCAATTTTCAATAAAGCTTCCAATTATACCTATGAATTCTTTTTTTAGAGATTTTTCGGGTCATATGGGGTATCCAAGTTTTTGCAAATCCATAGGTGTAATATTTCTCAATCTCTATGGAATCTGTCCTTTTAGGGAACACCTAAGTTTAAGGGTCCCTAGAAGAATAGGTTCAGGTCTTAACCAGAACAGGGTTCGGGAGTTCGGTTACGTGTGAGGAAGGTTATAGCACCCTCACAACGCCCATCAAAAGATTGTACCAGCTTAAACTTGTGTTATCCAAAAGCCTTAAAATTTTACCAAGTAATTAATTATTGAAAATTATTCTCAATTGACTCTAATACTTTTAGCAGAAAATTGAAAAAATTCCCTCACCTCAAGAGTATGCAAGAAAAAACTACTGTTTCACTTTGCAGAGGCTCCGTCGTCGGATTATTTAACAGAAAAAAAACAATATCAAAATTAAGATAGAAAGGAAGGAAAGAATGATTTTTTTCTTGTAGGGAAAATTGATACTTTCAACTTTTCCCTAAAAATATTTTTTTGGAAAATTTCGATTTTCAAGGAAAATTGATACTTTTCAACTTTTTCCCCAAAAATATTTTTTTTGAAATTTTGATTTTCAAGGAAAATTGATACTTTCAACTTTTCCTAAAAATATTTTTTTGTGGAAATTTATTTCTAAGGAAAATTGATACTTTCAACTTTTCCTAAAATATTTTTTGGAAATTTATTCTTAAGGAAAATTGATACTTTCAACTTTTCCCTAAAAATATATTTTTTTAGAATTTTTTTTATTTTTATTTAAAGAAAATAAAATAAAAAAAATAAATAAAAAGAATATTACATAAACTAATCTAATAAATAAAAAAAAAAAAATAAAATAACAAATAAACAAAGAAATAAAAAAATTCAAAAAAAAACCTGGAGCGGCTCGGCTCGGACGGCTCGGCTCGGCTCGGCTCAAGGAAGAGAAAACGGCTCGGGGAGGCTTGGCGGCTTGGCTAGGCTCGGCTCGGCTTGGAGGGGCTGGCACGCGCGGGTCAGAAAGCGGGTCGACGCCCGGGTCGGGTCGGGTTCGGCAAAACGCGCGGATCCTCTGGGTTACTTAAGGCCAAAACGACGTCGTTTTGGGAGGGTATAAAAGGCAATCCCCTTCGTTTTTTCGGCAGAACGCTCCTCCCCCTCTCTCTCTCTTCTTCCTTTTTCTCTCCCTTCTCTCTAGAAACTGAAGAACACCGGTGCCGGATTCTGGAAATTTTCGCCGGAATCTGGAAATTTCACCGGAAGTTGGCCGGAAGATCGTCGGTTTCTGGGATTCCTAGCCGGAAACTGGACTGGTCGTCGGAAACTTCAATTTTTGCCGGAATTGTTGCCGTAAAGTTCAAATTTTGCCGGAATTTTCGCCGGATTCTGGAAATTTCCCAGAAATTTCCAGAAAAAATTTTCGCCAAAAAATCTCTAAAAATTTTTTCTCACTCCCAGAACACTCCTAAACTTTTCCTAGCTTCCTATACGCCTCATTTTCTCTTAAATCAGTAGCTTTGCTTACTGTTTTTTTTTTTTTTTGTCTTGCATTCTGTTCCAAAGTCCCTTTTATAGGAATTGATCAGGAGTTTGATCAATCCATTCTTCCTTGAACGGAAAATTCAATCTTTGAATACTTCTTTGATTGAATTCCCATTCCAATGGGATTCTTCAGCTTCAATCTCAACCTCCAATGAATCAATAAATAAAAAACGATAATTAATGACATATCAACAGATATTATTTAAAATAATATAAAAAAAATATATCAATATAATTGACAAGTAAAAATACAAAGCATGTAAAATCCAAGATAAAAATAATATTATTTTTCATAAAATAATACACATACTAAAAAAAAGGTCATTAAATATACATATTAATACAAATTTAATATTCAATACATAAAATGAAGAAGAAAAGTTGAAAAAAAATACATAATTGAATGGCTCCCATTTGGAGGCCAATGATTTGTACCCAATTGGGTGTCTACAGTTACCATACCAGCTTACTTAAAAGATGGTTCAAAAAAGTATTTTGATTTTGCTGTCATTAGCAGCGATATTGCATGACTTTGTTATGCTCTTGAAATTGCAAAATGTGGAACTATAGCAGTTATCACGAAGGTTAAGCCTCGTAAGAGTAATATAAACTATGCCTAATGAGGTGCTATGTTGTTCTCTGTCCTTCAAATTCAGTGGAGAGTCACATGTAGGATACAAATTATAGCAGATGCTTATCTATATGATGAAGAGATTGTCATAGTTAATTCTAGATTCTTGCTTTTATTCTCCTCATCAACCCTTTTTTACTTCTTTTAAAAAAGCAAATGATAAATTGACTTATCTATTTTGGCTTGTCATAAGCAAGTTGCTAATGGGTTCTTTTGGGATGGGAAACCTGTTGCTAATCAAAAGACAAAGACCATTCATTCAATTACTCTTGGTGTAAGAATTACCATTAAGCTCTTTTTTTAACCATCTCTCTTTTTGGTAGGATTGTTGTTAGGCTTTAATGAATGATAATCTTGAATTTATGTTTTTTTTTTTCTCTTTAATCTTCACTTACAACCTGAAATTCTTTTTAGATTGCCTTTTTTTTTTGCACTTTTTCATAAAAGATATAATTGTATTGTACCTTCTTACAACTTATTTCCTTAGGGACTAGGTCAAATTTTGCCCGAACATTGGGTTGCTTAGTTTGTGCTAATCCAATCTAGATTCATTTGTTATAAGCATTTATGATATGATTGCTTTGTCTCAAATATTTGTTGTTTTATCTTTTCTCAAGAAAAATGATCCATATAAAGCCATAGAACGCATTACTAGAAGTATTTTACATGCCCCTTTTTAGATCCTTTTCTCCCTAATGTTAATTTTTAGTAAATGCAAACTAAAGAAGCTTTTATTTTCTTAGGATTTGTTGATATTACTGTATCTTAGGGATGAGATCATGAACCTAGCAAAACCTCTCTCTTCTGAACACAAAAGATTGAAATAATGAGTTTTTGCTTCATACTTTTAGTATTGTTGAACTTATTTACTCTATTTGAAATTCCCATATTTTGGCTTCATATATCTTACTATATTGTCACTTCTTAGTGATTTTGTTTGATTGGTAATAAATGAATCTCAAGATATATTTTCGATTTTAATATATTTTTGTTGTATTTATCGTGCTTGGGTTATAGTTTTAATTTGATTATTCTTCTTTTTCGTTTTCATTTGTTAGAGGAATTTCTATTCTCCATATCAATGGTGTTTAAGTGTAGCCTTTCCAATAGAGCAACCTTAATAGCTAGACGATATTAACCATCATTTTCCTACATATTCCCTGAAGATGAATATAAAAATCAACCCTAAAACGAGTTCCAATCTCAACAAAAACTAGGTAATTTTGTTTAACAAAGATCTTTTGGAATTGGATTTAGTAATTCATCCTCAAGGTTTGGTTTGTTGTTCAAAGATAAAAAAATGCCCCCAACTATCTTTTCTTCCTAGCTTTGCCATGTCTTTTTCTCGATATATGTCAACTACAATTAGTAGTGAGACAGAAGAGATTGAGCTCATAAAAGATGTTGCAAAAGTTCTTAAGGATAGTGTTGTTGAAGCAATGACTTCATAGGCTTCTACTGTGAATGAGGTTGCAATTGTTGCTACTGATTATTAGTTACCTATTGCTACCTTGTAGTATATTATTGATGTAGTTCATTCTTTTACCAACTTTAACTAGTAAGCTACTGCTTTTACTTATTTTACATTTTTGCAATTATATAGATGGTTCAAGAATGTATTGCAAATTAATGCTAATGATTTCAGCAAAAATATTGCATAGGAAAGCTTTTTTGTTGAACTATCAATTCTCTACGTTATAAATGACTAAATCAATTGGCTTCAAAATTGATGCTTCAAACTATTTGCCAGAGTAATATTTCAAATAATAAAATAGAGACAACATAAACTATCAAGGCTCTAAATATAAGGATTCATGTCTAATTTAAAGATATTGTTTTAATAAGGGCTCTAAATGAGGTGATTAGATGTTAATTTCTTTGAGTTTGCAAAATTTATTAGATATTAAATTCACTTGATACATTAGGTGGTTTCTGAAGGTTACTTTTCTATTCAATTTTATGGTATTTCATTCTTTGTGTTTGTTTTGCTTTACAAGTTTCTAGGCTAGCATTTAGTTATGCTATTTAAAAAAATGATTTAAGTTTGAGAGTGAAATTGAATCATAACAATTTTAGGCAAAATAGATTTGTAAGATTAACAAGAGCCTAATTCACTTATTTAAGGTTTTATGAAGTCCATGTTTTTGTTGATTGTAGACACCATTTTATTTTATTTTATTTCTCTTTTATTTTTTTTTTTGCTAGCCATCTGACAACCACCAGCTGCCTTATGATAACCACTGGTAGCCATCCTAGTAGCTATCATAACTTAGGCAACCAAAATTTCAGATCTTCTGAGATTTTGATTATGATCTAGCTCTATAAATAGAGCCACAAAAATCAAAGCAAGGGGAATGAAAAAGGGGGGAGCCTGAAAAAAGAAAATTCCAGAATAAAAAAAATATTTTCTTTCTGCAAAAAAAAAAAAAACAAAACAAAAAAAATACGTAGTCCTTCCTATAAAGAGGAACCATAAGCACCAAGCCCTTACAACAAAAAAACTAAAAAGTCAGTTTTGGTGTAAAAAAAAAAGAGGAGAGAGAAGTGAGACCAAAACTTTAAGCCCTGATCTATGCCGATTGGGGCTGTTTCTGACGAAAAAATATCGGATCCGAAAAGAAGGCATCGAAGAGAGCTTTTTGGAGCATTTTGACATTTTTTAACCACCGACGACCACCAATAGCGATCATCGATGGTGAACCTATCGATGGTCGGGGTGGCGGTTCGAAAGTCAGATAGTGCAGAGTTTTAGGGCTCTCCTTAAGGCCTTAAAATTTTTTTTTTTAAAAAGGTTTGGAATGAACTAAAAAAAAATTAGTTTTATATAGAAAGCCAAAGCCCAAAATGACATCGTCTTAGGACCCCAGGATCCGCACGTTGACCCATGACTCTACCTGGGGTTCGTGCCAACCGACCCATTGACTTATTCCTTCAATTGCCTCTAACCAGTCCAATTGAGCTGGATCAGACCAAACCGCAATGGTTGACTGAACTATCGAATCATTGACTAGACTGTAGAATCACTGAACTAAGGTTAATCGGACCGTTAACCGGTCCGGTTTAGGTAAAAAAATTTTAATTTTTAAAAATTTTTTACATATTATTTTTATTTTAAATTTTTAGTATTAATATTTATGCATGTTAAAATATTTAAATTTGCTAGAATAAATTTTTGTTGTTTTGTTTTATAATAATAATAAATATAAATAAATTGTAAAATATATAATAAAATTTTTTTGATAATTTTATTAATTTTAGAATAAACCTTATAAATTAATAAATAATGTAAGGAAAAAAAATTTTTATCCGATAATGAGATTCAAAAGTACTCCAAGTAGTGATACTTACGAAATCTCTAAGTGAGAAAATTTTTCTTAAATACTACCAGTGTATTGAAGTATTTATAAAAATTTTTTAATACAATAAAAATTTTCTCTTTATAAAAATAATAAATAAAATTAACTAATTTAGTAAAAAATAAAAGTTATAAAGGAATAGTAATAAAAAATAAGAAAAAAAAATTTATCTGATGACGAAATTGTAAAAGTATTTTGAGTAGAGGTACTTTAAGAAATCTCTAGGTGAGACATTTTTTTTTAAATATTACCAATGTATTGGAATATTTATAGAAAATCTTGAATATAACAAAAATTTCTCTTTTCTTCATTTTTTTAAATGAAAATATTAATAAAAATCAATAAAATTTCTAAAAAAGAGAATAAAATACGTGCATTAACATATTAGCATTTTCAATTGCATGCATAGTATAGTTTTTACGAAAAATAAATTTAAATCTCCGAGGATGAGATCTTAAGGTATTTCGAAAAGTAATGCACAAGAAATTTTTAGGTGAGAAAAAGTTCTTCTAATGTCACCAATGTACTGGAACATTTTAAGAATTATTTCAATAAAAAAATTTTGATTTATTTTTCTTGAATAAAAAATGAAACAAGAAATAATAATTAAAAAAATAATTTCCAATAAATGAAAAAATCAAGAAAATTATTTTTCAAACACAAAAAATGAGATTATTTTTTTATCAAAATCAAAGGATAATACATAGTTAATTGGTACCGTTTTAAACAGACGCTGTGAAGGTACTAATCCTTCTCCACGCGTAATCGACTCCCGAACTTAAACTATTTCGTAGACCATAAAATTATATTTTTAATAAATTTTAATTAATTTTAAATCTTATTAAAAGGATAAATTTTAATAGATGGTCAATCGCACCTAACCAAAAAAGATTGGTGGCGACTCCATTTTTCATTCTTTTATTTTCATTTTCAAATTCGTTGGACAAATACAAAACCGTTACGACATTAATCCTAAAGTCTTTTGCAACAATTGGTGTTTTAAACTAATATATCTTTCATTCTTTCTTTCTTTCTTTTTGAGTTATTAGGTATATTTATCTATATTAAATGCTGAGTTGCAAATAAGGTTCTTTTGTAATCCAATGACGACGACGAACAAATAAGTTTTTAATAAATAAGTTTAATATCTCATTATCATTAACTTCAATTAATGTAAATAGCTACACAACTCTTTTTTTATTATATATTATTCAATATTCAAATTATTAATACATAATTTTATTTTACTTTTACAACTAAATTACAAGTGTATAATTCTATTTTACTCCTGCAGCAAAGCGTGAACTTGAAACTTAATTATAGTAAAACTTTCAAATGAAATATAACATTATAGTTTGGATGATCATGGCTTAAGTTAAGCATCATGTTATGCAAGTGAGCCTTAAGAGGTAAAATGAGTTGACATGGAATCGGCTAACGAGGATTCTTTTTAAGGAATGATTTGAAATGAACTAGACCAATTTTGTTCAGTCAATAATAGTAATATTAAAATGTAATTCTTTTTTAGGAAAAACATGATATGATCGATCAACATATTATATGAAATAATGATGTTCCTCCATTATGGAATTATTTGAGCAATAATATTTGTTGCTTTGAGCGAGCAATTGGAGGGTCGACTAGCTAATTTTTTGGCAAATAATATATTGAATTTTTTTTTTGTTTTATGCATAAAGTTAGGACCTGAACATTGGCCCATTTAAGAGAATTGCGTTGAAAGGCATCTTATTTTACAAAGCTTATGCATGTTTGACGTGGCCATTTCTTTCTTTCCGCAAAATTGATTTATTACAGTGTACAACGTTAACGTTTATATGTCAAGTAATTTTCTTTTTTTTTTTATTCAATGTGAAATTAGAACATCCTGCTTACTCTTTTGGAACACTTGGCATGATATTCTATCTCACCTCATCTCGTAACGCTTTCATCATGGCTATCACCTAGCTTGTTCTTTTTTAGAGTGTTTAGCGTGATCAAACTTTACCATCATACCTTACCCCAACACCTTAACACCTTGTTAAATAGCCAAACTAGCCCATCCTACTTACCTCCACTAGGGCGCGTGGCATGGAGTCAAATGAATCATGAGTTGGTTTTAATATCACTTATCATGTGATCATTATCTTTTTTTTACAAAATTAGTCTATTGGGCGGGCAATACGAACACTTATATGCCCAACGACCTTCCTTTTTCTATCCGACGTGAAATTGAAATGCGCATCCTACTCTTTTGGAGCGCTTGACATAACACATGCATTAATAAAATTTTTTCTAGACTTCTACTTATGAAAAATAAGATTTTTTATTTTTCATTCTTAAAAGTTAAAAAACATGTTTTGTTCATATCGATAACATGAACGAAATTTATGTTACATAGTGGGTTGTATCAATCTATTGAGTTTAATTTGATTTTCTTTAATTTTTATATCAAACATTTTTAATTCGAAATTTCGCGAACTCTGCTTTAAAAATTAATATTCCAACTAAATAGGATAACAAATTAAACCTTTTAAAATTAAAGTTATTTTAAATAATGAAACAACAAAAATATTCTTATATATATTTTCTTGTAAAAGCCGCTATTTTATGTTTTTGGTGGAAACATGGGGGAGAAGGGAAAAACAAAGATAATGGTCCAAACCAAATATATATTCTAGGGCTATGGTTAAGTTTATGAAATGTTTGAGTTTGTCCTTTATGTGTTGATTAGTTTCTCTCAGATTCTATACATGAGGATGACAATTACATTTTTGGTACCATATGTAATTGGATCGTTTTCAATACTTTTTTTGCCTAGGAGTAATTTTGATCCTGAATTTGATAAGAAATCATTTTCAGCTTTAACCATTTGTCTACCTCTATGATTAAATTAAAACAATAGCAGATTTTGACATATCAATGCCAGGCAACATGCTTCTTTGATAAATTGGATTTATTTTTCTCTACATGTATATATCAACATGTACCAAGGAAAAGATTGATGTTTTTGGTAGTGTGAACCTCCATTCCAAAAAAATGGAATGATGATTGGCTTCTAGAATTAATCTAAATTTTCTTAATGAAATGATACAGAGCATTCTCAATTTAGTAAAATAGAACATGGTTGAAATAATTGAAATTCGTAAGGAGAAGAGTTAGATAATATTGTTGCTGCGATTGAAAAAATTTTTTGAATAGAAAAAAGTGTATTTAAGAAGTATAATAAAAAAATGTGATTAGAAATTGAGTTAATAGCACTTATAATCGTTAAATTTTAATCCAAAATCTATTTTGATTAGGGATATCTAAAAAGTTTTAGTTGCATTTTCAATTGTCCAAAATTATTTTATTTTGATCATTTTATTTATAAAACCATTTAAATTAACGATAATCGCAAACGACGTTACATAAATAGTTTCATCATTTTTATGTTTTTAACAATTAATAAAACTTTGTTTTCAGTTTTCAAAAACTGATAACAAAAACAATCTATCAAATATATCTTATTTTCAGTTTCTAAAAAAAGTGAAAACAAAATCATTACCAAAACGATCCCTTATTCCTTAACTCTTTTTTTTTTTTTTAAACCATAATAGTCTGGCCAAAGCCTTGGGAAAATTGGAGAAAAAGAATTGGCAAATACCCTCCTAAAATAGACAAGTGAACCATTTAAGCTAAATCTCAAATTCCCCTTATTTATTAATTATTAATTTTGTGCATACTCACTGTGTGATTGAAAAAATAATAACAGTTACAAAAAAGATGTAAGTTAACTTACCATTATTTAGAAGTGAGAAATATTAAAATTTAAACTCAATTCCTACTTTTAAGAACAAGCAAAAAAAAAAAATAATAAATCTGTATAAAAATATATATCGTTTATTTTATTTGTTAATTTTTAAGTAATTTTCATAACTGAATTAAAATCATTTGATTCGTGATACTAAACCCAATCAAAACTTTTATAGAAAGAAATAGATATTAGTACCAAAACGAAGAATTTTGTGCATCATTAACCAAACTTGAGAATTTCAATGCCTAAACTTCGAAGTGGACTTGTCTATGGACCAAGTTACCTGCTAGGTCCGCAAACTCAGCTTGACTCAGAAGTCAAACATGAGTTTTTAAATTCGAGCTTAACCTGACTCTGTCCATAAATATATTTTATTATTAGATAATCTGTTTTTATTTTAATTCAAATATATATAAAAATATAAATCAAATAGGCCTAGATGGGATTCAGTGAACGCGCGAATCCAGCCTTACGGAAGCAATTTAAAGTGGCAACTGTGCACGAACGGCCGATGACACCTCTACTCTAAAACAGCAAACACCGTTCCGTCTATTTTTCTTTAATGGATCTCTCCTTTGTTGAGAATTAAGACTCAAACTGAAATTTTCACTAGTTGATAAAATCACTTGATTTGTAAATTGTTTGATAAATAAGAAAGATTTAAGAAACAAGCATGGTTAAACATTAATTAGAATTTAGGTAAATATATAACATATATTAATTAATTGATTCTATAATTATAATAGAATTTCATCAATTAGTATGATTCTATGAGATAGAGGTATGAAATTCATGTGAGTACAATATATTTACAATGTTTGTAAAAATGTATGAACAATTTAAAATGATTATTTCATATCAAAATATATTCATATCATCAACATGAATTTAGTAGATAATAAGTTTAAAAGGAAAGAGACATTATTTAGTTAGTTGAGATTTAATTAATTTCTTGAAGAGAAAGGCCTAGCGAGAAATAAACCCCATGCAATTATTTTTAAAAATAATTTTTAATATATTTAAATTTTAATATTTAAATTTTGTTATATAAAAAGAAATGCAAGTTTATGTCGGAGAAGAGCATGCACCACCACACGTGACCTGCCGGTCGTCGCATTTGCCGCTATGAAAATCTTGTATTGCAGCAAAATCTGTTCCCTTTTGAGACCCTAATCGCTACAAAGCATACTTAAGCTTTAACTGCTGTACTTTTGAGCTACAATGTTCAAAGCAAACTTAGGTTATAAGTGATAAGAATGATTGTAATAAAATTGAAAATAATAACAAAAATTATTATAATTGCAATTAAAAAAAATTATTATAGTTATAATTTAAAAAAAATTTTAATAAAAATTTTATATTGAATGAATATTAAAATTAATATTTAAATTTAATTATATTATACAAAAAAATATAATAAAATTTAAATAAGCACTTAATAGCTCATGATTTAATAATTTATCAACTATTATGACATTACGTTGTCAAAATCAATTAATTAAAGAAGTTTTACATAAAAAAAAAAAGTTGAAAAAAAAGTAATGAGGAAGATTATACTCCTTTGTATCAAAAAAAAAAAAAAAATGCAAATCCAAACAGAAACGCAAGTGGTGTTTTTTGAAAAGAGAAGATATTGAAGTTAAGCTTCAGTTTTCAATAACAAAACTTATATTTTTGTTTGAATTATATTTTTTTTTTGTAATTATTTTAATTTTAATTTATAAAATTAATTTTTAAAAAATTTATTTTAAATTTAATATTTAAAAATTATTTATTTTAATATAAAATATTATAAAAAAACAAATAATCATTTCTTTCAAGGTGGCACATCACATCACATGTACATTTTTGCCACATATAAAATATTCACATATTTTTTTGTGTTATCGAAACTCTCCACATATGAAATATTCACATTTTTTTGTTTTATTGAAACTTTTTAAATATATTAACATAATATTCTGTAAAATATTCTATTTTCATTAATTTTGAACCAAAAATCACTAAAATTAAAATACAATAACAAAATTCAATAAAGTCAAAATTTTGTGACAAAATTCAAAATTCACCTACAATACAATAGATAGGCCAAAAAAAAAAAACCCTATAAAACAATAGTAACTTTGTCCTTTTATCTCTCTTTTTTTTTAACAAGTAGATAAGAAATTGAATTTTCAACTTTAGAACCTATCGTATCTATTTCATTCTGACCACTTTAACTAAGATTATAAGTTGTTCATAAAAAAAAAAATTATAAGTTATCTCAATTTTATTTATTTTTGTTTATTA
The DNA here is from genome assembly GCF_002303985.1 of Durio zibethinus. Next base: position 14,057,767 of record NW_019167893.1, read on the forward strand.
TTATTATTAGGATTACAATCCAAGCCAAATTTCCATATTCCCTATTTTTCAACATTAGATTTTGAACTATTAACTAGGGTGACGACCAAGGAGTGATGGGCGAACCAAACAGTCTAAAAAAATTTAAAAAAAAAAAGGGTGGAGGAAAAAAAGAAAAATGAAGGAACAAGAACATTGCCCTAGGTCCAGCAATTCCAAAATTTTGTTGGCCTAGGCCTTTTAATTCATTGAGGCAACCCTAAAATGTAACAACCTACGGTCCTCAGTACTACAACTCATTTCTACGTGCTAGGTAATATCATAGTGATTAATCTTTGCAAAAAAGAAATTGCTTGGATAAAAATTAATTAAGGAGAAATTATTTCATTGAAATTCAGTTTCTTTTTTATTATTAATTAATGGATATCGAACTAAAATAATTGAAATAATCATTGTCACTAATAAAGTTTTGGCTTAATAGTAATAAGGAGGTCCAAAAATTTTGAGATCCTATATTTAAATCTTATTTTGTGTGAATTTAGTTGATTAACTAAATTCTAGTTTATTAATTATTATTCAATAATTGTAACTTGATTATAATATAATAATTAATTATTTAATTATTATAATAATGTAATACAAAAATATGAGGGTTTAATTATTTTGTTAAGTTTTAATCTATTAGTTGATTATTCATTAATTTTAACTTGATTATAATATAATAATTGATTATTCAATTGATTATATGAATATAATATTTAAATAATATTATAATTTCTCTTGTACTTTTAATTTAGAACAATAATAATTCTCAATTACTATGCTAATCATTTAACTTTATCAATATAATTCGGATTTTGCTAACAAGTGCTCCCAGTGCACTTTTTAGGGTTAATTCATATATTATTTATAATAAAATTTTTTGTATTAAATATAATAATTAATAATTTTATTCATGATTTTCTATGGATTAGATGAAGATTTACTTTATATAATAATTAACATTAAAGAGTGCGGTAACAAAATCCTTTTATTTTTAATAAGTTTTACCTAAATCTTATTCGTCTTTTGGACCTCTAATCTAAAAGGAGAATTATTTAGTAGGTTATTCTTAATAAATTTTCCAATATTAATTACTTTTTGAATAAAAATATATATCAATCAGCTGAAAATGTTCGAATCCAACTTAAATTTAATTAGATTAACATAGAAATGAGGGAGGATAAATTAGATAGGGACGTTTTACTGTTTAACAAAGGAAAAATTTTAACTTTTGGTAAATAAAAAATAAGGATGAATTTAAAATTTAATTCAATTAAATAATATAAATTGTTAAAAAAATATTTTAAAATATAAATTTAAAATTTTATTTTTGTGCTAACGGAAAGAGAGGTGAGCAAAAGAGGTGGACCTAATAGAGTGCGACAGTTGGCAAAACGCAAAGAGAAAAAGGGTGAAGAAATGTGAGAGAGAGAAGAAAAAAGCAAAGAGACAAAACTTAATCAATTCTTTCAGTGAATAAAAACAGGTGCACGTGGACACAATAACCACACGTGTATTCAATCATCATATGAGTTCAACACCACAAACACAAACACTATCTTTTCTCTTTCCGCTCATCGATTTGGGAAGGGAAAGGGGAAAGGGCAAGGAAAGATAAAAGAACACGTCATTACAAAGAAAGCTGATATTCTGTATAGTCTTTTTTCTGTGCTATTGGGGTCCTCTCTCTTCTTTATTTTTTCCTTTTTCCATTGAAACTTTCAAGACACCAAAAATTAATGAACCCTTAAAATATGTTTTTTCTTTATTTTTTTTGTTTTATTTGATGGGAAATTATAACAATTAAATTTTAGATATATGGAATCTAAATCTAAAATCAATTTGATTATTGTGGATAGGAATATGAAAAAAAATTTTCACTGCTTCTTCATGTATATAGGAATAATGGACATATTACATGACATGAATTTTATGTGAATCTATTATAAAGGAAACAACAATAATCCTTGCTATGGTATCAAATTAAATTTTAGATGAATATCTGAATTAAAAATCAATAATTATAATTAAAGAGTTCCTTATCAAATGCTCTTATCTTATGGATTGAGGAAAGAGAAAATAATTTTTTATTTTTTTAATATTTGGTTTTAAAAATTTTTATTGCCTTAATCTCCCAAAGAAAGGAAAACTTCTAATTTAAGTTCATGCAATCATTTTTTTCCTGAATTTTTTAATTTGGAAAGGGATACTCCTGCTCTCCAAAAAGTTGAAAGGCAGATATACTCTAAAATAAAAAGATTAAAATAGGAAAATTTGCCAACTAATTTCCTGAGAAAACAATAACAATTTTGGAAGAGAGAGAGAGAGAGATGACCTATTTGATTGAAAGATGAACTCATTTACCTTAAAACTTTAACTTGGATAGTGAACTTACATAAAAACAACTAAACATGTACCATCATGTACATTAATATTTATAATTCAGTTTTGTTTATATGCTAACTACCCCCTTCATTTAATTTGGATAAACTTCCCATGCATCCACAGCACAACTTCATCGTTTTGTTCCCAAGAAAAACCAATGTAATGTCATGAACAAAACTTTATTAAATGCAAAAAGTTTTGGCAAGTATTAAATTTCTATCAAAGAAAAAGAAATATTATTGGTTGTGAGTCACCGATTGAGAAGGTTCATTTACTAACGTTGCCCTCACCAACAGGAAACATTGCCCATTATGAAGTTTTGGTTGAAACAAACAGGACAAATGCTTGGCCTTAGAGGTAGTCAGGATGCAGATCCAGAACCCCAAAATTTCCGCCTATCTAAGATAGAGACAACCCAAATTTTGACAACTTATCACACTCCTCACCTTACACTTTGCTGATAAAAATTTTGGATATGGCACACCTTAAAAAAAAATCATCGGTATAAGTTACATCGATTAAGATTGTTCATGCAAACAAGTTAGACAATACTAATTTGAATTGTATAAGTAGTTGATAGAGAGATTCATTGGCCTAGTAGTACCGGATAAATAAATTGTAGTATGTCCACCAATAAGAATGCGTCTTAATTTCAAACACATTGCCGACCAACTATTGTTAACCGGCCATACTCCAATTATGTCGATTAAGACCAAGCTCCTAACTTTTTTTTGTACTAAAATATTTTAGGTTTGAATCCTAATTTTTAATAAGATTATTGATTCGCTCACGAGGAAAGAACTACTTTAAGATTGAATTAATGAGTGTATCAGATTTGTCATAAAAAAAAGTTACGAGACATTAGAAGTAATATTTTGGAATATATTTTCTTTCTTATATTTGGTTTAAATATTGTATATTATTAAAGCACTTAAGTTAGTTGAAAAGATATACATTTTCAAGATCCTGAAGAATTATCCATCTTTCTTTTCTCATACACTGCACAGCGTGTGTCCAACAATCAAGAGAAAATAATAATGTGGTGAAGGGGAAGAAAGAGAGGAGGCTAGCAATTTTCTGACAAAAAGAAAAAACAAAGAAAAGGAAAAAGAAAATCAAGCAGAAGAGAACAAAAAAGAGGCCCTCGTGCAACAACTGGCAAGTTTTGATGTACATGATAACTTCACGTACTCAAATAATTAATTGAAGGCAAAATGGCATATAAGCTGCGCATGTGTGCGTCTGGGTCGACATTCCTCTTCTCTTCCCTTCTGCCCCTGTTTCCTCTGGCCCTCGTCTCTCTCTCTCTTGTTTTATTTTTCCTTTTTCTGCCAAAAACGATTTTAACTTTCAAACTTACCAATGGTAAATTAACTTTCGAAATTCAATTAAGAAATATTTTATAAAAGAAATTGTAATTTAAAATATGAAAATCAATTGTTGAGATTTAAATTTTAGATTTAATGAATATTATTTTTTAAAATTAATTGATTGAATCAATTAAATTTAATTTTTTTTCGTTCATTTAGTCTTTATTAATTTCATCTTGTTATCTTTCTGATTTCTTTCCTTTTCAATTCCGTTTAGAATTTTATTTTATTTTTTTGGCTTTTTATTATTGTTCTGTTCTAATCAATACCAATCTTTTTTGTCGGCAATACTTCTCTCAATTATGTTATCTTATTTCTACGCAAATTATTAACATTACAAGGTGTTTATTATGCCATCTGTCACATGCTAGGGATATCCACAAGCATAAGGTTAAGGCGGCTTTATTTTTATTTTTATTTTCTATTTTTCTAAATACTTTTCTTTGTGTTGGTGAGTCAGAAAATTATGTGTGCATGGATTGATAAAGTTGAATCTTCATACGTTCAAATGATTTGTAGTTTTCTAGCCTAGTTTAACTAACATTTTGGAACTATTTGGAAGAAATTTTGCTAAAAGAAAAAAAATAATTTAGCTTATTGATTTCTATAACAAAATTACAATAATTAAAATTAAAATTCAGCTCAGAGAACAATAAATGAAAAAATTTATACTAATATCTTTTTGCAAAAAAAGAAAAAGAAACTCATCAAAATTATTTAATAATTATTGTATTTAAATTAAAAGGTTTGATTTGAATTTTAGATGTCTACCTCTAGGTTTTTGATTGACAAACATAATTAATATGCTTCTATAGTTAGTTGATTGATCCTCCACGCACCATAGTACAATAAATTTATGATAAATAATATTCACAAATCTCTAACACTCTCAATTTTGTTTGAGACTTGGGACTTTTAAGAGGATTTCTAATTGCAGCTTCCTATGAATTTGAGATTTCTCATATGAATCTTTTCCTTTTCCTACATATTTTCATTATAAGAACCGAAAAGAACAATTATATTTTTCTAGATTGAAAACCCCATCTTCTCATGGAAAGAAAGAAAAAAAATTAAAATTTGATGACCCTTTTTCAAATTTCTTTAAAAATATATAAATTGGGGGAAGAAATTAATTGCATCTTTTGTGTCAAATCCTTTTCTAGGGATCCCCATGGATCCTACACTTGCCTTCAAGTCACCATCTGTTCCACCTCAAGACAAGCCATCAGCGTCAGCAAAAGTCAAAAAACAAAATGAGTGTAGAAGAGCAGTTGAAGAGATAAAGAAAATAATTGAAATTACGACAAAAGCCTCAAATATCTTCTTTATAAATAAAATCAATATAACATGTTTGATTAGACTCATCATCATGAATACCTACTGTACGGAGCCGCCCAAAGATTTTTGCAATTTGCCTTACCTTTTTTCTTTCATGATTCATTCAATAAAATTGAAACCTAGCTTACACCCAGAAGCAAGAACCATGAGTGTTTCTTTTTTCGGGAGACCATTTTCTCTTTCTATATGGGTCCAATTAAAAATTTTTTGTGTGGATGTTAATATAACACTTATCTTTTTAGTGCGTTACTAAGATTTTTCATATTTTAAGGTTTGAGACATAAAATCTTAATTACAAAGTATAGGATAAAAAATTTTTTTTCAAGTCAAAAAAAGTAAAAATCGAATTGACGAAAGTAAAAAGGAATAGTGATTGCGTGAACTTGAATTTGAATTTAATTAATTTATATAGTTATTTTTAAAAATAATATTTAATAAATTTATAATTTATTATCATATTCTCATGCTATCACAACAAAAAATATTAACCAAAAATAATAATAATAACACAGATAGAGAGGTATGTTACATTAAAGATTGAAATAGAACATGGTGAACGTGTGTGTTTGTGATATTCATGATTAAAACTGAATAGTCGATAAAGGTGATTAAACTTTACCAAGCCTTTAAATATATATATATATATATATATTTATGATGAATTGCTACCTAATCTTGATACATGTTGAACATGTTTCTATCAAAATTGGTCGGAAAAAATTAATCCAAGGTTTTGAAAGTAATAATAGAAAAATGTAAATTTGGCGAAAGTTTGGTATTAATACTTACTATGTTTTTAATTAGGTAAGTGTATGTTTATTTATTTTAATCCTCGCCTTCTATCAATGTTCTGTCAAATTTGTACTATCTTTTATTGTTTATACACTCGTTAACCTTCTTCACATGTTTAGGCTTCGACCAAAGGGTCAAACTTCAGTTGCACCAAAATTTAAGAATAATTTTTTGCAAAATTGGTCTTTAATTATGGTCCAAGGACACCATATGTTAGCTTGATTAATATAATTGTAAATTATGGAATCTTTTTTTTTTTTTAATTTCAAATTTGGGTTCAAATTTTGATATGCAGATACAACATATGTCAAGATGATTCTCTTTTATTGTACTACATATATGGTTTATTTGTTAAGATGAAAATTTGTGCTAATTGAATAAAATTTAAAATTTAATTCAAATGATTCATTTATTTTATTAAAAATTAAATTTTAATAAATTAGAATTTGATCCTAAACACTTATAAATTTTGTTTCAATTCTCTTAAATTTTAGTCTCATGTAAAAGAAAAAAAAATTGAATAAAACATAAGATTAATTAAGCCAGAAAATGTGAAAGATTGACTAATGATTTTGCAATTCTTAATTTTTCAGGCTTTCCTTTCGTACAGTGGGTTTTACATGAGACTGATTTTATTTAATTTTTTTCCACCCTCTGCAATCTGGCTGGTACCACCAGAAGCTGGATCTTTGACAGCAGACATTAAGTACTAATTAATGGCAACCGACTTTTGCACTTAGCACCTTTCAATGCCGAAGGACCATCTTAAGCTGCACACTTACCAATGAACCACCAAATTGCTTCTATCTTTGGATTAAAAAGAAGGCAAGAAGAAAAAAAAAAAAAAACCAATAGCTAATCAGGTAAAAAGACCTAATAGCTAATTAGGTAAGATGAACCTGAACTTAGAAAGTTAATTGTTTGAATTTAAATTTGGTAAAACTTAGAATCCTAAATGGCAAGAATTAAAAAAAAAATGCGAATTAAAATATAATCTAAACTTGAAAAATATGTTAAAATGCTTATATTTTACATAAAATTTAAAAATCAATTAATCAAATTTAATTTAATTTATTTTTAAAATAATCTAAAACCATAATAATAGATTTCAAAATGATTTGAGCCTGCTCGCTTATCATCTCTAGTTAAGTGTGTAATGTTGAAAGAGTTGGGGGATAAAAAAAGAAAGATGATAATCTTTTTTCTTTTCACACAAGCAAAATCTTTCAAATTAAAAAAAAAAAAAAAAAACTGAAGTCTGAATGAAGTGTTACAAATGTACAAAATTATCCATTATTTTTAAAAATTATATCTTTTTATTTGCACTTACAAAGTGTATAATAATAAATAATATCATTTTTATTTTTTTCATTTGTTTTTTAACTTTATCATACAATGAATAAAAAAATTATCTTTTTACCTTTTGTACCAATAAAAAGAGCATATTTTCAATCTTTTACTTTCTATCATTCTTAGCGAACAAAACCTTAACTTAAAGACTCAAAATGGTCCAAAATTTGAAACTTTTTCAAGTGACAACCCATATCTTAATTGATATATAATTAGAACAAAGTTTTCCGGAAATTTCGGCACATACAGCATATTTAGGGTAATGGTCGGAGTGATCTTGTCATATATATATTTTAGTTATTCAAGGAGACAAAGCCTTATATTAAGAGTGAAAGGGCAAGGTTAAAGCTTTTAAAACTGTCTTGATCACTATACCAAACAACTTAAAACATATATATATATATATATATTTCAGTTAATCAATAAAGCAAAAATTCTTTAGATCTTCCCATGCAAACAAAAAAGTAAATATTGAAAGCTAATCTATTAGCAAAACTCCAAAGCCTTATCTTTCTTTTAATCAATTGATGTGATTAGTATATAAGACTCATTAAGGGCTATTACGGATCGGTTTGGATTGGTTCTAAGGAAAAACTAATCCAAACTAGCATATTTTTGTCTTAAAATTTTTGAATAAAATTGATCTAAATTACAATAGGAACTAAATCAAATCAAACCAAAATAATTTGATTTGGTTTGGATTCCTATTTGGCTTGATCTTCTAACAATATAGATTAAAACATTAAAAAAAAATCATTTTTCTCTAAAATTTAGTTAGAAAGTGTATTGCATATAATGAATCTCATCCATTTAACTAATCTTACTCATGGGTTGAGATTGCAAACACTACCAGAATTTTAATTATTGCCAACGAAATTTATCTGTCACTAATTATCGACGGAATATCGAAAGAATTAAAAAAAAAACACTTTTACCAATTGATATAATTTATTGACGAAATTAAATCCATCAATAATTCGTAGGTAAAGTGTAGTGCAAATACTACCAATTTTACTAACGAATTTTTTCATTGGTAAATTTGTCAGTAAAAAAATTTACAAAAAAAATTCTTTTAACATTATTGATGGAAATTCCATTGCTAAATTCATCGGTAAAAGAATTTGAAAATTTTTTTTCACATTACTGATGAAAATTCCATTAGTAAATCCGTTGCTAAAACAAAAAAATTTCAAATCCCACATTAGGTAGATTCATTTTCCCTTAAATTATAAAACCAAATCCCCTATCCCACTCTCCCCCTTCCTTTCTCCCCATTGTCATCGCTGCTCCTTCCCCTCGGTCCAAATGCACTAGCTATTCAGTCTTGTCGCCCCTCTCGTTTGGTAAGTTTTTTTTAATATTTTATTTTATGATGTATTTTATGTAGTGTATTTGTTGAGTTTAGGGTTTAATTTTTTGTTATAAATTTATTGTAATTTGTTTGGGTTTTGGTTACCAATGTATTGAGTTTTTGTTGGTTATTTATTTGTTGAAATTTGTCTATATTTTGGTTACTAATTTGTTAAGTTTTTGTTTGTTTTATATTTGTTGAAATTTATTTGGGTTTTGGTTATATATTTTTTGAAATTTATTGGTTATATATTTTTTTATAGATTTTTTGTTGAGTATTATCATAACTTGTCGATCCAGAACTTGATCACTAGATATAATAATAATTAGGAGTCGTCACTAATCTTTTTTGTTGAAGTGTGATTGGCCACCAAGTTAAAATTACCTTTTTTAAAGAAATAATAAATTCAATTAAAATTTCATAAAAATGATAAATTTTGGTCTACATTATAGAGCTAAGTTCGAGTATATGATTTAATATGGAGAGGGTTATAGTACCCCCATAGCGCCCCATCCGAAGACGATACCAATTAATCTTATATGATCCTAAATTGATCTTTGTTCAAATAATCTTTTGCTTATTACCTTATTACTTTTATTTTTTATTTTTATTATTGAAAATTTTTTAAGTTATTCTCGACACTTTCGATATAACTTAAGAAATCTCCCCATCTCAAATCTATTAAAAAATCATTTATTTCCTTGAAAAAGCTTCATCATCGAATTTATTTTAATATTTTTGAAGTAAATCATAATTCTCTTATACCAACACTTTTGATATGATTCTAAAATTTGAATAACAATCACCACTTGTGACTTCTTGTTAATGTCATTATTGACAAGAATTTTGATCTACCTTGAAACGTTTGTTTGTTGTTTATATCATTACTGAGGCAAATAAAAATTTTATTGGTTAAATTCCTAAAATATTTTTAAAACTTTTGGAATGTTATGAAAAAAATTCTTTCTTAAAAAATTTCAATAAAATCACCACTCGTGACTTTTATTCTTATCTTATAAATTTTACTTACCTTAACAATTTAAGTATTTTTATATTTAGTTATTATGTTTTATTAAAAAAATTTTCAAAAATTTTACCAACACTTTTAGCAAATTTTTGAACAATGCTTTTCTTAGAAATCACCACTTATGATTTTATTGTTATTTTATTATTTATACTTTTTATGCTTGAAAAATTTTAAAAACAATTCCAACACTTTTAGAATATTTTAAAATTTTTTTTGTATGAATATTTTTAATAAAATCACTACTTGTGACTTTATTGTTATTTACTATTTTATTTATTATTGTTTTTGTCTTTTTTTAAATATTTTTCTTTATTCTTGTTCATTAAATTTTTTATTTTCATTATTTCATTTCATTTTAGTTATTTTTTAAAAAGTATTTAAGAGAAGATTATAATTTCAATTTTTCCTAAGTTTATTATTTTTATTTATTTTTACTAAATCACAACTAAAAGTTATTTTATCTTACCTAAGTCTTTTTCTAACATTTGTTTTATTCCTACTCTAAAAGTTTAGAGAAATACCACAAAAATCAGAAATAAAATAATAAAAATTTGAGAACAAAAAAGAAAAAATAAAAAATTTATGAAAAAAGTACAAAAAATGCTCTAGGTCAACAGTTCAAAAGCAGTCTGGTTAGCCCAATGCATTTCAACCAGTTTCGAGTGGTTTAGGTTACTCAAAGCCGTTTGTAGACGTATCAAGTGGTCCAATATGGTTTAACTCAATTCAAACTGATCTAAAACTGGTTCAGTTGTTAATAGAAGTTGGATCGAGTCAGTTGAATCAACGAGTCCAGTTTGGGTCAACCACAATCACTTTTTTTTTCTTTGTCTTTTGTCTTCTTCTTTCTGCTTCCTTTCTTATTCTTTCTCTCTCTATAGCCTTTATCTCTAGATGATTTTTGGCTACCGCTCTAGTCGCTAACGTAGCTTTTTTACCTTTTCTTTTTTATTTTTTTGATGGGTTTCTCAATAGAAAACTATGGCTCTTTTTTTATTTTTTTATAGATTTTATAGATTTTTGGTTGGTTTTAAGACTATGAATGAAGGAACTGCTAAAGGCCATTTTTTGTGTTTGCTATTTATATGCTTTAAGAGAGGTTCAGGTATTCTTTGGATTGGCAGTGGAATTGGGAATGATGGTTTGGGAATTGGTTTTTGAAGGAGTTGGGATGAAAATGGTGATTGAGTGTCATAATGCCTAGGTCCGTGGACCTATAGCTAGACATTGACTTAAGGAGTCGCCACCAATCTTTTTGTTCATGTAAGATTGGCCACCTGACTGAATCTATCCATTTTTAAAGAGAAATCCGAAACTTGACTTAGGTATCTTTAAAAGGTAAATTCCATATCTGCGAAACTAGAATTAGGTCTGAAAGTATGGTTATGTATGAGAAAGGTTATAGCATCCCTATAACGCACATCGAAAGATGGTACCAGCTCAATTTTATGTTAACCATTAAGCTTAAAAAATTTTACCAAATAGTTAATTATTAGAAATTCTTCTTAATTGACTCCAATACTTTTGGTAGAAAATTAAAAAAATTCTCTCACCTCAATAGTTTACAAGAAAACTATTGTTTCTTTTGCAGGAGCTTCGTCGTCGGATTAATTTACATTAAAAAAATTTTAAAAAAAATTGATACTTTCAACTTTTTCTTAAAAATACCTTTTTTGAAATTTTTATTTTCAAGAAAAAATGGTACTTTCAACTTTTCCTTGAAAATATTTTTTTTGAAATTTTTATTTTCAACGAAAATTGATACTTTCAACTTTTCCTAAAAAATGATTTTTGAAATTTTTATTTTCAAGGAAAATTGATATTGTCAATGTTTCCTCAAAAATGATTTTTTTGAAATCTTTATTTTAAAGAGATCAGTGAAAATTTAAAAATGTTTAATTAAATGAATAAATGATTTCAATTTAATCCATAAATAAATAAGTAAAAAAAAAAATAATCATATTAATAGATAAATAATAAACAAACAGATAAATAAGATTTAAAAAAAAACAAGCCTTGAAGCGGCTCATCTAGGAGTGAAACAAGCGCGGCTCTAGAGACAGAGAGGCTGAAAAGGCTTAAAATATGGCTCAACTCAGCGACTTAACAATGGCTAAGTGAAACGAGTTGGCAGGTCAACGTGCTACGGGTCAGGTCGGATAGAGGGAAACGCGTGGATATTGCCTAGTTGCTGACTCAAAACGATGTCGTTTTTAGGTTGTATAAAAGATTAAAATTCATTTTTTTCTCAAACTGCTTCTTCTATTCCTCTCTCTACTCTTCTGCTTCTCTCTCTAGACAATTTTTTATCGTCATTTTTCATCAAATGTTATCAAAAAAATCATCAATTTCTGGGTTTATTATCGAAAACTAGATTTTTCACCGAAAAGTCATCAAAAATTTTAAATTTTCACCTAAAAATTCAACCTAATTCTGGAATTTCCAAAAAATTCCGAAGAAAATACAGAAAAATTTCCAAAAAAGAAAACTAATCCTCAAATCTAAATAATAAACTCCCTAGAAACTTCTTACCGCAGACTATAGTTTCTTCGAAATTTTTTTATTACCTCATATTTTTCGCCCTTTTTCTCCTTATCCCTTTCTGTGTGATCACCGGGGTTTATATAGGGATTATGTGCAAAAATCAAAAATCAAAAATCAAAATTCCTTATCTACTTATCCTTGTTTTAAAAAAAATCCTTTCATCATAGCTTCAAATTTTAAACTACTGATTTAAGAATTTCATTAGGACTAGAACTCTAATTTTTATTCATTCATTTTTAATTAATTTTTTAAATATTATCTGAAATTCACAGAAAAAACTGGGTGTCTACAATTGTCACTCTTTGCATATTTTCTGTGAAACAGAAATTATGTAAAGATGTAGAAACCTATCATAACTTCATTCGGGAAAAAAATACTTTGGCATAAATTGAATAAAGTCTAAAAATGGAATGACTCGAAGAAGGATCTGGGATAGACCAAAATCCAAAACACAATGCCCTGGACTGAACCAAAGTCTGAAATGAATAACTTGGACTAAGAAGGATTTAACAAAGTCAAAATCCAAAACAAAAAGACATGAACTGAATCGAAGTCTGAAAAGAATAACTTGGATTGAACCAAAAAAGCATTTGGCATAGGCCAGAATCTGAAACAAAATGACTTGGATGGAACCGAATTCTAACTTTACAACAATTATGAAATTTCAAAACTTCAAAGGTCCATAATTTGAAACACTTAAAAATTTTGTAATTGAAAATTTACCATGCAAGTTGAAACTCAAAGATTCACAATTTAGTTAAAAAAAAAATCACAAATCTGGAATCCAAAGGTTTGCAATTCAAAGATTCACAGGATTCAAAAATTCATAAAAATTTCAGATTTGCAAGAATTGAAGATTCACAAAAATTTCAGATTCGTAAGAATTTGAGATTCGTAAGTTTTTCAAATTCGCAAAAATTGAAGATTCGCAAGGCTTTCAAATTCACAAGAAATGAATATTCGCAAAAACTTTTAGATTCGCAAGAATTGAAGATTCACAAAGTTTTCAGATTCGCAAGGCTTTTAGATTTGTAAAAATTAGAGATTCGTAAAGTTTTTAGATTCACAAGAATTGAAGATTCGCAAGGCTTTCAAATTGGCAAGAATTGGAGATTCACAAAGTTTTTAGATTCACAAGAATTGAAAAAACTTCTAGAGATTCACAACTAAAATTTTATCCAAAATTTTTAGGATTCTAATTAAAAAACTTTGGGTATTCATAAAAATTTTTTTTTAAACTCAAAGATTCTCATTTAAATTATTAGATATTATTCTTAGAGGTTTTACAAATCATCCTTATCATTGAAAAGGTTTCACAATTTTAAAAATTGGGACGTTTTTCTTGTCAACAATCTCATCATGAAAAATTTTTGAAGTTTCAAAGTTCAAAATTCTCCTACCAAAGTCAAATTTTTGAATGATAATGATGCGGATGCTTTCTTAATGATGTAACAACCCAGTTTCTCACAACAATGTAGATGTCATACTCTAAACCATGATTCACATATTCACTACATGATGCAAATGTGTGATTAAACCAAGATATGAATGCAATGTAATGCAAATGTCTCAAAAATCAACACCATGACATTCTAATTGATTATAGTATTAAGGTTTTCAAGACTCCATAATCTCACATTTCCTTTTTAACTTCCTAGTACTAACATTTTCAAAAGCAATTCACCAATTTCGCTAACTAATCCATGTTATTTCCAACTTTTGGTCACAACTCACATATTAAATTGGTTGATCCATCACCATATTCACCACTTGGGTATCACATTTACCTTTTCAAATAATCTTTTTCATTTTTTTGCCCTTATCATTTTGGATTTTTTTTCAAAAAAAAAATGTATGAATCTTTTATAAATATTGTCATTCATTGATTATCCTTTCAATTCATGACAAGCACAATGTAATCATATATTTTCTTGATTTATTCTAGGGATGCAAAAATGAGTAAAGGTAAGATGAATTGAGAGAAAAGGAAATCAATACAAGAGCAAGTCTAGTACAAAAATAAATAGATTAAGGAACAAATTCAAAGCATGTCACTAGGGTAAGTGTTTGAATGGTATAATGAATATTCAAACAATTTCTAACCTTAATCCAAGATTGATTTTCAAAAACTTATTCCATTGACTTTCAAAATCATTTTGAGCTCTCACACTTTGCCCCAGTTTCAAAGGATCTTTAGATAACATTGATTTTCCATACATTAAGCTATTATTCTAGTTTTCAGCTCAGATGTCTTTCTATCCAAATTGTCCTTTTGGGTTTTTAATTTGAGTCTTCCTTTTTTCTCTATTTTTATTTTTAATTTTTTTCATTTTTCTTATTATTTCATTTTCTTTTTTTTTTCATTTTTTTCATTTTTTTCTTGTTTTTTTATTCTTTCACCCATCATTGATATATTTTTCACATTAATCTCTAGAGTAATGAAGCAAGATTCTGTCATTTCATCACGAGCATACCTTAGTCTAACATATGATTATTCAATTCAAGAATTCACATTTGATTCAAATAGACTTTTAAAAGTTGTAATGTAGGCCATGGTAAAGGGTCATGAAAGAAATGGATAAAATAGGCTCAAAACATGTGTTTAAAGGGTTTAAAATCAAAAGATCATTTTTCATCATGTGATGCGATTTGGCATTTTGCCCTGTTTCACATCATTTCACTTTTTTTTTCCTTTTTCATCTAATCCCTCACAAAAGGACTTTTATTACTTTACCCCAAATCATGTGTGGCATTCATTTTTCTGTTTTTTTTTGTTTTGCTTTTCTTTTTTTTTCCTTTTTATTTGAGACCCTTTACGATCTTTTGCCTCTTTTCTTTTTTAAAAATTACCCCCATTGTAAAGGGTGATCTTTGGTCAGATTCTTTTGAAAAAAAATCATAATAGGCTTAAAGAGGTAATAAAGAATAGTTTTTCGAATGGTAAAAGAAAGATGACCATTTTCATCTCAAATGTGAATGCCTTCTTTGAAGATCATATTTCAAATAAAGATAAACTGGTTAAATGCCTCCAAGACATGCCTATTTTTCATGAATAATCTGCTTACAAATTACCTTTTTTACTAAAATAATCTCCACATATCAATATAAATGAGTTTTCAAAATTAAATCCAAAAACTATTATTTATAATTGTCCAAACATTCACTATTTAGGATTTGAGAATGGAAATAAAATGGATATGAAAAGTAACAAAAAATAATGATTTGGATGGAAGAGAAAATGTAACGAAATGCATCAACTTACCTTTTATTAAAATGATAAAAAATGAAATCTTATTACATAAAAGAAATCTTAGATGGAAGAGAAAAATGTAATAAAATGCATCAACTTGCTTTTTATTAAAATGCTAAAAAATAAAATCTTATTACATAAAAAAAATCTTAGCATTACTCCAAAAGAAATCTAAGCAACTTTTAGCCAGTATCAACATCTTTGTCTTTCCCTAAGACTATGCCCTTGTGTGATCAAGTGAAGGGTTTTGATTGCCATCTAATTTTTTTGATTCATCGAAGCTTATCAAGCTTTTTCAGATCAAACTTTGCACCTTGTGTGTGAAAGCAGGACAAGTTTCTATAGAATGACCCACATTCCCATTATGGTAATCATATATGACATTAGCATCAGACCATTGGGGGATATGGTAGCTTTAATGGTTCTAAAATAACAGAAGATACTAAGTTATTTTTAACCAGCTCCAGGAATAACTTAGTGTAAGTCATGGGGATAGGGTCAATGTGTGTCCTCTCTTGATTATTTCAAGATCTCTTCAAATCACTCGCTTGGTTATTAGACATTGAATCTAGTGTAGTAAAAGGACTGAGCTTATACGTAGTCGTTTGAAAAGTTGGTCAAAAGATTAGGTGTGGAACAGGATGGTAAGAGACTGGTGCAACATGATTAATGGCTGGATAATAAGTAAGATTTATTGGTTATGGGTATGGGGCATAACTTTTGAACTGTTGTCCTTCAAAACTCACAGCTTGAGCTTCACTTTTTTTTTTCTTTTGGACATCCCACCCTTTTTTGTACTAAATGTCTTTCCTTCTTCAAGCTTGCCACTCTTAATGACATTCTTTATCATTTCTCCAAAGATCACCATATCGATAAAATTTTTATGGCGTTCTCAATCATTTTCTTATAATATAGAGGTTTCAAAGTACTCAAAAATAAAATAGTCATTTTTTTTTTAGTAAAAGAAGGTTGAACTTGAGCAGCTACATCTCTCTACCTCTGTGCATACTCTTTGAAGATTTCAGAAGGTTTTTTTTCATACTTTGTAGAGATAGACGATCTGAAGCTAAGTCTATAATGTGTCGGTATTGGACGGTGAATGCCTTTGCCAAATTATTCTAGGACTGGATATAGATTTAGTCTAACTGGACATACCACATCACAACTGAACCAGTGAGACTATTTTGAAACACATGCATTAGTAATTTCTCATTATAAGAATAGGTAGCCATTTTATGATAATACATAGTAACATAAGTTATCGGGCATTTTGTCCCATCGTATTTTTCAAATTCAAAGACTTTAAATTTTAGTGGGATGACCACATCTGACACTAAGCATAGTTCAACTGCATTTACAGAGCCAAAATAATCCATTTCTTTGAGAGCTAGCACTCTCTCTTTTAAAAGGTTTATTCATTATATGCTCGGGTCTTCCATCACCTTAGAAGTCATCATCTTCAATCCCTCTTTCTTTTTAATATCATCAAAATCAGGACCTCAATTGGATCATACACCTTTGCCCTAAGGGTATGGATTAGTGTAACTATGAAATGGCACTTCAAGGTATGCCCTAGAAAATGGCATCCGTGAGGCTTGTGTATTTGAAGGAGATTGGCTTTAATTTGGGCCAACTTCGAAAGGGTATAGAGGGTCCACAATATCCTGTTTCTCATTTAAATTGAGGGTATTTTTACTCTTTTACCTTTATCTAATTTTTTTAGCATTTCATCATCTTTGCTAACTCTCATTTTATCTCTTCCTAAGCTTTTTTGATCTTATTCATACATCTATTTTGCTTTTGTTCCATTTGCTTTGTTTGCGATCAAGTATTGTATGGGTGATGGGTAGGTTGGACAGGAATCTTTGATAGTTGAGTTATCCTTAAACCTTTGATTACCATGAATTAAGATGCTTGTATTACTACATGCTCATGTAATGAAGGAAGGATTATAAAAATAATCTTAATATGCAACCATTAAGATTTCACGTTAATGCATGTGAGATAAAAAAATATGTAGTCTAATGTTATCTTGCTTTAAATGAAAGAAAAATAGATGAAGGAAAAAAAAAATCAACTTACATGCATTTTATCATGAAAATTCATGCAACATGACATATACGATAGTTAATGTATACACAAGAAAAATCATTGCAAAAATGTAACCTAACCATTGGATTTTTCTACAAATGGGAAGGTAAGGCTCTAACTATGGGTTAGGCTCTCTATGGTCACCAAATGTGGTTCAAGGTTGATAGTCTAAAGGTTCTCAAATTATTCCTCACATCTTTGTTCATCATAGATTAGTGAGGCACTCATACCCTTGCCCATCATAGGCTATAAGTGGAAAGGATTCAATTTGAGTAAAAGTATTTCACTAGCTACTATAGAGGCATTAAAATCTCATGAAAGAGTAGGTACTTTACTCCTTCTTAAAGAGACGAAGCTCGAGGCATAGAGCTCATGTCATGCATATGCATATGAATGACATAATTAGCAAACAAATAAATAGAATGAATGCATAAAAAATCTTTACAAAAATTTTATTTTATTAGGCTTTTAGATAACACAAATTTATTTACTGTTTGACTCTTAGCATGTCCTCAGTGAAGTCGTCAAACTATCATAATGTCTGGGTCTATATACCTATAGCTAGACATTGACTTAAGGAGTCGCCACTAATCTTTTTGTTTAGGTGCCATTGGTCATTTGACTAAATCTATCCTTTTTTAAAGAGAAACTCTAAGTTTGACTTAGGTATATTTGAAAGATAGATTCAATGTTTGCGAAATCAAAATTAGGTTTGAGAGTACGGTTACGTGTGATAAAGGTATAGCACCCCCACAACACTCATCGAAATATGATACTAACTCAATTCTGTGTTAACCGTTAAGCCTAAAAAATCTTATCAAATAGTTAATTATTGAAAATTATTCTTAATTGACTCCAATACTTTTGACAAAAAATTAAAAAAAATCCCTCACCTCTATAGTGTAAAAAAAAAACTACTGTTTCTCTTATAAAGACTCCGTCGTCGGATTATTTTACATTAAAAATTTTTCAAGAAAAATTGATACTCTTAACTTTTCTTCCAAAAAATAATTTTGAAATTTTAAGGAAAATTAATATTTTCAACTTTTCCTCAAACTATATTTTTTGAAATTTTTATTTTTAAGAAAAATTGATACTTTCAACTTTTCCTCAAAAATACCTTTTTTAAAAATTTTATTTTCAAGAAAAATTGATACTTTCAACTTTTCCTCAAAAATGATCTTTTTTGAAATTTTTATTTTTAAGAAAAATTGATACTTTGAATTTTTCTTCAAAAATAATTTTTTTGAAATCTTTATTTTAAGGAGCTCAACAAAAATTTAAAAATGTTTAATTAAATGAATAAATGATTTCAATTTAATCCATAAATAAATAAGCAAAAAAAAAAGAAAATAATCATATTAATAGATAAATAATAAACAAACAGATAAATAAGATTAAAACAAAAAAAACCTTGGCGCGACTCGACTATGAATGAAAGAAGTGCGGCTTCAGAGACAGGAACAATTAAAACGGCTTGAAATGTAGCTCGACTTAACAACTTAATAGTGGCTAAATGAAATAAGTTCGCGGGTTAACGCGCTACTGATCGAGTTGGATAGAGGGAAAATGTGCAGATCCTACCCAATTGCTGACTCAAAACGACATCATTTATAGGTTGTATAAAAGATTAAAATATTATTTTTTTCTCAAACTGCTTATTCTCTTCCTTACTCTACTCTTTTGCTTCTCTTTCTAGGCGATTTTTAGTCACCATTTTTCGTCGAATGTTGCAAAAAAAATCATTGGTTTCTAGGTTTATCGTCGAAAACTGGATTTTTCACTAGAAAGTAGTTGAAAATTTTGAATTTTCACCAAAAAATTCAACCTAATTCTAGAATTTCCAAAAAATTCCAAACAAAAAAGCAAAAAATTTCCCAAAAAAGAAAACTAATATTCCAATCTAAACAACAAACTCCCCAGAAACTTTCTATCGCAAACTATAGCTTTTTCAAAAAATTTTGATTGCCTCATATTTTCTTCCCTCATTCTCTATGTCCCTTTCTGTGTGATCACTAGGGTTTATATAGGGATTATGTGTAAAAATCAAAAATCAAAATTCCCTATCTATTTATCCTTGTTTGAAAAAAAATAATCCTTTCATCATAGCTTCAAAATTTAAACTCTTAATTTAAGAATTTCATTAGGACTAGAACTCTAATTTTTATTCATTCACTTTAATTAATTTTTTAACCTTATCTGAAATTCACCAAAAAAACTGGGTGCTACATCAAGCTTGGGAAATGGGTGGCTTGACTAAATTTGGCAATAGTGAAAGGCTGTGTGAAGTAATGGAAATGGCAGTTTGTAGATGGGAATTTTGCCCAATTGTTCCTGCTTTTTCAAATTCCTCTCTTCATCTGTGAATTCATGCTCTATTTAAAGAGCTAATCTCAGGTTCAAATCCCAAAAAATCTAGGATTTTAGAAAGATTTTTAAAGGATGGTTGGAAAAAATAGGTGGCAAACGATTAGAGCTTGAATTTTTTTCTACCACCTATAAGAATTTTTTCCCCATTTTTTGACTTTTTTTTACATTAATTTTATTAAATAAAATAATATATATAATAATTGAACCTAAATAATACATATGATTAAAATGCCCAAGTAAGTTTAAATTTGACACATCAAAGTGGAATGCAATTCATGATTTATTTCAATAAACCTAGACAAAATTAGATGTCTGAAGTATTAATGTTAAGTATTTTTTTTTTGGATTTATTTTTAGTATTGTTGGAGAATTTTTTTAATTTGTTGAGTAATTTATTTTTTATTTGTGAAAGTTTTGCTGAGATTTGTTGGATTTTGTTATAGATTTATTAACTTTGAGATGTGTAAGATTTATATTGGTTAATTTGGGTTTGATGTGTATTAAGATTAAATATATTTTGATGGAAATTTTATATTTAATATTTTTTAAATTTTAATAATAATTATAGAAATTAAAATTATTTATGTTGATTTAAGCATATAATTGGGTTTGATGTAGAATAAGATTTATATTTGTTTTAAAGTAATTTATATATTTGATAGTCTAGTGAAGTTTACATATTATTAATTATTGAATTATTATGGTTTTATTGTATTGATCAAACTTAATATAAATAAAATAAAATTTTTTCTTTTCTTTTTTTTTTTCATAATCTATCTGTGAATCTATTTGTTAATCTAATACAATATGATCAATTGACTTTAATGATATGTTCTTCAATTAATATTTATAATTTCATTTAGTTATTTATGTCCTTATTTAAATTTGAAGGCTAAACTTATATATGAATATGTTACATTTTTGTAGCTGCTATTAGGTAGGAGATTTCTGATAAGATAGATAAAAAAATTGGTTATACCAAACAAATCTTTAGTGTTCCAATCCATTTCAGTATCTTTTCTCCTAATTGTAAGATAAATGTTAGTCAAGTTGTATAATCCCTTTTCATAAATAGCTATTATCTAAAATAAATCAATAATTATTTAGTAACCAAAATGAAACTCCTAATTATTTTCATATGATGTAAAGAAAATTAGAGGATTTAGATTAGTTACTTAGTGGTTTCAATTCATCTTGCCAACTTTTTATAGTACCAACATGAGCTTAATTTACTTTTTGAGATTAACAAGTATGCCTACCACCTATCATTCATTGGTTATTATTAGTTTATTAGTAGATTAGATCTGTGGTATTTCTTTAAATTGGCTTGAATTATTACCTCTAATTTTTTGAATTTCAATTCTTTCATAAAAGCTACTAAATGTACCTCTTGTCTTTTGTTTTTATATATTAGTTTATTTTGTTTCAGTTCTTTTAGTGAGTGTCTCAACCTTTTGCAAGTTGTTTTTTATGTTGACATATTCATGTTATAATGTGGATTAATTTAGGTAATAAGTTGTGGTACTTGACTTGTCATGTAGACGGACAACCTGAAAGCGTTGTGCAAGACATTGAAAATATGGTTCGTTCATTTATCAAAAAGGTAAATAGAGATAAAACTTGAGAGGTTCTTGCTTATTCTTAGTATACTAAACCTAGCATAATTGAAAGCAATGTCAATTATTGTTCATCTAATAAATGTGCAATTATGTAAATATTTATGAAGTATAAATGCAAGCTTTTTTTGGATCATACGCCTTGAATGTATGTGTATATAGATGTGAATTTGCTAAATAGTAGCCTTAATTTTCTTTTAGTAGTTTGATTAGGGTGGTAATGTTTGATTTTTCATGGTGTAGAGATTAGTAAATAGAATATATTCTTTTCAATCCAGTCCTCTATCAATTTACATGTGCAATCTGCATATGGTTTATTTTCCATGTTGCATCTTACTTTACATTGAGTGTTTAATTTTTTTATGCATCTCACATTCTTTTCTTGTCTTCTTTATTTAGGCATTTGCATGTCATCATTTATTATGGGTAATGTTAATGAAGATGGAATCCATATTTCTCATCAAATGAAAGAGGCATATCAGGTTGTGTCCTGGTTGTATTTTATTTATATTTGTTTTCATTATTTTGAACATTCAAGCAAAAAATTCTTTATGACATATATAGAATAATGCCTAACAGATTGTGTTCTGCTGTAATCTTGTAAAAATTTCATTCCACTTTCAACATTGTGGTGTAAACTGTAAACAAAATCGACCTTTCGTTTTTTATTTTTTTGTAATTAGAATTCATAAATAATTTTGTAAAATATTGTTGTATTTTTTTATAAATGAAATGGAATGTTTTATTTATTTATTTATATATTTTAGTATTCATATAATTACTTTAAAAATAAATTTAAAAATATAATAAAATTATAAAAATTATAAAATAATAGTTAAATATGATTGAAAAATAATATTACCAACAAATTTATTGACGAAAAATTTCGTAAGTAAATCTATTGGTAATTGCCGATGGAAAATTTATCGGTAATTACCAATGGAGTTCAACTATTACTGATGGAATAGCATTACTGATATAGCTAGCACTGATGAAATTTTTTTGTTGCTAAAACCGTCACTAATGCTATTACCAACATATTTTCAGTTTTTACCAATGGAAGATTCTATTGGTAAAGCCAAAATTTATGGTGGTGAAAGAACCAACCATGAATAAAGAAATGGATATTGAATTGAACCAATATACAAAATGAGACAAAAAAGGGGAAAAAAAAGGTTATTCACAATGAAAACTAAGACTAAGGTTAAACAAAAAAGTACTCAATCACTCACATACAAAAGTGAATCAACGTTGAAGCTTGTAAAGTATTTGTTTCAAAATAAATATTCATTATTCATTTTGGGGAAAAAAATGATAGAGCACAAGGATGTTAATTTTAGGGAAAAAAAAAGCTAAAGCCTTATCATAGGGTTAACTTTTCCATATATATATATGATATTATAAGATACAAAGCTATTGAATAAGGTGTGTAGATGTCGATATCTACATAGATAACTAATTATCTGCATAACTCATAAGATTGTTAAAATTATATAATTTATGAAATTGAAATAAAAAATAAAAAATTTAATTTTGAAATTTGAAAAAATTTAAATTATCAAACTTATCAAAGTCAAAATGGAATAGAAAGATCAAATCTTTTTAAAATTTTCCCTCCCTAAGTTCAATTTTAGTTTCTACTAAATCAGTCTATTTATTTTAAATCCAAAATGAGACATATTTTCTATTTAAAAATAATTATGCATTTTTTAAAAAAAAATTATAGAAACCAATTAAATGAATATACAAGATTTAGTTATAGATACCAATTATATGCTAAAAAGTGTTAAAATGATACATTATAAATATACTAAATTTCAAATCACTCATAAATGAGTTTCAAAGATGATTGATAGGGATTAGTAATTATTAAAATATTCATATTCAATTAAATACATAACAATAATATATAATTCTTTGAAAAAAAATAAAAAATAAAAAATAATTAATTACACGCATATGAGCCCCTTCAAATATAAAAAACAACATTGTATGAAATTATCATTCTTTAATTTTTAACTAAATCTCATTTAGAAAAAGTTATTGTATATGGATTTGACAATTTTTGCAAACTTTGTAAACTTCTCAAATTGTTGTATGTGTATGAATAACTAATATATAACTTTGTTGAAAATGAAATTGTAAGAAAAACTTTAGGCAAGACACTTTCAGGAAGCTTTCTTAAGGATAATAGTTCCCTACTAGGTACAAATGATTATTAAAAATGTTATTCCAAAAATATAATGCCCAAGGAAGAAAATTTGATTGTACTTCAACTCTTTATCGTGGGTATTTAAATATCCAACACATAATATTTGAATGCTCGTTTTCTGACTTCAAAATTTTCATTTTGAAATAGGAAAGTCGATTGTCCCTCATGGGCAATCAATTACTCAGCTCAAACAAAAAGTCCCATAACACAGGCAATTGCTTGGGTAATCAGTTGCTCACACTTGCAGTTGATAGGATAATCAACTGCTCCCTCCTTACTTCATTCCAATATTTTTTTCTATACTTCCAAACATTATTTTTCAAAACACATGCCTTTTAAAAGGTTGTAAAACAATGTTTTTACTTTAATAAACTTTTAAAAAATATATCTTTGATAATATATACAACAAAAGTATCACAAGTAACTACATCAAAATATGAAATATTAAAGTTCTTAATCACTAAATTGTATATCAATGTATTTAAATTATATCTTGTAAAACAAGATGCATTCTTGTTATAAAAAAGTATATAATGTTCATTCAAGAACAAATTTAATTTCTACGTACCATTGTTTTAATATGAGCATTAATACTTTGTCAGCATGTAAATGTGCATTTAACTGTCGTGTTTGTCTATACTAGTGCCAACAGCCAAGGAAACATTAAGAGAAGGAATATATTATATTTTTGTATTAAAACTATGGTTATTCACTTAAAACATGAAGTATAAAATATTTATGCATGTTGGATTTTACATTTTTTAAAAAAATTAAGATTGAATAATATTCACAACAAATCCTTTTACTATTCTAAAATGTTGAGCAATAATTTGATTACATATGTCAAAATATTTTTAATTACTATTTTAAGTTTTTTAATTATTAATTTGAATTTATTGATTTATTCATATTAAAATTTTATATACTCCAGTGTCTTGTGCATAGCACGAGGTTAAAGCTAATGAAAACCTAAATTAAAGAGAAATTATATATTTTTAGATAAAAATATTAATAAATAAAAAATTATACAAATAAAATAATAAAATATAAATATAAATAATCATTATATTATTTATTTTTAATTTACATTTTAATTTAGATTAATTTCAAAATAATGAAAAACCAAACTAAAATCAAAATTTTAATTCAATTTGATTTAATTTTGAAACCAAACCGGATTCTTTTAGTTTTCAAATCAAACCAATCCAAACCAAATTAATAGTTTTGGTTGGTTCTTTTGGTTTTAATCAAATAATGCTAAGCCATAAGACTAAACATTTATCTCATTCTAAAGCAAGTCTCCAAAATCTCATTGTAGCCTTTTTGGAAATATTAAACCATAATTTGTTTTATAGAAATTTTTTTGTCAATTTTTTAATTTTTTACTATTTAGAGTTAGAAAACAAACAAAGACACATAGCACCCATACACACAAACAATAGAGCAAGCCCAAAACAAAAATAAGAATATAAAAATATATTTGTTTTGATCCAATCCAAAATAGTTTACTCAAAACTTAATCATTAACAAATAGATATTTATAAATGTGAAACTTTTGGAATGAAAAAAGTCTCCAAAAACTCTTTATTTAAAACTTAACCTAAAACTCAATGATACTATTTTAATAACCTACTCACTTAACTATTCTTTTAGTATTTAACTATTTAGAATTACCGAATTAAAATTAAAGCATCTTATTTATAAGGGTGAAACCCCTTATAAATATACTAAAATTTTGATGTGGGATATAAGACAAAGTTTAACTCTTATAACTTCATTCAATGTGAGATTAAAAAATTCAAGGCAAAACTTAACAAATCCTCCATTGACTTGAATCTTCAAATATTTCAATTGTATCTACAAAGCTGAATGCTCGCCTTTTTTCTTTTCCTTCCTTATGGGAATCTTAATAACTGAGCCTTCATCAAGCATATATAAGTGTTCTTGACTTTATTCCCTTACAAAATCACACCACCATTCTTATACAGTTTACATCAATTATTTCAACCATAGTAGGTATACCCACAAGAAACTAACTCACTCAAAATAATAAAATTATTGTTACAACTTGGTACATATCTTACATGATAAAGAGTCATAACAATACCATTATGAGATCTAAGGTAAATACTCCGAATGCCTTGAATATATACCTTTTCATTATTGATAACCACAATATCCTCATACTTCTCATTATTTTTCAATTCCACAAAGCAACTCTTATCATTGTAGATATTGATAGAAATAGTTGAATCTAAAACCCAACCTTTGTCACCTTTCAAGGTTTGAGTTTTATCCACACAAGTAATAAAAAAGACATCATCATTAAACACAACAACACTTGTATCACTTTTTTATTCATTTGATTTCTTCTTGTCAATAGCCCTTTTGAAAGCAATCATACCACTTCTTAACTTCTTACAATACACTTAGATATGTTCTTACTTACCACACTAATAACATTTTTCTACATCACTTCTATCTCTTAACTTGGATTTTTCTCTTGATCCATTAACCTTTTCTTGAATCCAAAACCCTCTATAGCTAGTACACTCCTTTTATGTGATAAGTTTTGTGTTTTCATAAATATTTCATTCTCACGCAATAGGATAGTCACATCATCCAACTTTAAAGTAGATTTATCCATCAACAAAGTCTGAATTAAAAGTCTATAGGACTTGAGTAAAGATACAACAAAATTAAAGCGTTTTCTTCATCTTCTAATTCATCAACAGAAATAACAAGTAATTGAGAAACTAACTTATTAAACTCATTCAGATGATTATGAAGACTCGTACCTTCTTTTATCTTCAGAGAATATATATTCATCTTCAAATATAATATGTTAGTCAATGACTTTGATGTGTATATACCTTTAAGCTTATCTCATAAACTCTTACGAGTTCAATATACTGTACTTTATCTTTGGAGTTAGGGCTAATCTAATAGTACTAATAGTTTTCTTTTAAAGTTGATTCCAATTGCTGTCAATCATTCCCTCAAGCTTACTATTGTTTAATGTCTAATCTAATCCTTATTATACTAATAAATCTTCAATCGTACTTTATCATAATATAAAATTCTTCTTTCCATCAAATAAAGTAATCTCAAACTTAGGCATACTAGACATATATTCAGACATTTTAAGATACTTGCACCATCTTCACGAAACTTGAACTCTTTTCTCCATGTTTCAAACATCGTTCTTATACCACTTATTGGGAAACAAACAAACACATGTAGCACCCATATACACAAATAATAAAGTAAGCCCAAAATAGTAAGCCTAAAAAAAAAAACAAATATATTTATTTCGATCTTACCCAAAGTAATCTACTTTAAACTCAATCTATTAACAAATAAATATTTACAAATATGAGATTTTTGAAATGAGAAAAATCACAAAAAACTCCTAAAACCAAAGCAACTTATTTATAATTTGAAATCTCGTATAACTTTATTAAACTTCTAACGTGAAATATAAAACAAACTCTCAATATTCAAGACAAACCTCAATTAGAGACAGTTTTTTTTTCTTAAAATTATTTTAATATAATAAGATGATTAGTCATTGACTACTACTAGCCAAAATGTTTACTAAAGTTAATGAATGATAAATACAATTAATAAGGTCAGTTCATAGTAATAGTTTGATTAATTAAACTCATCACCGAAGAAATGACTTAAATCCTTGAAAGTACAATTCCGGGTTTTTTTTTTTTTTTTTAAATCCAAACATCAAGACAAATTTATTGTCGTTGACTTATTTTTCTTATACATGGCACTAATTAAACACCTCTAAATTGTAATTTTATATGAAATAATTAAACTTAAGAAAAAATAAAAATACCGATATAATATAATTAATTTCTACTTGTTCACCCTCGATTCAATTGATAAGGAGAAATATCATTTTTTTCCTATTAATTAGGGTTTGATCGAAACACCTTAATCAGGTTAATGTGAGAGACTATGTCTTTCAAGAAAGAAATCATTTTAAGAGTAATTGTTCACGTAATCTCATAAAAAATACTATTACTTTCAAGTTTTATCTCTGTTGGAAAAACCCTGGGAAAAACGAAGATAGTTGGAATTGTATATCAATAAACAGTCCAAATAGTATAGTTTTCTAAGAATTACAGTGCCATACACAGCAGCAGCAACAAACCGCTACACAATGGGGCAGTCCAAATTGCAGTTAGAATGAAACCAAAGTTCTCTTTTTTTTCTCTCTCTTCACCAATTCACATGGTAACCAAGAGGCTGTCCTTGTGTGTGTGGTTTTCTTTTCTTTTTTTTTTTTTTTTTTAAATTCTATGAGCAAATCTTGTTGACAGACATGTGAACGACTGGGGCTTTAGGGGTGCACTTTTTTTTTTTTTTTTTTAATTTTAGGACCAATAGGGGTGGTTTGCATGTGCCTCTTCGCAAACTTCCTATCCCTTTTTCTAACTTAATTAGTTAGGTCTTTTTTATGTAGTTTTCATTCCTATTGTATCCAAATAATTTCTTTGTAATAACCACCAAAAATTCTCTTGGTAAAGAATTATTGTAAAGTTATATCCGAATATTTGATTCAATAATTAATATATGCTTTCTCAACTTAAAAAACTAGGTTTCAAATCTTCCGTCCTCGTAAAATCCCACAAGAGTATTTGATAGTATCTACCACCTTGACTATCAAACAAAACATTCAAGCCTAAAATCCTGAAGAATGAGTTGTGGTTTGATCTGCATATTACTTTTTATTTAAGAAAAAAACCCCATCGTTAAACGTGAAGAGTTTAAGATTCAAATCTATGTTTAGTCAAGAGGTTTAGCCACTTAGCTTAGTAAAAAATTGTTTGAATAAATATAATTTTTTACTTTTTATTGTTATTTTGGATTGCTTATTAATAGATGTGGTAATTATAAACATAATATTGTGACATAACAAAAAAAATATATGAAAATGACATGTGTTAAAGTTTTGACAAAAAAAAAGATTTGGAAAATACTGACAAATATGACATATATTTAGAGTCGTTGATATGAATTATGACATGATAATTTTTGTGTTTTATATATGTTTGACACAAATAGAAACTGAAATTGCCATGTCTAATTATTAGTTCATAACGTAAAAAATATATGAAAATATGTTAAAGTTTTGATAAAAAAAAAAAAGATTTGGAATATACTGAAAAATATGCCGTTGATATAAATTATGACACGATAATTTTTGTGTTTTATACGTGTTTGACATGAATAGAATCAGAAATTGCTAATGTCTAATTATTAGTTTGTTAGTATCACTTGAGGTCTTTTTGAGTGTAGGGTCCCTTCCTAGTGTGCTGCATGGATTGGCCTATATGTCTTTTATCTCGCAATGACTATAGATAGAGGGGGTGGTTTACAGGGCTATATATATATATATATATATATATATATATCATCCTTCTGGCTAATTTAGACTTAGGAGGAAGCCCCCATAAGCATTTAGAGAACTTTCTCTTTTGAAGTGGGACTTTAGAGAGCTTCTTGAGAGTATCAATGGCTGTTTTCGTGGTGATTCTTGGGTTGTTTGCCTTGGTCCTCTGTATCTGCACTGCACTTTTGAAATGGAATGAGATGAGATACAGGAAGAAAGGTCTGCCCCCTGGTACAATGGGTTGGCCGGTCTTTGGTGAAACCTCTGAGTTTCTCAAGCAAGGTCCTAACTTCATGAAAAATCAAAGAGCAAGGTGATTGTTTTACCTCAATCTTT
Source organism: Durio zibethinus (assembly GCF_002303985.1). Next base: position 14,087,230 of record NW_019167893.1, read on the forward strand.
CTTACTTTCTTCTGTTTCTGTTCCCTATACAACAGCTTATTACTTTGGAATGGCTTCAAAAGCTTGAAAGTTGTTCTGTTCTTTCAAGTCATAAATATATATATATATATATATATACTGGCTTTTCAGTTTGGCAAAACCCCATTTGAAAGCTATATGTTAAAAGAGTTTCTCTTTGATGTCTCTTTTTCCCTTTTTTTTCCTTTTATGGGAGTAATAATGTTGTTAGCATGTCATGGCTGTCACTTAAAAACAGTTATAGAGATTTTAAATTTAGCATAAAAAACGGTAAAACATTCATGTAATTTATCTAATACTACTTTAATATAATTCTGTGTACTTCTTTTCTCCTACAAACAGATATGGCAGTGTTTTCAAATCCCATATACTGGGGTGTCCTACTGTTGTTTCCATGGATCCAGAGTTGAACAGGTATATCCTCATGAGTGAAGCCAAAGGCCTTGTTCCTGGCTACCCACAATCCATGCTAGATATCTTGGGAAAATGTAACATTGCAGCAGTCCATGGCTCCACTCATAAGCAAATGAGAGGAGCTCTGCTTGCCCTCATTAGCCACACCATGATCAGAGAACAACTTTTGCCAAAAATAGATGAATTCATGAGAACTTTCCTCAGTAATTGGGACAACAAAGTCATTAACATACAAGAAAAGACAAAAGAGGTTTGTATGACATTCAAATTCATACAAAAACTATGAAAATTTTTAAATGGTTTTGCTCATAGTTCCCCTGTTTCTAATCTGCTTCTGTTCTGATATTTTGTATAGATGGCGTTTCTATCATCACTTAAGCAAATTGCCAGTGCTGAATCCAGTTCAGTAGCTCAAGAATTCATGCCTGAGTTCTTTAAATTGGTTTTAGGGACCTTATCACTTCCTATTGATCTTCCTGGTACAAATTATTGCCGCGGATTTCAGGTAAATTGATAAGCCTTTCAACTCATATCTAATTTTTCATTGCAGTTTCCGGTTATAGTTAATAAGTAAGATGTTTTATTATGATTTGCAGGCAAGGAAAAATATTGTAAGAATATTAGGACAACTCATTAAGGAGAGAACTGATTCCCACAACGACATGCTTGGCTACTTGATGAGAAAAGATGATAGTAATAGACATAAACTAAGTGATGATGAGATCATTGATCAAATAATCACAATTTTATACTCTGGTTATGAGACTGTTTCGACTACTTCGATGATGGCTGTCAAGTATCTCCATGATCATCCAAGAGTTCTTGAAGAGCTAAGAGTAAGTTAAAAAAAAAACATTTTTCTTCAGCCTTGAACTATTTTCTATATCTTTGTTTCATGCTTTTTGGGTTTGTTGACTTATTGTAAAAGAATTTTTCAGAAAGAACATATGGCAATTAAAGACAGAAAAAAGCCAGAGAATCCAATTGAATGGAATGACCTTAAGTCAATGAGGTTTACAAGAGCGGTAAGAAATTTGTAGATTTTTTTTAGACAAAGCATTTTTGTAATCACTTTTTTTATAAAGAAAAGTTTAATGATTTGCTGTGCTTCTTTTCATGCAGGTGATTTTTGAGACTTTAAGATTAGCTACAATTGTTAATGGAGTTTTGAGGAAAACTACTCAAGAAATGGAACTAAATGGTGAGCATTAAAATATTCATAGTGGGATCCATATATTGAAAATAATTCTTTTTGGTTTTACCTTTCTAATGAACTTTATGGGCTCAAGAAGTTGAGTTTGCAGGGAACTTTTTGAACCAGAAAAAAATCGTGTAAAAAAATGTAATGCATATGAGATCATCTTCCCTTGGTGGACCTTACCCTATCGTGATTTACATGCCATACCTACCAATCCAGCTAGACAATTCCCTGGATGATTCATTTTCTCATTTTCAATGATTTTTGAAAAGAAAGGAAGTTTTTTCAGAAGAACAGAAGGTTTTTATCAGGGTTAAAATATGTTCTATACATTTTTATGTTTTTGAAACTTTTTTTGGAATAAAGAAAGCAATAGCTTGGGATAGAAGAGGTTTGCAGGTGCTAAAATTTGAAGGTTAGATATGAAAAATAGTTATATGAACTGAGTTAAACTTCGGATTCTATATTTTTACGTATTACTCAGTTTGTCCAATGATTGGGTTTTCACTAGCCTCTAGATAACATTCTGGGCCTTCCTCACCTTCTAGCTCAACATTGAAACAACTTAAAAGGAATTATACATGTCTGATCTTCAATTTTCTTTTCTGTTTTTTTCTTTTCCAGGATTTGTGATTCCTAAAGGCTGGAGAATTTATGTTTATACAAGAGAGATAAACTATGACCCTTTTCAATATGCTGATCCATTAGCCTTTAATCCATGGAGATGGATGGTTCGTAACCGATAATTTCTTTCAGTTTTTTTGCCTATTTTCCCTGCATTTTATCCATGAAAGAAGTTCCATGTTTAATTTTAAATGATTCCTGAATGCAGGACAAGAGCTTGGAATCTCAAAGTTATTTCTTGATATTTGGAGGAGGCACCAGGCAGTGTCCTGGAAAGGAACTAGGAATAGCAGAAATTTCTACTTTCCTTCACTATTTTGTAACCAGATACAGGTAAGCTAATATATCATTGTTCAATCTGAAAAACAGAAAAAATATATAAAAAACAAAGAAAATGAATTTAGTTCATGGGAATTTTAAATGTTTTTTCCATTCTCGTTTTGAATGCAGATGGGAAGAAGTTGGGGGAGAAAAATTGATGAAATTTCCAAGAGTTGAAGCACCAAATGGACTACACATTAGAGTTTCATCTTACTGACTAACTAATATAAGTACAGAAGAGATAGTAAAATTCCTATGTTCTAACAAAAGTAGGAAATGAATGACACTGATGAGTTTTCCTGTTTTCAGGCTATTGACTGTGAATTCTGAAATTGTGCCCTCTATTTTTTGGTAGGATTACAGCATATTCTTACCAAACTGGGAGAATTTGCTAATACAAATATCTTCCATATATATATATATATATAAGTTATAGTAATAATCTCAATAATCTCAAATGCGAACACGATACACGAATTACCAAAACTCATTTTCTAGTTGGATTTGAACTCTTCCAGGATATATATATATATATATGTTCCATTAATACTTGAAAAGCTAATGTAATACTATTTTTTTCATTTTTTTTCTTTTATGATTGTGAAGTTGGAAGAGTAGAAGTTCAAATTAAAGACTTCTATTTTTCAGAAATGTTGTTTTATTTTTTATTTTTTTTTCCTTCTGCACTGTATGTTATTCTGGACCTGGATGCATCTGCTAAGATTTCTCGACAATATAATCAGGTAATACAAAATTTGAGGGTTTCGGTTTATGATTCTAGTGGTTTTTTTCTAATACCATCAAGGTGTTTTAAAACTTTGCTTAGGCTTAATTTACTTCCCAAGTCATTTTAAAGATGCTTTTTTCATATCAATCCAATGCATTCAGAAAAATTTTTTGAGTGCTCTTCATTAAAATTAAACTTTGATTGACAATAAAAAGAAGCTTATCTCATAACTAACTAGATTAATAACTGTGAGTCTTATTATACCATTGAATAAATGTGTAAATGATATATTAGTATTCGTAAGTTGTTCGAATTAGATTCAAATAAAATTTGAATTTGGTTTGATTATTATTGAGTGGAGCTTGAGCTCAAGTAGCTCGACTCATTGATCGAATTAAGTTCGAGTATTCTTATACTTAAATTAAATAGCTTGCAAGCTTAATCCGATTTTTATATTTAAATATATTTTTATTATTTTAATTAATAAAATATCTCGAACTCGAACTTTAACTTGAGTATAAATAATTAAATTTTTATTGAATATAAGAATCAAGTTTATTTTTACATATTAATCGAACCTAATCAAACGAGTTCGAATAATTTAATTTTTATCTCGAGTCGAGCTTGAACTAAAAAAATAAAACGCAATCGAGTTCGAACCGAATTTCAAGCATCGAATTTCAAATCAAGCTTGAGTTCAAACTTGATACTATATCGACTCAAATTTAATCAATTGTATCCTTACCATTGAGATGAATAAAAAAGAGATCATCGAATTAAGCTAGAAAGGTAAAGATAATTTATGAAAATTTATTTAATACATAAAATTTTTAACTCCACTAATAAAGCTAAAATGATTATCATATATTTTAGTAGAATATATTTAAAAGCTAATAAATTACTATAAAAAATAATAATATTTGGCAATATTTTGATAAGGCTTTTGAACTATAAAAATAAAGTTGAAAAGATTATCAACATATCCTATCAGAATATATTTAAAAGTTAATAAATTAATATAATAAATTAAAATTATGTGGAAATATTTTGATCAGGCTTGTGAAATATGAAAATTCTACCGATGCATGAAATAATAATCCTCCGATTTACTTGTCTTGGATCACGAAACCCGATGGAGAAATCTATCATTTCTTTATTGGGTTACAGCTTCTGGACTATTTTGGTGGACCGCTGAAACTAATGGGCTACTTAACTTGGGGACTAGCGAACTTGTAGATTTCATTTTCCCAATCTTGGGCCCATAGTATCTCATCTCATTAGAAAAGGAGCTTTTTCCACGTTGAACTGAAAGTTTGCTCCCGAAACTCAGCAAACCCTGCTTCCTTATCTTTCAAAGAAATTGAGGGTTTTTTTTTTTTTTTATATAGGTAACATATTGGATTCTTATTTTTAATGATTAAAATTTAATTTTTGATGATATCAGACAAAAAAAGAAATTAAGTTTTTTAAAAGAAAGAAAACCTTCTCATCTCTCACTATTGACACGAGAGAAAAAAATTCACCATAAATAAAGTTAATATATTATTATTATTATTATTATTATTATTATTGTTATAGCAATGGCTCTCTCGTCACTTGAGCATTTCCATATTAATCATTCTTAAAGCTTAAATTACTTTCGTTTTTCATCAGATGTCAATGGCTTTCACCACTTTTTTTTCACCATCTCTTGGATTCTATTCTCATTTAAGATCGTTATTGCTTTCGCTAGTGGTTATGGCTATGGTTCAAAGCCACAACTACTTGACAAACTTAACTTTTGTGAAGATCTACATTTAACTTGTAAAGTATTATTTATTTTGATTCAAAAATTTTACGATTTTATCTTACAAAAAATGTCTCGTAAGTTTAAAATTAAATTTTTATATATATTATTTTTTATCCACACATCTTTTTGATATGGGATTGGGATGTTACAATTTTTTTACCTTTAATGCTTGATGTTTTTGTCAAATCGAATCCATCCATAAAATCAAGATCACATCAGATCATCATGTAGCATTTAGTGACTTTTACGGTCGTTGATCGGTGATCGTTCTGATATCATTTGTGAAGACTCATACTCAACTTACGAGATATTATCCGTTTTGATCTTAAAGTCTCATAATTTTATCTCACAAAAAATATTTTATAAATTTAATTATTAAATCTCTACGTATATATTATTTTTTATTTACACCTCATTTCTGGAATCAAGGCTTTACAAATTTGACGTGAAAGAAAGCCACTCCCGAAGGCCCTGTTCTATGTAAATTAAGCCCCGAAACAATCCCAATGAAAGGCAATCCTAATGCCTATCCCCAGGAAAAGTTGTTTTTATTTCAAGGGTAGGTTACTATATAAATATATATACATTTATATATAATATATGCATATATATATATATATACATATCTACATACATATGTATATATTTTATATAATAGACAAGTACTAAAAGCATTATTAAGATTTTATGAAATAATTATTTCATGTCAGTAAATTCAATACTCACCAAAGATCATTGGTATTGTTGTCATTAATAAATAATTTTAGCAGAAGTAAGATTCGGATCTAAAAGTGTTTATTTATGAACATTTTAATTACCTCAAACTGTTCTTATATGTTTTATGATGAAATTTGATTTTACATATACCATTTATTTCATATTTTCACATATGATTAAGTATAGCAAATTTTATTATTAATTTGAGTGCTGGAGCTGTTGCTAGAATAACATGTCTATAGCTGTTGATGAGCATGGTTCTGAGGCAGCATCTTTCTTCCTCTGAAGCAAAGCAACGAATTCAAAGGGTTATCACTTTGCAACTTTGTTCCCTCATGAACTCAATAACAAGCTGCTAAGGCATTCCTTGAAAAATATCCATTAGACTTGAAGAATAAGTGGCGCTCGCCTTTCTTATCATCTCCTTCTCGACGACAAGAAGATGAAGTTATTTTCAGTGCCAACTTTCATATACACCTCACAACCCAAAACAATCTCTAATGGTTATTAACAATTCATTCTTGATTATTACTTCTTCCACGATTTTTTTTTTTTTTGTTTTGCTCATGATATATTCCTGATTTTGTCAAAGAAAAATTTATGGATGAGAAAATAGCTTGTAATTTTGTTCCAATATTTATAAAAAATTACAGGAAGAATTTCTCCGTCCCAAAAGAAAAAGCAAATGAAATGAAGGTTAATGAACTAAGAATCCCATTTGTCAAGTCCCCAATTTACACAAAAGTCTTTCAATAATTGACTTGAGAGTAAATTTGAGAGACAATTCAGCCTTGAATGAATCTGTTATTTTGTTAAAAATAGTAGGAACTGGCAGTGCTGTAATTAATTGTATCTTTGTTTGAGTCCCACAATCCCCAATCAAAGAGATGATATATATATATACATATATATATTGACCAAGTCAACAATGTAGCAGTGAGAAGATTTTCCTTTTTAAAGCAGATTGGACCCTTTCAAATTCATCTTGCCTAGTGCAAATTAATAGTGGAATGAAGCTTATATCGCTTGATTTGTTTATCACCCATCTTGAAAGGAAATATTTGGAAGCCATTTTGACTCTAAAGAGATCCTGGTTTGGAACTCTGGGATCGAATTTGTGTGTATTTTCCAACTTGTTTCAGTGGAAAGTGCCCAACATTTTGACGTTTTCAAAAGGAACTTCTGTTGACTAGAGCATACTGCTTTACTGCCTAACCAAGCTTTCAGTGAACGAGGTTTCATTTTTCATCAATCTCACATGGTACGGTAGGTCTCTAACTGGGGGAATGGAATTTGCAATTTACTCAACAGGCATCCCAAGAAAGACAATTCCGAACAAATTCACAATTGAATTAAATTTAAAATTTAATTCAATTAATTTAAATTTAAATTTTAAAATATAACTATTCTCCAATCCTTAAATTATGATTTAAAAAAAAAAAAATTATACTACATGCTCGAGCTTGATTCAATTAATAAAAGTGAGGGGAGATAAGTTTGGATAAAAATTTTAAATACAGATCTATAATATTCGTTATAAACAAAAAAAGAAATTTCATATTTTTAAGTTGTGACTTTTTCGTATAAAAATAAAATAATTTATAATTTTATTATTTCAATTATTCTTCAAATAAATTAATCTATAACATGCAATATGCAAACATTAAAACATTAATTGTGAAAATACTTGGAACATTTTTATCCTATCAAGCCTCAAATAATAATAATAATAATAATAATAATAATAAATTTAAAATTATGATTATTATTTTTGTTATTGACGGACCGAAAAGTTACAAAGTTGGTGAAAATCAGCAAGTCAATGAAATTCCTTTCCTCTTCAAAGAGAATTGAAATTAGAAAAGTAATAAAGGGGCCAATGTTTATGGTCGGCTTTTGTTTTATTAAAAAACCGTAATTTAATAATAAAAATTATAAATATTAAAATTTGATCATCAATTGTAACTCATGTAATTATCATGCTAAATTTAATTGATATTAAAAGCCACAATTAACTCCGAAAATTAAGGCAAAAGATTTTCAACGACTTCAAATCTAAATAATTTAATTGATAAGTTTTCTTTTTTCTTTCTGGTTTTATCTGGGAAACACGTATCCCATTAAGTCCAATAAAATCAAAGCGCCCTTTTAAGCCTTCCACTTTTCACTCCGCATCGAATGATTTATAAGAAAGGAAGCCCGTCCTCGTCGGTGGAAAAAAATATCATAATGATTACGTTTTTTTTTTTTTTCTTTTAAATGCTAAAGTAATCGTAATTCATCATTGTGTTTGTTTAAAATTACCGCTGTCGTTTTTTTTATTTTTTTATGTTTCAAAATTAGTGTATTTTTAAAATATTTAAAAGTCTTACTTTTTATGTTTTAAATTTATTGACATATATATTTATTTTAAACATTAAAAATTATAAAACATTAAATTTATAAAAAAAATTTTAAAATTGTAACATAATTTAATACATTAAAATCGAATTTTATCTTAATTTTCATATAATTAAAAGAAAGATATATAAAAAAGTTTTTACATTTCATCAATCTATGGTAAATTAATACTATAAAACTTGAGTTGATGACACAACACCAACTCAATTGGTGAATTTAAAAAAAATTAAAACTTCAAATGTAATAACAAAAATTAAAATTAATCAGAATATATTGGTTTTTCACCTTCCTTAAAATTATGATTTAAAATACTTCTATTTAAATTGATAATTATTTTTATTTTTTTAATTTAAAATTGTATGTTCAATTATTTATATTTTGTTCTCTTTTTCATGTAAGATTGTAAATAAATCAAATCGAGTCAAACACTCACGTATTCAAGTTTGGTTCAATAAACTTTGATGAGCTCGAACATAAATGAAATTTTAATCAAACTTAAAATTCACTTCGTTTATGTTTATTGAGTTTTGAATCGAAGCTGAGTCTTGAGTCGAACACGAGCCTATAACGAGCTCCCTACTTATACCAGTGAGAACAAAAAAACTCACTTTTTTATTAACAAAAATGTTCAAATCCAATGTAAAAGAATTATGGCCAATTAAAGCCTATTATCAAGTAGGCCAACGGCCACCGGCTTTTCAAATTTTGTCATTTTTGCTTGGATAAGTGGTTGGCAAAGGTTATTTATAGATTTGCTCTTCCTCTTGATTGTTGTACCGATACGGGATAGGTGTTTAGGTAAGCTTTTCATTTTTTATTTTTCTACATTTAAACTTAGTTAAGCATTTATATTTAAACACATAAAAATTATTTCATAATAACATTTTTAAAAAGTTAAAGAAAATTTTTATTCCATTCATGTATAATTTTTAATGATATAAATTTTATATGATAGTTTATAAAATGTTAAAAGATGTTAAAATTTAAAGTTGTCAACTTTTAAAAGTTTAGATGAATTAATATAATTAAATTTGTTTATAAATATTAAACGAATTTATTTACAAATATAAACAAATCAAACACACTTTTATTCATGTTATATTTATTTAATATACAAATATAAAAATTTGATCAAAATCTTTTGTTAAGTTTAATAAATAAACCAAAAACGAATATAAATAAATAAAAATCAAATAAGTTCACAAAAAATTCATCAAAAGCTCTATTAATTTATACCCATACTTTTATATATTAGGTAAGTAACATTTTTTAATATTTATTTAAATAATTAATTTATCATTGGATCCATAAAATAGGTGTGTCAAAAACTAGCATTAATCCATGTCGTCCTATTTGAAACACAATGACATACAATAAAGTTACTAACAACACGTGTTAGTAATACTCACTTTTTCACACATGGAGAAGTTAATACATTGGTTTGTTCAAAAATAAAATGTCAATACATTGGTAAAATTTAAAAATAATTGTGTGAATGTGATGTAATAGTAGAAAGCAAATCGATTAAATTCTTTTATTCTTTAGCTAGGGTAAATAACATATCGTAGCATGTAATTCTCGATCATATTAATTAATATTTACTCACTTGGTATTTATGTTTGTAAAGAAATTTTTTGATAAGAAAAAGAAACGTTTCAAATAAGCAAAATGGGAAAAACGGGATATGAAGAAAGTTGGTGGGTGAGAAAGGTGAAAAATACGGTGGTTGGAAACTCTAGAGAGAAATATCAAGAATTTTGCATAGAGATTCCAAGAGCAACAAAATCTACCGCATCATATTTAATAGAAGTCATACTATTAATTTAAATAAATTATAATATAATATAAAAATAATTACTAATTAATTTATATTAATTAATATAATTCGACAGATAATGATTTTGTAACTCCCTTATATAAATACAACAAAAAAGTAAATGAACCTATGAATCCTGCCATCCATCCTCAGCTTTATTCAACTATTCTTCATGCAAACATGCTCCTTGGCTGGTTGTTTAGGCTCACCTTTGCGTAACCTATCTGCAAGCTGCATTATCGCGGGTGTTGCTCATGACGCGTTGTTCAGGGAGAGCGAAGCAAGCTCTAGGACATGCACGTCAGCGCAGCATTATTGCAGGACGCACGTTTTGTGGATAGAAATATATCATTTATAATAATTATATATAATTAAGTAATTATAATTTAAAATTTTATATAAAATTTATATTTATAACTAATGAATTTTTATTTAATTTTTATTACAATTAAAAAATAATAAAATTATAATAAAAAATGTATTTGATACATTGATAATAGAATTTTTTTAACATCATAAATAAGGTTTAGATGATAATATATGTTTTACTTTTTTTTTAAAATTAATTTTTTTAAATATATAAAAAATATATATCATTATCTTAATCTCATTTCTAGAGTTTAAAATTTTACTGTTAATATATTTGATAATTTTTTATAAAAAAGTATAGGTTAAATATGAATAACGCCACCCCATAGAGAGCGTTACTCAAGGGCATGCATTCTAGTGAGAGCATTACTCAAATAGTTGCACTAGCAAAAAATTAGCATATGCAATGTCCAACATTAAATCTAATATTTCTGGCTTATCATCCATTTCTATATTATAGATTAAAGTATGAGAGATGTGTACAACTTCTATGAAAAATAAATTTCTTCTTATTGTTTCATTTTTTACTTCCGTACTTTTGTTACATATATAAATCATTTTATTGCAATTTGTAATTATGAATTATATATTTTTAATTCCATTTGCTAATTAAATATGATATAAACATATTATTGAAAAAGAAACTAAAGAAAGGAAGACAGAAAAAAAAATGTCAATTATGACCTACACAATGCCAGCTTTTGCGCGATTTTGTACATAGCTGGATTTCTTCAAATTTAATAAATTCAATTCATTTTAAATTTGTAGGACATGTATTCATATTTTAAATTCTTTTATTTTGTCTTTTTTATTTATTAAAAAAATAATAAAATCTCTTCTAAGTTTCACGTGGACACGCATGCCATTATTACACTACTCTTACTCCACAGCTAGTTATACATGGCAAGTAAGTCAAAATATCGTGTTTTTGTTTTTTGTTCACATTAACATGGAAATATCACAAAGATATAAAGTTATTATATGCTATCTTCCATTTGTAGGTTGAAATGGATATGCTTCTTGCCTTTAACTAATTCTTATTTTTATACAACAATTGCCCTTCAAAATAATTAAAATTCTAATCATTTTGGACATTTTCAAGTAGTTGTTTATCATTTTCACAAAAAGAAAAACTTAAAAAAGAAACTAAGAATGTTCCCTTTCATCAAAACTCTATCTTACCAATCCCACTAGGATTATATCTACCAAAATTGTGACAAATTATACTTCCTTTGATGTAATAATTTTATCAAATACAAAGCACCTAATTTTATTTATTTATTTGGATCTTTCAATTAAATTAATAATTCCCATTAGAAAATCAACAAGTTCCTTGTTTGGATGGATAAAAATAAAATATTTCTATATAAAAAAAATCACTGAAAATGAACTATTTTCACTTTCATTTTATATGCTTGTTTTTTTTTCTTTTCCAGTGATTAATATGTAATGTGTTCATTTGAGGTATATATTCATGTGAAATTAAAATATAAAGTGGTTGATGATGTAAAAATTATATAAAATATATATAAAAAGTGAAAAAAATGTTTTCTATAAGGTAAGTTAAATGATTTCGTAATTTATAGATTTGTATCATATAAGATATTAATAATTTATATATTTGTATAATATTTTATATAAAAATCATATATTATAATTTGTGTCAATATAAAATATAAAAGATATATTTTTAAATTTTGATAAATTTATTTATAATTTTTATTAAAAATTTAAATTATATTATTTTTATATTATATTACCATATTGAATTTGAAATTATTACAACTAAAATTAAGTGAAGGAAAAAACCAAATTTTTTAGAGGTTTCAAATTGACAAAAACTGAGTCTTTAGCTTAAAACTTGGGCCTTTTGCCCCTTTGAAAAAGTCCTCGTTCCCTGCGAAACTCTTACACGTTTCTCCTCTCTCTTCCTTCACTCGTGCCGCCTCACTCGTTTCTCACATGCCTCCTCACTTTCCCTCCATATATATTCCCATACAAACTCTACCTTTCAATCAATCCCCGATAAAAACTCTCTTTTTCTTTTTTTTTTTTGTTGTTTCTTTTTTGCAGCAATGGTTGAGCCTGCAACAGCAACCCAAGCTGCAGCACCGGCAGTACCTCAGCTGAAAGATGAGCTTGACATTGTTATTCCAACTATAAGAAACTTGGACTTTCTTGAGATGTGGAGGCCATTTTTTAAGCCCTACCATCTTATCATTGTTCAAGATGGTGATCCTTCGAAGACCATCAAGGTCCCTGATGGCTTTGACTATGAGCTTTACAACAGGAATGATATTAACAGGATTCTGGGTCCTAAGGCTTCTTGCATTTCCTTCAAGGACTCTGCCTGCCGCTGCTTTGGTTACCTGGTGTCCAAGAAGAAGTATATTTTTACTATTGATGATGACTGCTTTGTAAGTTCTTTTTTATTTGTATCTTATTTGCGAGGTTTTAGAATCTGGAATTTTGTTCTTTTGGTCAAATTTTGGATCTTTACATTGTTTTGTTTGGAAATTTGGATGCTTTTATTTTTCTTGATTTGATTTTTTATAATATTTTAGTATCTGGATTTTTGTTGTTTTGGTCAAAAGTTGAATCTTTTCATTATTTTGATTTGAGATTTGGATGCTTTGGTAGTTTGGTTGATCTAATTTGCTATGAATATGTTTCTTTTAAATCTCTTCCCCCCAACTTATGTTTGGCATAATTTTAGCAAATTTTGGATAAAAAAAACGAGAAATCTAATAATGTATGTTTCAGATTTACTTTGAAAGCCTTTCACATCATGTAATCATTTGAATTTCTGAAAGTAATTTGTGTACAATTTGTGTTTACTTTTATCAAACACTAAATTTATACAGCAATCAATTCATATTTCCTAATCGCCTCAAGATTCTGAACTTGAGTTCTAAATGGACGGTCATGCTTGCCAGATCTTCATAATTTGAATTAATTTAAGCATTTTTTCCTTATTATTATAGCGTGATGTCGCATTACGGAAAGTCTGTTTTCATTTGCTTCTTACCATTTGCCTCACGCCTCATGGTTTGCATTTGATTATAGAATTTAAAATTCTTTTCACATGGAATTCCCTTCTAGCAGCTTTTCCATCCTGTATCAAGGAAATATATGTTTCTCATTGTTAAATAATTGTTTGCCTTGTGATCTACAGCTGTGATATTCTAAAATCTTGCATGATTGTCTCTGTTTGTGTTATTATATGTTCCTGCTAAATAATGAATCAGCAATATCAAGATCTGAACAGTGGACTTATGTTCTGTGCGGTGATTATGCGAGTAATTGTTTTTGTACCTCATTAATTAATTATAACTATAATGATTTAAAATGATTAGGACTTGGGTGTCTCTTTCAGAATATAAATAAATTAACATCCCTACCAAACTATGGTATCTTGTTGATGATTAGGTTGCTAAGGACCCATCTGGCAAAGCAATCAATGCACTTGAGCAGCACATCAAGAACCTGCTATCACCATCCACTCCCTTCTTCTTCAACACCTTGTATGACCCATTTAGAGAGGGAGCAGATTTTGTCCGTGGATACCCATTCAGTCTTCGTGAGGGTGTCCCAACAGCTGTTTCTCATGGCCTGTGGCTGAACATCCCAGATTATGATGCACCGACCCAACTTGTGAAGCCTCTAGAGAGGAATACCAGGTATGATCTCCTTTTTTTTTTTTTCAAACTTTAATGAAGGAAAACATATTTATTCCTTTCCACATATATTTCTACCTATCATTAATGATTAATTAATAATTTTCATGATAAATCAGGTTTGTGGATGCTGTTCTGACAATTCCAAAGGGCACCTTGTTCCCCATGTGTGGTATGAATTTGGCTTTCGACCGTGAGCTGATTGGCCCCGCCATGTACTTTGGACTCATGGGTGACGGTCAGCCAATTGGACGCTACGACGATATGTGGGCTGGCTGGTGCACCAAGGTACATTGGAGTTATTTGTGTGAATCACATTTTTGCTTTCTGTCTACACTTCTTCAATCAGAAGGAGGGATGCCATACAGAAATTTTATAGACTAATCTCCATTGCCTGCCTGATGATTGTTTAGGTGATATGTGACCATTTGGGATTGGGAGTCAAAACGGGTCTACCTTACATTTTTCACAGCAAAGCAAGCAACCCGTTTGTGAACCTAAGGAAGGAGTACAAGGGTATCTTCTGGCAGGAAGAGATCATCCCATTTTTCCAACAAGCTGTCCTTCCAAAAGACTGCACCACCGTTCAAAAGTGCTATATTGAACTGGCCAAGCAGGTCAAGGACAAGCTTAGTAAAGTTGATCCCTACTTTGACAAGCTGGCTGAGGCCATGGTCACATGGATTGAAGCCTGGGATGAGCTCAACCCAACTGGAGCTTCTGTCCCTAATGGCAAAACAGCTTAGAAAATTTTCAACACATGAAGATGCCATGGTCACATATATTGAAAGCTTGGAATGTGCTTAACACAGCTGGAGCTCCTAGGCTTAATGGCAAAGCAAAGTAGAAAAACTCCATTAGCCACAGGGGCCATTATTTCCCTACAGTTAATGAATTAATAGTTTTCTTTTCTTGTATTGTACCTTTATTTATTTGTCTTCTTCCTCACTAGATTTTGGCGGGATGTAAAGTAATTTATTAACTTTACGTTATGAAGTTACAACAATAAAATGCATTAGTTGATTCATCATTACTTCCAGTTTGTAATAAAATGCATTCCTTTTTTTGGAATTTTGAATGGGAAAAAGCCCAAATTTAAGCTCAAGTTGTGGTTCACTGTCCTCGTGGGAAATCTCCTATAGAGATCCCTTAGTATCTTCAAAAATTTTTGCAAATTGTGTGGTCTGGTTCATGCATGTTTTCTCTGCTAAGAATCAGCTGTCATTGCAGCTTGATGTTGGCTTTCGCTTAGCCTTGAAAGGCTAACAAACATGTCATGGATCCTATGCGAATGGAGGGATAAGAGTTGCCAACTGAAATACTTTTGCTCTGCTAGAAAAAGTTTCCCCTCCTTGAGAATAAACCTCAAGAGGAGATATTTAGATTGAAGCAAATACAAGTAAATGGGCATTCTATCATTCTTTTCTCCATGGTTGGTTGGTCCGGTTTGAGCAGTAAAGGGTTGAATTGCAAACCTACAAAAATCTTTACCTCTCGTTTTAAGTACCTGACCACTTTGCCAAAAGGTAATGTCAAACAAATATGAATCATTTAAGGCTTTGCTTAATGATTAGCTTAACCACTGAATTAGTTACTATTCAATCTTTAACTCTGAACCTGGAGTTTAGCTCAGTTAATTCATACGGTCACTTTTAAGAAGTGCATTCAGTAGGTCTAGAGTTTATATCCCAATACCTGTAACCCTTTTCTATACCCCTAAGCTACGGGTTCTTATATATAAAAAAAATCCTTAACCTTTTGTATCTTTCAGACCAAGCAAAGTCTAAATGTCAGATATATATGAACTAATGCAATTCCTCAATAGTATGTTGGAGGTGAAAGCATCATGGATAAACTAAGTGAAAGGGAGAACAAGCTAGAATCCTAACCAGAAATGACATTCTTTTCCTTGAATATCCATTGTCATGGTCGTTCAATTCTTCTCCAATGGATTGTCCGTGTCAGCATATAGCATTTTATTTCCATCCCAATACAATAGCCTGTTCCTGCACCCCATGATTTTGAGTCGATACCAGCAGAAATTTTTGTACTAGTAGCTTTATTTGGAATAGAATTCAACGTTGAAAAATAATTTGAGTAGAATTCTTCCTTCCCTCAGAACTCTGTTTGGTGATTCCACATGAACCTGAATATTATCCGTATTTAGTAAAAATAAGTGATTTTATTCTAGGAATGAAGGGATAAAGAGACGTGTAAAGAACTTAATTGCGAATTTCTTGCCTAGCTAGATACATCTTACGTCCAGTGCAACGCCCTGTGCGGTTACCAATCCTCTTATGAAGTTCCGAGCTATCGATGATCAGCAGGTTGACACTACATGTCGAACACATGATTGGAACGAAATATATATCTTACTGATTCTCGAAGCTAAAGTTATAGAGAAGGTGAAAAAGGGTTTCTTCATGAATTTCGTTGACTGTGTCCAACTAATATATATCTTACGGATTCTTGAAGATGATCCGCTTTCCCTCAAGCCATTTATCCTGAAAATTGGATTAAAAATAGTAGTTTGGCCACGGGATTGCCTACTGCCTACTAAAACATCAGTGTTCCAATGCACTACAATGAGAAACATTTGTAATTTTCTTAAAGTTTTCAATTATAGTATTTATTTCCAGTCATAACTCATAAGCTTACGTTTTTTTTTTTTTGTACAAAAGTGATGCAGCCTGAGGATAAGGGAAGCAGTTGCAGTGCTAAGATTTGAAACTCAAACATGTTGAGTGCTATTTCATAAGGGTGGTATGAACTAACTAAGGTATACTTTTCAAGTTCAAAGAAAAACAACTTCACATTTGATTATTTTCTTTCCTTCAAATTACATTATACTAGTTGCAAATTAGATTGAATCACAACTAGTTCTGTAAAGAAGTTGAATCTTCAATATATGCAGAAATGTTATCAGCTCTACATTTCCATCAAAGTAAATTTGTGTAATATACTTCTAATAAATTTCTGACAACTTCCATATATATATATATATATATATATATAAAAGTTCAATAACATTAAACAATGAGTTTCTTTATAATTACCAAAAAAAAAAAACAGTTCACTAAAAAAATTGAAAAAAAAAACCATAAAAAGATCATCAAGAACAGTTCAAGTACCAGTAAAGAGGAAAAAAGACCTTTCTATATATCATTCTTGATTTGCAAAGTAAAGAGTGATTCATTG
Source organism: Durio zibethinus (assembly GCF_002303985.1). The sequence continues at coordinate 14,104,498 of NW_019167893.1, forward strand.
AAACTCACAAGTGAAGGTGTCAAATTGGAATGAGCATGTTATCCCCGAAACATGGCATTCATGAAAGAATATTAATTAGGCAAAGAAATGGAGAAAGAGTTCTTACCTTGAAAATGTAGTGTTACATGGACACAATGTGGGTAGTACATCTATGGCAGACACAGAAAGGAGCTTCTGGAGTTATATCAAACTTTTTTATGACATTTGAGGATCCCTCCATTGCAAGTAATTGCAGCCTTGGTTGATGAAAGATCTTTCAGAAATGAATTCAAGATGATCTTGTAACTGCATTCAGGAAACAATAGGAGTTCAATTACAATGTTGAATATAGTATAAGGCTGAAGATGGATAAAATCCTGAGATTTTAACTTCATGCAACTGCAAAAATAACCTCCGACCTTGAGTCAGTAGTCAAACCAATTTACACTATGTTTTCATTTATTTTCACTGTTTGAAGCTTTTAGCTGTGTTTTAACGGGAAGTCCCTTTCAGTCTGGCAGTTATAACTGAAAACTGAACCTATCATATTCTCTATAAAAAACCCATTTCCATTTATTTTCTCCCTTCCTCCCTCACTTTTTCTCTGCCAAGAATCTCCCTCTGTTAAACCCCATTTTAGACGTTCATAACTGGTATAAACTCTCAATCAATGACCTTAAATTTTTTTCTCTTTTTATCTATTTCCATATTCCTCAACATTATAATCTTACTTTGACTGTTTCATTTTTGTATGGCAATTGTTTCAAAGTGCTAGTTCATTTTCCTAAAGGTCTTTCATCAACCAAGATTGCAATGGATCAGGAGCCTGCTGCAAACCAACCCATTAGATTTGTTCAAACTCCCAACACTAGTTTCTACATGTGCCGTAGCCTTACTTGCAGAAACCATGTCCTGTCCTCAGAAAACCGCCTTTACAAGGTAACAATTCTTTGCAAAATCTTAAAGAACTTCCTGGAAACCATGGTTGTGCTTCACCGAGATATCAAGAATCTGTTTTTATCACCAATACTTCGACAGTTATTTGTATTCTTTTATGTCAAGAATTATAGGAAGGAAGCTTAGTGGATCAACTTCTTGAATTGTTACTGCTTTTCTTTTGAGGGCTTAATTGTATGTGCTTGCAAGAATACTTAAAAAAAAAAAAATACTCGGCAAATCTTTCTCACTGCGTATTTTCAATCAATTTTCAGGACCTAGAGTTGAATGCAATCATCTGCCAAAATCCGTAAGATACATCTAATTGGATTGACTCGAACTACGTTTCATTTGTTGCTTAATGGGGCTGAATTTCTCTAGATGATATTCCCAGCATTATGTAATTAAGTTAATGTGATTATAATTTGATCATGTGTGTTTGATATATAGTGTCAATGTGCTGGCCGATGATGTAGAATCTTTTCGGCTTCTCCATCGTCATCCGGTGGTGGATGTGTATTGCAATGAATGCCGCAGCAACCTTGGCCAGAAATTTGTAAATTTTTGTGCACTGAATTTATCACTCTTGGTTTTGTTTAGGGATTGATTACTAAACTGTATATCCATGTCCTTTATCCGTTGAATAATATTAACATATTTTTTGTCTTACACTTGAAATTTTCAGGTTATGGTTGCATTACCAACCCGAGTCGTCCAGGAAGGAAGGTTTATATTCTATCTGTAAGTTTCATTTTTTGTCCAAAACCCCAAATAAAGCTACTACAATAAAAAAGACGGTTTGATTTTGTTTGAAAATGGTGCGTCCAGGAATCGGATGCTGTGTTGGAATGGGAACCAGGTGGTTTATGCTGACACAAATCAGCCCGTTGAGGACAACTGATTCCCAGGAAAGGAAATCTACAGAAGAATTAGTCAAAGTTCACCCAAAACATGCAATTTCTGGAAAGAAAGGAAATGTTGCTGGTTTTGTTTTTCATTTTTAGATCAGTGATTTTTAGGATTCTCTGAGTAATCAGTACTCTAAATGTGAGTTTACTAGTTGAATTGCTGATATCGTAGTTAAACCAAGGATATTATTAGATCTTATGCTACAGACTATAACCAACTATTTTGTGCAGGAACAATAATTCATGCAAGCTTCTTGATGTGCTCGGGAACTCAATTGACATTTCTTTGGTAAAAATTGCCATTTTATGTGTATTAATCATCAAATGATTCATTGTCTTTAGTAGAATGTATGTATTTGTTGTAGCATGGGACTGAAAATGCACATGAAACTATGTTTGATACCAATTGCATGACTTTTTATTTACTTCATACTCTTGGCGAACCGACCAGAAAGGCTAATTCATCAACTCCAAACTAGAGGACTTTTTACTTTAGTGCAGAAGTTTAGCTTGGTTTTGTCTTGTGCAAAATTTAGAAAGACATAATCCGCACTTGCCAAGGATTGAGCCTGGTCATCTGCGTGCAGGCACGTGGAAATACTTAACACTATGCTTCATCGAACTGGGTCATCAAAGTGATAGATGGAAATTCTTACCACTATACTACAATTTTTCCTTATAAAAAGCTATGATCTTTCAAAATTCTACTAGATTTAGAATGCAAATGTGAAAGGTGTAACGGATAAATCAACACTTTGACAGATCATGTGATAAAAAAAAAAAAGACTGCCAAAGAGTGGAACAAGTTAGCAACACAATAAACTATATTAAGATCAAATAAATAGTATCCTACATCTGATTTCCAGGACCACAAAACTGCAATTAATTGCTTCAAGATTTGAATAGTTTTCAAACAGAAATTGCATTTTGCAAAATTGATTATGGTTGCACTACCATGAATTCCAACCTCAAACCATGACATATTTTAGGTAATGAGGCAGTAAAATAATATTTATGCCAGCTTGGCTTGACTTACCTAATCTATGATTCTGCAGTACCATCCTCCATCTTTTCAGTCCTTTGGCGTTTGGCATCACGCTCACTATCTTCATGGCTGAGACATCCATTTACTGCTTCTTCACCCAAAAGAGAAATGTGCTTACTGGTGATTTGGCGACCTGCCCTAAGCTTTGGCCCCCAGTGCCTTTCAGGATTTGGAAGGAAGCGAGCAACCTTCTTAGCTTGTGCCTTGCTCAGGGATGCAACAGCTCGAGCAAAATTTGCCTGCCAAAAAGAAGTGGGGGTTGTGGGGTGTTAAATGAACTTTCCCACCTTTAATCTCAACTTGTATACAAGCATGTTTATTTTGGAGAATGCATCTATTCACATATGGAACATGAAACAAGGACACAGAGGATTGGGGATACGGGGGAATCAGTATGCAACTAAAGAAAGTAGCATGGAAAACATACATGAAGAACTGGTTCTTTGGCAAGAATCACACTCCCCGGCTGATCAGCTGGTTGAGCTTTAACTGGATGAATTTTAACCTATAGAGAAGACAAAAACTTATGAAACCATTTCATCACACGTCTCTTAACCAAATTAGTGCATGGGATGTTGAGGAATTTGGTCTAATCAAAGTTTACTTGTTTGAACTTTCTTCAGTGTGCACACCCCCATAAAATTAAGGAAATAGAGAAAAAACAGAAAAAAGCCCTTACCCAGCAGCGCATTATGTCCCAAATGACATCCATGGGAGCATCTGATTTTAGTCCCAATGGATTCACATGAGTTCCTGAAATTCGATATCCTGCATTGATCACAGCAGAGCGGAAAATAATTGCGGATGGGGAAGTGCATTTCAGCGTAGCACAGAGGTTGTGCAAACTCAAAAAGAGAGGAACATCAGGCAATTCCTACAAAAAAATCCAGGTAAAGAAAATAGAAAATCTCTAAAAATAGTAGAACTCTGTACTTTTAATAGGTTTAGACATATATATTCCATGAAAGTTCACCATCTGATAGTTACAAACAATTTACATAACCATCGTATATCTAATGGCATGTTTCTCTGAAAGATTTTAGCTTACACTTTCACATTGGAAATATTTGAGTCAAGATGCAATTGTATTGAGTCTTGGTTTTATATTTTATTATTGTCATAGAAAATGGGATGGCTCACAGTTATTGAAATAAAACCTGACGGGAACTATGTTCTAAGGTTCAAAAGATGAACACCCAAAAAAAAGTATTAAGGAAAAATGCATACCTCTGAAATTGTAGTCAATACCGCAAAGATGCGATCATAGGCAGGATAATGATCCTTCATTGATTTTACATCAGCTAGTATGTTAGTTACCCAATCTTGATCATGGATGGGGGCAGACCATATAGGCCCACCCATGTTAAATTTCTTCCCACAATCACTACACTCTTGAGGGACAACAGGAGCAAAGCCCGGGAGATACCTCACACTGGTATTCTGGAAATAGGAAGGAGGATGCAAGATCAAAATATTGTCCAATTCAAAATTAAGCTACATCAAGAATAATGGTTTTTGATGCATAAAACACAGATGTTACTGAAAAAATTACATAATAAACCCTTTGGTCCATCTTTAAAATGTCATTATGCTCGTCGTATAATAAAATAACTTTGATACATTTCTTTTAATTATGTCTAAACCTTGAAATTATACTCCATGTAAGAAAAAGTAAGAATAAGCTTCCATTAATTCAGATGGAAAAGGCACCAAATATCTTTATCTAAAATAAATTAACTTTACTGGTCCATTATTAACATGCACAAAGTTGCATCATTTGTCAAAGCTCCAACCACAAGAAAATATTGGAAACAGGCATCCAGGGAAAAGGATAAATTAGCATATGAGAGTATAAATAAAGAAAATCTGATGCAACTACATCAGATCACCATCAGTGAACATGATAATCATATAAAAGGTTATGAACAACAGCCAAAAACACAGCCACAAACAAAACTGTGAGCAGTCTGCTGACAGAAGTCAGATGAAAAATTCTAAAATCATCCAAACTCTATAAAATCTCCTAGTGGCATGAACATGTCACCAATAGCAACACTAACCAATTGCATGCCCAGATATTGGAATGTTCTCTTAAGGAGTTCAGATGTGCACCTAAATTATGACTCCACTATGTGGAAACACAAAAGGTGTAAGCCATGTGCATGTTAAAAACAAATTAGAAACACCAATGGCATTATAAATCAGAAAGCACACCTTAGAAACAGTTCTCCCAATAGGCTGTAGATGAAAAGAATCACAACCAGTGCATTGATAGACATAAGAGAGCTTAAGGGGAGTATTCTTCATCGCACTTGCTGAACTGCATCGAATCAATAGCCCTTCCGTCATCATTATGTGAGAGTAACATTTACTTTAATAAACTAAATTAAAACAATAGGCCACCTACGAGTATACACGAACAAAAACACGGACATAAAAGTCCATCTGGACAGATAGCACAGGAACAATATAACGTTTGTACCGGTTTGCATGACTCTGTATTCAAGAAAGAAGAAATAACAATTATGCCAGATACGAAGATTGTTATTAGAATTCAATTCTAAAAGAAAGCTTTCTGCAAGAAAGTATATTGTTTAAAAGAATGCATTTCTAAGACAAGGTGATACAGTTGCAGTTATCTTTTAAAATATCCTTTATAAATTAGAAGTTATGCAAGTGAAAGAATAAAAGATCCTAGATCCCACATTCCTTTTGCAACAGAGCAAGATTTGCATTTGCATACACTATCTAATCTGTTTCGAATGCTAAAAGAACATGCTTTCTGAAGGACATGAAACTACCTCAATGCACGCTAAGAGGATCCTCAATGCCATTTCGTGGCAATATTTCCCTCTCAATGGGTATGATCCATATCTGTTTCCACAAGCAGTTAAAGATGAGCTAAAATATTCAAAATCATAGTTCAAATGAAGGTCAAGGTACTACAATCTTACTTGGAATAGCAAACCTCCCCATTACCCCCACACAGGACTGCCATATCAGTTGCAGTGCACATCAGCATGCCACCATCAACAACAGATTGAACTGCAGAGTCCAGGAACACAGAAGGTGAACCATAAGGATCAAGATCAACCTGAAACACAAATTTAGCAATAAGGAGCATAAGCATGGCTCCCTTGAATAGTGCCACCAAGAAACAATAAATGTTGCCCATTAATCATGATATTTGGATAACAAATGACAGAAATGACCTACAAATTCCCAAATGATTAATAAACTTTTCTTTTACTAAGTATAAAGTGGTTTTGACATAAAATGAATGCATAATAAGAACTATTTCCATAGAAAATGGAAATGTTCTACAATGTTTGATTTAAAGCATTAACTGGATATGCATATCAGTGAAATTCCCTTGCAGCAAAACAGTTAATTTAAAGTATCTAATAGCAGATGTCATACCACATCAAATTCTTTTGGGTGGGTAAGCATGTATACACGAGCATCAGCAAGATGTGATTCCACTTTTGAAAATGCTACAGAACCATTGAACTTTATGTTTCTCTGGCAAGCTTCAACTGCCCCTGCAAGTAGAACACAGTATTGGTAAATATAAGCAGCGAGTAAACTATATAGGTAAAATATGTTTGTATCTAGTAATATAAAGCATGAATATGCATAAGAACCAGAAAGGTAAAAACTACAGGTCCTCCCTTGATCCAAAATGATTCTTCAATTAACATAAATATACATCCAGAACATCGGTACATCTATAGTACCTTTATCATTGTCTAAAGCAACAACTTGACCAATCCCTTCTACTTCCCGAGCATATCTCAGAGCCCTTAACCCAGATGCTGACAAGGCCTATAAATCACCAGAAAAGGAACTCAGAAAATGACATGACCTGCATTGGGGGAAAAAGCATATAAATTTATATGGGAAACAGAAGATTGTGGAAAAACCTCTAGAACTCTTGGTGGTTTGAGCTTCCCTCGAACTTTTCCCCCTGTCTTAACTGGTTCTTCTGAAGTAGTACATGGTTCTTCTTGAGATTTCTCTTCAGGCCCTTCACAATCTTCATTTGATTTTTCATAATTCATACCAGAGTCATTAGGTTTATCTTCTAATTCAGATATAGAACCACTCTTCTCAGGCACCTTTGGTGCTGATTTGTTTCTTTTAGACAACAATGCCTCGTGTTCCTGCTTCCGTCTTGAAATCAATGTCCTCAGGACGGCAATGGACATGTCTCTGTTGTTAACCTGATTATATTATAGTAAACAGTTAGGATCCTCAACTAGTGAATAAGAACAAGCAAACAACTAACTCTACAATTTATACTGCAGAGTAAACAATATCCCACTCAAAGCTTAAAAAAAAAGAGTATAAATGTTTTCAGTGAAAGCAGTACATAGAGAAAATTTTCAGTTCCTTTCTTTTCCCACCCATTCTCAGCAGCCAATCACTGCGCCATTAGTTCACACTACCGGCCAAAGAGTTAACATTTGCCAAACAAAGCTTAATTTAGAAGACCCCCCGAGCAGAGTCTTTCCAACAATAAATCATAAAAAATATAAAACGTTTTAATCAAAAAAAAAATCTTCCAATTAACTAAAACATAAAAAATCTAACCACAAAAGCCATGAATTCATTCAAATTGTCACTGCCCATCAGTTCAACCAATTTTTCATACAAAAGCCATAATTAGTTTCTCTTAAAACAGACAACTCATCACAATAAAGATAACTTTTTAATAAACCAAAAGCTACCCATCAACTAAAAAGAAAAAAGCCATATAATTCCAACAATGAATTCAATAAAAAAAAAAAAAAAAAAAAACAAAACAAAAAAAAAGAAGCAAACTTCAAACCTGGGTTTTGTTGTAAAAGACTTCATTTTTAGCATGCATAAGAATCTCAGCTTCTCCTTCCTTGATGATAGTGTAATCATTGAGATCCATTGAAATTATTTCTCCTTTTACATGCAGTAACAGATTATGGGCTCCTTTAACTTTTGCCTTCTCTTTTTGTTTTTGCTTTTGTTTTGGTAGTTTCTTTTCTTCTTCGGGTGGTTTTGAAGAGAAAATTTGAGGTAGTTTTTTTACTTTGGTTTGTAACTTCTGTTTGCGTTTGAAATTTGTTTTATTGCTTGGAGTTTGTGTGCGCAGTAAGAGTCCCGTTTATAGATGTACGCTTTGAATATTGAAACCGGAAACCCTGTTTTATTTTTTATCTATATTTTTAAATTAATCTGGTGATTTTTTAAGGTTTTTCTTAAACCCGAACTTGCTAGTGCACGTTAGAATTCCTTGGTAGTTCTCTGCTAACATGAGCCATTTGTCTTTTCCAAAAAAATAAAATAAAAATTCATTATTTTTCTGTCTCAGCTCCAACTAATAGTATTTTTTTCCCATTATCTCCTTTTAAAGGAAAAAAATAAGAAATTTTATTTTTTATGAAAAAAGAAATATATTTATTTTATCAATTAAACAAACCATTTTTGAAAAAAAAAATTAACATATTTATTTGAAATATATAATAAAAAGTGTTTCCACAACATTATCATCTATTTAATTTCATTTAAACCAAATTTTTTTTATAAAAAAGATCGTATCTTAAAAATAAGATTATTGATTATCACATAATTTAATAATATCCAAAAAAAAAAAAAATTTAATTTCAGCTACCTTAACTTTGACTTAAATTTCCCTTTTCCACTTTCTTCCCAAAAATGAGTTTTTATTTTTTCATTTTGAAATGGTTATTCATGTGACCTATATGGTTATTACAAAAAGTGAGAAAATTGTGTCTTTATCAAAGGTTTTGGAGATACTAATTAGGAGGCGAACATGCACTTCCTAAATTAGAATCCTAATCATCAAATCTATCCAAAGATTTGATGAAATAGTATATCAGAAAGTGGAGGAATATTTGTTTATATAGAAAAACTTTTTAAAATAAAAAACTTTCTTAATTTCTGAAATTTATATGATCATTGCTCGTTACATTGTTTAGTATGAATTTTTTTTTTTTTTATATTCTGAATCAAAAAGTTAAAAATTTATAATAAATTTTGCTCACAATAGATATTATAATTTAAACATAAAAAAATATAAGTATTAAAATTTAAATTTCAAATTTGCTAAATATTAAATCTTAAACTTCGATTTTTTTTTATCTAAAATTCTTTAATCTTAAATCACAAAACAAATATATTATTTTTCTTTTGAATAGCTTATTTCTTTTGAATTTGAAAATTAGGTAACTATAAAATCACAAAAGCATTTTTCTTAATTCTAGAAAAATGATACTGATTAAATTTGTAGAAGAGAAAAGCTTAAAAGAAAGAGCGGAAGGAAGAGAATTGAGAGAGAACATGACAACTCATTGCCAGCATATTGACCTCATTTTGTACCCTTAATTGACTCACACGAATACCAAAATAACTAAATCATCATTACCAGGCTAATTATTAACATAAGTGGAATATAAATTGGACTAGCGGCTGATGGCCTAAAACATAAAAATAAAATGCTAATTCGATTAAGGCACATAACAATACTCGCCTAATCAAGCAAATCCTTGTCCTCAACGATTAAAGCTGGGATAATTTTGATCAAACTCATAGAGGACTTCCCATGTTGCATCTCTCAAAAGGAATTGGTCCATTGTATCACTACTTCAATTACAGCTCGATTTCCTTTTTTCCCAAGCCTTCTGCCTATGATTTTCAAAGGTTCTTTGGCTGTAGTTCCATCATCCCCAATAACAGGTAGTTGATGCTAAGTAAGCTGTTTACCAACTTGTTTATTAAATTAAAAGACATAAAATGTAGAGTGCACCTTAGAACCTAAAGAAACTGTAATCTATAAGCTAGCCACCTTGCCAACTTTCTCCAAAAAGAGGTAAGGTCCAAAATATCTGGCTGACAGTTTGAGGCAACTTCTCTAGACAACAAATCATTGTATATATGGTTGAAGCTTCAAATAGACCTAACCTCCCACCTTAAAAGATCTAGCACTTCTTCTTTTATCTTGTAATGGTAGCTTCCATGGCATTTAAGCTCCTGTCCATTGATTCCACTAATGAGTCACCAATTAAGTAAGGAAGATGAACTTGTGGTGGTTGACCATATACAAATTCATAAGGAGTTGTGTGAATAGTAGCGTGATAGATAGTGTGTACAACCACTCAGCCAGTGCTAGCCAATGACTCCATTCTCTAGGCTTTTTTCACTAGACATGCATCTTAGATAGGATTCCAAGCATCTATTGACCATTTCAGTCTGGCCATCGAATTGGGGATGATTGGCAAGGGATATTTTTAAAGAAGTGCCTTGCCTCTTGAAAAGTTCTTGCTAGAATTGATTCATGAAGATTCGATCCCTATCAAACACAATACTATTAGGCATGCCATGCAACTTTTAGACTTGATCCATGAAGATTTTAGCTATGTACAAGGTAGAAAAAAGATGTGCCAAAGAAATGAAATGAGCATATTTACTCTGTCTATCAACAACAACCATTATAGTATTCTTACCTCTAGATTTAGGCAACTCTTCTATAAATTCATAGAGATGTCCTGCCAAATCCTTTTTGGTATTGGTAAAGGTTGTAATAATCTTGATGTAGTTGCAATGTCATATTTGTTTTGTTGGCAAACAATGCACTCCTTCACCATTTTCCCTACCTCTTTTTTTAACCCCTTCTAATATAATACCCTAGAAATTCTACTCATAGTGGATTGAACTCCAAAATGGCCACCTATAGGGCTTCCATGGAAATAGTGCGGCAACTTTTGCCTTAACTTTAGGACATTTCCCACTACAAGCTTCCCTTTTCTTCTTAACAGTCCACTAAACCAAGTAAATTTGGCAAGAGTTGTTGCAACAGATTGCAAATCTAATATCAACTTATATAGATGGGGATCCTGAGCCCACGAGTCTTGGATCTTAGTGAGAGGGTCAGTACTCATTGAACTGATAGCCGGTAATACAACCTATATCTTCATAGGCTTCTTTGATAACATGTCAGCTACAATATTGGAAGTTCTCTTTTTGTAATATATTTCATAACTATATCCCATCATTTTGGCTACCCACAGTTGTTGGGCAAGTGTGATTGTTTGTTGATTTAATAAAAACCTCAAGCTTTGATGATCAATTTTTATCTTGAAATGTCTACCCACCAAATATGCATTCCATTTTTTTACTGCTAACAGCACAGGCAACATTTCCTTGTCATACATCGATAAAACCTAATATTTAAGGGATAATGCCTTACTAAAATAAGCTATGGGCCTACCACCTTGAGTAAGAACAACCCTCACTCCTCATCATGAAGCATCAGTTTCCACTACAAACTCCTTAGAAAAATATGGCAATGCTGAAAAGAAGTTGCGGTCATTGCAATTTTGAGATCATCAAAAGCCTTTTGAGCTACCTCTCCCCATTAAAAGCATCCTTCTTTTACATGTCAATCAAAGGCTTAGCTATTGTACCATAACCTTTGATGAACCTTCTGTAGTACCCCGCAAGTCTTAGAAAGCCACTTAACACTATAAGGTTCCCAGGCTATGGCCACTCAAGCATGCATTAAACCTTTTTCTTATCCATTTCAACCTCGAAACCAGTAATCACATGCCCGAAATACTCCACCTCCTTAGCCCTAAATTCATATTTACTTTGCTTGAAGAAATTTTGGTTATCCTTGAGAATCTTAAACATTACTTCTAGATGATTCATATGAATTTCCAAACTAGGAGAGTATATCAAAAAATCATCGAAAAACACAAGTACAAACTTTTTTAAGTGAGGTTTGAAGATGCAATTCATCAATTGTTGAAAATTAAATAGAGCATTGGTGAGTCCAAATGGCATCACCAAGAATTCATGCTAAACTCATACTAACCTTCATGAATTCTAAAGACAGTCTTGTGCATGTCCCTTTCATGCATTTTGACTTGGTGATAATCCAATCTTAGATCTAGCTTGGAAAAAAATGCTACCCCAGCAAGTTCATCTAGCAATTCTTTTACCATAGGTATAGAAAATTTATTCTTAATAGTCATCTGGTTCAGTTGCCTATAATCTACAAACACTCTCTATGAACCATCATTTTTCTTCACCATTACAATGGGAGAAGCAAATGAAATGTTAATGTCTCTAATGATACCATATTCAAGCATTTCCTGAACCATCCTCTCATTTTCATCTTTTTGAATGGTTAGGTACCTATAAGGCTTGATTTAGACAGCTAACCCTTCATCCTTCAGGGGAATTTTATGTTATTGTGGTTTACAAAGTGATAATCCCCTAAGCACTTGAAATAAATCATTGTAATTCTTTAACAATTGAGTCAAAGCATGACTTCCACTGAGTTTTGGATCTTCTATAGCAATGTTTGTGTTTAACAACACCTAACTTTAGCTATCATCAAAGCATATAGCTATTGGATATCGGTAGCCATCAAAGTTTGAAGTGTCTTCAATGCTTGTCTATTACCTCTCCATTATATTTCACCTGATTCTATACCTTTAATAGTTCTCCATTTCTTGATGCCACATTCAAGCATTTCCCTGACCATGATTTCAATTTCATCTTTTGAAATGGTTGGGTACCTATAAGGCTTGACTCTAACAACTTGCCCTTCATCTTTCAGTGGGATCTTACGGTGTTGTCGTCCACAAGGTGATAATCCTTTAGGCACTTGAAATAAATCACTGTATTTTTTTAACAATTGAGTCAAAGGATGAATTTCACTGGGTTTTGGATCTTCTACAACAGTGTGAGTTTAATAACACATGAACTATTCCAACCATCATCAAAACATATGGCTGTTGGATATTGGCAACTATCAAAGTTTGAAGTGTCTTCAATGCTTGCCTGGTACCTTCCTATTGTATTTCACCTAACTGTATACCTTTAATAATTCTCCATTTCTGCTCATGTTTAAACCGTATAGTTAATGCAATAAAGTCCCATAATGTTAGTATTAACATAACTAGCCACTGTCCTCCTAGCACCACATCACAACCCTTTAATGGAAGAACCATAAAGTCTATGTTGAATTCAATCCCCTGTATAAACCATTTAATTTTCCTATAAACCCATGGTAATCATATTTTGTCCATTAGCCACTGTCACGCCCATCTGATGGCACTGAAACACAGGTAACTTCAATTTCTTAGCCATGGTAAAATCTACAAAATTATGGGTGCTTCCTAAGTCAATCGAGATAACCAAGGTATGTTTCTTGATGACTCCTTGACTTTCATGGTTTGATATCCAGAGATTCCTAACATAGCATGCAAGGATATTTTAGCTTGGTTCTTTTCTCCATTTTCTACTATCAGTCCCTCAGTGGTGTCAATATAGTCAGAGAACTCTAATTCTCCCTCCTCCTCGCAACCCTCAGTTATCAACTAATATAATTGGGATTTCATGCATCTATGCTCAGGGGTGTATTTAGCATTACACCAATAGCATAGACCTTTTTTTCTTTTTCTCTTCCATTTCAGCTGGTGTGAAAGTCTCCTAGAACCGCTTCTCTGAGCATTAGGTTGGTTAGGGCTGTTGCTAGGTCTTGGAAATGAACCAGATGGTCTGGGATAGTTAAGGTTAAAAAGATTTGGATTAGGTGGTTTCTTTTGTGTTGGAATCATACACACCTAATTTTGTTCGAATAAATTATAATGAATCTCCAATTCATTTGTAATTTTGATTTGAACTCATTCGGACATTTTGATCATATTTATTCCATAATTTGTTTAATTATTATACATATTTTTATTATTATCATTAATTAAACATAAAAAAAAAAAGAAAAGCAAAAAATATAAAAGCTTGGTCGGTCACAACCTCCCCATTTTTGCTTCTCCCCATATGTTCCTAATTTTACACCATGACTTTCGAATCTGTGTTTTTCGTTTGTCATTTCTCTTTACCTGACTTCATACATGAATAAAAGGATGGCAATCAGGCATTAAGAACGGGGAAGCCAATGCAATTAGACTCGGCCGAAAAAGTAAACTCCCAAACTCATTACCTCAACCCTATCATTACCGTGACTACCAACACTACCACCCACCACTGCCAAACGAATCAGCAGAAACCCAACATTACCCACATCACCGAAACTACCAACTATCCTTAAAAATTTAAAACCCCAAACACCCTTAGTCCAAACTTGTCAAGCACAGCCAAAATAACACATCGAAACAAAAAAAAACCACATACCCCCCAAAGGGGAATAGTAGCGCAAAAAAAAATCACTTGAGATTTAGGCGATTTAGGGTGTTTAATGGCTAAATTTTTGGTAAGGATGAGAGTTAGGCCTTGGGGAAAAACATAATAAGAGTCGGCACTGTTTCGAGCGGTGGAAGGGATTTTTTTTTTGGTGGAAGACCAACGGTTTTAGACTCAAATCTAGACCGTTCGGGGTTATTTTAGGCTAAACGGAGGTCAAAATAGTGACGAGGGGATCAAGAGGAGTTTTTTAGTGTAATTTAGGTTCAAACTGACGCTGATGATCATCGGCTAACAGCAGATGATGGCGGTAGACGCGGCAACCACTAGCTAGTTTCTGAGTTTGGGTTGTCTACCAACAGTTGGAGGGAAAGAACGTTAGAGAGAGAATATAGAGAGAAAGAGGAAGGAAAAGTGTGAGAAAAATATTTTTGGTTTTTATCGCCTTAAAAAAAATTAAGCTGGAATCCACGCATGAACTTGATCCGACTCGGGATCCAGTGTCTGACCCATTCCCAACCACAGCTAACCAGTCACGAATTGGTCCAGTTAAACTGGACCAACCCAGTGGTGAACCGAGTTGAACCGCAAAAAAATCACTCAAGCCATTCCTGAACCGCCTCTACGCCGCTCCAAACCGTCTTGAATCGTTTTAAACTGATTTCTAGCCCATTGATTGGTTTGATAGGCCATTTTGGTATTTTTATTAATTAATTAATTATTGGTTTTTATTTTATTTATATTTATATTTTATATTTCATATTTGCATGTTTAAAGTTATTTGAGTATAGGATATTTATTTAAATAATAATAAAAATTATTAAATAAAGCGTTAAATTAAAATTTATTTATATAATAATAATTTTATCATAAAATTTAACAAATTTTAAGAAAAATAATAAAAGAAATAAATAAAATTATACGATAAAAATAATATTTCAAACAGTAAATTTTTGAATAATTGTGAATGTGTGACTGATTAATAAAAATATTTTAAATTCTATCAAAGTGATAATAAATTTAAAAGAAAATTTTAATAATATATATTTTGCAACAATAAAATAAACTAAAATAATCGAATTAGATAATTAAATAATTGAAAGCCTAACAATTTTAGGATCCTTTTTAAGGATAAAATCAATGATAAATTTTAGACAAATTACGAATGTGTAATATTTTTGTCAAACTTATGAAAAATTCAAAAAAAAAAAAAAGAATCAAATTTGATATCAAAGGTCACAAAATGAAAGACTAGTGAAGGATAAAAATAAGAATAATTACTAATAAATAATTAATAAATAATGACAAAAACTTTTTAAGCTTAAGAATATTAAAAACCACCTTAATCATGGAATTATAAAAAATAGCGAAGAAGTGATTTATATAAAAGGTTCTTACATGTTAAAATCTGCTTAAATTTTATCAAAATGATGAAAATTTTGAAGGAAAGATTCTAACACCGATGATTTACATTTACTTTCAAGTAAGAGAAATATAAAAAAATAAATATTAATGAGTTAAATTTCACTTTTATAAGGTTTCAATAAATCATAGGAATAAAAGAATAATCACTAATCAACAATGGGATTCTAAAGGAAATTATGAATAAGTAATTTTCTTATGAATTTGTAAAAAACATATGGTTTTTTCTAAATTTTGCTAGAACAATGAAAATTTTAGATGCATTTTTTAAAATAAAAAATTTAATTAAAATGTAAAAGAAATTTTTTTGAATGAAATTATAATAGTTTTCATCAATCCGATGACAATACCTTTTCAATGAAACGAATGTTTTCATTGAATAAACTTGAGGTGCAGAACAGTTTTAGATATTTTACCAAAATGATAGAGAAATCTTACACAAACTTTTAATATTTAAATAATTAAATTTAATTAAAAACAAAAGATTATTCAATCAAGACCATTTTAAGATTAAACAAAGCTAATTGGTATCGTATTTGGACAGATTTTGTAGAGGTGTTAATTTTTCAACACACATAAATGTACTCTTGAATCTATTTTTTTATGAAATCTTCATAGAACTTAGGATTTCTTTCAAATGGTAGTTTTAATTTTGCGACCAATCACATCTCAATAAAAAAGAATCAGTGATGATTCCCAATTTAAATAGAGGAGAGGCTAGAAGAACTGGTATCAGTCAAGGGAAGTTTAGATGCTAGAATTGTTTTGTTAGAGGTTATAAGAACAGCATACTCATCACTCAACTGAAACATGTTGAGAATTCCCATAAAGTCATCATGGTATTGTGTTACAAGCTCAAATTTTAAAGGATTGCAATGAAGAAATTTTCAGAAAGTTATAAGAATAAAAAGATTCAGAGAGACTTGAAAGGAAGAAGAAATAGAGAAGGGAGTTGTAGAAAGAAAAGAGAGATTCCATAATTGCATAACCGAATCACAGTATAGTATTCCTTTACCGTTTTATCTTGGTCTCACACCCCCTACAGTTGCATCCCTGAATTCTCATATGACAACCTGAAAATTCTCTTCCCTTTTCTTCAACACCAACACAATTTTTGCAAGTTAAATGACCTCACTCCACTTAGGCCTTACAGTAGAATAAAGAAACAAAGTCCAGTAATCATAAAAATAGCCAAGTCCAACCCAATCCATTTTGGTCCGTAACATATTGTTCTACAGTACTGGATTGTTTTAATCCCATCAACTCAACCATAGGATCTTTATATTGCTCAAGAATAAATCTATCTTGCATCTCAGCTATATAAGACCCCCAAACCAGCCTATCAAACCCTTCTTGCACCTTACAATAACGTTGATGCCATTATAATGCTTTCCTTTCCAAACTAAGCATAGCAGCTCCAACTTTGTAGTTCTTAAGAACTCTTTCAGCCACAAAATATTGCTCAAGTTTCATAAACCACTCTTTAAAATCTTCCCTATTAAACTTAAGACACTTCAACTTAAATTGTCTAAGAGTTTTCAGAGGAAGAAAATCTTACTTGATTAGCATTCTCAGAAGATGATTCTCCTCGCACCAAACCAAGATCCTTTTCTTGTCATCAGATTGATCTTTTCTCGAGCAACCAAGAGATCAAAGAGGTTCTTGAACTCCTCCTTAATCTCCTTCCGAAGGTCACCTTTTTTATCATCTATCTTCTATCAATCTGTTGGACTTCTGCTTGTAACTACGCTACTTCCTTATGCAATCTATGAGTTATATTCTTTGCCATAGATGCCAAAAATGCAGCTCTGATACCAATGGAACTGATTGGAAATTCCCACAAAAGAGAAGCTCAGAAGAGAGAGAGAAGAGGAAGGAATTGAGAGAGAAGATGACAATTCAATTCATCATTTCGCAATATCCTTGCTACCAGCATAACAACCTCTTTTGTACCCTTAACTGACTCTCAAGAATACCAGAATAACTAAATTGCCACTACTGGGCTAATTACAAGCATAGGCTGAATATAAACTGGACTAGTGTCTGATGGCCCAAAGCATAAAAATAAAATGCTAATTCAATTAAGGTACCTAACAAAAAAGAAAGCCCTATAGTAACCAAACCATGCACAAAGATTTTCTGTAAGATGTGGTATATATAATTCTGAACCATGCAGAAAATTTTACACAAGAATTCAATATATGTGATTCCTAAACAATAGACTTACAAAACAATTGCAATACAATGCTTGAATTTACAACCCTATGTGCATAGATTCTTATACCTACACAATCTCAGCATAATCACTCGTTGATGAAAGGACACACAGTACCTTTTTTTCAAACAATCAAAATTCATGCAATCTGATTTCTTCAAAACTGAACAACCAATCTAGTTTCCAAAGAAACTGAATCTCTAATATGAATGCTTCCCTAAGCCCAATAATGGTGAGGGAGGATAGACATTGGATGTATCATTTAGCATCATCAAACATGAGAGCATTAATCTTGTTGATCCCAAGATCAGATATGGGCTCAATTGGTTGCTCATCTCCCTCCATATAAGATAAAAGGCTTGAAGGTTCTCTGCTAAATTCATCTATAAAACAGAGAAGCAGAAAGGCATATACAAATTCACTCATGCAATGGCCAATGGAAATGCAAAAAAATGTCGAAATGGATTTAAAGAAAATATCTTGACTAAAGAATATTATGTTAGCTTTAACTGAGAAATGTTTATAAATACTTCTAGTCCTGATGAAAACCCCATGAACATTGCAAGTTAAAACTTACCAAACATTGCAGTTAATGAAGTTGGTGGTGGGGTTGACATGAAGTTGAGGCCAACATAGAATCCAATAGCTAATATTATTATCACCATAGCATAAGTTGGAACTGCCACAGCCCAATATCTGAAAGCCAAAAATATATGGCTGTCTATCACTCACATCAAAATCATTAAGTAACAAGTACTGATAAACATCTTGCAACCAAAACTTCACTGGCTTTTTAGGTCAACAGAGATTAGATATTTTGAAGTTTAGTGAACAGATCAACATAGTGAGAATATTTTCAAATTAGCAAACTTTCAACTTAAATTATACCAAAACTGGTACAAATACTAAGATATTTCAAGGACTTCCCTCCATGCTCAGAGCTTCCAGCGGAAGTTATCAATTCAAACTAGCCTCATTTTCACTCATTTGTAGAAATTAAACATATTAGGTGGAACCAATCATTACTATGAGTTTTTGGCTCAAAGGCACGTTCATGCATTAGCAAGGGGTGGGACATCAGGAAGTCCAATGTTTCCCTAAGGACTTGCCCTATTGAAAATGGGGTTTGAAGAATAGCAGGATTTGTGCAGACTTCTTAGGAGCCTATATAAACCTATATTAACTTTCAATTTAATAAAGCATAGCAGAGACAATGATTCAGAGTTTACTTTAGCTTCTTTAAACTAGCATTAAGGTGGATTGCCTGCTTCCACTCCTGCCTTATTCTTTCCTTTTTTGCTTATGTCCATTGAGCAATGATCTGATAATGCTTCCTACAATCTACCCTTTTGTTTTCTTTACCATAAAATCCTAAGCCCTAAACTTCAGCATTTTCTCAATAGAATTTTAGACCTCCAATCATTCCTTAGATGCTAACCAGCCAAATATGTAAAAAAGGTACTCCTCAAGCAGGCCACTTTGTCTGAGATCATTTTATTCATTTTTACTGAGATTGAGAAGTGTGTGTAAGAAGATTTCAAAAAGAAACCAAAATTTAGTTAGCATGGGAATTGTCGCTGACCTGCTAGGATAATAGAAAATCCCAACTGAATGTAACCAATGCTCAGGAATATATGCCCAAATCAAGAAAATAGCTGCTCCAAAAAAAAAAAAATTATACATAAATTTGTGAGATATTTTTAGGTCTTTCAACAAATCCCTCATTACATTGCTTTAAAAATATCAAGTTTTAAATGAGATTGTGCACTAAATTCTACAAAGAACATCGTGCTCACCAGGTTACAGGCAATGAACAAACAACATAAGAACACCGGAACACCATTAAAGCAAAGTGCTTCTACATGCACAAAATTTCAACAATTTCGAAGATTTCGCAGGCCATATAAGAATGTCCAAGCATACTCAAAGTATCACGTGGAAAAACAATATTCAAGAATGATGACAGGATCAAACCAAACTCATAAACTACTACTTACATATTAATGCTTCCTTAGAAACCTCATTGGAGAATTCTTCCTGTGAACATGCTAGAATTCCTTCTCAGAATCTAACTCACATTTCCATAAATCACCAACCGAAGCTCCATTTCATTGTTATTTCTATTACTAGTATTTTACTAAACTTTGCCATTGACTTCAATATAATTGAATTTTGCGGTTTTACCGCTATATGTTTAATTTTGTTCATTTTTTAACAAAAAAACAAGTAATAAAAGTTAACCAGTATTTTATTTATGTTTCCAGAAACAAAACCAATTACAATCAAAAGAATCAGAAATAATCATAGGACCTAACTCATTGCCACGAAAACAATGAAACGATAGAAAAGGGGGACAAGATAGATTACAAACCTGTAGCAACAACAGTTGTAATGGAACCAACAAACCCATAAACCTCGGAAGGCTTAGGACCGTGTTCCCCTGAAACTCCAAACCCAGAATTAGCTTTTTCATCATTGGGGTCAACAAATGAGACAGATGCTGTTGTTGTTTTTCTCCTTTTTGAAAAACTAAGGATTCGCCTCGGACTGTTCACTGAATGAGGCTCTTCCATTGGATTTTTTTTCTTATTGCTGCAGAACACAAAAAGACTTAGCTTTTATGATAAACTGCAGTGGAGCTGCCTCGCCGGAGATCGAAGAGACTAGAACAAACAAAAAATCCCAAAAAAAAAAAAAAAGCGACAAACGTGAAGAAGAAGTATATCTGGTCCAAAAGAAAAAGGAAATAGACCTTACAAAGGAAACGGTGTCCTTCACGAGTAGTTTATGGGTTATTTTGAGCCCAAATGATTTATTCAATTTGAAGAGAATTAGTCAATTAGGGAAATAAACAATTCTTAGTAATTGTCTATAAATTTTGGTTTACAAAAAAAAAAAACCGTTTTTCATTGATACCCGCTACGCCGGGTTAACCAGTTTTCACCATTTATTTTATTTTATTTATTTTAATATAAAAACAAAAAATAATACAAATGAAATATTATGAAAATGTTAAAAGTTTTTAAAAAATTAAATCTAATATTTAATATGTTATAATTATTGTTTTTGTTGTTGACTTTTAGTATTTTTAAAGATTATTATATTTTTTAAAATTATTTGATTAATTGCATCATCTTTCTAATTTGTTCTATATTACAATTTTTGGGTAAAATCAAAGAAAAATAGGAATAGTATAAAAATTATAATTTTTTAATGAAACAATTTATATTTTCATTTTTATGTATTTTTATATTTTTATTTATTATTACTATTATATATTTTTAAGATTTTAATCTTTTATTTTTTTTATTAATATTACATAAAAATTTTTATGATTTGAACTTTTCTTTTCTTAACAATTAATTGGGATTTATCCTACTTGATGGTAAATTAATTATATTATTATTATTATGGTTATCATTAATTTATTGGTAATTATTAATTATTGATTTTTTATTTTTTAGTTTTGTAATTATTTTTTCATGATTGATAATTAAAGGAAAGATTATAAGAGAGAAAATGAAAAAATCTCAATTATTGTTTTGTTCTATTTTCCGCTTTTCCTTCCTTTTTTTTTCTAACTTTTTTTTATGAAAACTATTAGGGTGATACTATTTTATTTTAAAAAATATAAACTTGAATCTACGGATCTCTTTTATTCAAAGATTTGAATATTGATATCCATAAAAAAAAAAAAACCATAATTGAGACATTTATATTCTTTCAATCTTTTAAATCATTTGAAATCATAATATTTTTAGAAAATATCTATAAAAATTGAGTTAAAACTTTTAATTAAGAAAATCAAGTTTAATAGGATTTGAATTTTATGTCAGGCTTTTTTTTTTTCGTTTTTAAAAATACCTTTAAGTAAAAAGCAAGAAACAATTATAAAATTTTATAAAAATTTTCAATTTGATTTTTAAACATTTTAATTTTTTATTGTATTTTTACATTTCTTTGTTTATTATTAATATATTTTCTTAAAGTTTTGATTTCATTTAATAATTGAAAAATAAATAAAAACTTTTATACTTTAGAGTAGGTTGTGTTAGGATTAAAATCCTTTGTCTTTAAGTTTATTTTTGAACTTTGAGCCAAATTATTTTTAATTGTCAAAACAACTTTTTTTTCTTTCTTTTTTTTTTATAGAATAAACTACATTATTTAAAATCAATACCCTAAGTTTTTCTTATTCTTTTTCTTTTCCACTTTTCTCCAATATTGCTTTTTTCTTTTTTTTTCCTTTAGTTTTTCTTCATTCTTCTCCAACCAAAAAAAATGTTTTTGACTAAAAAACTTATTGCTAACCCTTTTTACTCATCTTTTTCTATTTCTAATCTTAGTTTTTGCTAAAACTAGTCATAAAGCCCTAAATTTGAGCCAAAGGTTGGGGTTTCCAACCCTTTAAACACCCATTTTCGTCACTCCATAAGTCACAAAGTCCAACTACGTTCTTTATCTGGTCCTGACCTTTCTCTTGTCTAAAGGTCAAACCCCAAAACAACCTCAAACCTCAAACTTTTTTCTTTTGGTTTTTTTTTTTTGTCACTGTTTCTCCCATTCCCAAGGGATGTAGTTTTTTCTCTTTTTTTTTTTTTGTGTGATTTTATAGATTGTGTGTGTTTGGGTGGGATGTTATGGAGGATTTAGGTCTTAGTGGGTGAATGGATTTTTTTTTTTGGGCGTATTTTTTTATTATATTTGAGTTTGATATATGTTTTTTATTTTTAGTTAGTTGATACTAAGTTTTAGAATTTTTAAAATTTTGGTTTATTTTTTATTATATTTAAGTTTGATTTATGTTTTTTATTTTGGGTTATTTGATATTGAGTTTGATAATGTTAGAGAATTTTTATTGAAATGCAAAAAAAATTAATTTTTTTACTTTAGTTTATGTTTTTATCACTGACACTTCTATAGATGGTGGAGCTCGGCTTTAGCACCACCAGTAGTGGTCATGGTTCCTTTCATCCTCCATTTTTATTCTTGTCCAATATTTAGTTACAAAATACTGATAATATCCTTAAATAATTATAATAATATCAACAATACCTCAAATGAATAGTAAAATTGTTGACATGATAGAGAAATTGAGAATTGATCTGCAAGGAGATTACTTTTATATGTAGGTATAGATATGTCTAATAGCCTAGTTAGAATGTGTTGTCAATAGCATTGCATGGTTATTCATGTTGAGTTGATTTTGTCAACCATTTAATTTGTAAATTATTCACAATAAATAAATATTTTATTATTATTTATTACTTTCAAAGTTTTCTAATATAATCAAAATATTCCAATCTTTGGTTAAACTTAACTTTCTTCTTACATGATTTTGAAGACATATTCCTCATATATTTAAAAAAAATTCCTCGTATGTTTGTTTATGTCTAACTCTTCTTGCCCTACCTCAAGTTTGTTTTTGTCTCCTATAATTGTTGTCTCAATTTCAACTTGACTTAAATTATGATAGAAAATAGAGCAAGGAATGGTAGAGGGTGAGCTTAATTAAGGGGAGGAAAAAATAGAGGAAGAAGTTGGAGCTTACATGGAGAAGAGAAATAGAGCAGTGACATATTATCTTAATAAATCCTATTCAAGTTAAACTACTTTAATGATTGATGATAAAGATAAAATTTTCTTGATGGTAGAAACAAATTATGATGTGTGATTAGAGCAAGATCATTTTCTTGAACTATGACTTGAGATACGTGTTAAGGGTATATTTAGGTTAAATGGTAAAATAGACTTTTTCCTTATTAGTGTCATAACACTTAGGTTGGAAAAACCTACCTATTAGACACAAAAATCATAGAGTCGTCACCAATCTTTTTTACTTAGGTGTGCATAGCCACCTAAGTGAATTTATCTCTTTTAAGGTTGTCTTAAGCTTAAGCTAAGGGTCCCTTAAAAGAATAGGTGATGGTCTACATCAATAGAATTACGGTTCAGGAGTTAATTACGTGCAGAGAAGGTATTAGCATTCCTTTACACCAAAAATTGGTACCAAGTCAATTATGTGTTATCTTACCTAAACCCTAATAAAAAATGGTTTTATCATGCAAACCAAAATCAATTCCAATCCTTTTATTTATTTACACACCACATGGTCATACAAAAATTCTATCAAAAATCAAATCATGAAATCATGCAATAAAAATCCTATCCAAAATCATACAAAAAATATCATGCAAGAATACAATAAATATAAAATCATACCATGCAATAAATCATGCAATAAATCATACCATGCAATAAATCATACAATAAAATATTATGTAATAAATCATGCAATATAGTACCATGCAATAAATATAATATAAAAAATCATGCCAAGATATCATGCAATGAAACATAAAATCATGCCAAGATCACACAAAAATATCCATGCATAAATATCATGCAATAATATATACTATCATGTAAAATATTAATTACCATGCGAATAGATTAACCATGCAAATATAATATTAATCATGCAAATATACTATAAATTGTACAAAAATATTATTAATCATACAAATATAAATCACACAAATAAAATATTAGGTAATCATGGAAATAATAAATATTAATAATAATGCAATCATGTAATATATTAATGATCATTCAAATATATTAGTAATCATGCAAATATTATCAATTATATATTTATGCAAAAATAATTCATACAAATAATAAGATCCATAAAAAACATCATGAAAAAATAATCAAACAAAATAAAAGTTTGAATTAAAAAAAAAAAACCTTGTGAGTCGGGTCAAGGGATGGAAGCACAGGTTGAACTTAAATTCCTTTGGTGTAAAACGGCACTGTTTGGTTTCTAACCCTAAAATCAGTTTCTTTCTTCTCTTTCTTGCTTCCCTTTCTATATTTTAGATTTTTCAGCTCTCTTCAAGCTTCTATCAAGAAAAAATACCCAACTACCTAGAAATCAATGTCTACAAGTTACACCATTATTTGCTACTTCCGACCATCGATCTCACTAGCAAACTTTCTTCTTCCTTTTTTTTTTCTTTTTTAGATAGCCTCCCAAAATTTCAGACTTTGGCCAACTTCCATTAGAGCCATGCATCATCGTCAATTTTCTTTTAATGGCTGTCATTTTTTTTTTCCCTTTTTTGCCTAAAAGTTCCTCTTCAAATTCTTTTCCCTCTCTTTTTCACTAAAAATTTGAACAAAAAACCCACAACCTAGACCACTGCCTTTTTTGTTTTCATTGCTAGCAATTTCAAAAAAAAAAAAAGAAAGAAACCTTTCCACTTCCTTCTTTCTTTCTTCTAGTCTTGATATCCCGTAAAATAAAATAACAACTAAAACGAAACCTAAAAATTTGCTTTTGAATGCATCTATATTTTCTTTGTGTGTGCTTGTGGGTTGAAATTGGCTTTAGGGTTTTCTAGGTAATTGATTCTTGGCAACTTTTTGTTCGTTAGAGTTTTGATTCTGGGTAATTGGTTTTTCCTGTTGGTTTATTGGGTATGGGTTTACTGGCTATGTATGGGTTTAGATTTTTGTTTCTAGGGGTTGCTCTTATTTTTGGAAATTTGTTGCTAGCAGAATGTATTTTTTGGATAATTGCTTGTCTCTGTTCCTCTATTTTGGCTAGGTTTTGATCTTGATGCTATTATTTGCCATTTGTTTACGAATTGAGGTCCTCGATTGCTTTTGGATTTTTTGTGCTCGTACTGTTGGTTAATTGAGTTGGGATTGCTTCATTGCTGATGAATTATGTTAATTGCTCTTGATTGTAAGTTGGTAGTGCTTGATGCTAGCAAACTGCCCGAATTGCTTTTTAGTTGTCTTACTTTCTCGATTGCTTAATGATTGCCTTTTGTGATCGTGAATTGTTATTGAGAACCCCTTTTTCTTTAGTGCAGATTCAAGGTATTTTGTAGGGATCAAATCCCTTTCAATTAAAAGAAATTAATTTCACTGAATCTAAGATTTCTTTCTAAATTTTATTCTTTGTATAATATTATCTTTTTCAATAAATTAAGCCCCAAAATTTTTCAAAATTATTCAATAATTGAAGTTCAAATCTAAGATAGAATTAGAGAGTTGAATGAAATCCAAGGCTAACAAATAGAAATAAATCCCACATTTTTTATTTTCTATCTTTTTTATTTTTGATTTTGTTGATTTTATTGACCTTGACTTTTGACTAAAACAAAATTAAACAAAATTAAAATTAAAATCAAAATTATAAAAACCAAAATCCAAATTAAAAAATCAAAGTCAAGACCAATATTAAAATTAATATCAACACATTTTAGGGTTTTTAATCATTTGGGCCTAAAATTTTTTAAATTAAGGTCCAATTGCACAATCGAAGCCCATTTAATTTTGAAAAAAAAATTTTCAGATAAAATAAGATGTCTACAATTAATATAATTTAGCAGATGGTTAGGAGTATTTTAGACATTTTGGCCAAGCTAATGTATCAAGTTGACTAGATTTCATGGGTCCATGTCAACTCGACCACCTCATTAGTCTACATATTGGGCTTTTAAGCTGCTACCTTTTCATGCCTTCAGTGGATTGTCAATTACTAGATTAGTTTGACTTACCAGATCATTTCTAGTCTTTGGGGCTAACCTTGAGTAGTCTAAGCTACCTAAACCCCCCTATATCACAAGTATAAATAGCACCACCTAGGTACTTTCCATCCATCTTGCCTTCCTATTCCCATTTTTAAGGGGTATATTCACATTTAGCCAAGCTAAAAGTGCCACCCAAAAAGAGAACAGCTGAGAACAGAGAAATGGCTATTGTTGGAATAGATACCTAGCTCAGCCAGCCTAACCCAGACTGACCTATAACAGTAGGTCCCATAATGGAACAATTCCAAGCCATAACCCAACAACTTCAATCTTTAAAAGAAATGATCCAAAATCTTATCATACCTCAGACCCTGAAGGCACCCAACCAAACTACACCAAGAAACTCTTATGCCCAAAAATCGCTAAGCTAGATGACATTGTAGCCTCACTGGCATCAAGTGATGAGGAAGAAGCCACCTAAATGACCCACTATCATAAACTGACCTTAATATAAGCTACCACCCAAAAATCCAAACAAGTCAACTTGGAACCACAATCAATTAAGGACATAGAAGCTCAAATACAGGCTATGAAACAAGAATTGAAGAATAAAGCATTTGCTTTTAATAATGAGCTAAAATTTTTGAAAATCTCTCTTTCACTAAGGATATTGATCGAGCTATACAACCAAAGAGGTTCAAAATGTCAACTTTGGTGATATATGATGGTACATCTGACTTTTTATTATCATTTAGAGCTTTATCAAACTAATATGATAATGTGAAGAGTTGATAAAGCTTTAATGTGCAAGGGATTGGCCACTACACTTAAAGGGGTAGCTAGGTCATGGTATTATAGTTTGGAATCGATTAACAAAAAAAACTACACTAAACTTAATGTCTGTCTACCAATGCCAAAATGAATCCCTGAAAGAGTATGTCATGCATTTTAACGTTGAGACTCTTAATGCTAAAGACTTAGCAAGCAACTATAGTCATCACTCTAACTAGTGCACTAAGTGATAGAGAGTACCACTTCAAACTCACCTTCTCCCTAAAGTTTCCAAAAATTTTGGTTGATATTTTACTCATTGTAAAAAAATAAACCAATGCTAAAACCACAATGAAAAGTGATCAATGTGAGAGAGGCTTATCCCTTATTTTTGACTTGCAAAAAGGAAAAAAAATCTATAATCTCTAATAAGGGAAAAGAATGAGGTACCCTAAGGCCAAGAGCCTAAGCCAATGACATAGTAACTACACTACATTGAATACCTCTCGAGAGAGGATTTTGAATACATTAAAAGGCACCTTGAGCTTCGATGGTTAAAGCCACTTAGACCAAACATCAATTCGGGCATAAAAAAATCAAAGAAAGAAAAGAAACACACTCTTGAAAGTCATTTCAAGCTCTTAAGCTTGATACTTATAAGTATTTTTAAAACAAATTTTGACAATTCTATGAAGCCATGCTTTGAAGTTGGCACATACACACATGTCAACTAAATTATGCTTCTTAACTTGTTACATGAATACAAAAGTTATATTTTGATCAGTTCATCTTTCTACAATGTGTTATTCTACTAACAAGTCCATTAACATCTATTTTGGGATTCATCTTTTTCGTAAGAAGTAGTCGCGACCTAACTGAATAAAAAAAATCATTGGCTAAAGACTTAAAGTCGATACTAGTTGATCAAAATTGACAGAAAACCTCATTCTTATGTTATTTTATCAAAATAATGCCAATAAATGTATGCGAATTAAGGCTGAGTTCAGTCACAAAGAGTAAATAATCTAACTCCTAAGAGATAATATCGATCTCTTTGCATGGACCTCATCTGACATGTTTAGGATAACCCTATAATGATGGTTTATATGGTACACACTAACCTAAACTTGATTTGACAAAAGAAAAAAAATTTTTCCCAGAAAGATAAATAGTAATTGAGGAATAGGTTAGTAAATTATTAAATGCAAGCTTCATCAGGGAAGCATATTAGCTTGAATAGATTACCAACGTTGCCATGGTGAAAAAGCATAGTGAAGAATATAGAATGTGCATAGATTTATAGATTTCAACAAAGCCTATCCTAAAGACATATTTCCTTTGCCTAGTATAAATTAGCTAGTGGATGACAACACCAAGCATAGTTTACTTAGTTTTATAGACACCTACTCATGCTAATGCATATCTACTTAGGGTACAATCAAATCAAAATGCTAAAAAAAGTTGAGAAAAAAATAACATTTGTAACTAAAAATGGCTTAAACTACTACAAGGTAATGCTTTTTGGTCTAAAAAATGTAAAAGTGACCTACCAACGACTAGTCAACAAAGTTTTCAAGAATTAGAATGGTTGTAATGTTGACATATATGTTGACTACATAATTGTTAAGAGTAAGAGCTTGGCTGAGTGCTTGAAAGATTTGGAAAAAAACCTTTAATACCCTCAGAAAATACAACATGAGGCTCAATTCGAGCAAATGTGTCTTTGGTGCCATATCGAGCAAGTTTCTTAGTTGTTTGATAAATCAAAGGCGATAAAGGTAAACCTTGAGAAAGTTTAGGCCATCATAGACATGAAGGCATCGACTTTAATAAAAAAAGTGTCGAGGTTAATTGGAAGAATTGTTGCCTTTAGTAGATTTATGTCAAGGTCAATAGATCGATGCTTACCATTCTTAAAAATTTTCAAAAATATCTTAAAATTTGAATGGACACTCAAATGCTAGAAGGCCTTTGAAAAGTTTAAGTAGTTTCTCTCTTCTCCTTCAGATTGTCCAAGTTAAGGGCTAACGAGGTATTATACCTCTACATTATAATAATAGACCAAGCCACTAGTTCGATACTAGTCTAAGAAGAAGATAAAATATAGAGGCTAGCATATTTTGTAAACTAAGTATTAATAGATTCTGAGATGAACTACTCAAAAATAGAAAGGTTGGCCTATGTTATTGTCACTTTAATCAGAAAGCTTAGGCTATACTTTTAGTATCACATAGAAAATGTTTTAAACAACCAACCATTTGGGAAAATTTTGCAAACTTGAGTTATCGAGAAGATTGATTAAGTGAAAACTAGAGCTTAGTGAATACAACCTACATTTTTAACCTAGATCAGTACTAAATCACAAGTACTAGCTCATTTTATAGTAGACCTTGGTTAAAACTGACGAATGGTCCAATAAGATTGATGATTGAAAGGAAAAAAAAGCTTAAAAACTTTTTGTTGATGGGTTAGCTACAAACAAAAGGAGTGAGGTTGGCCTGATTTTAATCAGTCCAAAAAACATGCAATTTTAGTATTCCTTAAAGTTCAGGATCAAAGCCTAAAATAATGAAGCTGAATATGAAACGTTAATCATTGGCCTTGAATGTAAAAAACATTCTCATGTACTATGACTCACAATTAGTTATTGATAAAGTAAATGAAGAATTTGGGGCTTGAGAATAAGAAATAGAGAAATACATGGACAAAGCATTAGCACACTTGGTCATGTTCTTAAAGGCAGAAGTGAGAAAGATACCGAGGTTAGAAAACACTTTGGTTGACTTGTTATCCAAATTAGCATCCAGAATCACAATAGATACCTCAGCTCATGTCTTGGTAGAAAAGCTAACAAAGAAAAACATTAATAAGAAATAGATTAGCCAAATCAAGAAAAAAAAGTCACGGATTCAAAGCCTATCAAATGACTTATAAAGAACCTGAGGACAAAATACAAACCAAAGCTTTGACAAAGAAAACTTTTTGATATACCATCATCAATGAAAAATTATATAAGAGATTATTCAGTTTACCCTACCTAAAATACGTGATGAAGTAAAGGCAAACTATGCATTTAGGGAAATTCATGAGAGAATATGTGATAACTATATTAGACCCTGACCATTGGCCTATAAGGTGTTTAGGTAGGGATATTATTGTCCAACCATTAAGAAATATGCGATTGAGTTGGTGAAAAAATGTGATAAGTGCTAGAGGTTTGCTTACGTACAACATCTTCCATTAACTAAGCTCACCCCTATAATTAGTCAATGGCCATTCACCTAATGAAGAATGGATGTCTTTAATCCTTTTAACCTGGTTATAGGGTAGAAGAGGTTTATACTAGTAGTTATTGGCTACTTCACTAAATGACTTGAGGTCAAAGCATTAGCTACCACGACCGAATCTTAGGTCGACAAATTTGTTTAAAAAACCATAAATTGCCCATTGGCTTACCACGGCCCATAGTAATGGATAATGTGAGATAATTTGAGAATCCAAAGTTTAAGGAATGGTGTTCCAACTTCAATACTGATATAAGATTTATAGTCACACATCCTCAATCTAATGGTCAAGTTGAGGCTATTAATAAAATTATGCTCAAAGCCTTTAATAAAAGGTTAGATGAAGCAAAATGCAAAAAGGATAATGAGCTTTTTGAGGTATTATGAGCCCTCAGGACAATAACCAAAATCCTTGTAGGGGAAATCCTTTTCAAAGTTAAGTTAAATGAACCAAAAACTTTATCCTGAGCAAAGTTAGTTTGCATATTGTAGAACTCGTTAGACTCAAGGAAATTCTCAATAACTAGCTGTTCAACTCTTTTTGTAGCTTCAAACTTATTTTTTAACCTTTCTACTACAACCAATGCCTCATTCAGCTTGAGGATGGATTATTATTTTAAGGATTCGATTGTGGTTTTTTGGAGTGACATGTCTTCAAGCCTTTGAGTTAAGTCTTCAACCCTTTGAGTTAAGTCTTCAACCTTTTTATTGAGCTTATCATTGGTCTTTCTAAACTTAGTGTTTAAGGCTTGAAGCGTTCTCATCATTTTTATAAGAGCGTTGAGGTCCCTAGCATAAATCTTGATGTCATGCTCAAATTTAAAGTAATAAGCCAAAGCTCAGTAGTAGTGCATTAGCTTCTGCTTCACATTCCAAGTGACGAAGTTTGAAAGCTTATCAAAAATTTAAAAGGGAAATCCAAGCTTGGTGATATGAAATAGCTTAAACTAAAAAGGAAAAATCTAAATCAAGCTTGGGCATATGAATATTTATTTTTAAAAAGGTGACTTGAGATATCTTCCTTACCACCTTAGGGTCCTTATAGGCATCCTTTAAAGAGTTAAAGTTTACATTGAGTACCACCTTTTTCGAGGTGGGCTGGAGCTTAGCTATAGGCTTTGAAAGAGAGGCCTCGATCTTTGGTCCTTGACCTTTTCTTAGCCCTATGAGCCATGCTTTTTTGTTTAAGCTTCTAGAGCATAGTAGGGCTCTTGCCACCAATTTGGCCTTGTTAAGAAAGTGGTGGATCAATTTTTTTAATACCCTTTAAAGAGGCATTAGGTTGAAGAAAGGCCTTACCATTTTCTCTCCCTTTGGGAGGCTACATAAAAATAGACATGTCAAAGGCTCTATCTTAACCTACCATATCTGTAAAAAAGAGTCAAACCAAAAGTTAGAAAAACATTATAAAGAACAAGCTCAATGTAAAGTTACCTCTCACCTAGCCAATACTTAATATCCTTAAAAACACTAAGGAAGGTTAGCTCATAAGCATAAATTATTAATTTTCTCTTTTTGAGGAATTTTATTATTATGTTCTAAACACCTAGCTTATCTATAGTCAGGGGGCTGACCTTGGCTTATTTACAAATGTTGGGTCTATTATTTATTTCTCAACCCCTTTTAACTTTATCTATACATAGGAAAAAGACCTTTCAACTTTTTATTAAGCTTAAGCAATTGGTAAAAATTCTCTTTATAAGACTAACTATTACATAGAACCAGCTTTTATCATCAGGATAGTTATTCATCATCAAAAAGTCCCTAAATAGAGGGATGGTGGAAACTAATCCTAACTTTCTACAAAAATAATAAATCCTACTATGTATTGAAAAGAATTTGGAGTGAGCTAAGTGATAGTTAAATTACAAGATAAAAAAACTCTATAATAAAAAAATATAAAAGAAACCTAAGATTGGCCACTATAAACTCTTAAATCACCCAAATTTTAAACTCCTAATATACATAAATTTGATCAGTCTTAGGGTGTGGTAACCTGATTATCGGAGATCAGCATTATTAAACTGTACCATTTCATGGGAAAGTCAAATTTGACCTTCATCATAGAAGCATGATGAACTAAGCATAAGTTAAGGTGGTATTTGGGATTGGCCTTACCCTTCAAGCTTTACATCACTTTTTTTTTTTAGATTATGTCTAAGGGATAAAAGGTATAACAAATAGTGGTTTTCATTATCTTCGATAACCTTCACTTTTGCTTCACCTTTAACCCTTTCTTTATCATAGGCGAAACCTTTTCCCTACTCAAAATTTTAGGCCTACTCAGCTCCAAAAGTCTCATTGCTCATTTGCTTGGCTTTTAAAAAAGAAGCAGGCCCCTAAGTTTGAACATGGGTAGAGACTTCCACTACATTAGAGGAAGAAAAAGTTAAAAAAGAGTCAAAAGACTTCTTGGATTTAGAGAATGAGTCAAAACTAGACTTTGAGCTTAAATTATTAGTTGTTAAGAAAAAAAAAGATAAAAAGGGTGAGAGGGATGAGAATAATAAAGATTATCAAGAAGAGGACCAGAGGAGGAGGAAGAGGAAGAAATGTCAATTTGATGAGCCAAACTAACTATAGTTATTGGGATTGAAAGGTTCTAGAGGTTAAAATCAATTGTGACAATAAGCTTATCCATCTTATGGCAAACCAACTTTCCCTTTACTTAGGTATTGTCCTTGATCTATTTTTGGCCTTCATCAAACATTAAACTTAACCAGTAAATAGTTTGACAATTATCCTTTCCTACAATTACACAAGGGACTTGATCATCTGAACAAAAAGCTTTATGATCAAGCTAATCTCTTTTTACTTGTACCTTAAAGTTATCGATATGCTAGAATAAAAAAAATAATAAATGTGAAAATAAATGTACTAAAGAGTTTGAAAATAAGAAGGTCGAATGAAAGAAGACTAAAAGTATTAGAGTCAATTAAATCTGGTTAGCTTGAGAGATAATAGTTTGTGAAGTAAGATATTGAGGCCCTAAAGGGGCCTTTATATAGCCAACTCAAAGATTAGATGGATGCCTAAATTAAATCACATCATCATGATAGTTACCAAGGATAACTTTTTGCATTCTTAACCTTCATACATTTAACTATTGAATTTTCTCTCTTATTAATAAATGTAGATTTAAATGAATTTGCATGAAAGGCATGTTGGTCATTCCAATGTTAATTTTATTATTTAGAGTAACATAATGCCTTGTTGGCCATACATCCGTAACATATTATATCTTTCATGGCTTAATACAAAAGAAAAGTCATAAGTTTCAAGTCGACTATTAAGATAACGAGACGATGAATGAATTACAAATATCATAAAGTATGACATCAATTATACCAATTCACGTCGGTAACATTACCTCAGATTTGATCAATGCTACCTTCATTTACATCGAAACCTGCCACTTACCATTTTAGGTAGATGAGGTTAGAACACCTATTAAGTGAAACTTTTTCAAAGCCCACGTTCAATTGATTGCTCATTTTTATCGAGCATAAATTAGATCGGTTTAGCTCATCACTATTAGTCTGATACCTCAAAGTGTACGATGGAAGGATAGAATGTTAGGAGTATTTTTTATGTCCAAAGGGTAAAGTAAACTTTTCTCCTTATAAGTATAAGTTAGTAGACAGCTAAGGGTATTTTGGATATTCTAATGTGTCAAGCCAACTATACTTCACAGGTCTACGTCAGCTTGGCCATCTCATTAGTGTACATATTAGGCCCCCCAAACTGCTGACTTGTCGTGCCCTGAGTTGATGGTCAATTGCTAACTTAGCTTGACTTACTAGGTTATCCCTAGTCTTTAAGGCTGACCTCAGACAATCTAGACTACCCAAAATGTCCCATATCATAGGTATAGATAACACCACCTAGGTACTTTCCATCTATCTTATCTTTTACTATTTTTTGAGCCATCTTTTTCCTATTCCCATTCTTGATTGATCTCTGATTTGAGCATTAGAGTACAAACACTAGGACTACTACAACTTTTATTCTTAATCACTTTCTTTCTCTTTTATTAGTTTATGATTTTACCCTTCAGAGACAACTTGACACCAATAGTACGCAAATAAATGTTTGATTTAATATGATCATGACATAAATGTTGCCTTTAAGAGCGATTGCCATTCATCTATACTGTACATTTTCTGACATATATAAAAAGAAAAAAAATTCAAACTTTTGATGAAATATTAATGTTAAAAATTAAAATAGAAAAAAACTTAATTTCAAGTTTCAATTCAAATATATAACAACACTTTCTAACAAAATCTGAACCAACACATCTCTTTAATTAAAGGTCATTATTAAGATTAAATGTTATATTAAGCATGCTCTCTTAATTGATATAATAGAGGGCTTGAAGAAAACTGAGATATATATTATCTTCTTCAAAAATTAGAGTTCACTTCAAACTTGTAAACATGTTTGGATGATAGTTAAATTGAGTCATCATTTTTTTCAAATAGTGTTAACCTTGGGTATGAAATTATCACATAAAATAATAATACCACATTACATATTTTAAAACTATAAGAGTTAAATATGATACCAATCTTTTTTTAAAAAATACTAACCCTTTGTTTTATTCATAAAAAAGGTTTGATTTTATAAAAAAAAAAATCCATATATGGATTACTTAAGTATTTTTTAATGAGATCCACAATTTTCATAAGCTTGACATTCCATAATATATATATATATATATATAGTTTTTGGCATGTGCATGATGCACGTATAATTCTTATATTTAAAAATTTATTTTAATAAATAATTTTTTATACTATGATAACAATAATAAATACTAATACTTTAATTTTAATTTTGATATAATATAAGCAAAATTTGATAACTTTTTATACAATTTTGATTTTGATAACTTTTAATAAAATTTTAGTAATATTCAATACAATTTTGATGACCTTCGATATTAGTTTGGTAATTTATGATATAATTTGGGTAGCCATTCATTAAATTTTGGTAACCTCTTAATATAATTTTAGTAATTAACTTTCTGGTAACTTATGATATACTTTTAGTAATCATTGATAAAATTTATGTCATCATATATTTAACAATGGATTCCCATTGGAAAGCACAAGTTTTATTCTAGTATAAGATAAATTTCTTTTCATATAATAACATTATTATTTCATTCAAATTTATAATTTTTTTCATTAATTTTTTTTATTGAATAGGTTTGTGGTAGGTTTATCCTATTTTCTTAAGATAAATTTTCCAACTTCGTTTCTACTAGTAACCAAGATTCAATTCTTGATAACTTTATGTATTAAAAAAATTCATCAGTGATTGACAATTAAATTATCTTTACTTTACCATTATGTTATCATCGGTTTACTATTAAGCCATCAATGATATGTTGCTAAATTATCAATGATTTACTACTAAGTTAGCATTGATTTACTACTAATTTATAATGATTTACTATTAAGTATGAATGATTTACTATTAAATTATTGATGATTTGTTGCTAAATTACTGATGATTTATTATAAAGTTATAACTGATTTATTAATATTTTATCGATAATTTATTAAAAAGTTATCAATAATTAACTAATTTACTACTAAATTATTATTGATTTACAACTAAGTTATTAGTGATTTACTACGAAGCTATCAATAATTTACATCTAAATTACAAATGATTTACTATTATTTTATTATTGATTTACTAATTAGTTTTCAATTATTTATTACAAAATCATCACAGATTTATTACTAAATTAACCATGATTCATTATTAAGTTATCACTAATTTATATAAAATTATCCATAATTTATTGTTAAGTTATTTGACTATTAAGTTATAGATGATTAAATGATACTAAGTTATATTGATTTACTTTTAAATTTATGATAAAAGTAATTAGAACAAATTTACTAAATAAAATTTATAAAAATTAAACAAACAATAATTTTAAAAAATATTAAATTCACAATAATCACCTTTGCTTTTTTTATAAAAAATTTTTTCTACTAAATGAAAAGATGGTATATTTTTATTTATTGCTTCATTCTTATTACCATCATTCAAAATAACTTTTTTTTTTTATACATTATGATGCTAATAAACTTTTCCATTTGAAAAAAAGTAAAGAATATTTCACACTCTCTATAAAAAAAAATTTTTTATTAAATGAAAATATGGTATATTTTCAATTTTTGCTTCATTTTTATTACCATAAGTCAAAATGAATTTTTTGATATTTTCATACCAATCAATTTCTCCACTTCGAAATAATAAAAATATTATAAGGGGTCATAACAACCTATAGACACCTCATTTTTTCCAAAGTTTTTAATCGAATGGTCATTTTCAGTTTGGATTTCGTCTGAATTATTAGGCTTTTGAAATATTGGTTAGGCCTTTAGAAATGATTTGGAATAGTTGGCCTATGTATAGACCCATTTAGCTTGTGTTCTGATTTTGAGCCTAATAAATAGGGTAGATAACTTTCCTTTTTGTTTAATTCCTTAAAATCCAAAAAAATAAAAATAAAAGGAAAGAAAAGCAAAAACTTTTTTTGGGGAATTCAATCCTAGAAACCAAATTTAACTAAAATTGGAAACTAAATCACAAGAATTATTGACCAAAATCAAAGCAAATTAAGAAGTAAAAATCAAGCCATGAGCATGATCGGATCTATATATGATAGATCAGATCTCTACCAGTAAGGGTAAATCCTTAAAATCACTATTCAAAGTTCTATATAAATCTTATTCCAACACATAATGAACATAGGAGGAGAAAATTACACAAAGAAAATATATAGAGATTATAGAGGAATTATTCAAGTAATAGATTAGAAAATTTTTAGTATTAGAGAGTTTTTGGTTCTAGGATTGGATTTTTGTTCTGGGTTTGATTTAGTCTATTCTTGGGTTTCTGGAATAGGATTTTAATCTCTTAGGTTTGATTCATTTTTTTGTTTGGTTTTGATTTCTGTTGATTTGGCTTTCTGAAGAGATTTTTAGGATTTTTTAAAAAATTGTTTGAATTTTTTTATGAGTGTTTGAAGATTTTGATGGTCAAAATTTGGATTTTTTTATCTTTTTAAGAAAATTTTGTTTGTTTTCAAGTTTTCTTGAATTTGTCATTTGAATCTTTAGAGAGAGAAGCTAAGAAAAAATAGTTTAGAGAGAGAAAACAATGCTGAAGTCTAAAAAGAAAAACAAAAATAAGGTTTTTTATACCTAGTGTATACAACATCATCTTGGGAGATTAAGAAGCTTAGAATCTACATGTTTTACCACATTCGTGCTAGTCTCGATCGTAACCCGACTTTCAACCCATGTCCTATTTTGTTGAAAGCTGACTACGTCCCTATCCGAGCTTTGACTCGTGCCAACCTGAGCCATTCTCTGTGTTTGAAGCTATGCGTCCAAGCCATTGAGTCGAGTCGAATCTTGGTATTTTTATGTTTATTTTATTTATCTATTCATTTATTTTTAAATACTTTTATAAAAACATATTTAAATAAAAAGATCCTATCAATATATTGGAGGGCTTGTAATTTTATTTTCAAAACAAAGTTTTACCAAAATATTGGAAAACCTTCTAAATTTTTTAAAAATTTAAATTTTACGAAACAAAAGTTTTCAAAAATTTTTACCAACATATTGGAGAGCCTATGGTTTTAGAAA
This sequence comes from Durio zibethinus, assembly GCF_002303985.1. Next base: position 14,142,491 of record NW_019167893.1, read on the forward strand.
AATAAGATTTTATTAACATATTAGAGAACCTTATGATTTTTAATAAAAATAAAGTTGAAAAAAAATAGTTTTTAAAAAATTTTATCAACATATTGGAGGATAATTTTTAATAGAAAATCTTACCAATATATTGGAAGATATTTTCTAAACTAAATTGTTATAAAAGTTAGATTTTGAATCTCTAATGATAGAATTACTAGGAGTGTTGCAAATCGCAATCTTCATGTAAATTCTTAGGTGAAAAAACCCTTTTCTAAATTTTACCAACATATTGGAGAATTTAGATAAAATTTTTTATACCAGGGTTCTAAATCTCGATGTTATAAATAAAAGTCTCTTTTACAAAAATTAAATGAATATAATGTTGGAGCTTTTTCAAAGCGTGACAAGTAGTTTCTTTGAAAACTCTTAAGGTGAGAAAATATTCTTAAATTATTACCAACATATTCGAATAATTTGAGAAAAATTTTCAATATTAAATTATGTGGTAAGTCATAAACATATTTTAAGGCCTAGATAACTTGAAATCAAACTGCCACCATTCTTTGGATGGATGCTGTGAGAGTGCTATAAGCTTCTTCATGTGTAACCACATTCTCAAACTTAAAATCTAGTTTCATAGACTAGAATCTACCATTTAAAGATGTCTAAATCAAACATGAGACTTCTCTTTAGAATGCGATAGATTTAGTTGGTTGCCAATTACACATAGATAAAAAAAGATTAGTGGTAACTCTTTTAAGTTTATGTCTAGTGATAGGTCATGGATCTATATGTTATGACAGTTTAGTGACTTTGTTAGGGAGAACTAAGAGTTGGGCCAATAAATGGTTTTCTATTATCCAAGCCTAACTTAATAAATGTAAGCATTTTTCTTCTTGTTTGTGTTGTATTTATTTATTTATTGATTTTTTAAAATCATATCTGTCATTTATTTGCATTTGCATAATATGAGCTTTATACCTAAGCTCTATATTTTAAACGGGAGTGAAATACTTACATCTTCATGAGATTTCATGTCTACGCATGGGCTAGCAAAAAACTTCCACTCAAATTAAACTTATTCCACTTATAGCCTATAATAGGTGAGGATTGGTATGCCTTACTAGTTTGTGATGGACAATGATGCAAGAAAAATTTTGGGAACCTTTAGAAATAACTCAAACCATATATAGTTAACCTTATGAGATTAACCCATAGGTAGAGCCATGTTCCCTTTACCCTTTTAAAATTAACCCAAAGTTTAGAATCTTGTTATAGTATTTGTTTTGCTAATATGTTTATTGAAATAATTAACCAATTTTTTTATTTGTTTTTCTTCTTGTATATTCATAAAACATGCATATAGATTGCATAGCATACTTGGCCCAAAGATATTTTCAATGAAAACTTTCTTGGAACCCACTGAACATGTAGGACTTTTGTGGAATAAATGAAAGTTTATTTTTGTTAAAAATCTTTAAGGGGCAAATATTTTTTCATGAATTACTTTCTTTCATTCATGAATAAATTTTGATCATCTTAGGTTATAAATAAGTCCACCAATTTAATATTGTGGTACATAAGGTTTAAGGATAGCTCAACACTAGTATAATACTAAAGCTCAAGCCAGAAGAATGAAGTAAGAGAATACAAGCCATGTTGAGAAGTTAAAGAGGGCTCAGGAGAAGACTAAAGGGTAGTTGAATAAAATTCTTGAAGCATTAGGCAAGCTAAATAAAGGAAAGATAGTAGAAAAAAATGCTAGCCTTAAAAACCATCATTCGTAAGATGTTGTTGACTTTTTATATCCTCTTTAATATGGCCTATATCATGCCTAGTCCACTCAAAACATTCCACCACAACAATGTGTATTTCCTATAGGATATACTTACTCAAGAATACCAATTGTACTAAGCCAAAGGAATGTCTAAAGCTACATTAACCCTATCTTCACTGAAAAGGTCGTTAAATTAGACCCAAGTTCCCAATTTGGATGACCCAAGGGAGAAGTTGAAATTGAAAGCGGTTGAGTCTTTGGAAGATTCAAAAGCTGATTATAAGATGAACATGTTTGAGAAAAGATTACAAGTTGTAGAGGAAATTGATTTTTATGCTTCCATGGATGCTGCTGGGCTTTGTTTAGTTTTGGATATGGTCATTTGAAAAGTACAACAATATAAAACATCTCATCACACATGTTACAATGTACTATCATAAGATGGTAACTCATAACGGTAATGAAAAACTACTCATTCACATGTTTTAAGATAGTTTGACTGATTTTGTTATAAAATGGTACATCCAATTGGATAGAATCCACATCTATTCATGAAAGGAATTGGCTCGTACTTTTATTAAACAATCCCACACATCATAGATCTGGCTTTTGATCACTTTTCTTTGTAGAGTTGAAAGGACATAGCTGCTCATGTCTAATCACCTTTAACCGAAATGAAAATAACTATTTTATTTGAGCACACTTTGAAGTTACCTTATTATGAGAAAATGATAGGGAATACGACTAAAAATTTTACTAATTTGGTGATCTTATGAGATATCATTGAAAATGTTATTAATAATGGCAAGCTTAAAGTAAAAGAGTCATTTGTTGCTAAAAGAATGCCTAAGAAAAAGGAAAAGGAAACTCAAGCTATGAGTTTTGAAGGGCAACAATTCAAAAACTATACCCCTTATCCAAACCATATATCCCAAATACTACTTTAGCATAAACAATATCATATTTTTCCTTTATCAATCAGCTCCCTTACCATTTTGCCTATACATTTATCAACCAACATTCAGACCACCCACAAACATGTACCATCATAATAATCCACATGTTACAAGACCCCCTATGTGCCTATCCAACCTAGGAAATGGTCTAAGGGAATCATAAAACAACCAAGAAAAGCCTACCTGTGATCCCATTCTATGACTTACATTGAGTTATACCAAGAACTATACTAAACTCATTTAATTGCTTCTCTTCATATAAAGCCATTTAAACCCTCTTATCCTAAGTGGTATGATCTTACTAGTTATTGCAATTACTACATTAGAATTGTTGGCCATTCCACTAAGAATTGCACCACCTTGAAATACAAAATGTAAGGTTTGATAAAAAATGGGTTGATTAATTTTGATACTAGTGGGAGAACAACACCCAATGTCAGTGGCAATTCATTGCCCAATCGTATAGTAAATACTTTGAATAAAGAAAATGAAAGTTGTATAAAGAGGAGGTTAAAAGAGATCTTGGCTGCATTTAGTCAATTGTTTGATGCCTCATATGAGGCTAGTATGTTACAATCAGTGGACCCATGCACTTATCATAAGAGATGTGTTCCAAATCAAAGGTGTAAGTACCATAGTAGGGTTCTGGGTCATTCTATTAAGCTTGTAAGAAATTTTATGAAAAGGCATAAAAGTTGATAGATTTTTATCAGATTAAGCTTTATAAGAAGGGGAAAGCTTTGAAAGGTGCTGAGGTGTCTATGACAAATAAATAAAAATAGGTGTCAAAACCAATAACTAATTATTGTGATGATAAGCCAAAATCGATCATAGACAAGCTTATCTCCAAACCAATGACTTTTAAGGTCCTAAGCTTTTTCTCTTATAAATATGAAAAGGTTATGCCATAGAGGTATGGTTGTAAAGTGATAGTCCAAGGGCAAGAAGAGACTACACCCAAGCCAGATTCTTTCAATATAATTGGTGTAAATGTTATAACCTAGAGTAAAATGTGCTATACCCTAGATGTGATGGAGAAAGTAAAAAGGGAAAAAGCTATGGTTGTGGAAAAATAGGGTGAAAAAAAATTAGTTCTAGAACAAAAATTTAAAATAGTGTTTAAAAAAATGCTTGTGAGTTTTTAAATCTGGTAAAGCGTAGTGAGTACTCTATCGTAGAGTAATTAAATAAGATGTCAACTAAAATCTCTTTATTATCACTGTTGTTAAATTTGGAACCACATTATAACCCCTTATTAAAGGTGTTAAATTAGGCTTATATGGCACACAATATATCGGTGGAGTATGTGAATCATTTAGTGAGAAATTTGGTGATGCCACAGTATATTGCCTTCAATGATGATGTGATCCCTCTTGAAGGGAAATGAAGCACAAAAGCTTTGCATATTATTGTTAAATGCAAGAGTGCCAAGGTCTTCATTGATAATGATTATGTTATCATTGTCATGCCTATGTCTATTCTTGCGAGGTTACCCATTAATATGTCCACATAAAAAGCTACCATATGATCTTTTGAGCTTTTAATGGGACAAGGCATGAGGTATTAGGAGATATTAAGTTACCTTTGCAGATTAGGCCTTGCACATTTAATGCAAAGTTTAGGTTATGGATATTTTCTCATCTTATAGTTATTTGATGGGCAGACCATTGATTCACATTATAGGTGTTGTTTCATTTTCCTTAGACTATAAAGTCAAGTTCAATGTAGAGGGTTAACTTATGGCTGTAGCTGGAGAAAAAGATTTGTTGGTGACTCAACCTATGGATGGTCCCTATGTAGAAGCTACAGAGAATCATTGGAATATTCTTATCGATCTTTTGAGCTTATTAATATTGTAAGCAAGGGATCTAAATTATAATAACTAAATTTCACTAAGATCATGGTCAATCAAATTATCAATAAAGGTTGGTATTCTGGAGCTGGGCTGGGTAAAAATTTACAAAGAATAAAAGAGCCACTAATGATAATAAACAATAATGAGAGACTGGGCTTAGGATATGAGGTTGAAAAATGGGAGATGAAAAGGATATAAGATAACAAAAGGGGAATAAAGATGGCAAGAATTGTGCCAATAGTCATTCCACACTTGTATGAAACTTTTAGGCTAGGAAGATACATGTATTTGGGATCAAAACAAGTTATTGAGCAGGAATTAAGCATAGATGAAGCTTTCACTAATTCTTCATCTAGATGATAGGTAAAAAGATAAAAGTGGCCAGAAGGAAAAAGCGTTGGTCCATCCATGTCCACTGGACTTTGAGCTGAAGAATTTGAGTGTCATAGAGATGTTTGCTGTTCTTTATACCTATACAATATAATTATAACTCCCAATTGCTTATGCCCAAAAGCATTATGATAGTCTTTCATGTATGGGCTACTTATCATTTATTATTCCAATAAAAGATTAGCACTATGCATTTTCATTCATTTTTTTATTATTTTTAATTTTCATTTTCTTCAAGCCAAAGCATTTCACCAATATTTTTTATTTCATTAATATCAAGTTCTTAAATAAATATGAAGATAATAGTTATAACAATCAATGATTTAATTTTGAAAAATAAATTATTATTGATGAACTTGAAATAGAAAATGACTCTAAAAAATACATTTTACCTTTAGACTTAATGAGATTAATTGAACAAAAGAATAAATTTATTGAGCCTCCTTAATAAATCAATGAGTTGATAAATTTAAGGGATGATGAGAATAAGAATAAGGTTAAAGTTGGCACTTCTATTGGCCGATGACATTAGAGGATCTACTTTTAGAATTTGTAGATATGTTTGCTTGGTTCTATCAGGATATGCTAGGGCTTAGCATTAAAATAGTTGAGCATAAGTTACCTTTAAAACCAGAATGTAAGCCAATCCAACAAAAGTTGAGACAAATAAAGCCTAAAATGGTATTAAAGATTAAAGAAGAGGTAAAAATACAATTTGATTAAGGCTTTTTAAAGGTGAAAATATCCAAAGTGGATAACTAACATAGTATCTATCCCTAAGAAAGATGAAAAGGTATGAATATGTGTTGATTACCATGATCTGAATAGATCTAGCCCAAAAGATAATTTTTTTTTTTGCCTTACATCGACATGTTAGTGGATAACACGGCTAGGCACTCTGTATTTCTTTCATGGATAGATTTTTTAGATATAATTAAATAAAGATGACCTAAGATGATATAGAGAAAATCACTTTCATAATAATATGGGGCACTTTTTGTTACAAAGTTATACCTTTTGATGAAAGATACTAGGGGCAATTTATCAAAAGGTTATAGTGATAATCTCCAATGACATGGTGCACAAGGAGATCGAGGTGTACATGGATGATATGATTATAAAATCTCATAAAAGAGAAAATCATGTAGCGAACCTCAAAAAGCTATTTAAAAGGTTAAAAAAGTTCTAATTCAAGCTAAATCCATCAAAATGTACATTTAAAGCTAAGTCAAGAAAGTTGTTAGGCTTTGTAGTTAGTGAAAAGGGGATTGAAATTGATCTATACAAGATACATGCTATCCATAAGTTATCTCTTCCAAGCATGCCTAAAAGATTTAAGGTTTTTTGGGGAGATTGAATTACATCTCTTGGTTCATTTCCCAACTTACCTTCAAATGCGATCCTACCTTTAAGCTTTTTCTAAAGAACAATCTTGGTGAATAGAATGAAGAATGCCAAGAGGCTTTTAATAAGGTTAAGCAGTGCTTGTCAAATCTTCTTATACTAGTATCATTTATTCCGAAGAGATCGTTAAATCTATATTTGATCATGCATAAGAGGTTAATGGGATGCGTACTGTGGTAATAAGATGAGTCTGGTAGGAAAGAAAGAGCTATTTACTACCTAAACGAGAAGTTTATAGAATATGAGTCCAAGTATTCATCATTGGAGAAAATGAGTTTTGCTTTAGCTTGGATAGCCAAAAGACTTCAGGTAGTATAAGCTTTACCATACCACTTAGCTTATAGCAAAATTAGATCCAACCAAGTACATTTTTTAGAAGCTTTCATTGTTGGAAAAGATTGAAAGATGGCAAAAAGTGCTCTCGGAGTATGACATTATGTATGTAAGCTAGAAAGTGATCAAAGGAAATGCCATAATAGAATTTCAATAAAGCTTGATTTTTTGGACGAAAATTTAATGGCCGTCTCTAAATTAGAAGAGGAATATGATAAGGAGAAGTCTTCAAAAATGTATTTTGATGAAGCTATTAATGCCTTGGGGTATGGAATTGGGATAACTTTGATATCTTTTAAAGAACATTATTATCCATTACAGCAAGATTGAACTTTAATTACACTAACAAGGTGACAAAATATAAGGTTTGTGTCATAGGTTTACAAGCTGTTATGGATAAAAAGATTAAGGTATTGAATGTGTTTGGAGACTTAGCCTTAATCGTTTATTAATTGAAGTGAGAATGAGAAACAAGAGATTCGAAGCTTATCCCATGTTATAGGTATATCTCAAAATTGATTAAACAATTCAATGTAATCTAATTTGAACATTTACCCCGTGAAGAAAATCAAATTGATGATGCCTTGGCTACTTTGGTTGTACTAATTCGAGTTGATAGCAATGTTGAGGTTCACCCTATTAAATTAGATGTAAAAAATATACAAGTACATAGCACTAATGTGGAGAAAAAAATAGATGAAAAGCCATAGTATCATGATATTTTGTAGTATATAAAGTATCAATAATATCCAAATCCAACAACAGAGAATGATAAAAGAGTTCTAAAGAGATTGGCTATGAGATTTTTCTTAGATGGTGATGTTCTTTATAAGAGAAACCGAGATCAAGTATTATTATGATGTGTAAATGTAGCTAAGGCAAATAAGATTATTGAGGATATGTATGATGGGGTATGTGGTGCACATGCAAATAGACATATGATGACAAGACAGATTATGAGAGTTAGATAATACTAGTTAACAATGGAGAGTGATTACATCGATTATGCTTGAAAATGTCATAAATGTCAAATTTTCACTGACAAGATTCATGCTCCACCTACTGCTTTACATGTTTTGGCACCATCTTGGCTGTTCTCTTGGAGGCATGGATGTTATTGGTCACATTACTTCTAAGGCATCAAATGAGAATAGATTTATGTTTGTGATGATTGATTACTTCACAAAATGGGTTGAGATAGTCTCGTATACAAATGTCACATGATTTGTGGTTTGCAAGTTTGTTAAAAGGAAAATAATTTACAGATATAAACTAGCTAAGAAAATTATCTAGGATAATGTCGATAACTTAAATAGCAAGATGATGAAGGAAATATGTGCCCAATTTAAGATCATACACCATAACTCAACACTGTATCATTCAAAAATGAATAGGGTAGTAAAAGTCACAAATAAGAATATCAAAAAAATTCTTGAGAAGATGACTAAGACAATAAAGATTGGCATAAGAAGTTACTTTTTTGCCTTACATGTTTATCGGATATTGGTATACACTTCTATTGAGGCAACCCTATTTTCTTGGTTTATAGGATGAAAGTTGTTACAAATGAAAGTGGAAATCCTGTCTTTAAGAATTCTATAAAAAGTGGGATTGAAAAAAGTCAAATCGATCCAAAAGTGCTATGAGCAATTAAATTTTATTGAAGAAAAGAGATTAGCAGCGTTATGCTATGGTCGATTATATTAGAAAAGGATGATGAGAGCTCACTACAAGAAAGTCTAACCTCGTTAATTCTAAGAAAGGGAGTTGGGTGTTGAAAAAATTCTCCAAAATCAACATGATAACAGAGAAAAGTGGACCATAAACTGGAAAGGGCCATATGTTGTGAAAATGGCTTTTGTGGGCAGAACATTAATCTTAACGAAGATGAATGGAGATGATCTTCCTAATCTTATAAATTTTCATGATGTGAAGAAATACTTTGCTTTAAAAAAAAAGACAACAAAAAGGCATGGTTCAAATAAAAAATCCAAACAGGTAATTTGAATCAAAAGAGGGTTTTTTTCAAGTTTTTCTCCTATAAAGGTGACTTGATAAGGAAAGTACAACATCATTTAGGGAGTTTACCAACATGAAGACTAGTATATTTTAAAGAGCTCTGAAGTGCTAAGGACATTGTATGGTTGAGTTTTTTAGAAGAATCTAGGATATAATGTCATGATTATTTGATTGTTCATTTAGCAGCATTGTTGTCCCAAATAGCCTTCTTTGTAACTCTATTCCTTTACATTGTCTAGTTACCAGAGTTGTCCCAAATAGCCATATTTACCTTATATAGTTGCCAAAGTTGTCATATGTAATTTTGCTTTTTAATCAAACAAAAATATATTTATTTTATTCTATTGTCTACTTTTTGTTTTCAGTCATTGCCTTTTTCTTTCCTTTTATATGTCTTGTAATGAATAGAATAAAATGTATGATCTGCATCTTATATATCTTGAAATTGGGATAATGACTGATAATTGAATAATGTCATGAAAAAATTGTTCATTACTTTGGGGAAGTTGAAAGAGATAAAGGCAAAAGATGAAACATTCAAGGCTCGACAGGGACATAGATTTTGAAAAGAAAAGAAAGAATATTCCCCTAAAGAAGAAGGTAGGTGCCCATTTTGAATGATGGAAAATAGAGTTGATTGTATTACCTTGGACTTGAAGAGTTTGGAATTTAAAAGATAGGGTATTGAGAACTTGTGTACCACAATTGAAAACTCATAAATTAATATTTGCATTACATACATTACATATAGGGATATCTAGTTCATTTACTTAGAGCAGGGATGTTGCAAGATCAAACATGGAAAATGTGAATGTGAAGACTTTTCAATGAAAATACTTCAAATTCTTGATAGAGAAAAAAAATTCTAAGGTAGAATTTTTAATCTTTAAAGAAAGAGACACTTTAAGAAAATTAGTCAAATTTAAAGTCGTTAAGCCTCTGGATAAAGAAACTCATTTCTTGTTTTAAATTTTTTAAAGTCATTGAGCCTTTGGTTAGATGAACCCATTTCATATTTTAAGGTTTTAAAGTTATAGAGCCTCTAGATAAAAGAGCTTATTTCATATTTTAAAGTTTTTAAAGTTTTGAGCCTCTAGTTAGAGGAGCACATTTCCTATTTTATAGTCTTTAAGCCTCAAGTTAGAGGAGTCCATTTTCTATTTTAAAGTTTCTAAAGTTGTTGAGCATCTGGCTAAAGGAGTCTATTTCCTAATTTAAAGTTTTAAAGTTATTAAGTCTCTAGTTAGATGAGTCTATTTCCTAATTTAAAGTTTTTAAAGTTATTGTGCCTTTGCTTAGAGGAGTCATTTCTTAATCCATTTTTTAAGTTGCATGCCTTTTATTTCCTAATTTAAAGTTTTTAAAGTTATTGTGCCTTTACTTAAAGGAGTCCATTTCTTAATCCATGTTTTAAGTTGCATGCCTTTGTTTAGAAATCCTTTTTAAAATTACATAAGTTGAATCAGATGCAATGATTATCTATGTCGTTGTAGCATTTCTATTTCATAGGAATGTGTAAATAGGGATAACGATAGACAACCCATTTTGTCTGAGGCTTTTAATTGAATGTTCATTTTTAGTTTGGATTTCATCTAGACTATTGGGCTTTCGAAATATTGGTTGTGCCTTTAGAATTGATTTGGAATAGATGGGCTGTGAATAGACCTATTCAATTGGCGTTTGGTTTTTGAGCCCAATAAATAGGGCAGATAGCTTTCCTTTTTGTTTTATTGCTTTAAACCTTAAAAAATTAAAAAAAAGGAAAAAAATCAAGAACCTTTTTTTTTTTTTTCAGGGAATTCAATCCCAGAAACCATATTTGATAAAATTGGAAACTAAATCATAGAAATTATTTATCAAAATCAAAGTAAATTAAGAAGCAAAAATCAAGCCATGAGCATGATCGAATCTGTTTATGACAAATTCAATCTCTGTTATTTAGGGAAAATCCCTAAAATCACTGTTCAAAGTTCTATATAAATCTTATTCCAACACACAATTAACATAGGGGGAGAGAAATTACATATAGAAAATATACAGAGATTATAAAGAAATTATTCAAGCAAAGGATTAGAGGGTTTTTGGTTCTAGGATTGGATTTTTGTTCTAGGTTCAATTTAGTTTGTTCTTAAGTTTCTAGAATAGGATTTTAATCTCTTCGATTTGATTTATTTTTTTGTTGGGTTTCAAATTTTGATGATTTGGCTTTTTAAAGATTTTTAGGATTTTTTGGGAAATTGTTTGATTTTTACAACAACTATTTGAAGATTTTGGTGGTCAAAATTTGGAATTCTCATCGTTTTTGGAATTTTTCATCAATTTTAGGTTTTCTTGAATCTATTGTTTGAAGCTTTAGAGAGAGGAGTAGAGAAAAAATAGTTTAGAAGGACAAAGCATAGCTGAGGTTTAAAAGGAAAAACAAAAAATTAAGGCCTTTTATACCTAGTGTATATGACAGCATTTTGGGAGAGTAAGAAGCTTGGGATCTGTGTGTTTTACCACATTCATGCCTGACCCAATTGCAACCTGATTTTCAACTCGTGTCTTATTTTGCTGAAAGCTGAGCCACGTTTATTGTCAAGCTCTAAGCTACATTAGCTTGAGTCGCTTTTTATGTTTGAAGCCGTGCGTCCAAGCCATCGAGTCAAGCCAAATCTTGGTATTTTTATGTTTATTTTATTTATCTATTTATTTATTTTTAAATACTTTTATAGAAATATTTTTAAATAAAAAGAGTATTACCAATATATTAGAGGGCTTATAATTTTATTTTTAAAATAAGATTTTACCAACATATTGTAAAACCTTATAAATTTAAAAAAAAATAAATTTTAAGAAAAAAATTAGTTTTCAAAAGGCTTTACTAACGTATTACAGAACCTATTGTGGACATCAATTTTGTCCTAAAAAAATAAAAATAATAATATTACAAAATATGAAATACAGAAAAAATACCAAAAATAATACAAAATATAAAAAAATACAAAACAAAAAAATACCAAAAAAACAAAAAATAAAAAAATCGAGGATGGCGGTGGTGCCATCCCTGGCACCACAGCCACCAGACCTTACACCCTACCCTTCTGATCACTATACCCTACTTCCACCCCTCTAATTACTCATCCTGTTGACAAACCGTCAAATAAGACAGAAAATGAATAAAAAAGGCATGGGGCTCGTGCTTACACCCCATGCCGAGCCTCATGCCCTTCCTCAAACACGCAAGGTCGAAGTTCTATAAATAGAGCTCCTAGCTAAACCAAAGAAGAGACACAAAGAAGGAGGGAAAGATTCTGCCAAAAAAATAAAAAAAATTAAATAGTCCTCCTCGTAGGGAGGAACCCAGCGCCGAGAGCCCCTGCATAAAGAAAAAAACAAAGTCAATTTTAAAAAAAAAATAAAAAAGTCAAAATACAAAAAAAAAAGATCTGATCGAAACTTCACCAGCAGATCTAGGGAAGTGGGGACTCTTTTTGGTGAAAGGGACCTCGGATCTGAACTCAGGAGATCGAGGGGAACATTTTTGTGTTTTTTAAAAATTTTTCGACCACCGGTAACGGTGGCCGGTGAATGGCGGCGATGACGGTGGATGAACGAGTAGCTGACCATCTGTGTTTGGCTGGAGAAAGAAAAAAAAGAGAGAAAATAAAAGCTTTTTGTTCTGAGAAACGAAGGAAATGAATGAAAAGAAAATTTTAACTTTTGTATAAACTATCAATAGCCAAAACGATGTCATTTCAATAAACGTCCAAAACAACATCGTTTAAGCTAAGGAAGATCCGTGTATTGACCCGGACCCGACCCGAGGTCCATGCAACCGACCCGTTAACCCGACTTTTCAGTGGCTCTGAACCGGTTTGATCAGACTAGATCAAACCGTTCCCTGGACCAACCTAAACCGCGCCTCAGCTGGCTCAAGCGAACCTTTTTCGATCCAATCGAACCATCGTTGATCGAACCGGTCCGGTTCAGGTAAAAAAAAGTTTTTTTTTGAATTTTTTATTTTTTTATATATTATTATTTTTGTTATTTTAAGTATTTTTTTATATATTGATGCATGATAAATTCTTAAATTTGTTAGAATAAATGTTTAATTGTTTTAATAATAAAAAAATTGAAAACAAGTAATAATTAAAAATATATATTAAAAATGCTCAAAAAATAATAATAATTAATTATTATTATTTTCTCTGCCTAGATGTTGGAGGGAATAAAAAAAATATTTTTTCTAAAGAAATAGTTTCACCTAGATGTTGGAGAATTATTATTAACAAATTTTCAAAAAAAAAGAATTTTTTAATTAATTTTCAAAAATCACTAAAATCGAACTTGCTTCGAAAATCTACCTAGATGTTGGAGATTTTTAGAGATGTTCGTATTTTCTTAAAAAGGAAACCTTAAACACTATTTTTTTAATTTTCAAAATCCTAGGTTTCTAAATCCCCCTAAAATTCAAAACCCCTTAAAATCCAAAATCCTAAAAAATCCTAAAGACACGTTGAAAATTTCATTTGAAGTAATTTGTTTCCGAATGTCACCTAGATGATTGGGTATTTAAGAAATTTTACTTCGTTAAGTCTTTTCACATGATTTCTTAATTCGCATTAATAATAAGATTAATAAATAAAAAGTGTAATAGTAAATTGGGATCTTAAATATAAACAGTCGCACTAAGCTCTACCTAAATGTTGGAGAGTCGGGGTGATCTCATTATACTTAAAAATCAACTTTTAAATTGCATTTCATTTTATATGACATCCATTAGCATACATACGTCAGCGTGTTATCATCAATAATTGTCGGCATTATTCTCTCTTTAATTTACTGTTTGATGATAAAATATTTTATAATAAAAAAAAGAATAATACATTTAAAATTTTTTTTTGTGATATTATAAAATAAAATAAAAATAACATTTCGAAGGAAATAATTCTTGGTACTCTGCCTAGATGTTGGAGAGTCACTAACAATTATTTTCTATAAAGATTGTTATTTCATTTTAAGGATTATTGTGTTAAATTTTAAGCGAAATGAGTTATTTTAAATTCTGCCTAGATGTTGGAAAATTTTAAGATAATTCTTTAACTTAAAGATTTTCTTAATATTTCTAAATAAAAATTTTAACCAAATTTTATTTTTCCAAATGAAGAGAATTAGTTTTAAATTTCAAATTAAAACCATTTTTATCCAACATCGAAAATAGTGCGTAATTAAATGGTATCAATTTATGTGCGTTGTGGGGGGTGCTAATCCTTCCCCACATGTAACCGGCTCTCGGACCCAACATGATTTTTTGTAGATCGAAATTTATTTTTTTGATAAACTTTAAACCCATTTTTATAGTTTTATTAAAAAGATAAACTTTTGGGTGGCCAATCACACCCTAACAAAGATTGGTGGTGACTCCCCATTTTATTTCTCTCGATTTTAAAACTCATTTACGTCTGGCAGTCCCAAATCGTTACGACACCTGTGGTTTTAAAAATTAAGATTTTACTAACATATTGGAGGATAATTTTTTACAAGAAATCTTACCAACATATTGGAAGATGTTTTCGAAACTAAATTGTTATAAAAGTCAAATTTTGAATCTCTAATGATGAAATTGCTAGAAGTGTTGCAAATAGCAATTTCCATGTAAATTCTTAGGTGAAAAAACCCTTTTCTAAATTTAGCGAACATATTAAAGAATTTAGATAAGAATTTTCGATACTACGGTTCTAAATCTCGATGTTACAAATAAAAGTCTTTTTCACAAAAATTAAATGAATCTGACAAATGAGCCTTTCAAAGAGTGACAATAGCCACTTTGAAGACTCTTGAAGTTAGAAAATATTCTTAAATTATTACCAACATATTGGAGTAATTTAAGAAAATTTTCAATATTAAATTATTTGGTAAATCATAAATATATTTTAAGGCTTGGATACCATCTTTTGGATGGATGCTATGAGGGTGGGTGCTATAACCTTCCTCATGTGTAATCGTACTTTCAAACTTAAAATTTGATTTTGTAGACTAGAATCTATCATTTAAAGATACCCAAGTCAATAATGGTTGCAACTCCTTTAAGTTTATGTATAACGATAGGTCTATGGATCTATACAATATGATATAACTCAATTAATATTTAACTCTATGTTATCTTTATGAATAAGTTTGAACTATGATATGAATTTTTTCAAATGAAATGTTTGAATTGTTTCCCTTAACCCATATAGTAGCAACTTGATTAACAAATGAGCTATTATAAACTTGTTGATTTAGATTAGTATTTCTACAATATGAATTTCAAAATTTTCAAAAAGAAAAAAATCCTTTAATCTTTGCAAAACTTAGGTATAAAGATTTTTTTTCTAAAATTATCATTAGTATCTCCATCACTTTTACAATTAAATTTTTATTATGTTATATTCTCATTCTATTTTAAAATTTATTATCAATTTCATAAAAGTATAAATAAAATAACATAGATTAATCAACTTAAATTTAAAACAATTCAAACTCAAATTGAGTATAAATAATTTTTTTACTCATTTTAAATTTTAATTTAATTAAAAATAATATAATACACATAATTATAAAAATGAACTAACTTGACTCAATTTCAATTAATTTTAAAAAATCAACAACTTAGTAATTGTTTAAAACCTAAAATAATTAAACATAATTAAAATCAGAATTGAAATAGTAACCCAATCAAAATCCAATTTCATCTTCTGTAAGAATTTAAAAGTATTTTATTTAAGCTTTTTTTCCTTCATTTTTAATGTTTACTTTTATTGCGGTTGAATTAGTTGATTAATTTTAAGAGCATTTCTAAAATGAAATTGCAATTACAAGTAATTGAGTATACTTCTTTTTAATTTAAATTTAGGACGATTTGAATTTAGCTTTTTTAAATAAAGATAAATATGCACCAATTATTGAGTTGAATTTGCTCAAGTACATAAGTAAATGATTGAATACATTATGAATAGAAGTAGATGAAAAAGCTTGATTCAATCTAATTGGTTACTAATACTAAGTCTAAAATTTAACTTGAAATTATAAAAAGTCAAACTTTAAAATGATTGAAATATCAAATTAATTTTGCTAATGAATGCCCTTAAATCACTTTTAAGTTTAATTAAATTATAATTTATAATAATTTTTATTTTAGATGTAAAATGGTAATTAATTTAATAAATTTCAATTATTTTGAATAAATATTACCTAAAATGACAATCTTAAAAATTTTGATACAATAGTGAATATTCTTCAACTGATATAAAAAGGGAAAATTAATGAGTATACAACGTTTTTCCAAATAAAAGAGTTTCATAATAATCCTAAAAAAATTTGAAATCAATATATTTGTATATTTTTATTAAAACACAGTACAGTGTTAACCTTCCTTATCATATGAAGAAAATAGAGTTATGCATAACTAATCATTCTTTCATCTCATTTTTCTGTTTAGAATAATTTTTCGTTGGTGCTTCCATCAATTGAATGTAATTAATTGTATGTTCTATTAATTAAAAGTTTAATTTTTTTATTTGAAATTTTTTATGATACATAAATTTTAATTAAATAAAAATATTAAAACACATATTTAAAAATAAAATAAAATAAATTTCTGTCCTTGATACTTGTCATTTTTTAAAGAAAATTCCAATTCTGAGAATAACAACTTATTATGTAATGATTTCATTTTTAGTATTAACAACATAATTTTCATGAATGAATGTAATTTTAGCATAAACACATTTAAAATATAGTTTGAACAAATTTTGTCGCCTTTTAAAAGAATTTACCAAAAACAATTAATTTTACTTCACTTGATAATTTTTTACTTATAATAATTTACGTTAGGTCATTCAACCACGTAAATAAAAAAATGAATAATTTAATATAATTGAGAAAGTTTTAATAATTTTAAGATATAAATTAATCATATATATGTATATTAAGATAAAAATTGAGAGAAAATATAATCAATTATTGTTTTAATCAAGGTGAATTTCTTAAGGCAATTTGATGAGACCTAATCCTGAGCTACTAGTAGTTCCACCACCTCCTTAATAATCTAATTCTATAGGTGAAAAGTCCAATTAAAGTGTTCAATGAATCAAATAGTGCTAATTGTTGGTTGAGGGGATGTAATTGATTTGTATTTGATTTGATATTAGTCTTTGCTCATAAGAATAACAATTGTAAGATTCTAGAAAAAAATACAAAAGAGAAATGACTTATAAAGGTCAGACAAACTGCAAGAATGATATATTAAAAAATTATTTCAAGAGATTAAAAAGATTTAATTATGTTAACAATAATCAAACAATCAACTCATAAAACATACAAATAATAAAAATATTATCCATATATAGTTAAATTTTTAAAATAAAAAATTGAAAGGCAAAAAATAGAAAAAAATAACTATGCTTCAATGATTTAATTATGATTATTTTTAATGAATTTATTTATCAACATAAACTACAATGCAATTATTTTTACAACTAATGAATAAACTTCATATAATTATTTTATTCCTATACATAATAAGTTTTGATCTCATTCTATTTGTATTTTCATTTGATGTAAGAAATCATTCTACTTATAAAAAAGAAGTCTAATAATAAAAAAATCTTTAAATTAAAATTTATAAAAAAAAATTGCTAATGGTGTTTTAATCAATCATTTAAAACATTTTTTAGGTTAAAATTTCATTAAAAGTATTTTAGTCAATCACTTTTAGCACATTTTTAGTCTAATTATAAAAAAGAGTTTAATAATAAAAAATTCATTTAAATTAAAATTTATAAAAATATTTACTAAGGATAGTTTAGTCAATCATTTTTAATGCTTTTGGAATTAAAATATTAAAATTTTATGTAGTTTAATTTCATATAAACTCTATTTTTAATTTTAGTTAATTTAAATTAAATTTAAATAAATTGACAAAAATTATATATTTAAGGATAAATTTGTTAATTTAAAAATTTATAAGAGTATTTAGGTCTGTCACTATTAACACTTTTGAAATTTTCACTTTCATATGTAATTTATTTATATATTTATATTAATATATGTCTTCAAGTTTTTGTATATTTAGAAGATAAACAACCAATGGAAGAGTTTAACGTGTTTACTATAGAAAAACCCTGCATTAATTTCTTCAAATTATCATTATACATTTGGAAACTTCCTAGAAGATTTTCGAGAAATATCGTATTCTAACTGTAGATTTGAACAAACAATAAATCATATGGCAAATCTCATCTATATAATTGCCTACCCACGTTGCCAAATTTGAAGGGGAACTCAAAAGGGGAGAAGACCAATACTATAGCCTTTTTTTATATCTTTTAACACCAATATCAAATCAAACATTTCTCACCGATCGTACAACTTTAATAAGATCTCGATTAGGCATAACATCTTTTAATACCCTCTTTTCTATAATATATTACTTAATAATTTCATATGTTACAAATCAACAGCTATATATAAGTATTCTTCATTAAAAAATTGACTTCGTCCAATTAATTAATGTCCTAACATTTTCATATAGGTTAAACACATATGGCGAAAAAGGCCGGATGGCATGGATGACTCATAAAAAATCATACACTTATAATATATTCAAATACTCCATTACCCTAAATGGCATCCTCGAACCTTCTTTAGCAATAAACAATTTTTAAAGCATGCAATTAGGAATTGATTATGGCAACAAGTGTTCCATAAGGATTCGATAAAAAGCCATTTTCAAGGAAACATCAACAACCCACTAGCTTTTCCTCTTATTTGAGTGATTATCATGCTTTTTTTTTTATACTTATATCTTATTCTTGCAATACTAAACATTCTGATTTTTTGTGGATTGAAATAGTCCGTAGAAGACATAAAAATAAAATACCCTCAACTTTCCAAGTAATTACCTCTTAATTATTCTGTCTAGTCGATTTGTTTTTCAGACATAAACCTTTGTTTAATAAGAAAAATGAAAAAAGATAAAAAGTGAAAAATGTTGAAGATAAAAATTTTATAATTCGAATGATTAAATTTTAAAAAAATTTTCATTTTTATTTATTTTCATATTTAAATAAAACCTAAAAAAGTCCGATGTACATATCTCTACTATTTGTTAATCTGACAAGACAACGTCGTTTGAGGCTGCGTTAAGGATCACGCGTATCGGAGTATTGGCAATAGTGATATATGCAAAATAGAAAGCCATAAGATGTAGTCACCAACACTTGGTGATTGGTAATTGGTTGAAAGAGATTGGGCTGGTAAGCACCTAGACATTTAACACTTGTGCTAAATTGAGAGTACGGGGAGGATCACAAAAGAGGGAAGCTGTCAACCAAAATTTTGATTCAAAGATCTTGTTTTGGTGGTAATGAGATCATCAATGCATTAAAAAAAAGCTTGAAATTGACATGATTGAGGAGATATATAAGAGGGTAAGGCTGTGACTATTGTGTCATACAATTTGGAGACAACATTTTTATCAAGTGAAAGTAGTTGTAAACTTGTAATAATGGTTGGAATGATGGGTTGGGAAGCTCCAAAACAAGGATGGAGGAAAGGTCCTTGGACTCATGAAGAAGATAATCTGCTTACTGAATATGTCAACTTTCATGGAGAAGGAAGATGGAGTTCGGTAGCAAGGTCAACAGGTATAATTTAATTACTTTTTTATAGATAATTTTCCCTAACTTCCTTCAGTTATCATATAAATTAGCTTAAGAATATGAATATGAAATTTAATTTAATTAGTTCATGCACTTATTAAAAGGTGTCGTCTAGTAAGTTTAAAATTCAAATCCATGCCTGTAACCTCTTCTTTTTTATTTTTAGGCTGTGGCCTTGAATGTCAAAAAAAAAAAAAATTTTTTTTGCTGACAAAAATATAATTGAATTATTGGGTTTATTTTTATCTTACTCAGGTTTGAATAGAAGTGGGAAGAGTTGCAGGCTTAGGTGGGTGAATTATCTGAGGCCTGGTCTGAAGAGAGGTCATTTAACTCCTCAGGAGGAAGGGATCATTATTGAATTGCATGCCCTTTGGGGTAACAAGTAATGCTTCTTTTCTCTTCCCTTCGCTTCTACTTTAGAATATTATGTTTTTTTATTGTGTGTTTGTACGTGAAAGCAGATGGTCTACAATTGCCAGATACTTGCCAGGGAGAACAGATAATGAGATAAAGAACTATTGGAGAACCCATTTTAAGAAGAGGGAAAGGTCCTCTCAGAGGCAACAAAAAAGAAAAGCTCAATTTCTAAACTAAAACAACAGCAGCAGCAGCAGATGGAGGATCAGGAGCCACAACCAGAAAAACATGAGATGAAAAGGGGATTAATATGTGAGACAGAAGCAGCTGGAGACGGCAAAGTAAATAGCCAGGCACTGACTGATCAGGCAGAAGGGAAGCAGGAGACGGTTTTCATTTACCCAACTTTAGAGGATCAATGCTTGCCTGTTATGCATCAAGAGGCTGGTGCTACTTTTTGGCTAGGTCAGTATTTGGAAGATGAAAGCTTATGGGGTGGCTTGTGGAACCTGGATGATCCTCATCAGCCTGGTAATTGCAACAAGATTATTGACATGCCAAAACAAGCAGTAGCTTATACTTCCTTTGAAGGGGATCATGCAAGTAATGTATACAATGGAGGAGGGTATATTTTCTAAGCATAATTTTGGAATTTTTTGAGCTTATATGTCCTAATTGGAACTTCTGACTCATTTCTAATTAAGGTTGAATTAGTTACTTGTTCTGTGAATTATGATATTTTGTAACAATATGTTTGAATAAGCAGTCAATAATATGATTCTGTCATTTTGTTTGAAGAAAATTTTGCCTTTTTTATAAAAGAATTTCCCTACGCATATATAATTTTATCGGCTAGTTTAGCCCCTAAATAAATTCTGTAATATAAGTTGAATGTCTCCCATAATTTTTCTTAATGTGCTGAAATTTTTTACAAAAATTTGAGGAAAATTTCAACTCCTTATCCTACTTTATTTGTGTTTTATGGGTTATCAATTTTAATTTATACAAGAGAAAAATAATACAAAAAATTAATAAAAAATATTAGACAAAGTCGACATCCAACCTAAAATTTATTGATAAATAAAAAAAAGTACCGGTCCATGTAAGGTTAAGCAAACTTGAAATATTAATTAATACCATTCTATTCCCTAACAGAAGAAGCATATAATTGAGAAGAAAGGATTTGTAGGATGCATTGCTTTTAAGTAACAACCCTGTTTTGCGTTAACGATGAAAAATTTGTATTAAGGTTTTTGGTACAGATTTTCTTGTCAGTACCATTCTTTTTGTACAACATAATCCACGAAAAAATTAAACCAAAGGAAATTTTGAATTATACCGCCTAATCCACGAGAATTGGTCAATAAAAAGTAGACATTAATACTAATTGTTGATTAAAAAATTCCTAATAGACTTACGATCAGTCCTACTTCCGAAAGCTATATATATTCAACAATTTGTAACCAAATTAGCGTTACGTTTCATAGATGGTTATCGCATGGTTAATAACCAAACTAACTGTAGAAGTAGGAGAAGGGGAAAACCGACCCAAAGTGTGTGTGTGTGTGAGTGTGTATATATATATATATAAGTATGCAAAAAAAAAAAAAGTTCCTTAAACCCTTCCTTCGTTCCTTCCATTGTTTTCTTTGCTTATTGCATATTCTTGAGCTTATTTCATCATTTACTTTCATCAACCATGGATTTTCCTGTAGTCAAAGGAGTAGATATTAGGAAAGGTTTAACTATGGAGTGGATCAAACTTAAGGTTCTTGGGAAGGGTTCCTATGGAGTGGAGTGGTGCACTTGGTGAAACCAATAAACTACGTTTTGTATGATCAAGTGTTCGCTGTTAAGCCTTGTCGTTATGAAGATTCCAGTTCTGTTCAGAAGGAATTAGTAATCCTGGAACAGTTTGCTGATTGTGGTAATATTGTTCAATGCTATGGTAATTTGTTGAGTATTGATTAGGGGATGCTAGTTTACAATTTGTTTATAATGGGATAAAATAACTTCAAATAATATTCAAATCAAATATACCATGTAGCAAAAAAATCAAATTATCCTTATCCTGTGTGAATCTAGCAAGAATCAAATAAATAGAGCTAACAAGGAAATCTCCAAATCACAAGCACAAAAACACAAGTAATTTACGTGGAAAATTTTCCTTAAAATAAGGAGTAAAAATCATAGGCAGTAACAAATAATCTCCACTATTAAAATAATGGAAATACAAGTTCTCTCTAATTAGGACTAGAGGTATACAATCACAATATCTCAATATTAAACAATCTTGCTAAATAAACAATCATGCAAAAGAAAATTGGAGAAGTCTCAATAAATTTAAGGATTAACAAATACCAACAAATTAATAGGTAGAAAACTCGAAACTCGATCTCACCATACGGATTGAAGAACAATGAGTGGTGAACACATTGATAAAATTTTAGCTCAATCGGATCATGGTTTGACCTTGATCAAACTACTTGACCGAAATTACACAAACTCCCTTTTTTTCCCTTTTTTCTCCATTTTCTTTTTCAGCCACATGAACAATATATAAGGGTTTAAAACCCTACAACTAAGCATGAAAGGACTAAAAATTTCTTGGTGAATGGGCTTTAGTTTTAGGTCATCTCCACATGGAGATAACCAAACCTAGCAAATCTTCCATTTTCTGACTACGTGGAGGGAATCGCCATTCCTATGATCAAACGACAAACTTCAAGCTTGTCCCTTGGTAGCTTTACTGGCTCAAAAGTATTATTCTTATGCAAATACTTCATATTATCCTGCATGACATCAACCTACTTTGCATAACATTCGGGTTATCCCCTATCAGTTAGTAACACATACTCATCAACAGAATATTGTGTGGAAGGTTGTCGATCTCTAGTAGACCTATTGAGTGAAACTTTTAGTAAAACTTTTGGTTGAACCTCTGATATTGGTGACTATTCATAGGTATCATCACTCACCTCAACTTGTGTAGGACTGGTATCAACATCAGCTTTATTATGTTGGTTATCCTGAACATCTTCAACCTTTTGTAGGCACATGCATTAAAGGAACTAGATCCAAGTCAATCAAACCATTGCTACATCATGGAACTGATGTATCAGTCTTCTAAATCTCTTGTAAGGTCTTGTCTTCAATAAAACAACATCCTTGATTCTTATAAGTTTCTTCTGCACTAGATCATAAAATTTGTAGCCAAACTTATCCTAGCCATTGTTGAATTCTCATTTTTGAAATGCTTAATTAGTTAACCATTATTCAACAATATTTCTCTAGTTTTTGGTTTGATTTTTATAAGCAAATAATACACTAAAACAGTATAAGCATTAATGCATGATCAAACTTGGCACTGTTTTTTTTTTTTTTTTATAATTCCATTATAATTTGTAATTATCTTTTAGAAGTAATTGAACATGCTCTTTATTATTATTATTATTATTTTGTTATTGGTTTTCATTTCATATTAAATTTGTTGGATTTTAAAAAAGTAAGAGTGTTTCTTACAATTAAAATAGAGGTTTGATGAAAAACCTACCTTTAAATAGATACTTTTTCATAATTTGTTCTTATTTTATAAATTTATTTTTATATATAGTTGAATTTATTTCATTTAAACTTAAAAAAAAAAGTTAGCTAAATTCTTTATTAAGTTATATCACTAAACTTTAAGAGACTTTTTAATCATATGGTAATATGCTTTTAACTAATATAAATTGTTGAGATCGAAACCAATTAATAATATTGATAGTGAATTTATTATTTCTTTTAATACAGGTAAATAAATTATTTTATAATATTTAAAAGTATGAAATCCAAAAGTGTTAAAAGTGAGTGACTTAAATATTTTAATGAATTTTTAAATTAATAAAATTATCTTTAAATATATAAAAATTTTATTAATTAATTTAAGTTTAATTTAAATAAACTAAAATTAAAAATATATTTATATGAATTAATCTACTTAAAATTTTGAAATTTTAGTTCCAAAAGTGTTAAAATAATTGACTAAAATATCATTAGTAAATTTTTTATAAATTTTAATTTAAATCATTTTTTTATTATTAGACTTTTTTTATAATTAGACTACAAAATGTTAAAAATGATTTTTTTGCCATCAACTAAAAGTAATTGATTAAAAAACTTTTAATAAAATTTTAATTTAAAAAATGTTAAAATTAATTGATTAAAATACTATTAGTAAATATTTTATAAATTTTAATTTAAATGAATATTTTTAATTAAACTCATACTAAGACACAAAATATGATTTTCACATCAAATAAAAATACAAATAGAATGGGATCAAAGCTTATTAATTCAGGGGGCAAAGTATAATCATCTGAAGCTTCTTTATTATCAAATTCATTAATATGAATAAAATTTTTAAAATTGAATCTTGGATTATTGTCATGATTGCCTTCACATTCAATATTTGGAAACCTAAATATGGGTGCAATGGAAGGCAAATGTGTATGCAAAATAATGAAAGAATAAAGATTGAAAGAGGAAATGTAATGATAATGCATTATGCAAATTGTTTTATTGGAATAATAAGGGATAAATTAATGCATACATAAAAGATACCCCTAATGCTTGGACTTAAGTAGTTGAGGTTTGACTTACTACATTTCTTTCTCAGAAGTCAAAGATAGCAAGTAACTTCGTCATCTTTCAGTTTTTTAACTCAGTGCTTGGTAGGGACAAATACATAAATGGCTTTTTTTCTTATCCTTCAGTTGCTCATAATTCATAGATTCCTTCATTATTACATTCAGCACAGTTTCTTTGAACACATCATAAAACTCAACTTAAGAGGCATCCATCATCTTTTGCAATTCTTAATGAAAAGCATCACAGTTTTGAGTAGAGTGTCCTATGACCCCCATGTGATACTTATAGGATTGGCCCCAATCAAGCTTGTCACAGCAAACCTTGTGACCTAAGGGTATTAGATGAATCATGTCAACCTTTATCAAAGTATCAAAGACTTGATCCAATGGAGTCTTGACATCATTAACACTTCTTTTGATGTAACAAGTTTTATCATCATTTATAGCATTGGTTATTCCCCTAGCATTATTTAGCAATAAATTTCCATTGATGTTTGGACCTCTTAAAGTATCAAAATTCAATAGACCAGTCTTGATTAAATTTTGCATCTTGTATTTTAAAGTAGGGTAATTTTCAGTTGAGTGGCATATATTTTCATAATAGTAAATTTAACATTAGCATCATACCATTGGGTAAGGTGGCTTTAAAAATTCCAAATGGATAGGTGGTATGAGTTAGCTTTTTACCAATTGAAGGAATAACTCGGTATAGGTCATAGGAATAAAATCAATTCGGATCCTTTCTTGAGTATTTTAAAGCCTTCTTGAATAGCTGGTTTATGCATTTGGTTGGCCTATAGGAGTAGGTGCAGGACTATGCATAAAATCATCATTTGAGGTTGAAAACTAGGCTAATAAGCAAGTGGTGTGGGATAGTAAGAATAAATGTTTGGTGAAACATTGTGTGTGGAATGGTGAGGGTCTTGGCACATTGGATATTGAGAATATCTTTTAAATTGTTGTCTTTTATAGAATACAACCTAAGCATCAACATTTTTCTTTTTGGGTGTAGCTTTTTTCTTTGCATAGGATATATCACAATTTTCAAGCTTCCCATTCTTAATAGCATTCTTAATGATTTTCCCATAAATTACCATATTAGCAAAGTTTTTGTTAGCATTGCCAATCATTTTCTTATAGTAAGAAGCCTTGAGAGTATTAATAAATAAGATTGTCATCTCATTTTCAATGAGTGAAGGCTAAATCTGGGTAGCTACATCCCTCTATTTTTGGGCATATTATTGAAGCTTTTTTTAGCCTTGTTTTCCATGCTTTGTAAAAACAAAGATCTGTTGCCAAATCTATGATATGTATGTGATAGTCATATTTAGCATTAACATCATACCATTTTGGTAAAGTGGTTTCAAAAGTTTTAAATGGACAGATGCTATAAGGTGGCTTTTTACCAGTTGAGGGAATAACTCAGTATAGGTCATAAGAATAATGTCAATTCTAGTCCTTTCTTGAATATTTTGAGGCCTTTTCGAATAGGTTGTTTATGCATTTGGTTAGGCTGTGAGAGTGGGTGCAAGATAACGTATGGGAGTCATCATTTGAGGTTAAGAACTAGAATGATAAGTAGGTGGCATGTGATAGTAAGTGTAAATGTTTGGTGAGGCATTGTATGTGGAATGGTAAGGGTCTTCGTACATTAGATATTGAGGATATCTTTTGAATTGTTGTCTTATATAGAATATAGCTTAAGCATTAACCTTTTTTTTTTAGGTGCAACTTTTTTCTTTGCATTGGATGTATCACCACTTTCCAACTTTCCATTCTTAATAGCATTTTTAATAATTTTTCCATAAATTATCATATCAACAAAGTTTTTGGTAGCATTGTCAATCATTCTCTTATAGTAAGGAGCCTTGAAAGTATTGACAAATAAGATTATGGTCTCTTTATTAGTGAATGAAAGTTGAACTTGAATAGCTACATCCCTTTATCTCTGGGCATACTCTTAGAAGTTTTCATTGGTATTCTTTTTCATGCTTTGCAAAAACATAGATTTGTTGCCAAATCTATGGTATGTTTGAATTATGCAATAAAGGCCCTTGCTAATTCCTTCTAGCTATAGATATGAGATCTATCTAGTTATACATATCATTTGGTAGCAGAACCAGTGAGATTATCTTTGAACATATGAATGAACAACTTCTTTTCATGTGCATATGTAGTCATTTTATAATGGTACATTATGACATTTTTATAGGACACTTAGTTCCATCATTATTTTTAAACTCAGACACCTTGAATTTTGATGGAATCACCATATTAGGAGCTAAGCAGTATCCAAAAACATCAATTGATCTATAAAAATTGTCTTTTTAATAGCTTTGAGCCTTTTTTCTATGAGATCCATCCTTTTTAGGATCTAGAGTCCTTTTTGGTCTTTATTATGCCTATTTTCAGCTTCTCCTTTGAATCATCCAAATTAGGAATTTGAGTTGAATTGGATGCTTTGATATTAGGGAATAAGAGTGATGTGTCTTTGTAAATGAGTAAAAGCAACTGCTGAAAGCATATTAATATGAATATAGTGGTAGTTTCCTGTAAACGACACTTGATGTTTGATAGCATTTAAAAAAATAATGATTTTCAAGTTCAATTTAGTTGAAAATTTTTACGATTTGAGTGAATTTGGTGTGTTTAGTGTTCATTTTCTTGATTTCTAGGTTTTTCTACTTAGAGTAAAAATTTTATCATTTTGATGCAAGAAACCATGCAAGATTAAGACAAGCATTATCCTTGTAATTTTCAGCCAAGCATGTAAAGATGAAAACTAATTTGACTTGGAGTAGAATTACTAAATTTAACTTCAAATATGAGTTATGATGCCATAAAGACACCTATATGGATTCAACTAGCCTATTTTAAAAAGGATTTGATGCACAATTGTGATAATTGAAGAGCTTCGATCAAACAAGGACACTAAAACGTTCGAGCAAGAAAGTTTTTGAACAAGAATGACTCTTTTAATCACTGTAAACACTTAATTTTGTCTAGATTAATTCGAATTTGTTTGATTTTTTATACTCAATTTGCATGTTCTCATTTGAATTAGTTGGATTTGTTCGAACTTATTTCGGATTAGTCATTTTTAATTTTGTTAATATTATTGTTTAGTTTTATTCAAATTAATCAAAAAATTAAAATTAAATTACAAAAAAAAAATAAAAAAAGGAGAGAGGTGAAAAAATAGAAAACAACAAAAATCATGTTGGCAATTTAGGCCATATGAGACCAAATTCTCAGGCACAATCCTACACTGGACCAGTCCCTAATCCCAACTCCACTACTTTACTAATATTGGACTATTCTATAGCCATTCATAGATTAAAAAAAAAAAGAAGAAGCAAACCCCAAGGAGAAGACCCTTGCACCACACCCCCTCCCCAACACCAATTCAAGCCCTTCATCAACTCGGCACACCCTCCATCCACAACACTAGACAAGTCCTCAATACCAAGCCCTGGACAACCCAACCTTTCCCAAACCCCTCATAGTCCCTACACGTACCAAGCGACAAGCCTTCTCGCCTTTGCATACGACCAAGCCTCGTACACCCAACACTGCACCAACCCTAGCCTATTGACCCTGCACACTGTTTAGCACAGGACTAGCTCTCAACAACAATTTTCAAGCCACCTGCTAGCACCACCATTTCCCCCTGTCCCGTTCTTTCAACTCCTTAACAATAGCCCCCTCAAGCCACCTACCAGCACCACCATCTCCCTTAAGCCCAAGGCCAACCCCTCTATAATAGCCCTTTCAAGGCATAGTCTCTACACATACCTAGTCCCATCCCCCCATTCAACCAAAACCTAGCATGACCCAAAATTCCCTCATCTAAACTGATCGTCACTAAATAAAATAGTACACATAAAAATCATAAACTACAAAATAAATAAATAGGTTAGTGCACATGACGAATAATTACATAATAATACTATCAAAGCAAGACTTAAAATAACACAACTAACTAATGGCTTGACTCTCTATTGTCCCCAATAAAGTTGCCAAACTGTTATAACGTTCAAGTTCGAAAACCTACCCATTATACACATAAAATATGGAGTTGTCACCAATCTTTTTTATCTAGGTATGATTGGTCACCTATGTAAATCTATCATTTTTAAGGTTATCCTAAACTTAACAAGAGTCTCTTAAAAAAAAAATTCTAATCTGTATTAACAGAACTAAGTTTGAGAGTTGGTTATGAGTAATGAAAGTTTTAGCATCCCACAACGCCTAAACTTAGTATCAAATTAGTGTTATGCTATCTTGTCTAAACCTTCATCAAAAATGTTTTTTTATTAATTTCGATAATTAAATATTGAAAAAAAGTCTTCAAGTTTTCACTAGAAAAAAAAAATTTCCTAACCTCAAAACATTTTAAGATAAACTCCTTGTTCACTTGAAAAGGTACAATCATTGGATTCATTAAATATCTTATCAAATCTCAATTCATTTTATTTATTTACAAAATATTGTCATACAAAAATATTATAAAAAATACCAAAGAAAAATCACCATAATTGGTCATGCAATAATATCATAAATAAACATGTTAAAATCATGTTAAAATATCATGCAAATAAATAAAATCCATAACAAAATAAAATAAAATATACCAAAAATATCATAATAAATCATGCATATAAAATGCATACAAAATCATGTGAAAATATAGTAATAAATCGTGAAAAAAAATCTATGCAAAATACTATGCAAATAAATAAAATCCATGTGAAATATATCATGCAAGTAAATAAAATTCATGCCAAAGTATCATAATAAATCAAGTAAATAAATGTCATAATAAAAATCATATGAATAATCATGCAAAAATATCATAAAAATCATACCAAAGATTCCTTTCTTTTTTTTCTTTTTCTCATCACTTTTAATTTAGCCACAATTAAAAATAAAAAAAATCAAAAAA
Organism: Durio zibethinus; assembly: GCF_002303985.1. Next base: position 14,171,825 of record NW_019167893.1, read on the forward strand.
TAGCAAATCAAAAAATCAAAAATCAAAATCAAAATTAGAAAATAAAAAGAAAAAGAAAAGGAAAACTTGTGATCTTGTCAAGTCGGTAATGGGTCAACACATTGGTCATTATGGATTGGAGCATGAATCTTAGGCCTTCGAAACAACATCGTCTTGATCACGTATAAAAAGCAAAAAAAAAAAAAATGATTTTCCTCAGATTTCTCCTTGCCTACTCTCTCTAGCCTCCATTTTCTCTTGACATTTCTTTAAACAAACTATCAAAAAATTCAACTGTTCCCAGTTTTCAATGAAAAAACTTGGAATCCAACATTGAAAATTCAAACTTCCATTAAAAATTCAAAGAAAACCATAAATTCAAATAAAATCCCAAACAAAAAACCAAAATTCCTAAAAATTTAAAAATTTTTCCAAAATCCTAGAAACACTAGAAATAGATTCCTAAACTCCCTTACTAAAATTTCTAACAATAATCTTAAAAGCACCAAAAATTGAACCAAATTTCTAGAACTCAAAATAAAAAAGCCAAAAATTTTTAACTGCTATTTTTTTTAGCGCTAATTACTCTTTTGATTGCTTGTTTCTTGCTTGTGTTTTTTTATTACAAATTATGGTTTTTTATATGGGGATTAAATCCCTTTCAATTTGGAAAACCCCAAATCTAATCGAATCATGGCAAAATCAAATTTTAATTCTTTAAAAATGATTTTTTTTTCAATGAATTGGAGCCCAAGTTTTTTCAAAATTAAATTGTATTGATTGTTCTTGAATCTTTACCTTGATTTTCAAGTGTTGACTCTCTGCAAATCTTTTCTTTTTTTATTTTCCCTTTTTTTCTTGGTTACATGGCAAAAAACAAACAAAATAAAACATAAAAATAAAACTAAAAACCAAAAACAGAAAATAATAATAATAATAATAATATAATAAAAAACACAATTTTGGGCTATTTGATATTGGGCCTAGAATTCAATTTCACTATTAAAGCCCAATTAAACAACTTTGTATCCCATTATCATTATTCAAAGGCCATTTAAATGTTAAAAAAATTTTCAGACAAATAAGGTGTCTACAAATGTTTATCTTTGTTTAAAAAGTCATATTCAAATAGTTTTAAATCCAAATAAAAAAGAAGTATACTCAATTACATATAATTATAATTTCACATTAGAAATGTTCTTAAAAATTAATTAATATCACAACAACAACAAAAATAAGACATTGAAGATGAAAAAATAAAGCTTAAATAAGAAACTTTTAAATTATAAGGATGATAAATAAAAAATATTAGATTTTGATGGGTTATTATTTCAATTTAAACTTTGGTTCTATTCAATCATTTCGTGTTTTAAATAACTAATAAGTTTTTAACTTTTCAAAATCAATTGAAATCAAATCAAATTAGTTCATTTTATAATTTTACGTATTGTAATATTTTTAATTAACTTAAAATTCAAAATGAGTAAAAATTTATGCATACTCAATTCAAATTTTGAACTATTTCAAGTTTGAGTTGATTAATCATATTATTTTTAGCTATACTTTAATGGTACTAGTACTAAACTTAAAATAAAATGAGAACACAATATAATGAAAATTTAAGAATTTAAGTACAAAAGTTATGAAGATACTAATGATAATTTTAGAAGAAAATCATTATGCATAAATCTTGCAAAGATTAAAGAATATATTTTCTTTTGAGGACATTAAAATTCGTATTACAGAAAAGCTAATTTAGATCAACGAGTTTATAAACGTTCATTTGCTAATCAAGTTGTTGTATATGGGTTAAGGGAAACAACTCAAACATTTTATTTAAAAGAGATATTATAGTTCATACCCATTAAAAAAATAATATAAAATTAAACATTATTTAGGTTGTTATAACCCTTTGAAATATTTTTTACTCTTTTCAAATGGAAAAGTTGGTTGATATAAAAAAAGCAAGAAAGTTATTTTGGAATAATGGTAATAAGAATGAAGCAATAATTGGAAATATACCATCTTTTTATTTAGTAAAAGAATTTTTTTGACAGAGAATGTGAAGGTAATTCTTGTGAGCTTAATAATATTTTTAAATGTTGTCTACTTTTTTTTTTATAAATTTTGTTTAGTAAATTTTTTCTCATAAATTTGATCATATATATAACAAAGTTTTTACCTAAAATTATATACTTAAAAATATAAACATAAGGCAAACATTATTATTTTCAATGTTGGCATAACATTTCAAAATTTTTAATCTTTTTTATGCAATTGTACTTCATTAATAGATAGAAAAATACATACACTAATCATTCAATCAAATCATTAATAAAACTTTTCTTAATGTATGTAATTTTATCATAAACTAAAAATTTGAAGAATATCAAAATTTACCTAAAATAACTCAGTTTTGATACTTAGAATGGCATAATAAGTTATGATTTTAACTTATAATTACATGTTAAACTACAAATAGCAAATTAAAAGCATTTACTCGTTACTTTTCAAGTATCTTTACTGAAACTTTTTCTTATTTTCTTTATCTACTTTATAACTTAGATCATTTAACACACATTGAGGTTACTTGTTTTCTAGATATACACAAATCAATGATAATATAACAGTAGATAATTGATAGCTTATTAATTAATCATTGAAAACTTAAAAGTAATCAACATTAATTAGTAGTAATCTTTAATAACTTAATAATTAATCAATAATAACTTAATAGTAAATCATGGATAATTTAGTAGTAAATTAGTAATAACTTAATAGTAAATGAAAGATAATTTAGTAGTCAATAATTGATAACTAAGTAATACATCAATAATAACATATAGTAATACCATAATAATTTAATCGTAAATCAATTATAATATAGCTGAAAATGCATAATAATATAGTAGTAAATTGATGATAATTTGATAATAAACTGTCTTGATTTAATAGTAATGAATTAATAGTAATAAATCATAAATAACTTAGTGGTAAATCAAGGATAACTTATTAAAAAAAGTGATAACTTAGTAGTTAATTATTAATAACTTAGTAATAAATCAATGATAACTTAATAGTAAATTAGTGATAATTTGATAGTAAATCAATCTTGATTTAATAATAATGAATTAATATTAGTAAATTATAAAAAACTTTAGTGGTAAATCAATAATAACTTAGTAGTAAATAATCGACAATTTATTAGTTAATCATTGAAAATTTAAAAGTAAATTAATAGAGAATAGTTAACTAGTGATAACTTAATAGTAAATTATAGATAATTTAATAGTAAATCGATAATAATGTTATATTAAATAATAAAAAATTAGGTAGTAAATCAATGATAATATAGTAGTAAATAAAATAATAAACAATAGTTAATCATTGATAATTTAGTAGTAAATTGATAGCATTATACTAAATCACAAATAACTTAATAGTAAATTACTAATAATTTAGTTGTATTTTAATGATAATTTAGTAGCAAATTGGTTAATCAATGATAATTTTATAATAAATTACTGATAAATTAGTAGTAAATTAGTTACAACATTATAATAAATCATCGATAACTTAGTAGTGAATCATCAATAAATTAATAGTAAATCATTTATAACTTAATGGTATATCATTCATAATTTACTGGTAAATCATTCAAAAATTAGAAGTAAATCATGGATAATTTATTAGTAAATTATTGACAATATAATAGTAAATCAATGATAATTTAATTGTCAATCATTGATAACTTTTTTATACTTGAAGTTGTCAAGAATTGAGTCCTAGTTACTGGTAGAAATGATGCCAGAACTTTCATCTTGGGGCCTAGGATAAATCTATCATAAACTTATTCGATAAAAAATTTAGTAAAAAAATTTCTAAATTTAATGAAGCAAAAATGTTATTATATACAAAGAAAATTATCTCATATATTTTTAGTGGACTTTTTAAACTCTATATTTTATAGTTATAAATGCATAACAATATATTAGTAAATCATGGATAGCTTAATAAAAAGTAAATGATAACTTAATATTTAATAATTAATAACTATCATAACGGTTTTAAGACCGTTAGATGAAAAGATTTTAAATTTGAGAAACATAGAAGAGTCGTCAACAATCTTTTTTAAGATATGATTGGCCACCAAAATACTTATCTTTTTAATAAAGCAGTAAAACAATTTTAAAGTTTATCAAAAAGACAATTTTGGTATATGAAAATAAAATTAGTTTGAAAGTTGGTTACACATAGGAAAATATTATCACCCCTACAACGCTTATGAAAATTGGTACCAATTAATAATGCTTTATCTTTAGGGCTAGATAAAATGCTATCGATTTGCACTTTAATAATAATTCCCTTCATTTTTGAAAAAAAATCAATTTTAGGGTTTCGGGTTTTAAGGTTTCGAGGTTTTAGAGCTTAGGGTTTTAGTGTTTCGAGTTTTAGGATTTTGAGATTTTAAGGTTTAGGGTTTTACGATTTTTAGGGTTTTGGGGTTTTAAGGTTTCAGGGTTTTTACTTATGAGAAAAATGAGAATTGTTGATAGCCCGAACTTCCTCAATTATCCCCAACATTTAGGTAAACTTTTAAACCAAGTTCTGTATTTGTATTTTCCATTTTTCATTAAAAGTTTTACTTTTAATACAACATGAGACAAAATGAATGATCTAGATGCGAATTAAAAATTGAAACAACTAATATAATCCATGCCATGCATATTTAATCTTATATTATTTTCTTTTGATTCTTTTTCAAAATAAAATAATAATAAAAGGAAAAGAATTTTGTTTATTATTTTTTGGTTTGCAAAGGAAATTTTTTAGTTTTTATTTTTATTAATTTTTATTTCTCTAACATCTATGTGAAATTAAATTTTTCAAAACACGATTTAAATTTCTTCTAACATCTAGACAATGTTTCTAAAATTGTTTTTCACTTAAAGATGTCATTTTAATTTATTAATTTCTAAAAATCTCCTTTTTAAAGAAAATTATTTTTAAATCATAAAAATATTATCTTTCACTTTTTCCAAATTACACTTTTATTTTATAAATCATTCACAAATAAATTAACTTTCAAAAATTATTTATACGCATGTTATTTATTATTGCGATTATTATTTTTTATGATTTTTGAAACAACATTAACAAACCTAGAAAACATTAAGGATATAATAAAAGAAATAACTAAAAGGAGAAGAAAATATACTAAAATAAAACTTTAACACTGAAGTTCAAAGTCCACCATCTATGGAACCTAAGGAACAAAACTATTGGATTGAAAAATGATACGTTTTGTTCAAAAAAAAAAAAGGGTTGAAAGTCAATTAGGATAGGATCAAGCTTAAGTCACCGATCCAGGTCAAGGTAGGAGAATCTGGGCCGGTTTATGAGAGGCTTGAAGCGGATACACGTCGATCTTCTGGGTCATAGGCTGGGCCGGTCAGTTCTTTTCTTTTTTTGCACACTATAAATATAAAAAAAAATTCTATCTTTGATTTACATGCCTCTTCTAAAAAGAAAAATCTCTTCCTTCAAACAGAAACCCAAATAGACCACATTCCAAGCCCAATATCTGGTCAAACCCCACCACTGTCGCTGTCATTCCCCATCGCCAGCAACCCCCGATCGATGCCACTTAGCTTCGAAAACACTTCTCTTCTTCCCCTATTCTCAGATCTAGGCTTTATTTCTCACAAATCTCCTCAAAATAACCTAGATCTACCCTTTAAGTTTCGATACAAACAGTCAAAATTTCCTTTACCCACCGTCTAATCCTTCTACCTTTTCTTGGATGTTAATCTCCTCCTTCTACCCTTGCTTTTCACCGTCATCGATCATTTAAAGGCCTGTTGTCATCGCCAACCACCGTGAATCAACCCATGCTATTTACTCCTCTGTTTTTGCCTTCTTTTATTATTTTTTTTATTTCTTACTATGTTGGTGCTGTTTCTCGCCATCCTAGGGATATGTTTTTTGGTTTTCTTTTTTTTTTTTTTTTTTTTGGTTTTTGGATGGTTGATGAACTTTGCTAAGTTTTGGATGATTTTTAGGATGCGTGGTGGTTCACAGAGTTTCAGGTGTCTTAGTTTTGGTTATGGGTTGGGGAATGGTGATGAAGGGCTGATGGTTGTTTGTAATGGTGGTTTGGTGTTTTAAATAGTGCTTAGGTGGTATTTGCGCAGTTTAGGTTAGATTTCGGTTGAGGTGAAAAGGCTGAATGTTGGGTGCGTGCAGAGGCCGGCACTGGTGCTGTGATTTTGGCTATGTGCGGGTAGAAGGTAATTGAGCTACCTTGCGGGCCAATGGTGATTGGGTTTCGATTTCACTGATGAACAAAAGAAGCCCCCTTTTCTTTTTTGCCTTCCCCCTTTCTTTAGAGAACCCAGCTTTCCCCCTATAAGTTTCTGGCCTTGGAATAATTTTTTTTAAATTGGTCTGGGAGACGTGTAGTAATGGCTGGCAGTTTTAGGACAGTGAAGTCTACTAAACGTAGGGTATCAGGCTCCTTTAATCAATTCATGTTAAGAGGGAAAAAAAAAAAAAAGAAAGCAGGAAATGAAATTACTAGCAAAAAAAATGAAGCAAGACTTCCAAATGACCGACCAAGCCTTAACTTTTTTTTTTTTTGTTATGTTTCAATTAATAATAAAAATAATTAAATTTAAAAATAAATAGATAAATGAAATTGGGCCTTAAAATCATATGTTGAATTTTTAAATTTTAGGATCTAAAATTTGGTCTTGGACTTTAGGCTTTGAAACCTATATTATGATTTAATCTCAAATCAATTCGAGTTGATTACTAAGTAATTAATTATTTACTATTATGTTATCATTTATTTGTGTATATCCAAAAATAATAATAATCATAATATATGCGATATGATACAATTTGTAAGTAAGAAAAAGAAATAAAAAAAAGTTCAAATATAATAACAATACCTTAAGTCTCGAATAAGGGAATCATATTAGGTTGTAATTTAAATTTTTTTGCGTCATTCATTTTATCAACAATAATATTTTTATCTAATTTTTTAACTATCATATCATTTTTTATTATTTACATCCATATATTTTGTGGTCTACCTCAAGAAGTTTTGATCTCTCTTAGCTCTAAAAACTCAATTATTTTAATTAGTGTACAGTTAGGTCTATATTTCACATATTTAAACCATCTCAAATGATTCTCTCTCATTTTCTCTTTAATTCAGACAACCCATAATTTTTCTTGAATCTTTTCACTTTTTATTTTGTCTCTTCTAGTCTTATCACCTATCCATCTAAGCATCCTCATCTCTGCTACGTTTGTTTTCTTCTCAATGAATAACTTAAAAGTATAAGTAAATACTCTTAATTTATTATCAATAGTTTAGCAAGTAATAATAAGTTTAAATCATAACATTGTATACTAACACAAGTATTAAAACTAAATAAAATAAATATATACAATATATATTAAGTTAACATTTCTAAAATATTCTTTAAATTTTTTAGTTCATGATAAAATAGTACAAATTAAGATAAGTTTTATTAATGATTTGATTAAATTATTAATGTATGTGTTTTCATATCTATTAACGAAATACAATTGCATATAAAAAAATTAAAAATTTTGAAGTGTTCTATTAACAATAGAAGTAATAAACTTGACTTATGTTTCTATTTCAAAGTATATAATTTTGAATAAAAACTTTATTATATATATGATAAAAGTAATGAGAACAAATTTACTAAATAAAATTCATAAAAATTAAACATACAATAATTTTAAAAATATCAAATTAACAATAATTACCTTCGTATTCTTCAAAAAAATTTCTTTTACTAAACAAAAGCATAGTATATTTTTAATTTTTTTTACTCTTATAACCATAATTCAATATGATTTTTTTGATATTTTGATGTCAATCAACTTCTCTATTTGAAAGAGTAAAAATATTATAAGGTGTCATAATAATTTAAACAATGTTTAACTCTATGTCTGTCTTCTTAAATGAGTATGAATTACAATATCTTTTTAAATGAAATATTTGAATTATTTTTCTCAATCCATATAACAGCAACTTGATTAACAAATGAGTAAATATAAACTTATTGATCTAGATTAATATTTTTGCAATATGAATTTTAAAATTCTCAAAAGAAAACATATTATTCAATCTCTGTAAGACTTGGATATAAGAATTCTTTTGGAATTATTATTAGTATCTCTATCATTTTTGCACTTAATTTTTTATTGTATTATGTTCTTATTTTATTTTACAATCTATTACCAGTACAAAAAGTATAACTAAAACAATATTTGATCAATTCCAATTTATAATAATTCAAAACTCAAATTGAGTATAAATAAATTTTTTACACATTTTAAATTTTAATTTAATTAAAAATAATATAATATACATAATTATAAAAACTAACTAACTTAACTCAATTTCAATTGATTTTAAAAAGTAACAACTTAGTAGTTATTTAAAACTCGAAATGATTGAACATAACCAAAATCTGAATTAAAATAGTAACCCAATCAAAATCCAGTATTTCTTGTTTATCTTTTGTAACAATTTAAAATTTCTTATTTAAACTTTTTTTTCCTTCGTCTTCAATGTCTTATTTTTATTATCTTTGTGGTTAAATTAATTAAATAATTTTAAGAGTATTTCTAAAACAAAATTACAATTATAAGTAATTGAATATACTTTTTTTTTATTTGGATTTAAGACATTTTGAATCTAGCCTTTTAAATAAAAAGAAGTATACACCAATTATTAAGTAAAATTTGTACAATTGCATAAGTAAATGAGTACACTATTAATAGAAGTAGATGATAAAACTTGATTTGACCTAATTGGTTGTTGATCCTAAGTTTAAAATCCAACTTGAAATTATAAAAATCAAAATTCAAAATGATTGAAATACTAGATATACAATTAAATAAAAAATTATCAAATGAATTTTACTAATAAATGCACCTGAATCATTTTTGAGTTTAGTTAAGTTATAATTTATAATAATATTTTTATGTTAAATGTAATAGAGATAATTAATTTGATGAATTTCAATTCTTTTGAAAAAATATTATTTAATATGGCAACCTTAAAAATTTTGATATAACAGTGAATATTTTCAACTAACATAAAAGAGAAAATAAATGACTATATAATGTTTTTCCAAATAAAAGAGTTTATATTAATTATAAAGAAATTTAAAATCAATATATTTGTGTTTTTTTTTATTAAAACATCATATAATACTATCCTTCTTTGTCATATAGAGAAAATAGAGTTATACATAACCATTTAATCTTTCATCTCATTTTTCTACTTAAGATAATTTGGATTGGTGTTTCCATCAATTGAATGTAATTGTATATTATATCAATTGAAACTTAATTTTTCTTTTACTTAAAAAATTTTATTAAACATTAATTTTTAATATACAAAAATAGTTAAATACATAATTTTAAAATTAAAATAAAACAAGATAGATTCTTAACCTTGATACTTGTCATGTTTTCTTAAGAAAATTTCAATTCTAAGAATGACTAACTTGTTATGTAATACCTATAAAATTTATAATGATTTCATTTTTAGTATTTCAAATATAAATTTTCATGAACGAATATAACTTTGGTATAAACAAATTTAAAAGATAGTTCCAATTAGTTCTAATGAATTTTGTCACACTTCGATAGAATTCACCAAAAATAATTAATTTTACTTCATTTATATTTTTTTACTTAGAATAATTCATATTAGATTGTTTAACCACCTAAATGATACAAAAGCATGTAATTTAACACAATTGAGAAATATTAAATAATATTGGGATATAAATTAATCATATATATATGCATAGTAAGATAAAAATTGAGAGAAAATTAAATTAATTATTATTTCAATTAAGGTTAATAATTCTTATGATAATTTGACAGGATCCAATTCTAAGCTACTTATAGCTCAACCATCTCTTGAATCATCAAATTTTACAGGTAGAAAGTTCAATTAAAGTATTCAACAAATCAAATAGTGCTAATTTTTTATAAAGGGGTGCAATTGATTTTATATTAGTTTTTATTCTTTGGAATAGCAATTATAAATTTCTACAAAAAAAATACAAAAAAGAAATTAATTATAGAGGTCAAACTAATTATAATAATGATATATTAAAAAATTATTTCAAGGGAGTAAAATGATTTAATTATGTTATCAACGATCAAATAATTAACTCATAAAACATATAAATAATAAAATCATTAACATACATATATAGTTAATATATTAAAACAAAAAATTCGATAGGAAAAAGTAGAAAAAATAAATATACTTAAATGACTTAATTATAATTATCTTTAATGAATTTATTGATCAACATAAATTACATATAGAATTGCTTTTTCAACAATCAAATAAATAAATTTCATATAATTATTTTATTCCTATTCACGTTAAGTTTTGATGTTATCTTATTTGTATTTTTATTTGATGTGAAAATTTTTTCTACTAATAAAAAAGAAGTCTAATAATAAAAAAATCATTTAAATTAAATTTTATAAAAAAAATTACTAATGGTATTTTAATCAATCACTTTTAAAATTTTTAGAAATAAAATTTTATTAAATATAATTTGATCAGTCACTTTTAGCTCTTTTTTAGTCTAGTAAAAAAATAATTTAAAATTTATAAAAAGATTTATTAAGTATATTTTAATCAATCACTTTTAGAATTTTTGGAATTAAATTTAAAATTTTAGGTATTTAATTTCACATAAACTCTTTTTTTTAGTTGATTTAAATTAAACTTAAATAAATTAATAAAAATTATATATTTAAGGATAAATTTATTAACTTAAAAATTTGTAAAGGTATTTAAGTCGATTACTATTAATACTTTTAGAGTTTATACTTTTATATATAGATGATGTATAGATAGATAGATAGATAAATAGATATATGTTTCCTTTTCTTTAAACTTTGAAATATATAATTTTAAAATATGTAATGAATTTTAATGGTTTTTTTAACATAATATATATGTGTTTAACTTCAAATATCATGATTTTGAAAAACTAAATCTTTCTAACATAAAACATGAGAAACCAAACCAATTGTTGATTAAAAATCCTAATAGAGTTATGATCAGTCCTACTTCCAAAAGCTATATATATTCAACAATTTGTAACCAAATCATATGTGGTTATTGCATGGTTAATAACCAAACCAATGTAGAAGTAGGAGAAGGGGAAAACCGACCCAAAGTATATATATAAGTATACAAAAAAAAAAAAAACCAGTTCTTTAAACCCTTCCTTCGTTTCTTCCATTGTTTTCTTTGCATATTCTTGAGTTTATTTTGATCATTTACTTTCATCAACAACAATGGATTTTCCTGTAGTCAAGGGAGTAGATATTAGGAATGGTTTAGCTATGGAGTGGATCAAACTTAAGGTTCTTGGCAAGGGTTCCTATGGAGTGGTGAACTTGGTGAAACCAATAAACTACGTTTTTGCTGATCGAGTTTTCGCTGTTAAGTCGTGTCGTTACGAGGATTCCAGTTCTGTTCAGAAGGAATTAGAAATCCTGGAACAGTTTGCTGATTGTCGTAATATTGTTCAATGCTATGGTGATCTGTTGAGTATTGATCAGGGGATGCTGGTTTACAATTTGTTTCTTGAATATGCACCTGGTGGTAGTTTTTTGGATTTGATGGTCAAGAAATATGGGGGCAAGATACCAGAAAGTGATGTGAAGTGCTACTCCAAAATGCTGCTTGAAGGGATTCGGGATATTCACGCCAGAGGCTATGTCCATTGTGATCTCAAGCCGGCAAATATCCTTGTTTTTCCTCCTGATCGGTATGGTTCCATTAGCAACCTAAAGATCGCTGATTTTGGCCTGCTTAGACGAGCTGGAGAAAGAAATATGCCAGAGGTAGAGGCTTGGATGCTAAATTTTCCAGGTACTGGAGTTTACATGCCACCAGAATCTGTTACTGATGGGAAAATCAGTGCTGCCTTAGATATATGGTCCCTAGGGTGCGTTGTTCTTGAGATGATCACCGGAAAATTACCATGGGAATATCATAACTTGGCGGATTTGGCGATCAAGATTGGATTTTCGAGATATCCTCCAAAAATACCAGAAAACATGTCAAGCACTGGGAAAGATTTCTTGATGAAGTGTTTTGCCAGGAATCCAAGTGAAAGATGGACTGCGGATATGCTATTAAGCCATCCTTTTCTCCTTTCAGAGTGCCCTCCGTTGTCACCTCATTGTCTTCCATGCATGGAAGAACTGGAGGCAATGTGCCTAGCTCTTTTGGATGATTGAAAATTGTTTTATTTTTTCGTTTTTGTCTCTGTACTTGGATGCAATGTCAGATGTATAACATAAATATTTTCCAATTAATCTCTGGTTTGATGTCATCCTGAAATCATAAAATTCATGATCTGTTGCGAACAATTTGTTTTTATTTTGTTTTGCATATCTGTTTATTGTAAGTAGGGATTTGGTTTCGTTACTTCTATCCTTGCTGTTGGTCCTGTATACGAGTGTACGCTTTTCCATACTCTCAAGCAAGTAGGCGGCTACTCGCCTGTTATTAGATGCAATTCTGAAGTATAAAACTCCCATTGTAGTTTCCTAAAGGCTCCTAAAAATCTTCTAAAATTTTCCTTAACATTATTGATGATTTATATCAGTCCTTTGCGAGCGCTGAATTGAAGATAAAATCTATTGGATGTACAAAGTGTCAATCTATTGGTCACTTCAGCTGCCCTGATTGCTCTAATACACCTAAAGTTTGATTCTCAATCATGCCATTGAAGACATATCTTCTCTTATGCTCATGCTTATGATCATGAGCTTTCTTCCTATAGCCATTGTACTTAAAATTTTTTCTCTTAATACACTGGATTTTGTAAATCCTCTTGTAGATGGAGATTTGTGACAGTGGCTCCTATTTATACTGATTTCATTCCTCAATGTCAATGTTATAATGGATGTGTTATGAATCTCGCCTCTTCCCTCCATTGTACTTAAAACCTTTTTGTCTGAATGCACTGGATTTGATTATCGCACTTGTAGATGTAGATTTGTGAGGGTGGCTTCTATTTATAGGTGTTTCATTATCCATCCCAAAGTTATAATGGATGTCCTATGAATCCTGGTTGTTTATGTTTGTGTCAAGCAAGGAAAGCATGTATATTGTATTCAAGTCCACTAAAGTAAGCTTGGTAAATATTCCTTTTCGCCTTAGAAATATGGTCCCTAGGGTTCATTGACAGCTTTGTTCTTGAGATGATCTCCGGAAAATCACCATGGGAATATCAGAAGCTGATGGATTTTGCGATCAAGATTGGATTTTGAAGATATCCACCAAATATACCAGAAACCATGTCAAGCACTGGGAAAGATTTCTTGATGAAATGTTTTGCAAGGGATCCTAGTGGAAGATGTACTTTTGATATGCTGTTAAGCCATCCTTTTGTCCTTCCAGAGTGCCCTTCGTTGCCACCTCCAACAGAATCTCGTAATGGTCTTCCTTGCATGGAAGAACTGTAGACAATGTGCCTACCTTTTTTGGATAATTGAAAATTGTGTCTTCGACTCTATACTTGGATAAAATGCGGTTAATAAAAATATTTTCCAATCTTTGGTCTGACATCATCCTGAAATCATTAAATTCATGATCTGTTGCTGACAATTTCTTTCTATTTTGTTTTCCATGTGTTTATTGCAAGTGGATTTTGGTTTCATCACTTGTACCCTTGGTGTTGATCCTGTATATCAGTGTATGCTTTTCCCTGTTATCAACCAAGCGGTTGCCTATTATTAGATGCAATTCTGAAATATAAAACTCCCATTATGTTATGCACATGTATATTTGCCATTGAATGCTAAACCACATTAACTTTCAACTGGCAGATAAAGGAATGGAAATAGAGTATTAAGCAGCTGCTCTACAGGAAAAGTGAACTTTAACGAAGAGTCCGAGATGGGTGAGCAAGTGATGGACTGCTATTGGTTGGTTTTACGAAGTCACACTCATCTTAATTAATATCACAGTATTAGTTTTCTAATTCCTTCCTGGAATTGGTGGAATAGGGAGCCCCGGAAGGGGTGGCAGAGAAGGGAGTTGAGGTAATGGTGGGAGATTGGGAAGCAGGGGACTTGGTTGTGGTGTTGTTGGGTCTTGAAGTGGAGGTGGAAATATGGGATAATTTGGTTCGCCAAATCCCAAGTTGTTTTGAGTGTTGAATTTCTTAGAATCTTGAACACTTGGTTTTTGGTTGCATAGATTTGGTTGTTTCAATGGCTTGAAAGTGAAAACCTAGCTGAGAAAATGCGAGTTCGTTACTTTCTTAACTTGAGATGGGGTGATGATGAAGTTGCTGTTGAGGCCACAGAACAATATGGCTCACTGCTAGTGATAAGTTTCACTGAACATCTCTTGATTTTCTTTACATGTTTGCTAACTGAGAAAGGCAAACGAACTATGAATTCTCCATGCATATTGGTTTTCACTTCTTACCGAAAACTTGACCTCCAACTCTCATCTTTACATTCCACCGCAACACATGCACCTGCAGAAACAAAATCCTAGAAAGCATATAATTTGAGCCTAAACAGATCAAAAACAAAAATGATAATAGCTCTGTTGATAGAATATTGAACTCTTAGTTTTAGTCCGATTCAAATCCTGGCAACTTCAACTATAAAAAATAAATAAATAAATACAAGGCCAGGAAAATTGGAAGTAAAACAGCTGACCTGAAATAAAGTTGTTGGCCTTGGAGAAATCCTCCTGGAAACAAGTGTCACAGTACACAGTTCCAACAACAACAGCAGAATGAAGCTTATGGCTATGGCTAGCCTCTAAGAGATCATTGATTGTTACACTGAGCAACAATATTAAGGAAAACCAAGACATTTTCATCCTTCTCATCTCTTCAAGTACCTCCTTTTTTAGATTCAATAACTCAGCAACTTTTATAGTCTAACCCATCAACTTTCTTTATGTCATTCATGCAAAAACCAGCAACTGCAAACTGGTAGCAGTGAATTCAGGTTTAATCTCTCCCTCCTCCAAACAGCTCAAAAGGAATGCATAAATTAAACAATTTGGGATAGGGTCGGATTTACTCCTGCTTGTTCACGAGCCACTTACAGCTGCAAAGGCAACGAAAAATAACAGGAAACTTTAATCATGAAAATGGTTTTTTTTTTTTTTTGCTGTGTTTATGTTCTTCACGTTTGAACCTGCTTTTTGCAAGCCAAGCACCGAGCAGAATGCAATAATCAGCCATGATTTTCCCATCGTTGTTCTAAGTGAGCCACAAAATAGTAGTATCACTCAAGGTTGATTAGAAGTTTTGAAATCTTGAGATATTCAAATTGACAATTATTTTTTCTACCAAAAAGATTTAGAATCATTTACGGATATCAAGTTTATTTATCATTAAAAAAAAAAGATACATGTTAAAGAGAACGCATTAGAACTATTATATTAATCTGTTACGTCTGACAAAACAAAAATGCTTGTGAATGTGACAAGCATACATTTGACTCAATAATAAGCACGCATATTTCCCATTTTTTAGAGGGTTCGATTTGAATTTCTTTTTTTTTTTAATGATAAAATATTATACTAACCCTTTCTTTTAAAGATACTAACCCTTTGTTTTATTCATTCAAAAAAGGTTTGATTTTATATAAAATAAAATCCATAGATGGATTATTTTAATAATTTTGTAATGAGATCCAGAACTTTTATAAGTTAGACATTCTGTAATATATCATTTATACATAAAAGTGTTAATTCTAAAAATATTAAAAGTGATCAACTAAAATACTTTAAATAAAATTTTAATTCTAAAAGTATTAAAAATAAGTTATTAAAATACCTTTAATAAAATTTTTAATAAATTTTAATTTATATAATTTTTTATTATTAACATTTTTATTATTAAATTCTTATTTATTAAAATTTTAATAAATTTTAATTTAAATGATTTTTTAACTATTAAATTTTTTTATTATTATCAAATTTTTCGTATAAAAAAATTGATTAATCATAGTTGAATTCTCATTTCTGACATGCTTAATTAATTAGTCGTCATTCAACAGCCTTTCTCTCATATTTTTGGTTTGATTTTCATAAGCAAACAATACACTGAAACAGTATAAACATCAATGCGTTATAAAACTTGGCACTGTTTTATTTTTTATAATTCCATTATAATTTTTAATTATATTTTAGAGTAATTGAACATGTACTTATGTTTTATTTTTTATTATTATTATTTTAATAATTTCGTTATTCGTTTTCATTCCATATTAAATTTGTTGGAATTCAAAAAAGTGAAAGTGTATCCTACAATTAAAATAGAGGTTTGATGAAAAATCTACCTTTAAACAGGTGCTTTTTCCTTATTTGTTCTTACTTTATAAATTTATTTTTATATATTGTTGAATTTATTTCTTTTAAACTTAAAAAAAAAAGTTAGCTAATTTCTTTATTAAATTGTATCACTTAACTTTAAGAGACTTTTTAATCATATGGTAATATGCTTTTAACTAATATAAACCATTGAGATCGTAATCGATTAATACTATTGATAGTAAATTTATTGTTTCTTTCAATACAGGTAAATATAATTATTTTATAATATTTAAAAGTATAAATTTTAAAAATATTAAAAGTGATTGATTTAAATATTTTAATGAATTTTTAAATTAATAAAATTATCTTTAAATATATATAACTTTTATTGATTAATTTAAGTTTAATTTAAATTAACTTGTTGGGTGCGTGCAAAGGCCGACACTGGTGCTGTGATTTTGGCTATGTGCGGGTAGAAGGTAACTAAGCTACAGTGCGAGCCAATGGTGATTGGGCTTCGATTTCACTGATGAACAAAAGAAGCCCCCTTTTCTTTTTTGCCATCCCCCTTTCTTTAAACAACCCAACTTTCCCCCTAAAGGTTTCTAGCCTTGGAATTTTTTTTTTAAGACTAGTTTGGTAGACGTGCAATAATGGCTGCCGGTTTTGGGACAATGAAGTTTACTAAACCTAGGGTATCAGACTCCTTTAATCAATTCATGTTAAGAGGAAAAATAGAGCTAAAAGTGAGGTAAAAAAAAAAAAGCTAGAAATGGAATTACCAGCAAAGAAAATGAAGCAAGACCCTCGAATGATTGACCAAGCCTTAGCTTCTTTTTTGTTATTTTTCCATTAATAATAAAAATAATTAAATTTAAAAATAAATAGATAAATAGAATTGGGCCTTAAAATTAAATGTTGAATTTTTAAATTTTAGGCTCTAAAATTTGATCTTGGACTTTGGGCTTTTAAGCCCATATGACTTAATCTCAAATCAACTCAAATTAAATTAGATTGGGCCTTGGCTCGTGTGAAAACGATCCACAAATAAGTAATTTGAATCAAAATTTGGACAAGTCCAATTTGAACACTTAAAACTGACTCAACTCAAAACATTTAAATTAAACTTAAAAATTGATGATCTCAAATTGTTTAGGACAAAATTAGGTGTATAATCAGTAATAGGGTAAAGATATTGATAACAATTTTGTCCGAAGTCAATGATTTGAGGGTTTTTTTTTTTTCAAAATTTTTTTGGATTTTTTAACCTTAGTTTTTTAATTATTATTTGTTTTTTTTTTTAATTTCTTGGATTTTTTTTATTTTTTTAATTCTTGAAAAACTCATATACATATATGCTTCACAACTTTTGAAAATAAATTTGAAAGATTCTCTTATCAAAGGTTTTACAACTTTTGAAAATAAAACATAATAACTTGAAGATTATGCCTGGAGGTATTACAAATCTTGACACTCAAACAAACTCAACTCAAAGAGGACTTAGAGATTATGTTCGAATGTCTTATAAATCTTGACACTAATAAAGATTCTACTTGAAAGACTTACAAACCTTACTTAATTAACTTAGAGATTATGCCCGGAGGTCTTATAAATCTCAACATTTATGAAAGCTCCTCTAATTAGTGGCATTGAAACTTTAAAGATTTAAAATGTTTTACCCGAAGGAGTTAGAGTTATGTTTAAAGGTCTTATAAATCTCTACATTTAGGAATGCTTCTCTAAATAAAGGCCTTAAAACTTTAAAATCTTTTTAAAAAATAGCTCCTTATAAACAAAAGGCTTTGAATCCTTAAAGATTTCATCTGAAAAAGGCTCATCTAATCAGAGGTATTGAAACTTTAAAAATCTAAAATATTCTGCCTAGAGGACTTACGAATTCTTTGTAAAATTCTCTTTTTCGAAAAAAAAGTTCAAGTTTTAGGATTTTTTAAAATTAGGATATCACCATTGAAAAATGAGATGACTTCGAATATCACCATCGAAGAGAATTCAGATATCGACATAAAAAAAAATACAAATTCAGACTTGAATATCCAGATATTACCATCAAGTGAATGCAAATGTTATCGAATATCACCATTAAAAAATGAGATGACTTCAAATATAACCACCGAGTGAATGCAAATGTTTTTAGATATCGCCACCGAAAAAAACTCAGATATCATTATTAAGTAATTTTGAAAGGATCATAACATTTTTCTTAACCGGTGTCAATTTTATTAGGCTTAAAATTTAAGTGCCAATTAAACTAGTTTAAATCTTATTAGTACCATGTAATCTGGGTTTGAAGCGCTAACTAAACCGGGTTTAAAATTTGGGTACTAGCTAATCTGGGCTTAAAGTGCTAACTAAACTAGGCTTAAAGTACTAGCTAATCTAGGCTTGAGTGTCATCTAATCTGGGCTTAAAATTTAAGTGCTAACTAATCTGGGCCTAAAGTGCTCGCTAAATTATGCTTAAATTTGAGTGCCAACTAATCTAGCTTGAATCTTATTAGTGCCAGCTAAACCAGACTTAAATCTTATCATGTATCGTATCTCATTTTTCATTTTTGTCAATAACCCTTCCACTTTTTGCAAATGCTTTTTGTTTAGACTTTTAAAACCTTTTTGATATTTTGGTCTCTCAACAAATTAATTTCATCTTTTCTTATTTCGTGCTCATCTTTTTCATGATAGACTTTTTTATCTCTTTTTGCTGCTTTTTTGCTATTTTTCTTTTCTTTTTCTCTTTTTCTCTTGATAAACTTTTTTTCTCATTTATTATTTTTTTTTGGATAGACTTTTTTCTTAATAATTTTCTTTTCTCTTTTTTGTTTTTGCTTTTATTTTTTCCAAAACTCAAAAGAATGTCCACATTTCTTATTTATTTAATGTTTGCAACATTCTTAAATGCAATTTAATGCAAGTGTATAATCTCAAAATAAATGGTAAAAATGTGAATCTCTCTACACCACTACAAATGATCACATATGAGAATTTCTTTTCTAGTGATTGCAATGAAAATGACTTTTCACGATGCAAATGTATCCGACAAATATATGAATGCAAAACTTATCCCCATGATGCAGATATTAATATTCTTTACATGTAGATGCCTCTACAACGATGCAGATACAAATTTCATTTTTCATGATGCAAATCTATCTAACAAAGATGTAATTACAAAATTTTTAACAATAAATTTCCTTTACATGATGCAAATACCTTTTATAAATGCAAACACCAATTTTAATACATGGCATATATGCTCCAAAGGTATAAACGCAAATTTGCAAATTCAATTGTTTTTTCAATGATGCAAATGCTTATTGCAACTACAAAATTTATTTTAAAAAATGTGAATGGAAATGAACAAAATTTTATGATGAATATGCCCTCGTATAGATGCAAACACCAATATTAAAAATGGTGATGTAGATGCACTTCAAAATATGCAAACACCAAAAATTCTCTTTCGACTTTTTTCCAAGAGGATTTCAACCTACCCATTTCCTATTTCCCTACCTTTCTTGTTATTCTCCGATTTTTGCTTTCTTTGCTTTTCAAACGAGCTTTCTTGATTTTCCATTTTTCAACACATTTTCTTTTTTATTTCCATTTTCATATAACATGCAACTTACATTTTGGACTTGATTGCAAAATCAAAAAGACAAACCACTATGTTCCTCTTAAAAAAAATCTTTTTTTCTTCTTTTTTTTTTTAAATTCTTCAATGAAAAACATTTTCTTTCTTGAATCCTGACTAGTCTAAAGGTTTTCACAACACAGTTTCCTTATTTTTAACAAAAATGTGTGATTGGTTATTCAAAATTTTTCAAAATGATCAATAAATTTTCCCACATAATTAAATTTCATAGTCAAAGACAATTAAATATCCAAACAAATGTGACTTTGGAACCTCTTAAAAATTGGCAGTCTCGATTAGAAATGAAATGACAATGGATTGAATAGTTCAGGATGTCAAGATTTTAATTCATTTAAGAAAGCCTCACCACTTGAAGGGAACAAAAAAGATTGTACTTTTCTATCTAGGCTCACAAATGAAACAATTTAAAAAAAAAAAAGCATGAATCCCTTAAAAACAAAACATGTTTGACATTTCACAGTCTTCAAATGTGGCATTTTAGTATATTTCAAGGATAGCTATAATGGGCTAAAAGTTTTGAAAGGTTATTTTAGAGCGAGAAGAAAACTTAAATTTTCAATACCAATCCCTTTAATGGATTTCAAATTTTCAAGGCATCAACATTTTTTCAATCTTTCAAAAGTATGGGTCACTTCAGACTAGTTTCTTTTATTTTGCTAGGCATCAAGATTGGCTTTGAGATCTTCAAATTTGGTCTACACCACCCTTATTTTAAGGTTTTTACCCTAGAGCCACATCTCTTTTTCCTCTTTTTCTCTTTTTATTGATTATTCCACCATGCATTTTAGAATTTCAATTTCATCCGAAATGAGTTGGCAGATCAAATAGGTATCTTGGTAATGAAAAAGAGCAAAGGATTCGCAAGTTTTATAATGGTTCCTCAAAGAAAAACTTCTCAATTTAGGCATTTATCCATGATCCAATATAGATTTTTTGAAAGGATGTAGGCCCAAAAAAATATTTTGTCTTTTTTTTTTTTCATTTTTAAGTTCTTTGTTTTTCTTTTTGGTTTCTTTCAAAGAATTTTTTTTGTTTTTTTTTCTTTTTCAGCCTTTTCAAGTCTTTGCTTAGATTTATTTTAATTTTTCAAGTGTATGATGTCACAATCATTATTTTTTTTCTTTTTTTTTACATACCCCCATAACTCGTACGTCAATTGACTTTGCCAAACATATAATTCATGGAAAACATTCCATCATGTTAATAAGCTCATAATAGGTCTTAAATGGTTCATGTCATTCAACAAAGGAAGGATTGTGGCATAAATAAAGTTGTCTTAAGGGTAATGGGTAATTTTTGCATTTCTGGTCGATTTGCCCCCAAAACATGGGATAAAAAAGGGTTAGAATTGGACCTTCGTGTGTTCACAAAAAGGTTTGATAAAATTTGTGTAATTTTTCTTTTGGCATACTTGAGGCTGTAGAATAATCTTGACACATCAAATTACCAACATCCGATCCTTAAAAGAAATGTCATGCATGCTTGATTTTCAAGAAATCTGAAAAGGTCTCTTCCTTAGTTTTTCAAATTAACTGTCTCATTGTTCATTGCCTAAGAGAAAAATATCATCATTTTATATCACAGTATAGTCGAGTGAAGATAAGGCTCATGAATTCAAATTCATGCCCCCCTTCAAAGGGTTATGGCTAATGAGCAAAATTGTTGAGTGGTTTGTAATATAAGAGTATTCGAAAAGGGTGTAGGTATTGGATAAGTTCATTTCTAATAGTAATCACCAATCATTTAGAAAATCTTGTCACTCAAAAGGAAATTTTTTCACTTTTTCCTTTTTCAAGGCATTTTCTTCTTTTTTATTGCTTTGGAAATCAATAATGTGAGGTTTTATTCAAATATGACAATTTTTTTTTATTTTTCTTCCAAACAAAATCCTAAAAAGTCCAAAACTTAAAAAACCTCAAATGACAATATTCACAAAGTCATGAGATAATATGTAGCACTGTATACCTTCATTCCAAGCAAACATTCAAGCCAATTCAAAAATCACATCATCAATAGCTATACTTGGCATCTGGCCTTAGAATATTGTCATAGCCACCAACTAGCTCTTTAAATTTTGTAGAATCTGTATTGATCAAATATTGAATTGTATCCTTAAATCATCAACAATTTAGTACTAAATCATTCATAAATTAATAATAAACTAATGATAGTTTAGTAGTAAATCATTTATAACATAATAATAAATTAATAATAATTTAATTGTCAGTTATTAATAACTTTTGTATTTGAAGTTGTCAGAGTTAAACTTTGGTTTTTAGCAGAAATGAAGATAAAACATTTTAATATTGAGAAGTTAAGATAAACCTACCATGAACCTATTTAATAAAAAAAATTTAATACAAAAATTCTAAATTTGAATGAAGTAATAATGTCATTATATAAACAAAATTTATCTTATACTAAAATGGAATTCACGCTTTACTACAAGAATCAATTGTTATATATATGATGACATAAATTTTATTAATAGTTACTAAAAGTATATCATAAATTACTAAAATTACATGAAAAGGTTATCAAAATTACAGAAAGGGGTTATCAAAATTTTGCAGAAAAATTATCAAATTTGTATCAATGATTAAAAAATTATATCATAAGTTATCAAACTAATATCGAAAGTTACTAATGTATGGAAAGTTAACAAAATTTTATCAAAGGCTATCAAACTTTTAACAAAACTTAGCAAAACATATAAAAGATTATCAAAATAAAAATTATATTAAAAGTTATCAAATTTTACTTATATATATCAAAATCAAAATTAAACCTGTTAGCATATTACCTATTATTATTATTATTATTTTTTTATTATTATTATATCTAAAAAATTATTTAATGAGCTAAATTTTTAGAAATAAAAATTACACGTGTGACAAGCAAGTGCCGAAAACTAGTATACATATATATCTTTAAATTTTTGTATAATTAGAAGATAAACACCCAATGGAAAAAGTTTAACATGTTTACTATCGAGAAACCCTTCATTATTCTTTTCAAATTATCATGATACATATGGAAACTTCCTAGAAGATTTTCAAGAAATATCGTATTCTAACTGTAGATTTAAACAAACAATAAATCATATGCCAAATCTCATCTATATCAATTGCCTACCCACATTGCCAAATTTGAAGGGGAGCTCAAAAGGAAAGAAGATCAATATCATAGCTTTTTTTTTTATATCTCTTTTCATCACTATCAAATCAAGCATTTATTACCTTTAGATCCTACAACTTTACAAATAAGACCTCGATGACTGGTATATGGATCAAAATCTATACATCTTTTGATACCTCTTTTCTATAATAATATTAATTAAATAGTTTCATATGTTATAGATTAAAAGCTCTATATAGGCATTCTTCATTAAAAAATTGACTTCGTCCAATTAATTAATGTCCTAACATTTCCAAATTTGTTAAACATATATGGCATAAAAGGCCAGATGTGGCATGGATGACTCAATAAAAAATCTTACACTTATAATATATTCAAATGCTCCGTTACCCTAAATGGCATCTTATAACCTTCTTTAGCAATAAACAATTTTTAAAGCATGCAATTAGGGATTGGCTATGGCAACAAGTGTTCCACAAGGATTGGATAAAAAGCCATTTTCAAGGAAACATTAACAACCCACTAGTTTTTCCTCTAATTCGAGTGAGTATTATGCTTTTTTTTTCTTATATTTTATTCTTGCAATGCTAAACATTTCCTTTTTTTTTTTTGGATCAAATAGTCCGTATAAGATATAAAAATAAAATATCCTAAACATTTCAAGTAATTACCTCCTAATTATTGTGTCTAGTCAATTTGTTATTCGATTTAATGCTTTACTTGATAAAAAAAATAAAACATGATGAAAAGAAAGATGAAAAAAGATGAAGATAAAATTTTATTAATCGAATGATTAACTTTAACAATTAAATTAATAAGTTTTTCATTTTTTTTCATTTTCATTATTCTTATTATTTAAAACTTAAAAAAGTCTGATTAAATAATAAGGTATATATGTCTATTTGTTATTTTGACAAGACAATGTCGTTTAAGGTTGTGTTAAGGATCACGAATATCGAAGTATAGGCAATAGTGTCATATGCAAAATACAAAGTCATAGGATGAGTCACCAACACTTGGTGATTGGTAATTGGTTGAAAGAGATTGAGCTGGTAAGCACCTAGACATTTAACACTTGTGCTAAATTGAGAGGATAGGAAGGATCACAAAAGAAGGAAGAACTCAGTCAAAAGTTTGATTCAAAGATCTTGTTTTGGTGGTAATGAGATCGTCAATGCATTAAAAAAAAAACATGAAATTGACATGATTATGGAGATATATAATAAGGTAAGGTTAAGACTATTGCCTCATAGAATTTGGAGACAACATTTTTATCAAGTGAAAATAGTTGTAAACTTGTAATAATGGTTAGAATATTGGGTTGGGAAGCTCCAAAACAAGGATGAAGGAAAGGTCCTTGGATTCATGAAGATAAGCTACTTACTGAATATGTTAACTTTTATGGAGACGGAAGATGGAGTTCCATAGCTAGGTCTACAGGTATAATTTAATTACTTTTCTTCAGGATTTCCTTCATTCACCGTATGAATTAGATGAAGAATACAAATTTGGTACTTAGCTCAAAGTTGATTTATGCAATCATCCTTATTAAGAGGTACCATTTAACATGTTTAGAATTTAAATCCGTATTTGCGACCTCTTCCTCTATTTTTAAGTTGTGACCTCCTATGTAAAAAAAAATTAGGAATACTTTTTTGTTGACAAGAATATTAATTGAATTATTGTGTTTATTTTTACCTTGTTCAGGTTTGAATAGAAGTGGGAAGAGTTGTAAGCTTAGGTGGGTGAATTATCTGAGGCCTGGTCTGAAAAGAGGTCATTTAACACCTCAAGAGGAAGGGATCATTATTGAATTGAATGCCCTTTGGGGTAACAAGTAATGCTTCTTTCTTTCCCTTCATTTTTACTTTAAAATATTATGTTTTTTTATTATTAATTTATTATATGTTTGTATGTGAAAACAGATGGTCTACAATTGCTAGATACTTACCAAGAAGAATAGATAATGAGATAAAGAACTATTAGAGAACCCATTTTATGAAGAAGGAAAGGTCTTGTCAAAGGCAACAAAAAAGAAAACCTCAATTTCTAAAACTAAAACAACAGCAACAGTAGCAACAGATGGAGGATCAAGAGCCACAACTAATAAAACATGAGATAAAAAAGGTATTAATATGTGAGACAGAAGCAGCTGGAGATGGCAAAGTAAATAGCCAAGCACTCACTGATCAGGCAGAAAGGAAGCAGGAGATGGTTATCATTTTCCCAACTTTAGAGGATCAATGCTTACCTGTTATGTGTCAAGAGGCTGCTGCTACTTCTTGGCTAGATCAGTATTTGGAAGATGAGGGCTTATTGGGTGGCTTGTGGAACCTGGATGATCTTCATCATCCTGGTAATTGCAACAAGATTATTGCCATGCCAAAACAAGCAACAGCTTATACTTCTTTTAGAAAGGATCTTGTAAGTAATGTATACAATGGAGAAGGGTACATTTTCTAAGCATAATTTTGAAACTTTTTTAGCTTATATTTCCTAACTAGAACTTTTGGCTTATTTCTAATTAAGGTTGAATTAGTTACTTGTTCTGTGAATTATGATCTTTTGTAACAATATGTTTGAATAAACAGTCAACAATATGATTCTGACATTTTCTTTGAAGATAATTTTTCCTTTTTTATAAAAGAATTTTCCCTATGCATATATAATTATATCACTACAGGGGTTTAGGTTTTTAATGGCATTTTTTTTAACGTTTAGCAGTGTTTATAAACACAACTAAAAATTTACGACGTTTGTGAAAAACACCACTCAGAGTGCTGGCTATACACACGTCGCAGAAAAATAATGACATTTTCGAAAAAATGTCGCCATCTTAGCGGCGTTTCTATATTTGAAACGTCGCTAAATTAGTTACATTTTTATAAGAAAAACACCATTGCTTTGGTGGCATTTATAACTGAAAATACCGCTACTTTAGAGGCGTTTGTATTTGAAAATGCCTCTATATTAGCGGCATTTGTATCTTTGAGACGCCGCTAATTTAGTGGCATTTTATGATAAAAACACTGTTGCTTTGGTGGCGTTTGTAACTGAAAACACTGCTACTTTAGAGGCATTTGTATATGAAATTTTAGCAGCGTTTGTATCTTTGAGACGCGGCTAATTTAGTGACGTTTTTATGAGGAAAATGTCGTTGCTTTGGTAGCATTTGTAAATGAAAATGCCGCTACTTTAGAGGCATTTGTATCTGAAAACGCCTTCATATTAGCGGCGTTTATATCTTTGAGACGCCGTTAATTTAGTGGCATTTTTATGAGAAAAACATCGTTGCTTTGGTGGCATTTGTATAAAAAATGCCACTTACTAAGGGCATTTGCTGGTAAGAGTGCCGCTACTTTTAGTGGTGTTTTACGATACAAACGCCACCAAATTATTCATTTAGCGACATTGTTGAATGCAAACGCTGCCATTATGTAAAAATGTATTTTTTTAAAATTTTTGTACGTTAATAAATTTTAATTCCATTAAAGAGCTTAAATTTAGAAACTGAAATTAATATAAACTTAATTCACATTTAAGTATGCATGTAATTAATACAAAGTTTAAATTTTAGTTTAATAACATTCAAATATTTTTAATACATTAAGAAAATAAAAATTAAAATATATGAAATGGATGACTGCATACATTTTGCTGGCTACCAATTGATGAAGAAAATTTTTCACCTTGGTCATTAGCGTGCTCAACAACATACTGAATAATACCATACAATTTTTAACACTTCATTGTAAGCTTTTTTTATATTTAAAAATTTAAATATTTACTAAATATAATACCTGAGTTAGTGGAGCACCACGATCATTTCCTAGAAATTGTTGTTGCACAAAATTCATAAGATGATTGAATCAATCATGCAATTGCTGAAATTTTGCACGTTCTTACTCCATTCTAGCACATTCTTCTTGAATTTTGGCATGCTTTGTTCTCTTTCTGCTTCCATTTGCTGAAAATGTTATTGCATAGTTTGCAACTCCCTTCTCAATATTGAAATGTCTCATGAAGACTAACTTGCTGATGATGTAAATTGCTGAGAGCTATGCTCATAGTAGGCAGATAGTGTTGGAGCCAATCCAAGGCCTCGGACCCGTTCATGTCTTTTTTTTTCCAGCAACTTCTATGAATATCCAATTTTTCATTTCTTGCATGTTGAGAGAACCATCAGATACTACTTCAATCTCAGCAGCCATTTTTTCTTTGGCTTTCTCCTGTGAATTAGTCATATACAACTATCAAGTTTAATGATTAATTGATAATATGTTAAAAAGAGTAAATATTTACTTTCTGTTAATATTAATTAAACAAATTACCACAATTTCTTGTGTTTCGACATTCATGTAAGATCTTTTTTTTTTTGTGTGTTATGCAAAAAGTTTCACACGTCCAATTGTACCTCCCATCTTATTCTCCTATATAAAAAATATGTTATTTGATAGGATACATATCAACCATAACTTATTCATGCATATCAAGCATGTCAATCAAATATTAACATTTCGAATAATTTTAATCTAATGTATTTATATTTTGGCCCCATAACAACACAATAGTCTTAAACATAATCACACCTAAAAGCATTTTGGGCTTTCACACATATAGATCATGGAAACCAAATTCAATTATTTTTTTCCGGTTTAATATCATGGATTGAAGCCATTCAATATGTTGAAAGCCATCCAAAAGTTTAATTTGTATATTTGCCTTTGATATGCAAAAATAGTCCCAAATAGACATAAATAACAACTTTTTCTCCCATATCAACCGTAGAAACCAAGTTCAATCAATCGGACAAGTTTAATATTAAGATTGAAGCTATCCAACCTATTAAAATACAACAATAACAACAAATTTGTATTTTTACCTAAATATATGTAAACAATAACTTTTTCATACATATCATCCGTGTCAACTAAGTTCAAAACTTTTGATAAGTTTAATATCATGTATTGAAACTATCAAAACTATTAAAACAGAACAATAACTGTTAATTTGCATATTTACCTTTTAACGGCAAAAAAAGTTCATTCATTGGAATAAGTTTATTATCATAAACTTACTATTTCTTTTTGCTTTCTTACAAAACTTTTCGATCCACTTGTGTGGGAATATTTTTGTTGCTTTTTGCTACCAATCCCAATCTTTCTCTTTCCTATCATAAAAAATAATTGCATATATGATAGAAATACAAATATTACCAACTTAAACCACAAAACACTTTTATCATTTCATTATACTATAC
The DNA here is from genome assembly GCF_002303985.1 of Durio zibethinus. The sequence goes on from NW_019167893.1 coordinate 14,200,264, forward strand.
AAAGTTATAAACTAGTATCTCTCTTTTTCTTGAAAACCAAAATCTAACTAATTGTTCATATTGTCACCTAATCACATTACGGGGTAGATTTTCCATTATCGCCTCTACATAAGTACTTTGATCGAAATACTTATTCTTCAAACTATGCTTATAATCTTTCCATTTCTTTCCCAATGACTTAAGCACAAATGAAGTTGGCATTTCAAGTACCAATCTTGACTGTAATAATGCAACAAGAAAATTTTGAATAAGTAAACAAAATGTAAAATATAAAATTTTTTATTTCTAATTAATTATACTAATACCTCAATAAAGTTTCAAGCATCAACCTTAACTTCTTCTGGAACTTTATGCCATGTTTCATAATGAATAGGCAATTTCATTCCATTACGGGCTAGCATGCCTAGAAATCTAGCCAACAATTGAGCCTTTTCACCAATTGGTTGCCTATTAGAGTTTGCAGATACTACAATACGCTCGTTAGGAGGTAGTGCAAACAATTTCTTCAAAGTTGTCCGGCCTCTGATCCTCCGTTGACCATTGTTATCAACTGCAATAAATAAAAAATAAATTTGTAAAATCATAATACTTTTATCATTATACTCAAATTCTAAAATTGTAGTATATCATACCTACATTCAAATTTAAAGCATAATTAATTGATGGGGTACTATCTAAACCTGGATCTCCTATATTATCAAATCCAATATCAGTTGAAAGGTTAGAAGTGACAGAGTTAGATTCGATAATACGTTTATTTCCTTCCAAAGGATTCAGTCCATAGCCAATATCTACAGGTGCTGTAGACGTTCTGAACTAATATCTCTTATATGTTTTCCTTTCAAGCTACTCCTCCGTATTGTAGCTTACCTACATCATAAAAGCGAATATAGAAAAGATATTAGTTTAGAACATATATAAAGCCATTGAGAAGTTAAGAAATCAAAACCTACGATATATAAAGAACATATCGATTTAATTAAATCAAAAGATAATGTATGATTTAAAATACAATAATTATACAATAGCGAATGTGACATTAATTACATACAATCATTTACTACATTATGTCTTAAACACTCGAATTACAAATTATAAATACACCATTTCATTGTTCATAAATGTCTTCAGTAACATATTCGTAGACCCACAGAGCGTAGGTACTGGAGATATTTTCATCCAAGTTTTGTTCAGTAAAAAGATAACATTCAGTTCCATGTTTAACATCATCTCTAGTATCTAACCTCATATCAAATAAGTCTCTAGGTGTGTTTCGAAGAACAACAAACCAACCCAATTCTTTGGGATCTTCAGAGTAAAATACTTGTTTGACTTGAGATGAAAAAACATAAGGTTCATCGATGAGTTGTTGTCTAGTGTGAATTAATTGAAAAAAATTCACAAGTGTAAATCTATACTGATCTTTCTTAATATCCCTCGCACTATTAATATCAGCCCAATCACATCGAAATAAGACAACTTTCCACTTGCCATAATAATCTAACTAAATGATTTCATTAATCATGCCATAATAGTCAACATTTCTTTCTAAAGGGTTTGTGTCCCTAGCACTAGCATAGCTAATAGTTGATGAAGTCACAATAACTCTTGAATTTTGTGTACTTCTAAATCTCTCATGGGATTTAGTGTGAAATCTAAATCCATTGATAATGAAACCTTTGTATCATTTCATAATCCAGTTCAGACCGTGTGAAAGACACTTTCACCTCTTCACTAACAAGCCTTCCACTCCAAACTTATAAAAGTGAAATAAATATATATATGTTATTAATGTTATTTCTACCATAAGCATTCTATGTAGATTTCTTATAATGGGAAGTATGGCATTACTTACAGTTGCTCCTAACCATTCATGAAAGTTTTCAGCGAATAACTTATCAAGCTCTCGAGGCTTTGATCGTCGATAATGTGCAGGATCTCTCAAATTATTTCTATACTCGCTATAAAGCATCATGATAAAGTATTAACAAAAAAAAAAATAAAAGACAATAAATTATGCTTAATGTAATGAATAATTTATGTGCTAAAAAACTTACATGCGAAACGATTCAATTGAGTCATGATGAAAAAGAATATATAGATCTACTTGTGCCCAAGATTTATCATCTAACTCCACTAATTCAGCATCTTCCAAATAACGAGAACAAAATGTCATACACTCTTCTGCTAAATATCCTTCAGCAATAGAACCTTTTGGATAGCATTTGTTGTGACAATAAGACTTTGACCTCCCCAAAAACCTATAGCATAAAATATTAGTCATATGTTATTTTAAGTATAGTGGCTTGATCATCAATAAAAAAATGTAATCAATCTATTAACAAATAATACCTTTCAATAGGATACGTCGATCGATAATAAACTAGCCCACCGACTTTTGCTTCATATGGAAGGTGGATAACCAAATACATCATAATAGTAAAGAAGTTTGGAGGGAAAATCTTCTCTAAATGACATAAAGTAATCACGGCTCGATCTTGAAGTTTGTCAAGCTCTTCCACATTCATACATTTTTTACATAAATATTTAAATATGTTACTAATTCAATTACCATAGAAGTGACTTGGTTTGACATTGATGAATGTAAAGCAATCAAAATGTGATAATCATGTGACTTCAATGAAGAAAGTGTTCGCTTATTCAGATTCACACATCTCAATATATTTTACTCATAGCCATCCGAAACTTTGACATTTTTTAAAACCTTGCAAAACACATCTTTTTTAGCTTTAGAAATCCCAAAACAAGTAGCAGGCAATCGATATTTGTCATTAGGAAGTAACTTCAATAAAGGTCTAGATGAATCCCATATCAACTAAGTAAGCTGACTCTTTAATTCATCATTAGATCTTCTATTCACATTGAAATTATCTCGATAAAATTTTTGTAAACATTCTTCTCTATGTGCATCAAATCAAGGTTATAGCGTAATAAATTATATTCCCAATAAGACAACTCAAAAAAAAATTCTTTTTTTTCACAACGCAAACTCATTGGGGTCATCTGCTTCATCGTCTTCTTCATCACTTTGAATATCAAGATCACCAACTTGAGTATGAGTATCACTAACTTGCGTAATACGAGGCCATATACCTTCAAACATGTCCCTCACTCTTTTTCTTGATGGAGTCATTTTTTCATAAGTGAAATTGATATCTTTTAACTTTGATAAGATATTTGACCCACTAATGGGTAAAGGCAATCTCTTTAACTCTTCAGTTTCATCAAAGAGATATTTTTGGAATCTAAATCAATAATTATCATCTAACCATCAACAATGTCCCATATAACAGAACTTCCTACCATTAGGTAACCACGTCGAATGTGTCTGTGCAACATAACATGGACAAGCATAACGACCTTTTGTATTCCAACCAGATAAATTCGCATAAGTAGAAAAATCATTGATAGTCTATAATAAAGTAGCACATATATTGAAGTTCTTTTCTTTTGATGTATTATAGGTTTCAACTCCTTCTTATAATTACTTTAATTTTTTAATAAGAGGTTGTAAGTAAATGTCTATATCATTACTCAGACCTTTTTTCTCAGGAATTATCATAGATAATATAAATTATTATTGCTTCATAGCTATCCATGGTGGCAAATTGTAAAGAATCAATACAACTAGCTAAGTACTATAAGAAGTACTCATCATTTTGAATGGGTTGAATCCATTAGATGCTAGTCCAAGCATAATATTTTAAAGATTAGATGCAAAGTTTGGAACCCTAGAATGAAATGATTTCCATGCTAAAGAATCTGCACGATACCTCAATGATCCATCATCCGTCCACTTCTCATAATGTCACCTTATTGAATCTGCAATTTTGGAAGACATGAATAGTCGTTGAAGTCTTGGTATTAATGAAAAATAACGTAAAACCTTAATCAGCTTCTTTTTGACACATACCTCATCACCATCCTCATTCAACCTTTCATCGTGGTTTTTGTCCACCTAACGAGAAATACCACACAAATGATAAGATTCTTAATTTTTTCTATCCCTCTAATACAACATGCAATCATTGGGATAACTATGAATTTTCTTATATCCAAGACCTAAATCCTTGATCATCTTTTTTTATTTCTTACAAGATTTAAATATTTTTATAAAAAGAAACATTTATTTAACAAACTCTAATAATAAAGTAAAAAAATTTCCCGTCTATCCACATAAGCATTTCAAGTGAAAAAGAAAAACACAGAAAGATAACTTTGAATGCTTCAATCCCTCAAAAATTTTTTCATTCATATCCTCAAGCAACCTATAAAACTTTGATGCTTCTCTTCTAGGTTGTTGGTCATGTACACCTATCTCAAGTTCACCAAATTCATGCATTTCAACATTGGACTAATTAAATCCTTCATTTTAGGGAGAAAGATTATGAAAATATTAGTTGTGAATGTTAAAAGCATCTCGCAACATGCCTTCAATGTCATCTGCTATAAAAGGATCATGTTGGTGTTGGAGAGCCCTTGAAGTTAAAGGAACTCTAGTGGAAGACCTTGATGGTACAGACTCTCCATGAAAATACCAATTAACATATCTCGAAAAAAATCCCATACAAATTAAATGTTCAAAAATAACTTGACGCATTTGCCACTCGATATTAGCACACTTCACACATGGGCAAAATATCATATTATCTTCACTTGTATTCTCAAATGCAAAATTAAGAAAATTTTCACTCCATCTTTATACTCTTAACTTAATCTTGACTTTTTCATCCAACTCTTATCCATTTAGTACTTGCTACATTATCTGACCAAATGTATATAAATAATTTATATGAAAATGAACATGTACAATACTTAAGTTTACTATGTTTTAAATAAAAGATCCCATACAAAACCAGTACTTACACAAAATGAGATCTCTTTGTTGTGAAGTAATTTATCAACTACCAGATATTATGAATGTTAAAACTCAGCTGCTAACATAGACAGTACCCAAGAGTATTTATAATTGGGGTTGAAATAAGGTGAAATAAGGTGGGTTTTGGAGAAAATTGTTTACACCAAAAAGAAAATCACGAATTGCAAAAGTCGAAGGAATAGTCGAATGAAGTAAAAGCTAAAGTAAATAAGTAATGAATAGTCAAAATAGGGTTCTAAAAGACAATGCTCAAATACTAAAAGCTGAAAAAAAAGGAAAGTAAATTGTACTTGGTCTGGAAAGAGAAATAGTATAATAATGAAGATGAAGCTTGAAGTTGCTGATTGGATGAGCTAAGTTTGGGAAGATTTTTATTGGACCGGATTATGAAAGGCATTTACTAAGAAAAATGCCTATAATAATTTCATCCTAAATATTTTTTGAATATATTATAGGCACCTTTAACAGAGTTGTAGTAGAAAAGTTATGTAATATTAAAGGCGTTTACGTCATAAAAATGCAATCACTAATTTCATCTAATTTTTTGTGTATTTATTGAAGATGTTTTTTACATAATACACCTTCAATAACTCTCATATTTTTATCTTACAATATCGGTGGAGACGATTTTCTACAAAAAAAAACACTTTTAAAATTTTTCTTTTAAAAATTGTTTGAGATTATTAAAGGCATCTTTTGTTGAAAAAACCTTTAATATTACACGACTTATATTTTAAGAGGTTATTGAAGGCTTTTATTCCAAAAAAATACCTTGACTAATTCGTTTTATTTTTTGAAGCATTTTATTGAATGCGTCTTCTAGTGCAAAACGCCTTCAATATCATACTGCTCAAATTTTAAGAGGATAATGAAGGTGTTTATTATAGAAAAATGCCATTACTAAATGCTTTTATTTTATTTTAAGTACAAACTCATTGAATAATTTCCAATTAAAATTATCGGTATTATTAATGGCATCTTCTAGCGAAAAACGCCTTCAATAATTGAGAACTTAAAATTTTTAACGGTTAGTGAAGGCGTTTATTCCAGAAAACTACATTCACTTACTACATTTCATTACGTACATAATTATTAAAGGTGTTATTTATAACAACCACCTTCAATAATTTTCGTTTCAAAATTTTGGGATTATTAAAGGCGTCTTCTACTGACAAAGGCCTTTAATAATTCCATTTAAATTATCTACAAAAATATTGAAGGTGCTTCTTGATAATAAACGCCTTTTAAAATTTGTATAGATCATAAAAGTGTCTCATACTATAAAACGCCTTCAATATACAACTACACAAATTTTAACACGGTAATTAAAGGCATATATTCAAGAAAAATACCTTTAATAATTTCTTTTAAATTTTGTAGATAATTATTGAAGGTATTTTTAGATAACAACCGCTGTTAATAATTTTCACTTAAAAAATTTTTGAGATTATTAAAGCGTCTTCTACTGGAAACGCCTTCAATATACCACTATGGTTATAGAAGGCGTTTATTGCAAGAAAACGCCTTTAATAATTCCTTTAAGCTTAGTACATAATTACTGAAGGTGTTTGTTAATAACACACGCCTTCAATAATTTCCCTCTAAAAAAAATTTTAAAATTATTAAAAGCGTCTTCTACTGACAATCGCCTTCAATAAATAAAATTTAAATTATTTTCATAAAAATTGTAGGCATTTCTTTATAATAAACTCCTTCAATGATTTTCTTTTAGAATTTGTTTGGATTATTAAAGGTGTCTTCTACTGTAAAATGTCTTCAATATAAGGCGTATATTAAAAAAAATATCTTTTATTATAAATTATCTACATAAATATTGAAGGCATTTTTCGATAACAAACGCCTTCTAAATTTTGTTTAGATTATTAAAGGCGTCTTCTACTGCGAAACACCTTCAATATACAGCAATGAAAATTCTAACATGGTAATTGAATGCATATATTCAAGAAAAATACCTTTAATAATTCCTTTTTAAATATTTTTGCATAAATATTAAAGGCATTTTCAGATAACAATCGTCATCAATAAATTTCTTTAAAAAATTTTGAGATTATTAAAGGTGTCTTCTACTGGAAAAGGCCTTCAATATACCACTATGGTTAGAAAATGTGTTTATTGCAGAAAAAGACCTTTAATATTTCCTTTAAACTTAGTACATAATTACTGAAGGCGTTTGTTGATAAGACACGATTCAATAATTTCTCTCTAAAAATAATTTTTTGGGTTATTAAAGGCGTCTTTTATTATAAAACGTCTTCAATAGTTTGTTATAAACTTTTGAAGTCTATAATTATTGAAGGTATTTTCTACATAACACACCATCAATAATTCCCTTCATCTTTATCATGGGTATATCAATGAAGGCAATTTTCTACTCAAAACGCCTTCAATAATTTTTTAAGAATTATGAAAGGCATTTTTTAGAATTATGAAAGGCATTTTTTGATGAAAAACGTCTTCAATAATTTCATTAACAACTTATTTTTTGGATTACTAAAAGTGTCTTTTTGTAAAAAATGCCTTCAATAAAAATTTTCAAGGGATTATTGAAGGCATTGTTTCTAGAAAAAATGTCGTTAATAATAATTTATATATTCATTTCCCTGCCTTGAACATTGAAATGACAAACTGCTAGTACATAGAACAATTAAAAGTTGCGTTATTCAACCAAACCAAATCTTTAAACACATTTCTATTAGACCATTTGTTTCTTTATCCCTATCGTCACCACCGACCTTCAACAAATTAATGGTGTGCACCTCTCTTTTTACTGGTAAGTCTTTTTTTTTAGTTTACTATATTATTTATAATAATCGATAGAGATTTTTTTTTTGGTTCCTTAATATTTACATATGCGTTTATATATTTTCATTAACTTCACTGTAAGCATAATCGTCCAAGCACCTTGCATTGCATGTATGCTGTTTCTATATAGTACGCCTTAATATTATGGTTTGCTGAACCTTATTGTCTAATTTTTTTTGTCAAATGGTATTGTATGATATTAGGGGTTGAATCGTATACTGAATGGTTTGCTGAACCTTGTTGTATAATATTGTATTACGAATGGTATTGTATGATATTGGGGCTGAATCATATGTGAATAGTTTGCTAAACCTTATTATCTGATATTGTTTTGCTGAATGGTTTTGTATGATATTGGGGCCTGAATCATATGCTGAATGGTTTACTGAACCTTGTTGTCTGATATTGTTTTGCTGAATGGTTTTGTATGATATTGGGGGGCTGAATCATATGCTGAATGGTTTGCTGAATAATATTTCTGAGTGGTTTACTGAAGGGTGTGTCTGAGCACATTGCTGATTGGTGTGCTGAATGGTGTTTCTGTACGTAGTATGGTATTGGTTGTATTTAATAATGTACAATGTTAAATTTAGACGGTCATATTATGTAATTCGTATAATTATAATCAACATTGCATGTATCATGGACTCTGAACAATATCATTCTCCTTCTAATGAACATGCACAAGACACAACTATAGGCAAAAAAAAAAAAGGCCCAAATAAACAAATTAAAGTGAGTGACACAAAAATTCATGTTCACTTCAATCAAAATGGGTAGCCTCTATTTGAAGGAGTTACCAAGATGGCTACTCATATTGGAGCTGTCGTCCGTCGTAGGATTTCCATTACATACACCGATTGGCAACGAGTTTCTGATGATCTAAAAGATGAGATATGGCAGTCGGTTATGGTATGTTTATTCAACTATTTTGTATTATTAAATAATCATTTAATTAAAATTCAATGTGTTCAAACTAATTGTGTTAACTTATTTAGGAACGGTTCGATATCCTAATTGACTGTAAAAAGATTGTATTACAATCTGCTAGGAACACGTTCAGAGACTTTAAAAGCAGATTGACAACCCAATATATTTTATCGCTGGCTGATGAAGGTGATGTATTGACTGTTCCACCTGTGGCATATGCAGATGTGATAAGTGTTGAAGATTTGACAAAATTTGTTTAAAATCAACTTTTAGAAAATTTCTCAATACGTAAACCCATTACCAAAAAAATTGTTTGTAAGTCTTTATGCAATATAGCCTTTGATATTCATATGTGATTGACGTAATTTCTTGATTTTGTAGAAAATCAAAGAACAGCAACGAGACATCCGGGCCAAACAACAATATCACTATCAAACAGTGAGAAAGGGATATGCAAATGTAAAGTATGAACTGGTATGTATTCGTACACTTATTTTATACTCATTAATGAATATTTATGAACATTTATTTCATACATTCTGATTCTTTTATTATCGTAATTTAATAAGAATCAGCAAGCTCTGACACAAAAGTTTTCAGATAGGATGTCTGAAAACAAGGACATCTACAGAAAGATAGATCCTTTGCAAATGAAGCAACCGAGAAAATGGTAAAAAAGATTGTATGTATAACTACTTTTTAAATATAATGTATGATTGACATTGTGGTTGTATGCATGGGTGTATACTAGCTTGTACAGATTTATTGTTACAGCCCATCTTATTATTGTCTTCAGGATGATTATGCTGTCACAGTCCAATATGGTGAAACTGGCAACCCAGAATGATCCTTTGTCTTTAGCATTAGGCGCTTAAAGAAAGGCCAGGTTGGATTCGTAGGGTTGGTAAATTTGTCTTGCCATCAAAGTTTTTTAGTAATCAATAAAAGCCCTGCGAATGAGAAATACACAATATGAAGCAATCATTGAGCAACAACAGCAATGAATTGATGATCAGAAGCAATGCCTCAATGAGCAATAGCAAAGACTCATTGCTTTGGAGTCCATATTGGCAGCAATGCAGCATAACATACCAGTACACTGATCTAACAACATTGTCCCCATAGGAGAAGCTTTCGTTGCAAGTAAGGAAACAGTTCCATCCTCCGCTACCACCCAAGAAGTATGATATTGTTTATAAATTTAATATTAATTTGTTTATTATATTGATTGATTTGGTTTTAATACTTATATTTCATTAAATATTGTAGCAAGATGTTCGAACTCACAGAATGACCCTTGCTCAGGCTTCCATGGATGAGTTATCCAAATATTCACTGGAACATTTTTCCAGAGGAAACTTCGTAACCATTGAGTCTGAGGAAGGGTTATTTGATAAACCATCATTTTCTTTCATTGGTGTGGAGGAGGTTAAAGAATTTTGTGAATTGGATGAATTATCAGCTACTGAGATCGTTGCTTATATGAGGTTAGCTTATAAATACAAATATGCACATTCAATATGTAGTAATCTATATTAGGTTATAATACTAACTAGCAGTGTTGATTGTTATCATGCAGCTTTCTATATGATAGCTCAAGGGGAGACAGTTAAGCAATAGATTTAGATTCATTGACCCCAACTTCATTAGTGAGTGGAGTGGGATAATCATTTGTCGTGCTAATCATGTGATCCTATGCATGAAAACACTAGCTGATTATTATTTGCTCACGTATAATGCACAGTAAGCTATATTCCAACCTTAATTACTCCAACCTTACCCAAATTTGATCTGATGCGTAATCTAAGTGTATCATTATTATTATTTTGCAGTCGTCATTGGGTGCTTATTGTGATTGACACCAAATCTTTAACGCCATACTTACTTAATTTAGTTAATCTAATGGTGATGCCTAACACCGATATTCAAACTTTTATAAAGAGGTATTACACTTTATTATATTATATATCTTATGTTTCTTCATAAGTAATTTTATTTATGTATTAAGTAATTTTTTTTCTTTTCAATTTAGGGTAATATCTGCATTTGATAAGAAGATAAAGAAATCGAAATGGGTGTCATTATCGATAAATGTGAAATATATTTTTTTATACTGAGTTTGTGTAGATAAATATTTCCTAAACCCACTTCAATTTAATTTTCAGGTACCTCGTCAACCTGGTAATACTAAATGTAGATATTATGTCCTTCGTTTTATACGGGAGATAGTGTTATGTGATTTTATGACCACACCATTCAAGGTTAGTATAAATCTCATAAACTCGTTGTATCTTCAAAAAAATAAAAAGGTACATTATGTTCTCATTTCTTAGCATTTACTTCTGATTTTTTTTTTAGTAGGAGAGTAAAGAAAGCTTTACGAAAGAGGAAGTGGATGAAGTCCATAGAGAATTGTGTGATAATGTTTTATCATTTATCAATGTTGATAAACCTTCAGGTTAGACATTGTTGGTTGAATGTAAATATATAAGGAACTAAATGTTATAATGTTTTGAGCATGCCATGTTGAATGGAAACTTTAAGTTTGTACATTGGGGTATTGGTTTAATATTATTGTTATACTTAATATGAATACACTATGTGTACGTAATAAATAATTGAGTACGATTGTTTCAGAAAAGTATATTAATATGGCAACATTATCAGTTTTAATTTCGAATGTGTGGTCAATTTATTGAAATACAATAATGTTCATTATGTAAATTCCAAAATGTAATTCGTAGTATCACATATAAAAACCAAATGTTTTCTGGGCATTAATGTACAATTGACAGCAAACATGTTTTGGGCATAAACCTACAACTGTCTTGACATATACAATATCAAATATGTTTTCTTGATCGGATTATTGAAAGCGTTTTTAGCAAGAAAAGGCCTTGAATCATCCATAACAGAAAATTTTGAAGGTGTTTTTAACCAAATCGCCTTTGATAATCACACTAAAAATTAATTGTATGGAATATTAAAGGCATTTTGGAAAAAAAAATACCTTCAAGAATCCGTTGCACCTTTTTTGTATGGATTATTGAAGGCATTTTTTTAAATGCCTTCAATAAAACCAACTAAAAATTAATCTAATGGAATATAAAGGGCGTTTTCCTACGGGTAACACCTTTAATAATCCCTAACAAAATGTTATTAAAGGCGTTTCTGGATATAATCGCCTTTAATAATCCGACCATCAAATTTACCATCTGGAATAATAATGGCATTTTTTACGAAAATCGCCTTCAATAATCCCACCAAAAATTTATTGTGTGGAATATTAAAGGCGTTTTGGGCAAAAAACACCTTCAAGAATCCATCTCGTCTTTTTTGTATAAATTATTAAATGCATTTTTAAAAAATACCTTTAATAATACCAACTAAAAATTAATCGAATGGATTATGAAGGGCATTTTCCTAAGGGGTAACGCATTGAATAATCCCTAACAAAATTTTATTGAAGGTGTTTATGGAAATAACTGCCTTCAATAATCCGACCATTAAAAGTTTCATCTAGAATCTTAAAGGTGTTTTAAGCCAAAAACGCCTTCAATCATCCGTTCAAACTTTTGGCTATGGATTATTGATGACGTTTTTTACAAAAACCGCCTTTAATAATCACAAAAAATTTGTTGATTGGAGTATCGAAGGCAAGTTCGACTAAAAACGCCTTAAAAATCGGCTCCATATTTTTCCTATGAATTATTAAAGACGTTTCTATGCAAAAAATACCTTCAATTTCTCTATAAAATTTTTAAAAGCAATTGGTGAAGGCATTTTTACCAAGAAAATGCCTACAATAATCAATTGCAAATAATTTCTACAAAAACCTATAAAAGGTTAAAGAGATGGATCGAACCTACACCCTTATGGTTAACATCCGTACGATTACAACATTTTGATATGATATTTATTGAAGGCGTTTTTTAACAAAAACGACTTCAATAAACTTGTGAAATTTTTTGGTACAATTATTAAAGGCGTTTCTTATAGAAAATGTTCAATAATCTCATACAATTTTTTTAAAGATTATTATTGAAGGCATTGTCTGCCAAAAACACGCCTTTAGTATTCACTAAAATTTTAAAGACAGAATTATTTAGGGCGTTTTAGTCGAGAAACTCCGTTGATATCAAGTCTTTGGTGGCGTTTATAAGTAACAACACCGCTATTTAAAAATTTAGTGGCATTTTGATAATAAATACCTTAAGTTTTATAAAAACATGCTATTTTACAAAACTACCGTTAATACGCTATTTTCTTGTAGTGTATCAGCTGGTTTCGCCGCTAAATCAATTCTGTAATATAAGTTGAATGTCTCCCTTAATTTTCTTAATATGCTGAAATTTTATTACAAAAATTTGAGGAAAATTTCAACTCCTTATCCTACTTTATTTGTGCTTTATGGGTTTTTTATCTTAATTTATATGAGAAAAAAAAACAATACAAAAAATTTAATAAAAGATATTCGAGAGAGACGACATCCAATTTAAAATTTATTGATAAAAAAAAAAAGCATCTGTCCATGTAAGGTTAAGCAAACTTGAAATATTAATTGATTTCATTGTATTCCCTAATAGAAGAAGAATAGAATTGAGAAGAAAGGATTTGTAGGGGTGCGTGGCTTTTAATTAACAACCCTGTTTTGAGTTGACTATGAAAAAGTAGTATTAAGGTTTTTGGTACAGATTTTCTTGGCAGTACCATTCTTTTTGAACTCACAGATTATGAGCTGCCATAGCACTTTTGCTCTTGAACATATGGAATAATATGGTCCAGGTTGAAATCTTTGCCAAGTTGAACTATAACTAATTATAGTAATAATAAAGACAAAAAAGGTAATAATGAATGCCGAGTCCTAGATTCCTTAACGAATTTTTTTGCATAGCAATCAAACAATATAGAATGAAATTGAAAAAAAAATAAAAATAAAACAGAAGGTACATACTAGAGATGATCAATTCAATTTGAAGAAGTTTCATGCAAAAGGGGTATTATCATATGTTTTGATTTAGACGTGTTATCTATACACGAAGAAAGGGTTGAATTTTTTTTTCATTTAGTTTGGAATGTCCTTATCATTATGGAAAAAGTTTCACAAAATAGTATATCCTAGGTTTTGAAATATTTAAAAAGCTTTCTACTTATATTTTATCAATTTTAACAAAAATTCTTTATGCTAATAATGTTTATTTTTAACATTCTTATTTCTTATACACCATCAAAAAAAAAAAAAAAGAAAAAGATTCCTTCTTCAAGCTCTTCTGTATATCGATTTGATCTTGATTTTCTTTTCATTTTTTATTTTGGTAACTTTAATCTATTTACAAATATTTTTGTTACCAAATTAAATCTATCCAGTGTGCTGGGCTTCTACATATCTAATTGGATTTTTTATACTAGGCATTTTGCAGAAAGTTTGGGCGGTCAATAAGAAAATACCACCATTGGGCAATTGGCTACTTACCTCATTGTAAAACCGTCTTCGGCTAAGTAGTTGGGTTGAGTAGCGAAGAAAAGTATTTATAATAAAAATATATATATTTATAATAACAATATATAAATAGTGAATTTTTATTTTAGATATTTGAAATATATATATATATATACACACACACACATTAGTTTTCAATAAGTGCGTAAAGCATGTATAATTTTTATTTTTAAAAATTCAATTCAATGATACTATGATAATAATGATAACTACTAATAATTTGATTTTAATTTTAGTATAATATAAGTAAATTTTGATAAATTTTGATAACTTTTGATATCTTTTGATAATCCTTCTTAAAAATTTGATAACTTTTGATAAATTTTTATAACTTTTGATACAATTTTGATAACCTTCACTACAGAAACATAGAGATTTAGTGGCTATTTTTTAGTGATATTTTTAGACAAACACCACAAAGTTTCATATTTTTTATAAGGTTAACGGCATTTTTTTATAAAACGTTACTAAATTCTTGTATAGCAGCGTTTAGATTTAAAAATGCCATTGAAAATATATTTTTGTAACATTTGTTGACTAATGCTGCAATGTACTTTGACTTTTATAAATATAGTGGAATTTATAATGTAAATGCCACTAACAGGTGTTTTTGCACTTCTTAAAAAACCTTCAAAACACTAGAGAAAATGATCGAACTTAGAACTTAATGGTTAATAGTCGTATGCTCTAACTAACTGAACTATTCTAGTGTTTTTAACAAAGGATTATTCAAGGTGTTCATAATGTAAACACCACTAACAGGCATTTTTGCACTCCTTAAAAAACCTTCACAACACTAGAGAGAGGGATTGAACCTAGGATCTTATAGTTAATAGCTTTATGCTTTAACTGACTAAACTACTCCAGTGTTTTTAGCAAAGAATTAGTCAAGGTATTTTTAACCAAAAATACCTTGCATAATCCCCAATAAAAAATGAAAACGATTATTCAATGTATTTTTTGCCAGAAACGCTTTGAATAACCCCATTCAATTTTTTGTAAAGGATTATTTAATGCATTTTTGATCAAAAAAGCTTTAAATAATCCCAAAAAAAGGTAGGAGATTATTCAAGGCATGTTTTGCTAGAAAACACCTTAATAATCCCTTTCAATTTTTTCTAAAGGATTATTCAAGGCATTTTTGACCAAAAATATCTTGAATAATCTTAAAAAAATAAAAGAGAATTATTGAAGGTGATTTTTGTAGAAAACGCCTCGAATAATCTTAAAAAAAGTGAAAAAAGATTATTCAAGGTGTTTTTTACCAGAAACGACTTGAATAACCCCATTCAATTTTTTTAAATGATTATTCAAGGCATTTTTTAGCCAAAAACACTTTAAATAATCTTTTTTTTAGATTATTCAAGGCATTTTTTTATAAAAAATATCTTGAATAATCTTTAAAAAAATTGAAAGAGATTATTCAAGGTTTTTTTGGCTAGAAACGTCTTAAATAACCTTATTCAACTTTTTGTAAGGGATTACTTAAGGCATTTTTTGGCCAAAAATCCCTTGAATAATCCCAAAAAAATGGGAGAAGATTATTGAAGGCGTTCTTTTTCATAAAACGCCTTGAATAATTCCCCAAAAAATGAAAGGGATTATTCAAGACATTTTTAGCTAGAAACGCCTTGAATAACCCTATTCAATTTTTTGTAAGGGATTATTCAATGTATTTTCTGGCCAAAAATGCCTTGAATAATCTAAAAAAAAATAGAAAAGAGATTATTCAAGGTATTTTTTACCAAAAACACCTTGAATAATCTCCAAAAAGAATTCAAGGGGATTAAAAAATACCTTGAATAATCTCCAAAAAGAATTCAAGGGGATTATTAAAGGTATTTTTTATCAAAAAACCTTGAATAATCCAAAAAAAAAAAGAACAGGATTATTCAAGGTATTTTTTGCTAGAAACGCCTTAAATAACCCAATTCAATTTTTTGAGGGATTATTCAAGGCATTTTTAGCCATAAATGCCTTGAATAATCCAAAAAACAAATTGGAAGGAATTATTGAAAGCTTTTTTCATCGAAAATGCCTTCAATAATCACACTTTCCTATCGTAAAATTTTACGTAAATTTCAAATCCGCGAACCCCTTTTTGATTTTCTTTTCTTTACTCATTTTTTCCATTTTTGCTCATTTGGGGTCACTTTCTTCTCATTTTTCGCCTAAGTTTCTATCATTTGTGGTCAATTTTCATCTTTTTTCCTTTCATTTTCACAAATTTCAAGTTAGCTTTCTTACATTTTAGGTCAAATCCCTAAACTTTCAGTGTAATTTGTTGGACAAATTCTTAAACTTCTTGTCTGATTTGTTACATTTTTACAATCGTTCAAGCTCCATTGGTAAGCTCCATTTCAACATTGACAATTTTTAGTGCTTGACATTTTTTCCTTTTTTTACCAATTTATTTCATTATTGCAGGTCTGAGTCTGATTTTGTTTGATTGGCGAGAAAAATTCAAGATAGAACAAAAAGTGAAAGAAATAGGGTTTTTCTCTGAAAACTTAAAATTGAAATTGAATTTAGTTACAAACAAGAATGAAATTTTAGGTTTAGTTTTTTTTTTTCAACAGAATATTTTTTAAATTACTAAAAAATTGTTACTAGCTAATATGGATTTGTTGATTCATTCAAGATATCCTTAGGAAAACATTCTGAAATAGTATATTATGTTTTTTTTATCTCATCTTGGCATTTATTTTATTTATTTTTCTAGATCATGGTGTTTGATGAAACGACTTAATCTTGCTTAAAAGGATTTGTTGTGCATGAAAACTATCAACAATAGAAGATGGTAGTGACCAAGGTGGGAAAAATCTTTCAACAAATGATAGTGTTCCAAATCTATGCAGTCATCAATTCCATATATTTTAAATTTTTGGTTAATGTAATAAAATAATTTGAATGTAATTACATGTATTAAACTTTGTGTTCCATCCATATTGGAACAAATTATGTATTTAAAATATTCAGTTTATGAATTTAAGTTCGTTTTATTTTTTTAATATTTTTTATTTAATGATAATAATCAATATTAAAAGAAAATTTTTAAAAAATAATTTTTTTTAAATTTTTTTAATTTAGCGACATTTGTACGTAAAAACACCTCTGAATACTAAAATGTAGCGATGCTTTCTACTATAAACGCCACTAAATTTAGTGACATTTTCTACTATAAATGCCTCTAAATTTAGTGGCATTTTATGATAAAAACACCGCTAAGTTAGTGGCATTTTCCAAAAAACGTCGCTATTTTCCCCAACATAGGTATAAGCAGTATTCTTAGCAGTGTTTTTGGCAAACGCCACTAATCCTTTAGTGGCATTTATAAACGCCACTAAATATGAAAAAAAAATGCCACTAAAAGCCTAATCCCCTATAGTGCTTTTATGTTAGTTAGTATTAATTATGATATAATTTTTGTAACCATTGATATAATTTTAATAATCTTTGATAAAATTGTAGTAATTTTGAAAACATTTCATATAATTTTGATAATTAATCATATATTTTAGGTAATTATTGATAAATTTTTTATCATCACATATATAAAAATGAATTTCTACAACAAAGTGTGGGTTCCATTCTAGTATAAGATAATTTTCTTTTTATATAGTAACATTATCACTTCATTCAAATTTAGAATATATTTCTTAAATTTTATTATTAAATGGGTTTATAATAGGTTTATCTTACCCTCCCAAGATAAAATTTTTAACTTCGGTTTTGTTAATAACCAAAGTTCAATCATTTACAACTTCAAGTATAAAAAAGTTACTAATGATTAACAATTAAGTTATCATTAATTTATTAATATGTTATAAATGATTTACTACAATGCTATCAATGGTTTACTCTTAAATTATCATTGATTTACTATTGATTTATAAATGATTTACTATTAAATTATTGATGATTTATTATAAATTATAATTGATTTATTATTAATTTATCGATAATTTACTACAAAGTTATTAATAATTAACTAATTTACTACTAAATTATCATTGATTTAAAACTAAATTATCACTTATTTACAACTAAATTATTATTGATTTACTACTATATTTTTAGTTATTTACTACTAAGTTATTAATAATTTATTTCTAAATAATCAATGATTTACTATTATGTTATTATGTTTTTACTATTATGTTATCATTGATTTACTACTTAAATTTTTAATTATTTACTACGAAATTATCAAAAATGTATTACTACTATTAAACTAATTTTGATTTACTATTAAGTTATTACTAATTTACTATTAAGTTATCATTAATTTATCATTATATTATCAATTATTAACTACTAAGTTATCATTTAATTTTTATTAAACTATTTTTGATTTACTAGTATGTTGTTTTGCATTTACAACTATGAAATATAGAGTTCAAAAATTCAATAATATATGAGATAATTTTCTTTTTATATAATAACATTTTTACTTCATTTAAATTTAGATTTTTTTTGCTAAGTTTTTCTAATAGTTTCATAGTAAGTTTATCTTAACCCTAAGATGAAAGTCCTAAGTTTATTTCTGTTAGTAATTAGGGTTCATCCATAGCAATTTCAAGTACAAAAAAATTATTAATGATGGACAATTAAATTATCACAGATTTACTAGTATGTTGTCAATTGTTTACTACTAACTTATCAATGATTTACTACTAAATTATATATGATTTACTACTAATTTTTGAATGATTTAACATTAAAATTAGTTACCATTAAGTTATGGATAATTTACAATTAAATTGTTGATGAATTACTATTAAGTTATTAATGATTTATTATAAAGTTATAACTAATTTATTAGTAATATATCAATAATTTACTACAAAGTTGTCAATGATTAACTACTTTATTACCAAATTATCATCAATTTATAACTAAATTATTAGTAATTTATGACTACATTATTAGTAATTTACTACTAAGTTATTACTTCTAAATTATCAATGTTTACCATTATATTATTATGTTTTTATTACTATATTACCATTAATTTACTATTTAATTTTTTATTATTTACTATAAAATTATTAACAATTTACTACTAAATTATCCATAATTTACTATTAAGTTATTATTAATTAACTATTGAGTTATCAATGATATACTATTAAGTTATATTGATTTACTTTTAAGTTTCTAATAATGAACTATTAAATTATCAATTATTTATTACTAAGTTATTATTGATTTACCACTAAATTATTTATGATCTACTCTTAACAATTAATTACTATTTAAATAAAATTAATTTATTGAATTACCACTAATTTACTATTAAATTATTAATAATTTATTACTAAGTTATCACTTTTTTTATTAAGATATCTTTGATTTACTACTATATTAGTATGCATTTACAATTATATTATAATTAATTTACTACTAAGTTGTTACGCTTTTATTATTATGTTATTACTAATTTACTATTAAGTTATCAATTACGGACTACTAAATTATCATTCATTTACTACTAAATTATCATTCATTTACTACTAAGTGATCCATGATTTACTATTAAGTTATCAATAATTATTATTAAGTTTTAATTATTAATTACTAAGTTATCAATTATCTATTATTATTTTATTATTGGTTTGCGTGTATTTATAGAGAAATCAACCACAATGTATGTTAGATGATATAATTTCTAAGATAGAGAAAGTAAGAAAAAAACTTAAGTGTAGACAATTTGAAAAATAATGAATAAATGCTCTTAATTTGCTATTCATAATTTAACATGTAAAAATAAGTTAAAATCATAGTTTTTTAGATTAATGCAAGTATTAAAACTAAATTAAGTAAATATATAAAATATATTTTAAGTCAATATTTTTAAGATATTTTTCAAATTTTTTAGTTAATAGTAAAATAATACATATTAAGATAAGTTTTATTGATGATTTGATTGAGTGGTTAGTTATTTATGTATTTTTATTCCTATTAGTGAAAAACATATAAAATATTTAATATTTTTATATTAAATGTAATAGTGATAATTAATTTAATGAATTTTAATATTTTTGAACAAATATTACCCAATATGATAACCTTAAAAATTTTGATACAACAATGAATAATCTTTAACTTATATAATAGAGAAAATGAAGGAATATACAATCCTAAAGAAATTTGAAATCAATACATTTATATATTGTTCATCAAAACATTATATAGTACTAATATTGTTTGTCACATGGAGAAAGATAGATCTATGCATAACTAATGAATCTTTTGTCTCTTTTTTTCTTCTTATGATAACCTTTCGTTAATGCTTCCATAGTTTGTTTGTAATTATACATTCTATCAATTGAAAACTTAATTTTTTTATTTGAAAATTTTTATTTTACATAAGTTTGTATTATATAAAAAATATTGAAAGACAATTTTAAAAATTAAAATAGCATAAAATAAATTTCTAACATTGGTACTTGTCATGTTTCCTTCTTAAGAAATTTCCAATTCTTATAATAACAAAATTGTTATATATCACCTATATAATTTATAATGATTTTATTTTCAGCATTAACAACATAAATTTTTTTGAATGAATGTAATTTTAGCTTAAATAGATTTAAAAGATGGTTTCAATAAATTTTGGCACACCTTGAAAAAATTTACCAAAAACAATGAATCTTACTTCATTTGACAATTCTCTACTTAAAATAGTTTACATTAGGTCTTTCAACCACCAAAATGACCTAAAAAATTGAACAATTTAATATAATTGAGAAAAACTAAATCATCTTGAGATAAAAATTAGTTAAGATATACAATTCTTATGACAATTTGGTCCTAAACTACTTGTAGCTTTACCGCCTTTTAAATCATCTAATTTTATGTTGGGAAGCCCAATTGAAGCATTCAAGGTGTTCAATAAATCACATTGTGCCAATTGTTGGTGGAGGGTGTGTAATGTATTTGCATTTGTTTTTATGTTAGTTTTTGTTTATTGAAATAATTATAAAATTTTGGAAGAAAAAAGGTATAAAAGAAAAATTAATTATAGAGGTGAGGTTAAACTATAAGAATGATATATGTTAAATAATTATTTCAAGAGAATAAAATGATTTAATTATGTTGCCAATAATCAATTCATAAACATACAAACAATAAAATCATTAACATACATATATCATTAACAAATCAATTAAAACAAAAAATTAAAAGGCAAAAATAGAAAAAATAAATATGCTTTGATAAATTAATTATTATTATCTTTAACAAACAATAAAATCATTAACATACATATATCATTAACAAATCAATTAAAACAAAAAATTAAAAGGAAAAAATAAAAAAATAAATATGCTTTGATAAATTAATTATTATTATCTTTAATAAATTATTTATTAACATATATTACATATGTAATTATTTTCACAAAAATAAAAAAATTAAATTCCATATAATTGTCTTATTCTTATACACACTAATAAATTTTGATCTTGTTCTATTTGTATTTTTATTTGAAGTGAAAATCATAATTTGTGTCTTAATATGAGTTTAGTTATAAAAAAGTGTAATAATAAAAAATAAAATTTATTTAATTGAAATTTATAAAAATTATTAATGGCATTTAATCAATCACTTGTAACATTTTTAAAATTAAAATTATATTAAAAATATTTTAGTCAATTATTTTTAGCACTTTTTGAGTTTAATTATAAAAAATCTAATAATAAAAAGAAATTTTATTTAAATTAAATTTTAGAAAAAATTTAATAAAGGTAGTTTAATTAATCACTTTTAATTTTTTGAAATGAAAATTTTAAATATTTTAATTTCACCTAATTAGTTTACTTAAATTGAACTTAAATAGATCTAAAAAAATTATATTTTTAAGGATAAATTTATTAATTTTAAAATTCATAAGGATATTTAGGTTAATTATTTTTAAAGTTCACACTCATATATATATATATATATATATATATATATGTTTCCTTCTCTTTGAAGTATATAATTTCAAAAGATGTAATGAATTTTAATGCTTTTTTAACATAATATATATTTATTTAACTGCAAATATCATGATTTTGGAAAACTAAATCTTTCTAACATAAAACATGAGAAAATTTTGAAAGTGATCTATAAACCAAAGGAAAAAAGGACACAAAAATAAATAAATAAATAAACCGCCTAATCCACGAGAATTGGCCAATAAAAAGTTTGATTAAAATCCTAGTAGAGTTATGATCAGTCCCACTTCCAAAAGCTATATATATTCAACAATTTGTAACCAAATCATAGAAGGTTATTGCATGGTTAATAACCAAACCAATTGTAGAAGTAGAAGGGGAAACCCGACCCAAAGTATATATATATATAAGTATACAAAAAAAAAAAAAAACAGTTCCTTAAACCCTTCCTTCGTTCCTTCCATTGTTTTTTTTGCTTATTCTTGAGCTTATTTTGATCATTTATTTTCATCAACAACCATGGATTTTCCTGTAGTCAAAGGAGTAGTTATTAGGAATGGTTTAGCTATGGAGTGGATCGAACTTAAGGTTCTTGGCAAGGGTTCCCATGGAGTGGTGCACTTGGTGAAACCAATAAACTATGTTTTTTATGATCGAGTTTTCGCTGTTAAGTCTTGTCGTTACAAAGATTCCATTTCTATGCAAAAGGAATTAGAAATCCTGAAACAGTTTGCTAATTGTGGTAATATTGCTTAATGCTATGGTGATCTGTTGAGTATCGATCAGGGATTCAAATAACGGTTTGATAGCGAAATAGCGATTGCAAAATTATGGTAGCACCGTCCTCCGCCACCGTTAGTAAATAAAAAGTGGTTGAAAAATTCATTCACAGCAAAAACGGAGAGTAACGATCGTAAAATAACGGCGTAACGGGTAATAGCGGTAATAACGGACTGTTATTATCACTATTCTATTTTTTTACTCACGGATCTAATAGTTCTAACAAAAAAATAAAATTTTAAACCTGCAGAATAAAACAACAAACTTGCAAAAGTAAAAGTAAAAGCCAAATCAAAAAATAAAGCTCACAATCTCAAATCTTTATCATCAAAATAAATTTTAAAACGAGCTAGAAAATAGATCAATTATTTCAACTTTCAACTTTCAACCATTCAATCGGCATTTTCGGCATTCAAATTCAAATCAGCCTCAAGTTTTCAATCAACATTCAAGATCAAATAAGGTAAGAAAAGAAAGTTAAATTACCTTTTTTTTTTGTAAAATTTTTGTAAAATGATCTGTTGTGTTTTGTGAGAGTTTGAAAGATGAACGAGATATCTGTAGATACTAGGCAAGTCAGCAAGTGATAGTGATAAAGGGATGTGAGAGAAAATAAGAGATGAAAAAAAAAAAGATAAGAAGAAATTTTTGGAAAGCCAAAGAAGGCAACACGAAGAAGAAGATGAACAGAAGAAGGTAACGTTTCTAGAAGGGTCTGTCGTTTGCTAGAAAGAATTAAACAAATTTGATATGTTAGGCACATGAGAAGAGATTGGATGGGGTGAGGAGGATTGGGTGTGGTGGGGCGTTGGGGGGAAGGTGGGGAGGGATTGGGTGTGGTGGGATGTTGGGGGGAAGATGGAGAGGGATTGATGGGGTTGGGGAAGGATTGGGTGTGGTAGGGTGTTTGGAGGGTGGGATTGAATTTTTTTATTTAATTTTATAATTAATTTTTGAAAATTTTTTAGATAAAATTTCATTAGTGGTTTTGAAAATTTATAATTAAAAAAAAAGATTAATAATTTAATATAATATATAGAGATTTTCAATGAAAAATTTTGATTGTATAAGTTAGATGAAAAATAATTAAAATTAAATATTATATTTTGATTGTATTATATATTAATTTATAATTTTGTATATGAATTTTAATTTTTTTTTGTTGTTTTGATATTTATATTATTGTCAATTCTTTTGATATTATATTAATTCTTGTTATTTTTGTGTAATTATTGAAGATTGTGTTTATTATATAATTATTAAAAGTTGTTTGTGATAAAAAAAATTTTATATCAATTAGTGTATCAAAAAAATTAAGTTACTTAACAAATTTAGCATTTTATGATCTATTACTCTTATTAAGATTAAAAACTAAAAAATAAAAAATATAGGTTTGAAAATTTTATTAAAATATAAGTTTGAAAACTTTTAATTTTTGAAATTTTTTTTAGATAAAATCTAATTAGAGGGATTGAAGATTTATAATAAAAAAAATAAGAGATTAATAATTTAATATGATATACATAGAGATTGTAGATGAAAATTATTGATAAATTTTTTATATAAGTTAGACAAAAATTAATTAAAATTAAATATTATTTTTTATTGTGTTAGATATTAATTTATAATTTTGTATATGAAATTTAATAATTTTTTTTGTTGTTTTAATATTTATATCGTTGTCAATTTTTTTCATATTAGATTAATTCTTATTATTTTTGTGTAATTATTGAAGATTGTATTTATTATATAATTATTTGAATTTATTTGTGATAAAAAAATTAATATCAATTAGTGCATCAAAAAGATTAAGTTATTTAATAATATTCTTAAGATTAAAAACTAAAAATTAAAAAATTTAGCATAAAATCAATTTTTAATGATGTAATAAGTAATATTAATATTTCTAAATATAAGTTTATTTTGTTTTTATACAAAATAGTAAGTATGCCACCACGTGAAGAGTTCCAGAGTAAAAGAGTAGAGGGCACGCCAAGTGATGATATAGGTTGGCATTTTGGAATACCTGTGTCAAATACAAGAGGAAATGTTTCATGTAAACTTTGTGGTAAAGTTGTAAAAGGAGGAATAACACATTTCAAAGAACACATTGCTCATAAAACTGGCAATGTTGCACTATGCCCCAACGATACTGGTATGTTATGTTTTTTTAATTTCTTTGAAAATATTATTGTTAATTTCTTAATAAAAATTATAAAATTACATAAGCATGTGCAACTAATTTTTTCTTTTTTTTTAACTATATTATTAATAGGTATAGTAAGAGAAAGTATGATGAAACTCCTTCAAGAAAGCAAATCAAAGAAAGCTAACAACAAAAGGAGAAAAAATGAATTTTTATCACAGTTAAGAGGGGAAGATGATTATGAAGGATTTATTGATGAAGACATTGCTACTAGACAAGCCGTGCGAGATAGTATCCAATCACAACATGAGTGGCACAAAAGACAAGAATTCAGACAAAGAACTAGTGGTTGGAGTAACATATATGAAGAAGGACGAAGCTCTCATGGTTCAGTTTCTGAATATTTTGAAGAAAGAACAGGGAAATCAACTCTAAATGAGTCTGAATTTTCATTAAGGGGAGCTATTCCTGAATTGGTTAGAAGTAAAAGTTCAAGACAACCAAAAGTAAGTGATTCATTTCTAAAGACATTAAGAAGAAAAATGGGTGAATCAGTATCAAAATTTTTAATATATGATCGACTTCCTTTTCAATTAGCAAATTCCCCATGGTTGCATAATTTGATTTCTATGGCAGCAGAAGTTGGCCAACATGTAAGACTTCCAACACCTTATGAGGTCTTAGATGTGTATTTAGAGTCTGAGTATCAACAAGTTAATGAATGGGTTAATGGAAAGCTTATTGGAATGAATTGGGTGTCACTTTGATGTGTGATGGTTGGACCAATAGTTTGAATCAAATGCATATCATTAATTTCCTTGTTTACTGTAGTAAATGGACTATTTTTTGGGAATTTGTAGATATCTCAAGTGTTCGTAGTAGAGATACAAACTTTTACTACAGATTATTAGATGAAGTTGTGGAAGAAATTGGAGAAAAATACATTGTTCAAATAGCCACTTATAATGAGGTAGCACTTAAGGTCATAGGAAAAAGACTAATGGAGAAGAGAAAACATTTGTATTGACAGCATGTTCAGCTCATTGTTTGGACTTGTGCCTTGAAGATATTGGGAGGAAAAAAAATGTGGCAAAGGTTTTGGATGATGCAAAGAAAGTGACTTGTTTTATATACAATCACATTTGGACTGTTAATTTGATGAAGAAATATACACAAGGGAAGCAAATACTTCATCCTGCTCTTACCCAATTTACCACTCATTCCATACAATTAAAAGAAATAATGAGGCAAAAGCAAAGTTTGAGAGAGATGTTCAATTCAAAGGTTAGTACTTAGTAATTAGTACAGCTATTTAAATCTAGCATCTTTTTATGATATTATTGTTTTAAAATATTAATTTAAAAAATATTACTCTAAAAATTTATTGATGAATATATAGGAATTTAAAGATTCAAAATGGGGACAATAAAAATCAGGACTTGCTTATGAAGTCAAAAAAATCATTTTGGGAAAAGATTTTTGGAAAAAAGCAGACGATATAATAAAAGTTTATGAGCCTTTGGTAAAAGTGTTGCGCCTTGTGGATGATGATGAAAAACCAACAATGGGTTTTATTTACGAGGCTGTGGATAGAGCTAAACAAACAATTCAACAAACTTGTCGTTATTCTGCTGAATATGAAAAGATTATTGACAATAGATGGAGTTTCATGTACTCTGACTTGTATTCAGCTAATAAGTAAACCAAGAATATAGATGGCATTTAAAAAAAATGTTTATTTTTTATACTTAAATTGCTTATATATTTATTTTTTATTATTTTAATATAATATTGTTATAAATTATGTTTAGGTTACTATCTAAATCCACAATTTCAATTTGGAGTGGAACATTCTACAAATGTATTTAAGGAAACATTAGAAGGTATAAAAGTAGTTATTGAAATATTAGAACCTTCGATAGATACTCAAATCAGAATGATTAATCAAGTTAGTATTTAATACTATTTTATAACTTTAACATTTGTTTTATGTATTAAAAATTAAATTATTTTTTATTTATTTATTTATTATTATATTTTCAATCGATGTAGTTGTTATTATTTCGAGACAAGCATGAAACATTTGGTAGTCCACAAGCACAAAGAGCTTGGAAGAAATGAATCTAGGTAAATAGTAAGTTAAATAATTATAATTTATTTATATTATTTAATTGCATAGCCCATTGAAATTTAATTTAAATAATTTTATACAGCTAAGTGATGGATGATATATGGCACTTGTGTTCCTAAATTACAAAAACTAGCAATCAAAGTGCTTAGTCAAACAACATCTGCATCAAATTGTGAACGTAATTGGAGCACATTTAGCTATATTCACACCAAAGCAAGAAAGAAATTGAAGTTTGAAAAACTCCAGAAACTTGTATATACCTATTATAACATGAGGTTGAGGATGAGACATCAGAAAAGAATGAGCATTGATGAAATACATAATAGTTTTAATCCTATTAGCCTTGACCATATTTTTGAAGATGATGATCCACTCACAGAATGACTGCAAGAGAAAGAAAATCTTCTATTAGATGGTCAAAACTCTGATCGGTTGCCTGCAGATAATTCTGATAATGAAATGAATGTTGAACGATCACGTCAATCTTAAGAAAGGAATGTGTCTCATTCAAGTTCAAGTCCAACACTAAGTCAGAGTGATGATGGTGGTGGTTTAAGTCCAAATGATGATGGTGATGGAGATGGTGATGGTGATGGTGTGAATTTTGGTGATAATATAGATGCAAATCGACCTTACAGCCCACTTGGAGGAGAATTTGGGCTTATTGCTACTGGTGGACTTTTCATTAATATGACAGAATACGGAGGAAATCCATTTGCTGAATCTAGTGAAGGTCAAAGTGCACGTACAACTCGATCAAAAGGAAAATTGAAGAAGCACCACTATGAAATTTCTAGAGGTTCTTCATCTTCAGGTGAAAGACCAAATTCTAGTAACTTTGAGTATAGTGAATCATCTACTAGTACTCAAAGACATTACTATCCACCAAAACAACATAATTTTTAACCTCCTCATGGTTATCCACCTCCATATGGTTATCATTCACCTCAAATGTATCCTCCACCTCTTCAAATATATCCTCCACCTCAAATGTATCAGTAACCACAAATGTACCCTCCACCACAAATGTATCATCCTCAAATATATCATCTACCTCAAATGTATCGAGAACAAAGGTCTCAAGGATGGAGATGGAGTCAACTTGGCTCTCAAAGTGAAGATAGAGAATCTGATCCTCCTTGTCATTCTACCATGTGGTAAATTTGAAATATGTATCAATAATTGTAGTTGATGGAATTTGAATTTATTATCTTTTTAAGTTTGTAATTTTATTAAATTAAATGCTTGGTATTTAACATATTATGTTTTGTTAATATTTGATTTGTCTAGAATTAATATTGAATATGAACTTGACCAAGAAAAATTTTATGGATAAACCAAATATGAATGCTTTTTATAATCTAAATAAAATTATGAATAATTTTTTTGAAAATAAAAAACATAGTGTCATAAACTATTTTTAAAATCATTGAATAAGAGTTTTTATAATTATAATTATAATTATTATATTTTATAATAAATTATGCAAAAAAAAAAAATTTCATGACCGTGATGACCACAGTGACTGCAATTATCTCTGTTATATCCGAAAACGCGACAAATACTACGCGATCAAAACGTGACCGCGACCGCTATTTAAATCCCTGGTATCGATCAGGGGATGCTGATTTACAATTTGTTTCTTGAATATGCACCTGGTGGTAGTCTTTTGGATTTGATGGTCAAGAAATATAGGGGCAAGATACCAGAATGCGATGTGAAGTGCTACACCAAAATGCTGCTTGAAGGGATTCGGGATATCCATGCGAGAGGCTATGTCCATTGTGATCTTAAGCCGGCAAATATCCATGTTTTTCCTCCTGATCGGTATGGTTCCATTAGCAACCTAAAGATCGCTGATTTTGGCCTGCTTAGACGAGCTGGAGAAAGAAATATGCCAGAGGTAGAGGCTTGGATGCTAAATTTTCCACGTACTGGAGTTTACATGCCACCAGAATCTGTTACTGATGGGAAAATCAGTGCTGCCTTAGATATATGGTCCCTAGGGTGCGTTGTTCTTTGAGATGATCACCGGAAAATTACCATGGGAATATCATAACTTGGCGGATTTGGCGATCAAGATTGGATTTTCGAGATATCCTCCAAAAATACCAGAAACCATGTCAAGCGCTGGGAAAGATTTCTTGATGAAGTGTTTTGCCAGGAATCCAAGTGAAAGGTGGACTGCTGATACGCTATTAAGCCATCCTTTTCTCCTTTCAGAGTGCCCTTCGTTGTCACCTCATTGTCTTCCATGCATGGAAGAACTGGAGGCAATGTGCCAAGCTCGTTTGGATGATTGAAAATTGTTTTATTTTTTCGTTTTTGTCTCTTTACTTGGATACAATGTCAGATGTCTAACATAAAAATTTTCCAATTAATCTGTGGTTAGATGTCATCCTGAAATCATAAAATTCATGATCTGTTGCGAACGATCTGATCTTATTTTGTTTCGCGTATGTGTTTATTGTAAGTGGGGATTTGGTTTCATTACTTTATCCTTGCAGTTGGTCCTGTATACGAGTGTATACTTTTACATACTCTCAAGCAGGTAGTAGGCTAGTCGCCTGTTATTTGATGCAATTCTGAAATATAAAACTCCCATTATAGTTTCCTAAAATTTATACAAATGCCAATCTTCTAAAATTTTCACCTTTTCAAACTTTAATTACTCCAATTTTGTGTTAAATTATCCATCAGAATGAATATGTCTTGGATAAATCAATTCAAGTGATTGTATATAAAGAAATAGATAGATGGAAATTAACTTATATGAATAGTATCAATTAAGGAAAAGTTCATTTTTATAATCAATGTTAAGTCCAAAAAGAACCCATTGAGCAATAGAAATCGAAGCTCAATTAAAACTATTAAGCCGAAGGGAAAAAGAACCCATTGAGCAAGAGAAATCGAAGCTCAAAGCTCAAAGCTCAATCAAAACTATTCAGCCAACGTAAAAATTAGTAAAATAATATATGGCCCATGCAGGTTTCGAACCTGCGACCTTCGCGTTATTAGCACGACGCTCTAACCAGCTGAGCTAATAGGCCATTGACAGATGGTTTACGTGATAGCTACTTTAACTAATAAAAATTACCGACCTGTGCTGTTATTCTACCTGAGGCTTAAAAGGAAGGTGTATGCTGGTGTCCCAGATAAACAAACCAAAGAAAGAAGGTATGGAACACATTACAGCAAGCGAAGTTGCAGGCTTTGGAGTTGGCACTTTGTTAGTATGTGCTACAATTGCTGCCCCCAAAGTTGATGCTTTCATTTCTGCATCACAAAGAAGGTGAACTTTTCAAAACCCATTTTTGTTTTCGTCCAAGTTTTAGACTTTTTTTTAGTTTCTAAGTAAAACCCAGATTGTTAAAGGTCTTAAATCATTCAAAAGTTAGCATTTTTATTATTGGCTTTGAGTAAAAGTTGGTATTTTGATTGTTCTTTTTTTCATGAATTGTGAGTTGTGACCCGTTCAGTTGTTGTGTTGAGAATTCTTGAGAATTTGTAGATTTTGATGTTTTACCATTAGTCTTTTGAATATATAGTTGCTATATCTTTTGAATTCCTAGGATAAAGTTTAATTGTTGGGTTTTTATGACTTTTTAGGTAATGGTTGCTATATCTTTATGCTCTGATATATGTCGTGGCTCTATCTCGAAAGGCTGAACTTTCCCACATAGAATTATGTAAAAGTTATCTTCCCAACCAGATAATTCTGGTGGCATACGCAATTCTAAGTAAGAAATCGCATCTGTGTGGAGGTGTTGATCAGTGTCTTTTACTGCATGTTATACTAGCAAAAAAGTGGCCCAGAAGTACTAAACTAAATTTAAACATAACCCTTTAGGAAGCCCCAAGTTGGCTTCCTTTTCCTGGTGTTGGTATCTTGCTACGGTACTTGTGGTTCACTTTTTGTTAGGAAATTCTTGGATGCCTTAGATTGGACTGAATGTAAAAGTTGCATAATACTAGCAAGTAAGATAAGGGGATAAGGGTATAGAATCAGTGTCTACAGCAGGTGCAAGTGAATGCACTCCATTTCTTTCTAAACTAAGTTGCACATCAGCTTTATGAACTTAAGTCTTCATGTGACAAAGAATGCAACCAAGCATTAGTTCTTTAAGTGATCAATCTTCTTTTCATTGTCCAAATTTTGGGTACTCATGTACTTGAGTTTTGAGGGACTTAATCCGCTGTTTCCCTGCTTTGAATTATGAAAGGAAAAAAAAAAAAAAAAGCTAAATGATTGATAACTATAATATATAGATTAACCAGACAACATAATTATGTAAATTGAATATCTATTTATTGTATTAAGGTAGGTAGTATGTCTTATCTATGTCTATATCATGAGGTTCCCAACTATTATTAAACTTGGCTAGAAAAAAAAAAATTGCCAGGATATGCTTCACCATAACTGCCTTGATCTGTACAGCTAGGATCATTTTGTCTAAGGTGCACATGCTGATGTGCAACTTCTTAAAATTGCAGTTCTTTGGGCTTGTGCAAAAGATGCGGTGATGTAAGGATGATAGCATGCTCAAGATGTAGAGGAACTGGATTAATCAAAGCAAATGGACCATTCAGTTTTAACCTTATAGATGATTTATATCAGTCCTTTGCAAGTGCTGAATTGAAAGTAAAATCTATTGGATGTACAAAATGTCAATCTAGAGGTCACTTCAGCTGCCCTGATTGCTCTAATATACCTAAAGTTTGATTCTCAGTCATGCCATTGAAGACATATCTTTTTTTGTGCTCATGCTTATGATCACGAGCTTTCTTCCTATAGCCATTGTACTTAAAATTTTTTCTCTTAATACACTGGATTTTGTAAATCCTCTTGTAGATGGAGATTTGTGACAGTGGCTCCTATTTATACTGATTTCATTTGTCAATGTCAACGTTATAATGGATGTGTTATGAATCCCGTCTCTTCCCTACATTGTACTTAAAACCTTTTTGTCTGAATGCACTGGATTTGATTATCGCACTTGTAGATGTAGATTTGTGAGAGTGGCTTCTATTTATACATGTTTCATTATCAATCCCAAAGTTATAATGAATGTCCTATGAATCCTGGTTGTTTATGATTGTGTCAAACAAGGAAAGCATGTGTAAATCTATTCAAGTCCACTAAAGGAAGCAAGGTAATTATTCCTTTTTGCCTTAGATATATGGTCCCTTGGGTGCATTGACAGCATTGTTCTTGAGATGATCACCGGAAAACTACCATGGGAATACCAGAAGCCGACAGATTTGACGATTAAGATTGGATTTTCAAGATTCGATTTTCAAGATATCCACCGATATACCCGAAACCGTGTCAAGCACTGGGAAAGATTTCTTGAAATGATTTGCAAGGGATCCTAGTGAAATGTGGACTTCTGATATGCTGATTAAGCCATCCCTTTCTCTTTCCAAAGTGCCCTTTGTTGCCATCTCCAACAAATCTCGTCATTGTATTCCTTGCATGGAAGAACTGAAAACAATGTACCTAGCTTTTTTGGAAAATTGAAAATTGTTTTTTTTTTTTTTGTCTCTATACTTGGATGCAATGCCGGATAATATAAATATTTTCCAATCTTTGGATTGATATCAGCCTTAAATCTTTAAATTCATGATATGTTGCTGACAATTTCTTTCTATTTTGTTTTCCATCTGTTTATTGCAAATGGGCATGTGGTTTCATTAATGGTATCTTTGGTGATGGTCCTGTATAAGTTTTTCCCTGTTCTCAATCAAGCAGTTGCCTATTATTAGATGCAATTCTGAAACATAAAACTCCCATTATATTATGCAGATATAGATTTTCCATTGAATGCTAAACCACAGTAACTTTCAACCGGCAGATAAAGGAATGGAAATAGAGTATTGAGCAGCTGCTCTACATGAAAAGTGAGCTTCACGAAGAGTCCGAGATGGGATAGAAAGCGATGAACTGATATCGGTTGGTTTTACGAAGTCACATTTCATATTAATTAATATCACAGTATTAGTTTTCTAATTCCTTCCAGGAATTGGTGGAATAGGGAGCCCTGGAAGGGGTGGCAGAGGAGGGAGTTGAGGTAATGGTGGGAGATTGGGAAGCGGAGGACTTGGTTGAGGTGTTTCTGGGTCTTGAAGTGGAGGTGTAAATATGGGATAGTTTGGTTCGCCAAATCCCAAGGTGTTTTGAGTGTTGAATTTCTTAGAATCTTGAACACTTGGTTTTTGGTTGCATAGATTCGGTTGTTTCACTGGCTTGAAAGTGAAAAACCCAGCTGAGAAAATGTGAGTTCCTTTCTTTCTTGACTTGAGAATGAGTGATGATGAAGTTGTTGTTGAGGCCACAGAACAATATGGCTCATTGCTAGTGACAAGTTTCACTGAACATCTCTTGATTTTCTTTACATGTTTGCTAACTGAGAAAGGCAAACGAACTATGAATTCTCCATGCTTATTGGTTTTCACTTCTTGTCGAAAACTTGGCCTCCAACTCCCATCGTTACATTCCACTGCAACAGATGCACCTGCAGAAACAAATCCTAGAAAACATATTATTTTGAGCCTGAACAGATCAAAACAAAAACGCTAATAGCCATGTTGATAGAATATTGAACTTCTAGTTTTAGTTATCAAGATTTAAATCTCGGCAACTTTAACTATAAAAATAAATAAATAAATAAAAGGCCAGGAAAATTGGAAGTTAAACAGCTGACCTGAAATAAAGTGGGTGGCCTTGGAGAAATCCTCCTGGAAACTAGTGTCACAGTACACAGTTCCAACAACAACAACAGCAGAATGAAGCCTATGGCTATGGCTAGCCTCTGAGAGATGATTGATTGTTAAACTAAGCAACAATATTAAGGGAAACCAAGACATTTTCATCCCTCTCATCTCTCCAAGTACCTCTTTTTTTTATTCAATAATAACTCATCAACTTTTATAGTCTATCCCATCAGCTTTCTTTATGTCATTCATGCAAAAACCAGTCAACTGCAAACTGGTAGCAGTGAATTCAGGTTTAATCTCTCCCACCTCCATACAGCTCAAAAGGAATGTATAAATTAAACAATGTGGGATAGGGTTGGATTTACTCCTGCTTGTTCACAAGCCACTTAAAGCTGCCAAGGCAACGAAAAATAACAGGAAACTTTAATCATGAAAATGTTTTTTCTTTTTTTTTTGCTGTGTTTATGTTCTTCATATTTCAGCCTGCTTTTTGCAAGCCAAGCACCGTTAATGCTTAGCCATTTGAGCAGAATGCAATAATCAGCCATGATTTTCCAATCATTGTTCCAAGTGAGCCAAAAAAAGTCGTATCACTCAAGTTTGATTAGAAGGTTTGAAATCTTGAGATATTCAAATTGACAATTATTTTTTATACCAAAAAGATTTAGAATCATTTACTGATAACAAACAAATTATGGTGACAGTTTACTTTTAAGACGCAACATGAATTTATTAAACTGCTATTCTTGTCTAGTGTTCAACAAGATCACTTTTTATATACCCTTCTTTCATTTCCTTATTCTTTTATCACTTTTTACATAACCAACTAAGAAATTTTTCAAATTCAAGAATTTTGAAATGTGACATTTGAATTGCTGCATTCTTAAATTTTTCAAAAATTCTAATAAAAATAATTTTCAAATTTTTTTAAATTTCCATTCAAACACACTATAGAATATTTTCCAATTATTTTTGTTTCGCGACAATCATTTTTTAAAAATAATCTATATAAAATATAGACATTTTTTTATTGTTTAAATGATTCAATGAAAAATGTTTTATGTAAATAATTATGTAATCTTATCTGTTAATAGAGTATTAAATCTTTTTCTAAAATTTTAATTTATCCTTAAATCACTTACCCTTATGAGATGTTTGATACACAGATAGTGTGATATCCAAAAAAGTGCAATACCTGAAATTTTCTTTAATTTTCAAGGTATCATATATTTATATTCACTCGTTTCGTTGTAGAGAATCCACATATATTAATTCTTACATAATTATCATAATTTCCTTAACAAACTTACGACAACTTTTCATTTTGTTTTATTAATAATAAATACCCAAATGACAAATGATACCTTTAGCAACAAAAAAAATAAATTTTTAATTTATTGTTGTTTTAATTTATAAACATCATCAATTAAAGCATTTGTTAACATAAACGCCTTAATTGATAAGGTATATATTATTTAAATATATGATCAATTGTGGTGTTTGTTATGCCAAATGCCTTAATTGATTTGTTTTATAGAATGCCTTAATTGATCTATTTTACAAATTTTAAAACAAATCAATTAAGGCATTTCTCGACACAAACGCCATAATTGATCATTTTAAAATATTCATTCCTCGTTCTAGAACATTGAAAAACCAAACACGTTAATTATTCAAATCTTGATGTTCAAATTCATTTGGTTGGCTAATACTCCATTCAACAATATTACCTTCAATAGGGTCAAAAATCGTCTTAGACATAATAAAATTAAGAATAAAGCAACAAGCAGAAATGATTCTACACTATCTTTATTGAATAAAATGACTTCTCCCTTAATATTACCTATCTAGCTTTCAATATACCAAAACATTTTTCGATACAATTTCTTACTTTAAAGTGTTTCATTTATTCCTTAGGGGTCGTTAGTTGGAGTCCTGCCCTTCAATCACTAAGATGGTATCGTTAACCTCTATAAGGTGCTAAAAAACTTTCCCTATTTATGTATCTAACATCAAACAAAAAGTAATTACTTGTTAATGTGGAACAACATTAATAATATCAAAAAAATGTGTTTCGTTATAAACATAAAACAAACATAATAAAGATAATACCTTGTGGGGTTCTCAACCCATTCATGCGTGTAATGGCATCCTTTAACACTCTACCATCTATTGTAAAACCTTCACATTCTAATAGAACATATATGAATTGCATATCTGAGGTGCAAATACCAAGAATCTTGGTAACAATTTCATTTTTCTTAATCTTGTATCTAGGTTTGTCAACTGTACCTACATTGACTTTAATGTATGTCTCGTCTAAAGCACCTAAACTACCCTTAAACCATTTTCATCTATTATCTGTTGTATTATCTAATATCAATTCAAGTTTTTTAAATAACATCATATGCAGTCTTAAAACAGAATTCAACATAAAATAGAATTGCCTACTAATCGTTTCTCCAAATCTAGCTACTTGACACTTTATAACCCCATTTTTTTATGATGGCTATGATGTGGAGGAAACTAATGACATATGTCCAGATGAATGAAATCTTCTTTTTGTTTTAAGCAAATGACATAATTTTGTAAAAACTCTCATATTTATTCTAGTATTATTTACTCACTATTTATCACTTTCAAAGGTCATTACATTTAAGTTTAACTCTCTAATATGTAATCTATCATAATATGTTTCACCATGAGATAATCTACGTCATTTTCTAACGTTCATATGTAATAAAGTCACAGTAATAAAACATAACACATGCAACAAAGTCTCCATCTGGTTCAAATGCATCATAAGCAATGGAACCAATTACATCTTGGTTTTTACTGATAAACCAGTCATAACTGTTTAGAAGACAGAATCTTGTTAAAGTTAAAAACATAAATGGAAACCAAATCTTTGCATATTGTACATGAAATCTATCAAACATCAAAAAAGAAAATATAAATCAGTAACAAAACATTTTTGGATGAACAAGCTAAAGCAAATAAACCACAAAGCACATTTGATATATCAGAAATAGAAATCTAGATCTAAACGATATCTCAAAAGATGAAAAAAAATGGAATGTAACAAATAATATAGATTAGATAATTAGGATTCAGAAAGTATCCACATCGATTTTTGTAAAAAACGAAGATAAACTTAACAAGACAAAGATTAAATGATGGATGTTGAAATTGAAGTTGTTCAAAAAGAAAAGTATTTGCTTTGAGCTTAAATATGTTGAAATAAAAATAAAAAATGTATTAGTTATTGAAACATGATGAAGACATCAATTAAGGCATTTCATATATGAAAACACCTTATTTGATGTATAAAATATAGGTTCTTCTAATTCATGATTAAACATTACAATGTTTATATTGTTAAAACATGATCTTCGAGATAAAAAAAATTTAATATTCAAAAATTATAACATTTGTAGGAAGAAATACTTTAATTGATAACCAATTAACGTGTTTTTTTATTAAAATACCTTAATTGATGGCCGCTTGAATTTTTATCAAACTGTGACTAAAAATAATTTATTTTATAACACGATCTTCAAGACCTAAAAAAAATTTAATATCA
Source organism: Durio zibethinus (assembly GCF_002303985.1). The sequence continues at coordinate 14,237,717 of NW_019167893.1, forward strand.
TATCAATTAAGGCATTTCTTATTTAAAACGTCTTAATTGATCATCAATTAAAGCGATTAATGAAAGAAACTCTTTAATTGATGATCAATTAAAGTGTTTCTTCCTTGAAACACCTTAATTGCAACATAAATTAAAAAAAAAATTATATTGTTTATAAAAAACTTACAACTGAGTTCTAATCACTTTCAAATTTACTTTTCAAAACGGTAACGATTATGTGATCAATTTTTTATTCAGGTTAAATTTGAATTAAGATAATTTTTTCTCCCAAAATCTTAAAATACTATAAGGAAAAGTGAATTTTTTATTCTGAAACTTTGGGTACTATTAAGAATCTAATATTTTTTTCGTAATTGGATTATCCTAAACCAAGTGTGAAAAACAAATACTCACCATCAAAATTCCGAAAGAAAATTTATGGATTCTTTATAACTAAACGCACTCTTAATCTAGCTAAAAAAAAAAATTATACATATAAACTCTTTCGAACCATAATCTCAAGGCCAAGTTCCAATATTAATAGAGTGTTAAACTTTTAATTCTAATAATTAGAGTTCAATCCCTCACATACTCAAATACTTCAAAAAATGTTTTATGTTATTTAGTTATTTTTTGACAATTTTGCTCCTTTTTTAATGGTATTATTAGCATAAAAATTAAAAATTTTATAGTCAAATATTAATATTTTAAAATAATAATTTTAATATTAAATTATTATATTAATATTCTATACTTAAAAATACTATTTATTATTATAATATTATTTACATTAATATTTAAAATAATTTAAAATTATTATTACTACTAATATGAAATATTAAAAATAGTAATATCTATTATTAGAACATTAAAATATTTATAATATTAAAATAGTATTATTTTATATTTAAAATATTTATTATTTAATCATAAGAATATTATTTATATTTATTATTAAAATAGTAATTTAAAACATTTGTCAATAAATATTAAAAATACTATATATATATTCAAAATTATTAATAAATGATAAAAATATATATTCTTAAAAATTAGTATTAAAATAATAATATTGTTATATTAAATAATATTCATTATCAAAATAATCAAAATAATATTTACTATATTAATATTTATTATTTATTATTAAAATACTAAAAGTATTTATGTTTAATAATACTCAATCTATTAATATAATAATATTTCAAGATAGATCAATCTAAATCCATATATAAAAATCATATCCAAAATTCGACTCTAGTCATACTAAGCTTAGTGACAAATCTTGTCATATAATTTTGAAGAGGCCAACTAGTAGTATATAATAAAGTTTATCTTTTTTTTTTCTAAGGTGTATGTTATCATACTTATAAATATATATATATGTGCAAACAATATATTGATAAAAACATGATAAACTCATAAAATTATAAAACAAACATATTACTATGACAACATTATATTTTTAATAATAACATGATTTACAATTAACCATTGAATTACTAATTACATAATCTATCAATGAATTATGAGAATTTTTTTTTATAAATTAAAATTGAAATAAAAAAGTATGATTAAATCAATCATATTTAAAGATTTTATCAAAATAAGAAAACTAAATGTTCTTTTAAAAGAATGAAGATGAAATTTTGAAATTAAGAGTTTGGTGTTTTCTTCCTTTTGTAAAGTACTTCCAATATGATTTTTTCTTTTTTATAAACTGAATTACAACAACACATTTAAAGTAAAAGCAAAAAAAAAAAAAGTATCATATATATGATGAGAAGGAGTTGTATTAAGTTAAATCTCCCTTTTCCTTACTTTAAATCTCTTAAATTTTGATCTTTTTTTCACTAAAAAAAATAAAGAGGAAAAACGCATTTGGAATTTGTTTGAAAACTTAAATTTTATTGAGAAAGTTGAAAAGTTAATTTAAACTTTGTTAAGTTTATTTTATTGTAATTTTGAATTTGTGACAATTATTTTTATTCTAAAAGTTTGCAAGTAATAATTGTGGATAAAATAAATAAACAAATATCATTGATTTAAATATCTCTTAAATTATAATGCACAAAATTAATTTATAAAACACAAAAATAATAAAATTAATATTTTTAATTTATGGATCCAATTTATATATATATATATATATATATATATGTATATACATGCTAATAATAGGGGTTTCAAAATTTTTGAGAGGGCAAGGCCTCTTAAGCTACCATTACCAACCAACCACCCCTGACTAAGCTCATGAGCTCGATGGCTAACCTTAATCATGAACTAGTTGAAAAAAAAAAATCCATAGTCAAGAGCTTTCTTTTTTAAATTGTTTTTCTGTTTTGAAAGAGAATTTTTTAAAAAGATGCTTATTTTTTCGTTGATAAGTAAATTATTCTCGTTTAATCACTCGACTTTTTACCATAAAATATATATAAAAAAAAAATGTAGAAATTATTTTACAAAGTTAATTTCTGCAAAATAAAAGAAGCTAAATTAATCTTTTAAAGTTGTTTTAGAGCATTTGTAAGAATTTCAGAAATTTTTCCTTTTTTTTCTTTATTTTTCTTTTTTGTTTTTAGGATTTAAAACATGTAGAAATATTCTGAAATTTTATTTTGGAATAATTGAGAGGGACAACAAACCACAATCATATCTGTTTCTTTATTTTCATGTGTTTTATCTTCTTCAATTATAGATGTTGTCCCAAAAATAGAAATTATACTTGATTAATGCTGGAAAAAGTTTTATCCTATTGCAAATAAACTATATTTTCTCTTGAAAAACAAGATTCAAGATTTAATTGGAATACATTAACATAAAGCTACAATCTCACATTTACCTCTATAAAACATTTGAGAAAGCCAGAGAGGCCTAGAACATCAAACAGGTTAGATTTGTTCATCATTAAATAAGAAATTCCATATTAGATCCCTTGTTATAGACTGATTGTAACTTGATTAACCAGAGTAATGGAGGTAAGATAAACAATAAGATTATACCAGAAAAGATATAGACGAGACCAGAGGGGAAAAACAAAAGAGACAAAATAGGAGCAGGAAATTGTATTTTCATTTCATAATTCCATTCTTCATTCCAGCCTTAAATTTCTTCTTCCAGTTTTTCCCTGCTATGGACTGATGCGACCAATTTCCATCCAGCTGTCAAAACTCTAGTCTGCTTTAAGTTACATTAACCTCCTTCAACTCTTGTCTGATATGAGCTGCACTAAACATGTTTATCACCTTGATCGCATTCATCACATTCCTCACATTTCGTACTTGTAATTTTATCTAACCTTTCTTTCATTTCTTCAGTGATGTAGTTCTTCCAATCCCCAACTGAGCCACGCCTGAAACAAAGCTTGTAGTCAACATCCACCAATCGGTCCATTCCTTTTTGGTTCACCTCCATGTTCATGGAACGGTCCACTCGGATCACTCATTCTAAGTTAACTAACTTAGAACATGATCATGGAATGGCACTAAGGCATGAACCCCTCTGCAAAAGCTCTTAAATGCTTCATTCATTGGCAATGGAGTTTCTACAAAGACACAGAATGAATTCATGAAATCCTGTAAATTTGTACGTTCCTATCTTGTAAAATACTAACATTTTGTACATTCATATCATATTTTATATAAAAATTGCATTTCATTCATATGGACATAAAAAACTTGAAATACATTTTTTAAAAAATTTCATTACACTCATATATAATTTTCATTAAAATTTTAAACTGTCATTTTCATATTATTTTTCGTATTATTTTCATGTCTTATCATCTTATTATATTTTAAATTGTCCTTGATAAAGTGCCACAATAAGACCAATGTATCTTCGGTTCTCGGGCTACATACACAATCTTTCAAGCAGAGTTCTTAACAGATTCTGGCAACATAGGGTATGATACATGGGTTCCAAAAGGTCTTGGAGAAGGCATGGCTGTGAGATCAGGGATAGTGTTTTGGTCGAAAATCTGTGTTTCAAGAGATAGGACTAGCTGATCCGGATGTACTTTGAGCAAAGGATATCATTAGCTCGACGCTTGGGATTCATGATAGTTGGGATGATAGACCTTGAGCCATGTCGTGCCTGTTTTCATTGAAGAAGCTGGAAACACATCATCATCTCTTGCCTGGAAATGTGATCTTGCAGCAATGGCAGCCACAAGTTTATCCCTTGGATACCAGAAGCCTTCCCAGTTATAGAGATCAGCAACATCGCCGCCATTTGGTTTTAGGTAGTTCATCACACCACCATTTAGTTTTAGGTAGAAACCTAAATTTTCTTCTGCTCTTTCTCAAGTCAATGATCATTTCACAAATTGGCATAAATCTCTTTACAACACACATAAGGTTAGAAGAATTTTTTACAGAGTTTTCTTTTAGAAAATTCATTGAGTTCAAACAATACAACATACAGGGCCTCAGTGGAAAGGGAGTGTTTCCAAACAAAGAACTCTAGACAGATTACATAGCATCAAGATTTAGTTCACAAAACCTCTTTATCATAAAATGCAAGAAGTTGCTTTACATGAGTATGCCAAGCAGCAACATTTTGCCCATCAACTGTAACCCAATCAACAATGGTTGACGCAGGTTGCTCCCACCACTCATCAAGCTGTAGCAGAATGTTTAATCCGGAGGTTATATTAAAAGAAAATTAAAAAGATAATGCCGGGTAAAAGGTGGAATTTTTGGCAATAAAAGTTGATGGTTCAATATAACCTTAACTAATAATGTGAACACAAGTTCAATCTCCCAAAATCTCCGCCCCCTCTCTTTTTTCTCCTCCTTTCTCCAAAAATGAATAAGTACATAAAATAGAAACAAACTAAAAAGGCCATAGTTGTGGCCAGAAACATACACTCCAATCAAACTATCAGTCTATCACAGCTCCCTACCCCACCCTCATCTTTTTTCATGAATAATATTCAGATAGATTGCATATTACACGAAAAAAATAAATAAATAAAAATAAAAAAGGTAGAACGCAGTACGAGAGATGAATATGGCCAGCAAAACAAGGCAGTTACTTACCAAACCCCTCACATATTTGCAGTCCTCCAAGCACTTCTGAGCATTCAAAACTGCAGTTTTAAGTTCAGGTAGCCATTTCTCTGTGACAATTTTCTCTTGCTCAGCAGCCAAATTCAAACAATAATTTGTTGTCCTGCATCATGTGGCAAGAAAGCACACAACAAATCATAATAAGCAAATTTTATAAGACCAGCCCATGAAATACAAAAATATGTATCTTTCTTTACATATGTTCTGTCAGAAAAATGTATGTCAATCATCAAAATGTCAACTTACTACTGATTCACACTCCCATATATCAGTAGAGAACAGGAACTTTGGAATAGCACAAGTCAGATATAAGATGCGTTCACAACACTAATTGCTTCTTAAAAGTTAAGGCTCTGTATTTCTACTTCCTTTCTTGCTTTTAAAAGAAAAGAGTAAGTTTGTAAGGATACAAAAGCATAAATTTTCTAACAATTTAAGAATAAATATTGTATTACATATATAAAAAGTCATGATTTTTTTCCTATGTGTAAAAACAATGCATAAATTGATATTACCTTTTAGCTATGTCTTCGTTTTAAACACACTGGTTCCGCCTTTTATTAGTTGCTATTGCTTTATGGCAAAAACTAAGCCATTGTTTGATTGTTACTTTTACCATTTGTACTTTTCTATTTACTTTTTGCTTCTTTAAAAGGCCATATCAAGTGAGCAAACAATAGAAAGCAAAATCATTATAATTAAAAATGGAAATTTTACTGAAATGTAACACAAATTAAAATGTAATATGAAAGTAAAATCATACATTTTGTTATTTTTTTTAAAAAAATTTTTTTCATTTTTAATTCTTTAAAAATATTGTTTGCTTTTGTATCCAAACACACTTTTTGTTTTCGGATTTGAAAAGCAAAATGCAACTATAAAAGCAACAACCTTATGATACCTAAGAAAGAAAATAGTAAAAAGCAAGAACTAAAGTGATAGCAAAATGGATTCTAAGCATTTGCAAATGGAGCACTACCTATTTATACAGATGAAGAAGAGAGGGAAAAAAGATAAACAGATCACTTTTAGATGGAAATAAATTCTAAGAAGACAGAAACAGTAATTCATTACCTTGTATATTCTTGTTGAGCACGGTAAGCATGGCTCAATAGTGCATGACCACTTTCAACAAGATCCTGCCGAATATGGACCAAATTAATTGCTTTTGCCAATTCCTCCAAGACACTAGCCTCAGAACCACGAAGCTTCAAACAAAACTCCAGAGACTCTAACACTGATGCCAAACCAGCATCAGAACCCTCCAAACCTAACCATAGAGTACATGTCATTAGGTTGACAACAATTCTAATTGAAAGAAATAGAGAAACACACCTTCAAATGGGCTTCAAGATCATTCAAATCATACTCAAACAAGAAAATAAATCAAACTTCTAAGTCTCAGAATGTGTTTGCAAAAGGAGAACTCTTTGGGTAATTAACCAAAAAAAATTTGTTTTTGGTACAAAACAAAAATAAATGTTATCTAACATTTTATTCAACCTCAACTGTCATCAATCAAAAACACCTCAGCACAGTAATCAAGTCTATTCAAAAGCAGAACCATTCCTAATATGAATCTAGCCTGCTTCATTGGAGAATAAAGCTCACCAGCAGGGTATTGAAGAGCAGCAGAAACACGGCATATGGATGGAATTGCTGATGGATCCCTGGTACCAGCCCTTGCAGTCAACAAGGCAGCATTCTTCTCTGCTGCAGCCACAGCTTCAGGTCCTGTTGATCCATTAGCACCCATGGACTCCAAAAGGGCCTGATGTGGAAGTAATGAAACGAAACAACTGAGGCATGAAATTGGAATTTGCAATATATTATATATAAGATACAGGATTCAATTTCATTTAAACCAAATTTCCACTATATCTCCATTATTTTCATCATAGCCAACCACAGCAGACAAATAAGGAATGAAAAAGAATATAAAGTCCTTCCACATATGTCATAAGCCAAGTAAAAGCTTTAAAGGATGAGGAGCTGAACAAATTTAAATATCTAATAATTACAATGTACAAACAATGAAGAGTCTCAATTTTTAATAAAAAGACTGCAAAGATAATTTTCTAGGGGCTTCAGAGAAATTTATATTAAAAAATACATCTAAATAATAAATAGCTTCAGAAATTGGTGAGGGTTAAAATAACCAAGATAGCTCCCTTAACATGCAAAATATCATCAAAGTTCCTAGATCCATCTGATTAGATATGAGAATATCTACATAAATTAAGATCACCTGAAACAATTGCCACTTGTTTAATATCAAGTGATACGCAAGTGATCAACAAATATAAAATTTGGCCAAATTATAATGATGGGTGACAACTCAAGCTTCATTTTCTGAGCACCAAAACCACCCATCCAGACTATGTTCTCATTAAGAATGAGGTAAGCGGCTCCCTAGTTCATCATGCCACATTGCATTTGAGACAACACAAATGAAAAACTTATTCAGAACAAAAAGAAAAGTTTGACTACCAATTATAGCACTCACTAGTTTATTCTTATTAGATTCATAATTGAAAAATAAGTGTACTGTCTGAGTCTTACAAACCTGTGGGCTCGATGGAAGCATGTAGAGGCTATTATCAGGACTTCTATAAAATGCAGAAACTTCTTTATCAATAAAATCCTTTGCACTGTTTGAAATGTCTGCAACAACATTGCAAGCAGGAATAATGGTGCTGGAAGCATACTCCCTCGCAGCTAATGGCTGTTGATTCCAGAATGCAGCCGCATCCTTTAAACCAAAGGAAATTAGAATGAATACTGTCACACATTTTTAGTTGAATATAACATATGCTAAAATCAAAACCGAGCCAGTAAAGTGACAGAGCATCCATGTGAAGAAAACAAAACAAAATACTTCCACTAATCAAACACATTGTTATGAATCATAAATGAGATTGTCTACACTGTTGATACTAACTGTATCTTTAATACAACATGTGCATATCCTAAATATGCACTACAAACATCCAAGTCCAGTTCTTTTTCCCCCTATGTTTCGTCTTGAGAAGTTTGAGACAGATAAGGAAACACCAGGGAATATTCTCCAATCTTTTGGACAGAGAAAGAATGAAACAAGATATATGTACAGGTTTAAGTTATCAACAGAGAAAAGAGAATGCTTTTTTTTCTTCTTTTAACAGTTACTTCAATAGAACAAGGATATCTCCTAAAGAAAATTCCTTTTTCTTACACTGAAGAGAAGTAATCCAAAAGAATAAGGATAAAGGAAGTAGTCAGGAAGGAAGGTTATGAAATTATAATTACAAAATTTTAACCGCATTATATAGCGCAAAGTTGCTATAAATTAATAATACGTATCTAATTGTATCATAGATGTACCAACATGCAACATCCTATTGTTAAGATTCACAAAGGATGGAATACCTACCATATTAGCCTTCAGTAGAGCAGTATATATGGTTTCAAGTTCAGATCTACGAGAATCAAACTCTTCAATCTTCTTCCACTTCTTCCTTAAGGAATCTTCAGCCTCTTTTCTCTCTGCACACAATTTATTTAACCGCTGTATTTCAGACATTAATGTATTTAAGCTTGCCTTTAGTCCAGCAGCTTCTCTCTCCTTGGCCCAAACCTCCAACTGAAAGAGAAAATTAACCAGGCAATTTATCATGCAGGCATGCACAATCTGAGTAAATAAACTTTGAAAGGAAAAAAGGGGTGTAAACATCTAATCACAGATGCTTTATTGACAGAACTAGTAACTCGTAACCATAAAATCATTCAGGAATTACCTCAAATTGTCTTAGACTGACAACATTCTGTGTTGCAGCTCCAACAAGTGAATGTGAAGGAACTACATCACTACCACCTTGTAGACGTTTTATAAGCTTTTGACACAAGTCCCTAGCTTCAGCAGCTTTGTTGAGAGCATCTTCAGTAGCTAAAAATTGTTGAACATGTGCTTTCTGCAAACAAATACACATTTATAAATCAAGCCACAAAAAAAGTGACTGGGCAGAATCAACATAAGGGAATATTGGGGTGGCTAACAAGTTAACCAAAACCAACCAGCCAACCAACATTCATTCATCTTAGATGGCCACGGCCCTAATTTCATAAGCCCCTTAACCACAGTATTAATAGGTACAGGAGCTACACGAGGAAGTGGGAAATAAATGTAAAAGCAAATTCGATTAAGTGATTTTCTCAAAAGGAAAGAAGACCTGTCTTTCAAGAAGTTGATTTTGCATTCCTCTAGAAGGTACATCCATTCCGACCTTCCCATTACCATAAAGTTGATAGTTTAATGGTGAGCTCACATCTGGAGAGGAAACATCCATAACTCTGTTGTTCTCATACTTGTACCTGATAAAGATATTAAATAACTTTTATCTAATACAAGATGCATTCAAAGCAACCAAGAAACTTTTACCAAAAGATATTTGCGTGAATAAGAAAATGCTTGCAAATAAGGACATAAGCTAAAAAAGATAAATTGAGCCTCCCCTGAAAACTAAAAAAGCCTTATCAGGAGTCTTTTATGGCACTAACTTTCAACAACACATTCCACACATAGCTAAATTTAATTCAAGAAATTGGATGTTTTGTGTAGACAAGTATAGTTTGTGACCAAACAAAAGCCAAAAATGTTACTTACCTAGTATGAGAGAACTATGATGAAGTACCTATGAAAGTTATTACTTATAAAAATTTATTGTTTCATTCACCATACCCTTTTTTTCTTCTTTGGTACAGAAGGATAAAATAAAAGGAATAACTAGCGAAACTATTGTATTTTCTGAGCAACACAAGAGAAAAGTAGTAACCAAGAAAACAAATTGCAGCTGTAAGATTCTAAAAAACTGTCCTAAGCAGACAAAAGCAGTTAATTATTTGTGACCATGCAGCCACAGACAATGCTTGATAAATAGAAGGAAAAGGAGGGGAAGCTGATCTGAGATCATAAAACCACCAATAAGAAAAACGTGAAGGTACAAACCTACCTTAAGGTTTCAGCATCAGCTCTAACATCAACTTTCTCTATTTCTCTAGAAACCAGAGTTTTAAGCCTTAAAGTGTATGTGGCAATTGCCTGAAGCAATTGAGGAGGACTTTTGAGGCAATTTACAATAACAGCTCTAACATCATCAGGTGTCTCCCCATCAAAATCAAAGCCTAATTTGGTAGCTTCTGATTGGGGACTCAAATGGATCCCATTTCCTTCATAAGCTGGAAACGAATTGCGCACTTTTTCAATCATGCGTTCTGCAAGAAATTCACATGCCTTGCGAATATTTCTTTCACGTGTTGTTTCAATAAGAATGACATCATCTGCAGCTTTAGATCCCTTAACAGTTGAATATACAGCTTCCTTCTCACTGTTTGCACTGAAGTTGCTAACCACTTCAATAGAAGAGTCAACACTTGACCTTCGAGCATCCCTTGCTTGATTTACATATTGATAAAGACGTTTATGATACTCTGCAAATATTTTTGCTGCTTCATCACATTGCTGATCATAAGCTTCCAACATCACCTGTTTGTGCCTGCATTGCAATAAGGCATGAAAATTTCAAGAGCCGCAAAAGAGATTTTACAAGAATCGAAATATACTGAGAAGCTTCAGTTTCAAGGATGCTAAGGCCATTGTTATAATATCTGAAGTTCACAACAATAAGGACTATAATCATGCTTGGATTAACAAGATGCACATTGCAACACTCATCACCAACCATTCATAACTTACAAAGTAGGTACTCTTATGCAGCTTGACAATAGAAGCATGTGGTCACTCCAGACCACAATTAACTCCAAATCCGTACAATCAAAATCAAGAAACAATTTTATCGTATGTGATGGGAGTGTTAAAGGTTAAATTTATCAAGCAAAACTCCTTGAAAGAACAGGAATAAAGAAAACGACAGTGATACTTTTACTTCCAAAACCCCAAATCAAATAATAAACCAAAACAAACAAGATGGTCCATAATTTTAGAAACACAATGACTCGAGTCAGAATTAAACACCCCATTAGGCATCCTCAGAGTCCATCGAAAATAAGCCTGATGACCAAAACCAGATTGATCAACAAGTTAGTAAATAACCATTCTATGCATTAAACAAGCTGGACAACATTAAAATGTTTAGCAACTAAATAAAGAACCTCAATTTTACCAAGTTAACAGAAGATAGTCTCTCAAAAATGGCACAATCAAACAATGATGCATATAACCAACCTAATGTAAATATGGGAAAAGGCTTAGTTTGATCTTCTCTTTCCATAACATTAAAATGCCAGAAATTATAACACAAATTCTAAAATATAATGAAACTTACTGTTGTGGCATAGCTATTAGATAAATTCAATGGTAATCGACCAACTATGGTGGACACTTCAAATTAATAACGAAAAATGTTAAAGCTGGAATTTTTCAATCCTAAAATATAGTGAAAAAATCCTTAAAATTTAAGGGCGAAAAAAGAAAACCTGTAATTGGTCCTTTCATCAAGCATTCTCTTCCTTTCAGCCTCCTCTCTGGAAACCTCTAACATCCTGGCCTTCAAATCTTTCCTTTGTCTCCTTACAATATTCCTCAACCTCTCCACTTCCTTCGCAGCCGCTTCCCGTTCCCTTATCGCCGCTTCTCTAATCTCTGCCACACCTGAACCCTCCCCTCCTCCTCCTCCACCACCACCACCACCACCACCACCACCAACCACCTTCTCCTTCCTCCTCCCACCTCCTTTACTCCTCCCCTCCTCTTTCCCCAAATTTCCGCCACTCTCCCTATTCCCTCCTCCGCCGCCCCCACCGGTGGTGGTGCCACCATGGACGGTGATGTTTTTCCGGATATTTTGGACGGTTTTCTCGGATTTAACTCGAGTTAACAAGAAATGCCAAATGGGCAACATGTTTCCTCTACAAATCTTGCGAAGCGAATCGATTGAGGGTAAATTCGACTTGTTGGAAGAAGAATTGTATGGTCCTAAAGGGCGGTAACCCATTTCCTTTTGCAGCCATTCCAATATTGCTTCTGGCTGCACGTTTGAGCTCTGCATTTTAAATTCAATTTCGAAAATCCCCCAAAAAGTGAAATTTTGGACTAAATAGACATCTAGGTTTTTGGATTAAAACCGAAATTGAGCTACAAAGGTAAGGACTTGGATAGATCTGAGAACGAGAAAGGCATATGGCCCGCAAAAGAGAAAAGGAGTGAGTAAGCTGGTAGAATGGCAGTACTGTAATTTTCTGTACGATTTTTAAATAGGATTTTCTGGCAGTATTGTAACTTTCATTTCCGGATACGTAGAAAAATGAAAAAAAAAAGGGGGGGGTGTTTAAAACGGAGGTCCCGCTCTTTCTATACCATGCTCGATTTTTTTTTTAAGAAATTTTTTTAAGTTTTTATTGAATATGTTCAAATTAAGTAACTTTTTATTTTTATATGGTAATTGTTTTAAAAGTAAAGTTGTTTATAGACGGAGCTATTCATTAAAACTTATAATTTTAATTCAATTCAGACAGATTTTTAAATTTATAGATGGAATTATTCATCTAAAGTTATAATTTTGAAGTCGAATTTTAAATAAATTTTTTTAAATAAAGGTTTAAATTAATTTCAAAATATTATTTTTAACAAAAAAAATTAATTTAATATATTAATATAAATTTTACTACTTTAATAATATTTTAAATTAAAATAAATCTAAACAAACTTTAATAAACAAGCAAAATCAATCCTTAAACAAACTTTTAAAAATGTCCATTGAATTGGGTGAATCCTAAATAGCTTTATTTATATAATTAATGTCGATATCATAAAATGATCTTTAAGTAATAATAAAATATTAAATATATTATTTAAATTTTAAAAATTTTTAATATGATATTTAAATTATAAATTTATTAATTAATATAATAATTAAAAAATTATTTATTTATCACATATTAATGGAATTGAAGATAAACACGCTTATGAAATTTTTAGAGTTCTTTAATAATATTAAAACATCTGTAAAAAATACTTAATTTGTAAACACTTCAATTAACGTTTCTTTACTGCCATTAAACACTTAAAAAGCACTTCATCTTCTTTATTTTATATCCACATTCTTACTCAACTCATCAGTAAGCCAAAAGCAAAATAATACTCATAAAAATAGATTTTTTATTTGAAAGAAGATAAACCCTTTTTAGGTGTAACCACAGGGAACATGTAAACTTTACTTCGAAAGAGAGTAAGATGGCTATTTCTCGGCTCCATGACAACGCCCCCACCAGCTACACCACTGCCACCATTAACATCGCCTACTACACCTATTCCATGCTCCGGCACATTCAAGGAGTTGACATTCGCTTCCTCCACGTCATCCATGGCATCATATTCGTAGTCTCCATCGTCGTCCTCGATCTGTATCGTCCCTCATGCGTGCTCCTCGAACGGATGCACCTGCAGTATGGATTGACAACCGCCATATATAAACAACAAAAGTAACAACCAAAGGCCGCACTGTTCTAACTGTACTGAAAATCAAATTCCTGAGCTTGCGATTATCACCTTGTTCATTGAAGATCAATGGCTTCCGTCCGGTTATTGGTTACTCAAATATTTCATTTACAATTTTTTCCTCAATATAACTGTACCAGTTGTATTTATATGCTTAGTTAGAAATGTGGGTAGCATATGTAGCATTGTGCTTGTGCTTGTGCTTGTGCTTGTGCTGTGAATGTTGTGTGAAAAGCACTTGTAACTATTATGTAAGTGTTGCAAGATGTGCTCACCAAGCTTGAAAATCTCTGTTTATATGTAGTAAAGACACTGCTTACTCTATATTTTATAAAATGCCTAAATGAATTTCTACAACACTGTGTTTGCTGATATGCTTAGAGTTTAGAATTGTGTTCTGTTTTGAAACTATATAAAATAGGTAAAATTAACGAAGGATTAAGATTAACTAATATAAAATTTCTCATAGCAGCATCATTGAGGCTTGATTTAAAGGCATTTTTAACTTTAGCTAACAACTAAATTGATACAATTGAGTTTTTAGAAAATTTTTAATAATGTGTTATACTGATGTTGAATTGTTCAATAACTCTTGTCATGCTATTAACGAACAAGAAAACATGTAGAGGAAATAGAACCTTTTTTACTAAAGTCCAAAAAAAGTTAATTCTACTAAATAATAAAGATGATGCTTAGAAAACACATAGTTACAAATTAAAGGTCATAACAAAATTATTGTAAATAGCCAAAAAAAAGTTTAAAACAATTGAAAAGAATCTCTAAAAACTCATTCTCCTTGGTCTTCACTTAGCTTGACAGATTCATTGTCTATTTGTACTCCCATTGAAGCAAAATTGCTTGGTGTAGCCTTGACAACCTCCATATCTAGCATCAGCAAATGTTGGGCAGTTGGCTCTTACTGTTTAAAGTTAAAAAAAGATCCAACATTTGACATTTTAAAGTGTTGGCCAACCTGAGTTTGCAATTGACAATTAGAAACCAAAGTAAACTAAATTAGAATAGTTCAAAAAATCTAGAATAAGTACTTGACCACCTTGTTCAAATTGATATCACTCGACTCAGTCCTTGGAAATGAGTTCAAATATGAAGATCCTTGCAATAAAACTCACAAAACAATTATACACAAAGTTATACTGGAAAATTAATCTCAATTACTTAAATTGCATAACTTAATACCTTATTAAAACTTGTACAACTTTCAAATAGACAACCTTGAAATTGATTAGAAGGCAAAGATACCTGTAATAAAATTGAAACGAACTTATAAATAAAACAAAGAAATTTGGACAATCACATTTTTTAAGTAAAAAATTTAACCTGATGTAATAATTGAGTGTGACTAAAAAAATTCATTTGGCATGGATCTAAAGGTTGCTGACTAAATATGCTTAGGAGTATGGAATTTGCTTGCAATTTATAGAGATCTTGTGTTACAAAGAAGATGTGTAGTGAATATATAGATAAGAAAATTATAAAAGTGTATAAAATGTAAAGGATATAATTAAAATAAATAGGACCTCTAAGTCTGCCATCGAAGAAATACTTGAAATATTTTCACTTGGTAAGGACCGGGGTATGGTAGATGAAGCACCTTTTATGCTAGGTTTTGGCTTTCCACCAGGTTTCCTTTTTCAACGAAACTTTTTTTTCATCCACCCTCAACAGAAGCTATATAACACGATTTTTCTTGATACCTTTTGCTTTATATGTATTAATGACACCGTCTGAAGAATTCTTGTTATGGTCACTAGTAAAAACATCATTATTGCCCAGACTTTGAGAAGTATCCATGGTCATAGCGTTAGAAGATAAATAATCTACATTTTTTCAGCTTATAGTGAAAATTTTTTCTACTTCAAGGCTTAATTCGACCACCTTTCTAGCAAGAAAAGTAGATGCATCTTCTGATTCAGCAGTCCTACTTGCAAGTTTAACTACATTTCAAGTTAAATCCTTGCAACGGAAACAATATGTCTAAGATCTTCTTTCACAGTCCTTCCACAATAATTTAACACATAACCTTCATATACACATTTTGTCCATCTATTTAATATATAATGAGGAGGGACAACCTTTATATTCCAAATATCTAGCATTTTTAGTGCATGACTACACAAATATCTAATAAACTCAAAAGACATACAACAACAGTAAATTGACTTTTGTTCTAAATTAAAGATAACCTTATGTTTCCATGTAAGTCCATACATGCAAACCTTGTATTCATACAAGGGTGAATTGTCAATACATATTTTAACTACAATCCCTAAAGACTTCTTATATTCTTGTTGAAACAAAACAAAAATGTTGGGTGTATAAATATCTTTAGCATTTCTCAAGATTGGTACATTCATCTTCAAAGCAGGCTTTAGTTGACTCATCTCATAATTAGATTCCAATTCATTGTATCTTACATCATCCAACAACTTTTCAAACTTGGTAAAAAATTCCAACACATTAAGTTTAAGCTTCAAAAAACATTTCATGTGACTGTTAGAAGTTTCACATAATTGAGTGTTTCTAATACCTGTAGAAAAAGTATGCCTACCATAAGCCATTGCCTATTTCTTCCTTTCTTTAAAGGTTTTCTCACACCACTTGTTCTCACGAAGCATGTAATTCTCATGCAATGAGTCCCAAGCATGAATAAAATCTTCTTTGTATTCAAAATCATGCATGCAACATTTGAATTCAAAGCCAAAATTACTTGACCTTTTAAAAATATGACTAAGATGTTTGAGAGCATTTTGGAACAAATGCCTTGAACATATGTGATGATATGTTTCAAGAAAAACCCTACCTATCACTTTTGCCATAGCTGCATATTGATCTGTGAATACTGTCATTGGTTTTTTTCCATTTTTCTTGATGTCCAATGATCATTTGAGCATTACAACCACCTCTTAGTTCCTTCTGAGGCTTCTTTCCTCCACAATCAAGTTGTTTCATGAAACCTGCCTTGAAATAACAAAACTTCCAAGATAAAATTATTTTACCATCAACTTTACTTTTATTCACCCAACTTCTTCGAACACTAAAGCTGATATAGCCAACATACATGTTGTAATATATATGTGCTGCTTTCTTTGTTTCAAACTCCATGCCAACGTGTAGGGTTAAATTGTTTTCAAAGACAATGATCAGTTATGTCATTACTCTTTCCATCAACACGAGAAAATGTTGGCTCATATGTGGTGACAATATCCATAGCCATAAATAAAAAATAGAAAAAACAAACAATGTCAATTTCTTCTTAATAGCAAGAAATCATAGTTTTTAACGATTTAAAAAAATCACAAATCAAAACATGCCATCTATAAACCACTAAAACAGTTGTTCGCTCCCAAATTAATATACAATGGAAACAAAATTAAAGTGGGGTTTGTCACATAAAACTAAAAAAAATACTAATATAATCGAGAAGTTGAAATCAACCCATTAATTAGAGAATAAACTACTGAATTTTCTAATGACAAAGGATACCATTGTTTTCAATTAAAATGTATTCACGTTTTCCAAAGATGAATCTTAAATAAGTAAAGGAGACAAGAAAAAGAAAACTACCTTCAATGCATTAACAATGATGGGGATTTTTCTTTTTTTGGTTGGAATTATAAGTTGTGATGATAGAGGAATGCTTTTGGTTTTATCTTCCTGTTGAGTTAAGCTAAGAATATGGATATAAAATAAAGAAGATGAAAAGCTTTTTAGGGTTTAACGGCAACAAAGAAACGTTTAATTGAAATGTTTGCTAACTGAGCGTATTTTACAAATATTTTAATTTTATTGAAGAATTCTAAGAACTTTATATAGAGAACTTCATACAAGTTTTTTCTCAAATTAATTATCAAATTTATAATTCGAATATTTTTAGCGCATCAATTGTGAGGTGAGCTTGATGGCTTTTAGCCATTGATAAAATTTTATCAAAGGGCGAACTAGCCACTCCTTTTTTTTTTCTTTTTTTTTATTTTTATCTTTTAAATAATATTATAATTACTAAAACTTCTTTTCTTAATTTTTTTATTTTAATTTTTTATTTAAAAATAATAAAATAATATTGTTGATTTAATATAATAAAAATTATTTGATATATTATTTTTTAATTACATGTTAACAAAATTATTATTTAATATAAAAATAACTTAAAAAATTTTAATAATTTTATAATTTTATAAATATTAAATTATTTAAAATTTTCAACATATGTCAGCTTTATTCTAATGCCCTTAATAATCATTATTTATTTTCATTACAATTTACCACATCTCTACTATTACTTTTATATATAAATACATATCACACGACTAATTTTAATTTTATTATTATAATAATTAATCTCATATCTATTGTTATTTTAAATTTCACTGATATTAATTTCACCACACATCCAATGTAGTTTGATTTTAATAGTTAAAAAGTTGTTATTCCAACCACAACTTATTCTATTAATTTATTATTATGGAAAGACATACTGCTACATTTTACATGTGGTTTTCATCTACCGTTACACACACTATTTCTTTGCCATGGTTCTACGGGTGGAATATAAGTCCTTCTAAGGGTGGCCGCTAAAGGTGTGTTTGAACGAAAAACTTGAAGGAAGAATTTTATTTCAATCAATTATTTTAAAATTTTAAAAACGAATTTACTTGTTTGAATAAAATAAAAGAGGATTTGAAATTTTAGGTAAAATTTTGAGAAGGAATTTGACATTTTGAGAGGGAATTTGAGGTTAAATTTCCTCTCAAAATTTTACCTAAATAGATAGTTTTCAAAACTCCTCCAAATCCTACATCTCTTTACATTATATGGCCAACTATAAAATACAAAGCTAAAAAATAAATATAATTTTATTTAGCTATAATACTTTTTACTTTTTATAATATTAACAACATCTATATATTTTTGTAAGTCTAAAGATATTCATATTTTATGATTTATGTATACATATATATTTATTTATTTATTTTTAATACCGTTATTATTCTTTTATAATTATTTTTTTATCTCATCAAATTTCAGTGGACTAAATTTCTTCCTAAGAAATATTTTGCCAAAGATAAATAATTATAAATCCTAGCATTTTGAAATGATGCATTTTAAAAATACTTTTATTTCAAATTTCTTTAAAATTTCAAAATTCCCCGTCCAAATACACTGTAATAGTTGGCGGATCGTGCTTATGTCACGGACCTAAGGAGGAGTCCTGAATCTCACATCAAACATAATAGGAAGGTCTCTGGGGTATAAAAGGGTTCACACCATCTTCGCCTTGTGAGGCGCCTTTTGTAGGACAAAACCGTGAGGCCAGGGGGGCCAGAGCGGACAATACCTCACAAGGGTGTGAACCGTGGCGAAAGGCTGATAAGAGACGCCGGAAGGGTGAATGCCCGGGTCCCGGAGCCGTGCGGGTTCGGAGCTTAAGTCTCGATCTGTGACAAGTGGTATCAGAGCTAGTCCTAAACCGTTCGATCCACGCCAAGCACCCCGAGGGAGGTAGGCAGGGTGGCCGGCCTCCGTGACGAGGGCGTCACGAGGTTGGGTGCGGGAGAATGTCACGGACCTAAGGGGGAGTCCTGAATCCCACATCGAACATAATAGGAAGGTTCCTGGGGTATAAAAGGGTTCACACCATCTCCGCCTTGTGAGGCGCCTTTTGTAGGACAAAACCGTGAGGCCAGGGGAGCCAGAGCGGACAATACCTCACAAGGGTGTGAACCGTGGCGAAAGGCTGATCCGAGACGCCGGAAGGGTGAATGCCCGGGTCCAGGAACCACGCGGGTTCGGAGCTTGAGTCTCGATCCGTGACACTTACATATTTCATTGAGAGTGCTGGACAAAAATTAGGTGCTTTCTTTCAATTTTCTCATCACGTCGCGTTTTATAGAAATAGTTCTATATTAGAGCTTGAGAGGGCTTTGATGTCTTTGTATTTATCAAAAATTCATTTTCAAAATTTAAAATATCACTGGAAATGCCTTTATGGAAGTAAAGAAAAGTTATCAAAAATTCAATTTGAAAACATCTTCAACCTATCAGAAATGCATTTTAAAAAAATATCTCAATTATCTGAAAATGCATTTTCGAAATTTTTTTTTCTAGAATTCTAATTTTGTTTGATTAACATATAGAATAATTCCCAAAATGCAATGATAGTGTGGAATAAACTAGAGAATTTAAATACCAACTACAATTGTAGTTTTTCATTTATTACTGAAAAGGTAAGATTATGTTTGTAAAGATTTGTGATTTAATGTTAGTTTGTGTAAATGCAAAATATGACAATTAAAACTATTGAACAATTGTTTTGTAGTAAAGAAGCATTGATTTCTTGGGTAAAACAAGTGGAAAAAGATATTGATTATGTGATAGTGATTAAAAACTTTGATTTAAGATATCTAGATAGAAAAGCTAGAATCAATTTCACATGTGAACTTAATGGAAAATATAGGCAGCAAAAGCATAAAACAAATGTAAAAAAAAAAATGCAATGTATGAAAACAAGAACAAAGAAGTGTGATTGCTCATTTCAATTATATGGATTTAAATTGGCAAGCGATGATAAGTAGGGTGTGAAGCTAGTATATGGATTTTACAATCATGTACTAGCAAACTAATTGGTAGGACATTCATTTGCAGGTAGATTATTTGATAAAGAAAAAAATAATGGTTAATATGTCAAATAGTTTAGTCATATCTAAAAACATATTGTTGACTATAAAATAACATGATGAGAAGAATGTCATTACTATAAAGACTATATACAATGAACATCAGAGAAACAAATATGTTGAGAAAACTAGTAGATCAAAAATACAACAACTCATGTAAAAGTTGTTTGATTGTAAATATTTAGAGCGGCATACAACTTACAAGTCAAGCAATAGTGTGAAATACTTGTTTTGAGTTCACCCTACTAGTATAGATTTGTTGCATGCATTCCAAGTATCTTAATTATGGATTGAACCTATAAAACAAACATATATCATCTCTTTTTATTAGAGATTATTGGTGTGACTTCCACTAAGATGACATTTTCTATTATATTTGTGTATATAGTGGCTAAGCGCTATGACAACTACAGTTTTCCTAATGTCATTATTACTGACAGAGATTTGGCATCGATGAATGCAATATATACTGTGTTTTCAAGCATAACAAATTTTCTGTGTAGATTTCATACCTTAAGAAATGTGCTTACAAACTAAAAGAAATTTTTTAGCAGAAGAAGAAATGGAAGGCATTCATGCTAGGTTGAAGTGTCCTTGTGTTCTCTTCTACCCAAAATGAGTACGAAAGTTATCTAAATTCATTAAAAATTGATTACCAGACTATCTAGATGCAACTAAGTATGTCAAAAATCAATGGTTGACAAAACATAAAGAGAGATTTATTGCTGCTTGGATGGATAAAGTAATGTACATTGAAAATATTACAACCAATAGGTATATTTGTGTTTTTTTTTTTATTAAGATTATTTAAATTTGCATAATTTATAACAAGAACTTCATTTTAATAAACCTTTATTAATTTGATTAGGGCCGAGATTGCATATGTGAACAAAGAGTTAGAAGTGCTATAACACCCTAATAAAGAGTTGTGCAAGTTATAAATGAAATAAAAAGTAATAACATGCATAAAAAGATATTATTATAACAAAAATAATTAAGTTAGTAACGTAATAGAAATATTATTACAAATAAAAAAATAATTTTAAACCAAAAGAATAAAAGTTAATGTAAAAATATGAGAATAATTGTAAAATTAGTATTATTTGATGTAAAATGGTTACAAGTATAATTACACGTTAATAAAATATTGTAATAATTTTAAATGTAATGAAAAGTAACAACAAGTGTAAAAAAATATTATTAAAACGTAAATAATTAAATTGGTAGTGTAAAAATATTAGTATTATAAATAAAAATAATCTTACACCAAAAGATAGGTGTTAACATATAAAAAAAAAGAATAATGGTAAAATTGGTTGTTTTTTTTGCGTAAAATATATTAGAAATATCATAATATCTTTAAAAAAAATTATGATAATTATAAATGCATTAAAAGATAAGAATAAGTATAAAAGATATTATTATAACGTAATAATTAAGTTGACAATATAAAAAATTTAATATTATAAATAAAAATAATTATAAAACAAAAAAATGTTAATGTAAAAAAATAAGAGTAATTGTAAAATTAGAATCATCTGGTGTAAAGTATGTTAGATGTGTTGTAACGTAAAAAAGTAAGAATAATTGAAAAATTTGTGTCACTTGATATAAATTATATTAGAATTGTCATAATACCCTAATAAAAAGTTGTGATAAATTTAAATATAATAAAAAGTAAAAATAAGTGTAAGAAAATGTTATTGTAACATACATCATCTTTTTGGCAACGTAAAAGAATTATTATTATAAATAATTAATAATTTTAAACAAAAATAAGTGATAGCATAAAAAAATGTAAGAGTAATTGTAAAATTGATATTATTTGACATAAAATGGTTAGAAGTATCACAATATATTTAAGAAAAAAATTGTAATACTTCTAAGCGTAATGAAAAATAATAACAAGTGTAAAAAAATTTATTGTAACATAAATAATTAAGTTGATAGAACTATTATTACAAATAAAAAATAATTTTAAATAACAAGTTAAGAGTTAACATAAAATGGTGAGAATAATCGTTAAATTGATATAATCTAATTTAAAATGTGTTAAAAGAGTTATAATATAAAAGGTAAGAATACTCACAAAATTAGTATCATTTGGTTTAAAATAGATTAGAACTATTGTAACACTTTAACAAAGAGTTGTGATAAACATAATGAAATATAAAAACAAATGTAAAAAAAAATATTATTTTAACATAAATAATTAAGTTGATAATATAAAAGAATTATTATTATAAATAAAAAATAATTCAATCAAAAAATAACTGTTTACATAAAAAATGTGAATATAATTATAAATTTGTATTATTTGGTATAAGGTGTATTAAAAGTGTTGTAACATCTTAAAAAAAAGTTGTGATAATTCTAAACGTAATAAAATATAAAAACAAGTGTAAAAATATATTATTATAATGTAAATAATTAAATTGGTAATGTAAAAATTATTACTATTAATAAAAGGTAATTTCAAATAAAAAAATAAGTGTTAACATAAAAAAATAAAAAAATAAAAATAATCATAAATTTGAAATCATTTGATGTCATAATACCTTAAGAAAAAGTTATGATAATTTTAAATGAAACAAAAAGCAAAAAAAGCATAACAAAAAAATTAAAGTAAATAATTAATTTAATAATGTAAAAGAATTTATATTTTTAAATTAAAATAATCTAAGTAAAAAAATTGTTAACGTAAAAAGATGAAAATAATTTTAACATTCATATCATTATATGTAAAATGAGTTTTACATACCTTATACTAAAAATTTTTTTAATAATTCTAAATGTAATGATAAAAAAGTATAAAAATATATTATTAAATGTAATTAATTAAGTTGATTTTGTAAAATAAATTAATATTATAAAATTAAAAATATATAATTTTTTATTTGTTAAATTAATAAATTAAATAAAATTATGTATAATTTTTGTTAATGTTTACCTATTAATTTGTATAATTTTTTTAATATTTACTTGTTATCTTTTTTTTTAAGTTATATTATTCTTATAATTTATCATAATATATAATAAGATATTATGATATCTCATAACCTTAAACTAAAATCCATATATTATGATTTTACTATAAACAAACTTAGTTTAACCAATCGATCTAGGCTGGTCAGATTTTTTTTATGATATTTTGGCTTTTTTAAAGTCTTCGTACTTGTCTTTTGCAAATATATACGGTGCCCTAACAAGTTTAATTAGTAGTCAATTTTGCACAACTTTGACTCTAAAATTAACAAGGTTTTCATTAAAACAATAGGAGTTTTTGACCATTAATAGCAGCAAATTAATAAAGCCAATTGGTTAACAAAAGATAGAATACCCATATTTTAAAAACTCAATCATTTCATATTTTTAAAATTTTTTATTCATCCATAATATCTAAGCCTTATCTATTTAACTCATATGAAAATTATATTATGTGTTTAAATTCTTTTAAATCTATAATTTTCATGAACTTCGACCAAAAATATGTCATATAAGTTAATACTTATTAGCATTAACTAAATTGGGTCTTTTATTTGATAATATTCAATAAGAAATGCTTCAAAGTTTAAAACTATCTTTAACATGATAAAAAATCTTGGATTGATTCTCTTAAAAATAATTTATTGCGAAGTGTCCAAGGCTTATATCTTCTATACGGACAGATTCAAGATTTTTTCTTAGTGAGGCAAACTTGTTATGTAATATATTTACATAAAATTTCTTATTTAATGTGAATATAATATTTTTTTTAAATGTAAAACAAATTTTTAATTAAAAATTTGAAATATTTATTACAATATTAAATGTATAAAATGTTTAAATATGATTAACACAAATACAACAAAACTTATAATATTGAAAAAACCAAAAGTTTAAATATCAAATAAACATAAGCACAACAATTTTGTTATTTTTCAAATGAAAATAATACTCTATAATTTAGTTGAATAATTTTCATAATTAGAAAATGTATGAATTTTTTCATTGTTAATATTAAAACATATATAACTTTATTCGATTTTTTATATTTTCTCTAAAATTCATTTTCTCTTGTTAAAATATTTGTCTTTAATTAATTTAAATAAAATTATAATTTAATTTCTCTATAATTTATAAGGCATAAACAACATGCTACTTTCTCATATATATATATATATTAACTTTTTAATAATTTAAAATTTGATGCTAGTTTTTTTATAAAAAATTTTATTACATGTTATTAGATTATATTTCTACATAATTATTTTATACTAAATATGTATCATTAAAATTTTAAATAATATTAAATAAACACCCTACACATTATCAATATAAAAGAAAAACAACATGAGAGTGAAGTATTTTGATATGTTAAAAATGAATTTTTATAGCATGGGATTTTGGTTGTTGTTCTATTTCACCCATTATCTATATTTTACACTATAAGATTTTTGTAACTTTAATTTTTTTCTTTTTATTCCTTTTTTAACAAATATTTTTATACTTGATTTGGACAATTTTATATTAACATTAATGGGTATTTTACACAAGTTAAAAATATATGATATCTGCAAATGAAAAGAGAAACTTAAGTTAGGGAAGGTAAGGCCTACATAAAATAATTATTTATAATTCAAAATTTATTAATATTTACCCATAATACCCCATTTTTCTTTTAAAATAATGAGTCTAGTTTTCTACTAAGTACATCTATACTTTATAATAATAATTTTAAATCCCTCCCATTTATATTTTTTTCCTTTTCCCAATCTAGTGGGATAAAAAGTAAAAATATAAAAAAATTGTCTAATTTCATAATATACTTAATTTTTTTTTTTTTAAGATTTCAATGGAGTAGCTGCTTCCAATGTAATTCCGTCCATGATTTTGGACATCTCACTTGTAGTACCATTTTTTCACCCATTTGATGAGAAAATATGTATTATATAGTTTTTAAAATAACATTTATTAACTTTTTTTTCACTATGCTCAAAACAAAAGAATGAGAATTGAATAACATGTTTGTCTGTGAATTTTGATTAAATTAAAAATTTATATTTATGTAATTATATTGTTCAATATATTTTATGAAAAAATATATGTTTAAATTAATGACGATTAGATATTTTTTATTATACCCACGAGATTAGTCTGATTAATAAAAAAGTAATTTTTTTTCTAATTCATCAAAAATCAAGCAAAACCTTCGGATACCCAAAATTAATCTGATTAATAAGAAAGTAAATTTTTTCTAAACAATAGAAATCTAAACAAAACCTAAGAATACCCTTTTATCGCATTAAAAAATACATTTTTCTACTGCAATAAAGGCAAATTAAAATTTTATGTGTCCAAAAAATTAAAAAATTGAATTTTCTATACCTTTAACACTCTTACCTAAAATATGCACTATAAGTTGCAACTTGCAAGATTATCTCCAACGTCTAGGCCCTACCACTCTCTCTCCTTTTTATCATATGAAAATACCAAGTCAATTTTATAATTAATCATAACAATATATAATGGTCACAAGATTTTCCAAATTGCATTGCAAGATTCTTTTTTTCACTATTTCTCATTCTAAATTCACACATTAATTATATTACAAGATTCTTTTAACAAGTCCAACATTTCCCATTCTGAATTCACACATAAATTACCAAACAAGTCTTAATGTTATAGTAATGGAAAAAATTTTGAACCTACTCATTGTGTTATTTTGATCCAATTTTAAATATATGAAAAATTTTCATTTATATGTTGTTTTAAGTTTGTTTATTTGACTTGGTTTTACATTGACATAAAATAAAATATTTTTGAATTTTAATACAATTATAACCTATGCTATTAAAAAATTTTATAAAGTACAAAATTCAGACTAAATATCCATATTTTTATGGCCAAAAACCAACTATCCATATTTGAGAACTATTTTATTGTGGTTGTTATTCATGTACCAAAAAAATTCAAATATAAGTTAATACAATTATAAGAATATTAAGACTTCAAATAAAAGTTTTTTTTTTTCTAATAATACTTTTTTAATAAAATAAAATTTTTTTAAAATATATTGATAATGAAAAATTTTAATTTTACATATGCGATGAAAAGATTATTGTATATCTTATTTTTTTAATTATTTTATTATATTCTAAAAATATGTTTCATTTGAGTCAAATTTCTAAATTACACCTATCGGAGGATCACATTTCTATGAAGATATAAATTAAATAATTCATAATAAACTGTGATTTTTTTTTTTTTTGTAGAGAAACAATATTTTTTTTAATTTAATTTTATAATGAAGTATTTGGAATTTTGGATGGATCCCACCACCCACCACCCTGCATTAACTCTAACAAAACAAAACAAAGCAGACAAAAGCAAAGAAAAGAAGCCTCTTTCGCTTAATTTCCGCGCTTTCGTAGCTTTTCTCGCCAAACAAAACTTTCAAACGCAAAACGAAACTCTCTTTTCTCTTTTATATTTTCCCAAAATTCGGAGCTTTCATAGCTTCCCTGTCCCTCTCCACTTTTCCCCCTTAAAAAAAAAAAAAACCAATAAAAAATCTCTCTCTTATCACTTCTCTCAGCTCAATTTCCATCAAGGTTATTTTTGTATCAGTTTAAGATGTTTTAATTGTTTCCTTTTGGTATTATCTAAATTGGGTGTTTTTCTTTTTTTCAATCCATGCATGTTTTGGACCAAATTCTGTGCTTTAATATTTTTTGGCTTTTATTTGGGATGATCTAGAATGGGTTTCTTATATTTGATTGATCCATGCTTGTTTCTGGGTTGATCTTTTGCTTTTTGATGGATTTTTTTGGCATTGATTTTGCTGAAAACTTGAATCTTCTAATGGCTTAGTGTTATTTTTTTTTCTCTCCGTTGAGTACAAGCAAGAATTAAATTTTCGCTGTAATCCTTGATTCCCAAATTAATTCTTGATTATTTTGTTGGTATATTTATTTCTTAATATTAAAGGAAAGAACCCTTTTGCTAATTATTAACAAAGCCTTAATGATTTTCACTTTCGTAAGAAAGAAAAATGGACAATTGGACAAGCAATTCTTTAAAAGGATATCTTTTTTCTTTTACGTCAAAAGGAAAACTATTGGCTTTTTACCAGTGGCATTGTAAACTAGCTATGAGGATTGTTTTGTTGACTCAATTTGGTTTATTTTATCCACAAAATGGACTCACAGTTTTTTAATTTTCATTTTGCAGCTGAAGAAAGAGCTATTAAGCTAAATTATACAGAGGCATTCAACATTTTGTAAATAGAAGAGAGAGGGGGTACTGGTTCGTGGAGGTGGTGGGACTTCTGCGGGCTTAGCGTCCTCTCTCATTGTCTTTTTTAGCTTCGAGAGCTTTGTTCTTGATGCATATGTATTATTACAACGTTGAGCTTATTGATGAGGTTGTGTAGAGAGTTTTAACTGAAAGGGAAATCCTAAAAGTTATATTATGGGTTCTGTTTGTTGCTGCTTGCATGCTGAGGATTTTGAGGACTATATGAATCCAAACAGTAATGTATATAGAAACTGTGTGTGCCTTAGTTGCTTCGTTCAGAATTTCCTACACGTGGTATGTTTTCTGATTCTTGGTAATAAGCATTGTTTTGGACTCTAGTATTATTCCTTCAAATCACATGATTTTCATGTCTCACTTGAGGTTATAAAAATGGTTGTTCTATTGAATATTTCTTTCGTGACACTTTTATGTCGTCAAAAGTTAGACTTGTCTTTGGAAATTTAACTCTTTTATCTTTTCTCTGCGTGGCACATTTGGGTGGCATTAGTGAATCGTTTTCCCAATGATTTTGTTTAGAGCATTGGGCTAATTATACTAAAGATCATCTCTACTATTAATGCAAGCAAGGTCCTTTATGAACTCTTATACTCAGTCCCATGCTTATGTATTTTCGGAAGCCTTGACAGAGGGTCATGGAGGGACAAGGATTGGTGCAGGAAATAATGCTGAAATAATGTAATATAGGTTGCAGTGGCTAATATATTGACAAATTTTGCTTAGTCAGGAAAAAATCCTATATGGTCATATGATGTGCTTGGGGCTGTTGTAAGCTACTTACATGTTTATGCAATGAGCTAGAATAAGTTAATTAATGTGTAAGTGTCTAAAAGCTGTTTTGTTTAAGGAATCCGTATGAGCAAGTGAAAACTTCTTATAGTGTCCACACCCTAGTTCTCAATCTACGAAATTCCATCAGCATTTACCTATATTGGCTTTTAGTTGAACAGATATCTACTGAAGTCAATTATGGACCATTAAGTACTAATCTAATATCACTTTTTGTTTACACTATGAAGCATGTGTTTCATTAATAGCAGGGTCGAGGAAGTTAACCTGAATTGTGTTTGATGTTACATGTCTCAGAATTGATCAGAAAATGTTTATCTTAAATTATTTCAGTTATGGAGTTCTAGATTTTTATCCTTCTGTTTTTTCTTTTGTCCCTATAATTATAGTATACCACATTATTCCGAAGAGGGGAATTGCATTCTGTCCCTTCATCCATTCAGGGGACGGCATCTATGAACTCTTCTACATCACTAGGCAACTCACTTTCTGACATGTACCGTTCTCCTCCAAGGCCCTTGCCTTATGATGCTGACACCAGATATTTCCGCTTAGAACGTGATGTTCTTGTTTCAAGACATGAGAAGGGTTCAAGTCATTCACAAGAGGAATCAGAGCCTTTAAGAGGTGAAGATAATGCAGATTCTGAATCTTTGAGTACGGGAGACAAATGGAATGCTTGTGAACAAGGCTCAAAAGAGCAACATTCTAAATCCTCGCAAAAACTCTCATCAGCAAAAGCACCGGTTGGAATTGGGTATATCTATTCATCAGCAGAAGAGGAGGATGTCTGTCCAACATGTCTTGAAGGTAATCTTTGTTGACAATAATGATGTTGTAGTCACTATATTATGCTGTGAAATTGTTACTGGAGATCCTTGCTAATTTGCTATGATGCTGCAATGGTGGTCTTGGCATGAATCAATACTACTTTGGACTCTTAACCACTTGTGTATTTTTTTTTTTATGAACCTGGCAGGGTATTCAGTTAAATTATCAGGCGTTTTGGTCCAAACCTCCAACATCATTCATTTGTATGATTGTGTGTGGTTTTGTGTTTACACTTTCTTGAATCAAAATTAGAAATTTTTCTCACCTCAAGATTATTTAAGAACAGATTCTTTACTTCAAAACAAGAAAAAAGAACGATGGATACTTGTTGCCTTAATAGTTTTGAGGAATATTAGGGCTATGTTCCTCTGCCATTGGATGTTTGTGGCACTCAGCAATGTAAATTAGAATCTCTCACTTTTCATGTGATCAAAGTTAAATGCATGCCACTATTGACTTGCTTATTCCTCTTTCCCCAACAACAAGGTTTCCTCAGTGACTGGATGAATTGACCAAGCTTTGCTAGAATTTAGGGAGGAAGGATGCATTGAAATGTAAATTTCTGCTATATCTTGCTTCTCTAACCTGGATGCTTCACCTTTAATTGGGCCAGATTATAGTGATTGACTAGTAAGAAACCTTGATTTAATTGGGGAACTTACAATCAATGCATGGTTTTATACTATGTCATTTGTATCAGAAACAATCAGTCAATCACTGCTATCAGAAATTGATAATATTATGAATCATATTAGGTTGGGCTTTTAATAGATTTTTTTAATCTTCTTTTTAAATTGATATTTTTCATGTGCAGAATATACTCCAGAGAATCCCAAGATAGTAACAAAATGTTCCCACCATTTCCATCTTGGTTGCATTTATGAATGGATGGAGAGAAGTGAAAACTGTCCAGTCTGTGGAAAGGTAACTTGTTTGCACTAGTTAGCTTTTCCAATTCCATGATAATAAATAATCCATCAACAGCCATGTTGTTTACATTTTATCCTCTTTGATCAGCTGTTGCTTTTCTTTTGGGACTTCCAATTTACTAGGATGTTCAAGGCTTCATGGTTTACAACCATTAGCATTTTAACTTGCCTTTGATATATTTTCAAAGTCCTTGTCTTGCTATCTCCTTTTACTAATATCTGTATAACCATTGTGCTTAAAGTCCACAAGTTCTTATTGGTTTGTTTACTAACACTCACGTACATTAATGGTTGTATTGTAGTATATGTAGCTTTTCAATGAGTTCTCGTTTAATGGATTTGACATGCTTAGATGTTTAATGACAATATCATTTCTTCTTTTCTTGGATGAAATTCTTACTCTTGTTTGGTTGTAACAACAGTGATGGAAAGAAAAGCTAGTTGGTAAAATTAACTGTCAAGGAAACTACAGAAATTTAAGTTCCTATCTTGTTTTCATGATTCTTACATTTTCTGCTTATTTGAAGTGATAATCTAAGTTATCCTCGAAGTGTCAATGACACTCTTTGGTCAGAACTTTGACTCAAAAGATTGGTTTGTAGATAATTTAGTCATGAAGCAAGTAGAAGTAGATAAAAGAAAAATAAAAATGAGAACATAACAAACAAATTGTTGATAGTAAGATGAGTTTGTCCTTTCCAGCTTCAACGAACTACTTAGCACTCTATAGGGTGCTTATCCAAAAACAAGCCCCTGGTGGTTTCCAGGTCAAACAATTATTTCGTTGTTGGTACTAGTTATCTGTGCGGTCTTCTTGGTTTCCTATCTTCTTTATCTGTTTCTACTGCCAATCTTGATGTCTTCAATAACTAATTTTTTGAACATGTATACGCATTTAGGCTCAAAAAATGATATTGCTTGGTGAGCCTTGTGGTTTAGATGATATTCTTTGATATATATGTATATATTTACGAGCAGCAGAAATGTTGAAATTTGTCATAACAAAAAATGAATGGGAAGAATTGTTATTAACTGGATGTTGATTATGTAGATATACGAGGTATTGCAGGGATTATTGGACTTTGAATTAGGTCAGTAATTGGTCAGCGTGCATGTTAAGGCCAGAAAGCAAAGTTGCTATCAAGCCTGATAATATTCACTTCTTATTTCCCTCTTCTTTCCTCGACTTGTCAAATAATTCGAGTTCCACATAATAATAATAAAAGGATTGGTGGTGTGGGAGGGGGGGTGTCTTTTGTGTTCCATCTCTGCTTGCTTCTCTCAATGCATGCAAGGACTGTAAATTTCGATGCCTTATTGTTGGTTAGGTGGCAGGAAATAATTTAAACACTGTGCTATTATATGGAGTTTAAAGATCATTTTGGGAAACTCCAGCATTTATTTTATTCCCTGAATATTTTTGGCTCGCTTTTCTCTTTTTGGAATTTACCAGTTGTTAGTCTAGTTGCTTTGACATTTTATCTACTGATGATGAATTTGTACTTTCAAAGCTTTATATTGAGTATAATACATTAGAAATGAAAAAAGTTGTCTATGTATACTCTATTGATACCTAAACTTTTCTCATCTCAATTTGGTATTTGTTTTGTTTGCTTTTTCAGGTTATGGTATTCGATGAAACGACTTAATCTTGCTTGAAAGGTTTTGTTGTGGATGAAAACCAGCAAACAACAGAAGACATAGAACCAAAAAAAGACATCTAAATTTGATCGTGAATACTGCAGGATAAAGTGTTTGTCACATACTGTAAATAAGCAAAATGTTCTGTGTAAAGATTGTAAGTTCATTCTCTTTGTAACCTTTTAAGTGGGCAAAAAGAAATCATGCATGATTGTTGGAAGTCTCACTAAAGTTCTGAGAATAGTTTCTTTATCAATGGGAAGAAGTGTGGATCTGAGGAAGCTATGATGTATCCCAAAATTTTCATTCATGATTACTTTGGTATTTTATATGCCTGGTTAAGATTAATGTAGGAAATAAGGAGGTAGAGAAGAAAGAGATGTTAAGATTTAAAGAGGATTACTTCTCCCCATGAGCATAGTTTCCCTGGTGGAATTGTTACTCTGTCAAATCAAGAGAAATGACATTGTCATTTCTTCCACATATACTGTCCTTAATGTTCAAAGATTCCTTATTCTGGAACTTGAAGTTTAGTCATTTTTTAGAAATGATATTTATGGGTTTAAGATTTAAATTTTTTCACTTGTAATTTAAAAAAAAAAAAAACAAAAGATACTTCAGGACCATTTCCTCTTACGATATTGTTACTTTGCGGGCAATGGTTTGCCATTTAATGTAGGAAAGAACTAAGAAGGCATTCTATCCTTTCCTTCCAAATGCAGATTGTGATAATTTCGGCAGTTAGATATGAAATAGATAAGGTCCTGGCAGTTAGATATGAAATAGATAAGGTCCGGTTTGGCATCACGAAATCAGCTAGAAGAAGATATTAGAGTGTATTTCAGAGTTCAATGAAAATGTTGTTCAGTAGATGTACAGATTAGTAGGAAAAATCATATGCTCTCAGCGGCAGTTTCTCTTAATTATTTGCTCTGATCCAGAAGAATTGGGATTAAAGTTATCCATGGTGGAGTATCTGAGGCGACTAGTTTATATTTAAAGAAAAAAAATGGACGGAGCTCCCTTGACAAATCATTCCCCATCACAAATGATACAATCTATTAAGAACATAAAGTATGGGAACAACCTGTTTGAGAAATATACAAACTGTTTTGGTATGTTATTGTGCTCAGGAACTTGACAGGTCCATAGCAATTGCACCATGTATATCCAACCTTGATTGTGTACGAATAGAACAAAGTCTACTGACATATATTTTGCCTAAATACTCTCCTGATTTATGTATGTAAGCATAAACTTTCATATTTTTTAACTAATAAATAAAATCCATAAACACCTACAATGAAATTGAGTTTGTTAAAAATCCACTTTATTGCTTCTTTATCAGGTCAAAGTCTGAGGCAATGTCATTTTGCCGCCACTTTAAAAGCTCTCACGAACACTTCAGGTGGTTGGCCACCACTCAACTGGTGCTTCCCGTTTATCTGCCAAAAAGAAGAGCTTTAATCTATGGATATGGAACTCAATTTTTATCAAGCCAAACATTTAAGTTAACAGATGTGATTTTTTCACCAACCGTGTAATTTGGGACTCCAGAAATGTTTGCAGAGTACTTCTCCAGCTCCTCATTAACCTTCATTAGTCAGAAAATGAAACCTCAGTTAGCTATAAAACATGTCAGAAGACAACTTGGGTTGATCTAGAAGCTGATGAGATTATGAAGGAATGTACCATGGAATCTTAGAAATGAAAGCAATGGGATTCTTTCCCCAGATTTTTCTATCTGTTACTCTATTGGATGAGAAAAGTGGTAGTATGGAACAGAGTACAAACCTCTTTGACTCCATTATTAGGATTTTCAAGAAACTCTGCTGCTCCTTCAACTCCAACCTTCCTAGCGGATTCCAGAAGAAACTCCCTGCATCCAATCAGATTGTCAGTGCAATCAAATAGGGGATGTGAACCACGCAACCACAAAATCCAATATAACAAGCTTGCATGCTTAACTTCTGAAGTTTTATTCTTCATGTTGCCAGCCAAGATGTTTGGAATTTGTCCAATGATATTACAACACCTCAATGCAATGCAAGATCAATGGTTGGTGAACCCTCCCTTGATTTCTATTATGCTTTTCATTTGATAAGCAACTTTTTTCAAACTGGTTGACAGTTTGAAATTTGATGAATTGATTACTATTTGCAAAACAGCAATGAGAAAGTTTTTTGAACATGTAATACCAGAAGGCCTGCCTTGAGAGCAGGCAGCACCGTGGGGATGGAGTGTATGATGAGAACATGGCATATTGAAACTCTCAAGAGAATTATACTTTCAATCATTCACTCCAATTGTGAAAAAAGATCATGAAGCTTATTTGAAATCAACTAAAGACTGAACATTTTTTGTAGCCTTTTAGGCATGAATTATGCATACCGATCACCAATGTATTTTCCCTTGGTGAAGTAGCCTACATAAAGCTCCTCCACAAGATTATGCTGCTTATCAAGACCTTGTTTTCCAGCAAAATAGATCAGCCTGTGACTATCAAGGGTATTTCCCCTGTACATATCCAAGTCAATGTTAGGGCATATCTATTGACATTGCCCCTTTGCATTCTGAGCTGTTTCTCGTAAAACAAAATGGTGAAACAATAAGCCAAACTTACGTGAGTCCAGACATGTCATATTCCAATCCAAGATTCCTAAAAAGCTGCAATTGGAGTGGCCACAACGAGTCAGGCAGTGAGCAACAAACTTGAAGGCAAGGCAAATCAAATCATAGCAATAGGAAGTTCAAAGAATGATAGTAAGACCTCAGTCATCCGAGCTAGAATTCCTTGAGCTCGAGACCCAAGCTTCCTCTCATAGTATTCTCTTTTATTAACTCCTTCCTTTGGTGCAGAAGGATCAAGGAAAAATGCATGCCATTTAATCTGCAAAAAAAATCATAGATATGAACAATATGCATTACATAAGCACTCTTGTTTGTGCATGTTTAGGGACCTCAAAATCAAATTGATCCTTGGATTCAGCAATAGCTTTGTCCAGGTTTCTTTTGCCCACAAAGCACCAGGGGCAAACACTGTCTGAACTGACATCAATTCGAATGAGCTTCTTTCTAGTGTTGCTACCAGTACCAGATGACTGAGCCATTTTCGTCCTTATATGCTGTCTTTCTACAAAAAGATAGCAGGTAAAGCTCCAAATCAGCAATCAAACCCAAAAAAAATAGAAAAAAAAAACCAAATAGCTAGAGATGTCTCCTTTGATGCAATCATATATATATAAATATCATCTTCACTCATCCCTTGAATTCTAAATTATCTGATCATTTGATTTCCAGGACCATTCCATAAACTTAATCAAGAAAAAATTAACTGTACGCATAAACTTCAAATTTAATAAGAATATCTACTCCCTAATGCATAAATATCAAATCTCATATAATCTATTTCAAAAAGAAAAATCTCATATAATTCAGACCTGTTTGTTAGCTGATCACAAATTCTAACCCATTTTATTCTGGCAATGAATATTTCTTATCTAAAAAATTGATCAACAGTACGCATGTTACTTCCCCGGTCCAGTGATCCCTCATTTTAATCCTTGTCACTTGTTATACCCCAATCAATGCCTTGACTGCCAAATCAGCACCAGTCAACTGTCAGATAAGCAATCAACGACGTCAACACCAATTAAGCGTTACGCAAAACCAACAGTTAGTCAACAACAATCCAACTAACTACTGACCACGTCAGCACCAATCCACTTTATAAAAGGTAAGGTCGGGACACATGTACCTCATTTTAACCCCTTCTATTCACTCTCGCTCTCACTTTCTTCAACCTTCTTCTTCCCTCATCATTCCTTACTTGCTACATCTTGCTGACTTGAGCATTGGAACAAGTCCCGGAGTCCTACCTCCGGCGCCCCCTAAACATTCCTCCTCCTACAAGTCATTCCAAACTCCTAGACAGCTTCCCAGTAAGATTTCGGCAAACTCACCCCACCTACTCTCCTCCCCTATTTCTCTTCCCATCCTTTCCCATGCTTACTGTCTTATCTAACCTCAATTGCTCAGGAAACGAGGTAGACATTGAGGAATACCATAAAAAAATGATTCTCCTCTTCTCTGAAACACATAGATTAGACTTGCACATCTTCAATTTGAGGAAATTCAAATTAAGAAAGAAGAACTAACTTGGATATAATAGTTCTGCACTTTCACCTATTGAAATCTCATTAGTCAAACGGCTGCATTTCTTAACAGCCAAAAAGTTTTACCCCCCATATTAAATTGGACATGTTACAGACAGTGCTTAACCACAAAATGAAGAACAACATCATGTAATCTGTAAAATGCATCTAAAATACTTTGAAGCAAAGCAATTAAGAGAAATCAATACCAAATCCTTTGTCATTTCCGAAATTTTCACATACAAACCTTACCAAATTTACAAATACTAAATTTTTCTTAAATATCAACAACCTTTTCCACTTCTCACATATCCAAGAAAAAGTAACTTTAACATTAGATTTCATTTTCAAGATCATCATGATAATTTAATGAGATGATTTTATTATTAAAGTGATTTTATCAACCACAATTTGAAATCATATTATTTATTAATAATAATTAATTTTTAATAATTAAATATCAATGTATTTAATATTATTAAAAATCAAATATTATCTTATTTAAAAGTTTCAAAATAACAATGCATATCATAATATCACTTAATTGATAAAAATTTTCTATCATTTTGGATGTGAATTAAATCACCCTTTAAGGTAATAATTTAATCATTTTTGCATGATAAGTTAAGATTACCACCACATAAAATCATCAAATATTTATTAAGTATAATGATAATCATCATATGTAAATTACCATGACTTTTAGGATGACCATTCCGTACCAAACAGGCAAACACCACAAACATCAATTTTGCAAACTCGGGTGCATCTTATTTCACCAAAAGATCCAAATGAAAAGCATGACCACAATGAGAAAAGTTACATTTGCAAAACAAACAGAAATCTTCCAAGCTAAAGTGGTCACTGTTACCATTAGAAATTAAAGCTTGATCAACTTTATGGCATATATATATATATATATATATATATATATAAAGGGTATAAGCAAAAATGAAGAAATGAAATAATTTAAGGAATTAAAATATACTAATTGGAAACTAATAAGAATGGTGAAGGTGGGAACTGGGATTTTGTTTTGTAAGAGAAATAGTTACCTGAAAAAAGGGAAACTGAAGCTCTTCCAAACAGCAACTAAACGCATTGGATGTTGGAAATTGGACGAAATAAAGTTCATATATATCAAGACAATGTTGGACTTTTTCTTGTCAAAGTTTCAATCTTTCATAATCACCTACCACCAAAGATAAAAGACTTGCTACTTTTCAACTTGTATTCTATGGTTTTTTTTAGTCTACATGATTAATGGGAAAGGATACTTGTATTCTATGGCTAATTTTGAAATTTGAAATTTTTTTTTAAATATAGTAAACATACCAATAAATTAAAAATTTAAACGCCCATCAATCACATTGATCAATTTTTTTTTTACACATGAGGTTATAGCACGAGAATAAAAAAAAATTATAAATATTAAATTTAAATTTAAAATTATTAAATATTATCACATAAAAATAATTATATAAATTAGTTAAATTAAGCTCCAAATTCAAAATGGATCAAGTTTAATAGATTTTAAGTGATATATAAAACTGATTCACATGCATAATGTGATTTATGTGAATGTTTGAAATGAAGGATATCAATTTTTATTTTATTGTAATTGAAATCTTATAATTGAAATTCAATTTTTTGTTTAAATTTTTTAAAGGAATGATTTAATTTGTAAAAATATTTATTTAAATATATTTGGATAAATTAAATGATAAATATTTTAAAAATATTATTTTAAAATTTTGTTAATTGGATATTTTTTATCTAATTTTAAGATTTAATGAGTAAGTAATATAAAAATTTATAATCTTAATTTTATGCAATAAAATTCAGGATTTTTTTTTTGCATTTTGAAATAAATTTTGAAGGTTCATTTACGTATTAAACCAATTTTTTAAAAATAATGCGTAATTGGCTGCCAGCTAAAAATATTATTATGACTCATTTTTAATATAATATTATAAAAAATCAGTTTATTTCTGAAATGACTCAATTTCTTGAATATTAAAAAGATAAAAAGGTATGCATAAAATTATGAAATCGCTCCTTTTCATGAATATAAAAAAAATCATTTTCATTTTACGTCTCTTCACAATTTTTTTTTTCCTTCTAACGGCTCAAATTAACAAATTTACTTAGAATCAAACACAAAAATTGAATAATTATCAAGAAATATCTCCGAAGGAAAATTTAGAGCATACTGTTTTATTTTAAAAAGGGTATTTATTCGTAAAATTTATAATATTATTTAAAATTTTTCACAAAACAATAAACTTAATAAAAAAAAAGCAAAAATGAAAAAAAAATTTGCATTCGATTTCTTCTATCTAGAAGATTTCTAGTGCTGACGTAAGGCATTACCTAGAATTTTTTTTTTTAGACGTTTATTTTGGTCTAGAAAATTCGGGTCCTTTATAGTTTTCAAACCCGATCTGATCCGACCTGACTCCCAAGTTCCCGGAACATCTACGGCTTTGCCTTCGCCTTTTTTTTTTGTCTTGTAATAAAATCTCAATTTACTAACTGTCTTTTTTTTTTTTTTTTTTTCTGTTTTCTAGAAGAGATTGAATTCTTATTTCATTCTCAGAATCGAGGTACGTTATTCAAACTTTTGTCGAATTCATTGTCTCATTTCTTTTGAATTCAAGGAATGCATTCTCGAATTATAATGAGAAAATTTGATTCTAAAAGAAAAAAAATTTAGAACTTTTTCTTTTTAAATTTTTCCTTTACTTTCCTGCATTTTCCTATCAACCAAACACATATAATGTCATTAATTTTTACCTTATTAATTGAAAAGAAATTGATTTTTCATCTGGGTTTTTGTTGACTTTCTCTGAAATTACATTTAATATAAGGATTAGTATTAACAGCCAAATAAATATTCCTTAATCATTGCGAAAACCTTATAGTTTCTATAGAGGTTTTGATTTAATGTCAATATATATAAATATATATATATATGTCTGTATGAATGTATGTGTTTGGTTTTTGTAAATTTTCAAGAAAATTCTTAAAAACAAAACCATACTTTTTTTTTTTATAAAATTTTCCTTTCCTTCATTTTCGCACCTACCAAACACAAGGAGTGTCATTAACCTCATTAATTGGAAAAAGCTTAAAATTTTGAATTTACAGAAATTACATATCATAAAAAATTACTAAAACCAACCTCATGATTCTTCCTTAATCTTTGCAGAACCTTGAATTTTTGGCAAATGTCGTGAACTTATCTCATTGTTATATATGTATTTGCCTGCAAATAGATGGATATTGATTCGATTATTGGTGAAACAATGAGCCGTTCTGTGAATATTCCAACAAAGAGTGCAATTTATGTTTGGGGATATAATCATAGTGGCCAGACTGGTAGGAGAGGGAAAGAGCAACAATTGAGGATCCCGAAACAGCTATCTCCAGAGCTTTTTGGGTGTCCGGCGGGGGCTAATGCCCGTTGGTTGGATATTGCTTGTGGCCGTGAGCATACTGCCGCTGTGGCCTCAGATGGTTCATTATTCACTTGGGGTTTGTTTTTTTACTCAAATGAGCAATCTTTATATCTGTTTTGTTGTTTTCTTTTTAATTTTGAAGATGATGTGTTTTCTCGTTATTTGTCTTGCTATTTGAATTCTGTTGTCGATGGCTAGAAATTGTGGTGGATATTGGGAATGGTTTGTTTGTTGTATTAGTTTGTTACTTTGATATGATTCTATTGGTTTTTGGCCTCGAATTGGGTTTCTTTTCACTTGGAGTTTGTTCTTTCATTTAATAAATCCCTTTTAACTTTTTCTTTTGTCATTCTAGTTTGAGGATTATGGTATCTTGGTGTTTTCTGACTGATTGTATCAATGTCACTACTTAATTTCTGTTGCTGATGGCTGGAATTTGTTGAGGACCAATGATGTATTTCTTCTGTTGTTTGGTTTCCTTTCAGGTGATTCAGTTGTTTGTGTTGCTTGAATTATATTATTAATAGCTTAATTTGATTGTGGACCTTCTCCTTGTTGATGAGAATTTATCTTTGGTATGAATAGCCATACAGGACATTCTGTCATTGGTGTGGATTATTTTGAAAGTTAATGTGTGAAGGTGTTATGCTACTTACAATTGGAAAGATATATGAAGTTGTCTTTGGAAGAGATGTGGCTTTTATTATTGTTTTTGTATTTTCATATCAGGGAAAATAAGAATTATATTTTGATGCATCTTTCCAGGTGCTAATGAGTTTGGTCAACTGGGAGATGGCACTGAAGAGGGGAGGAAACACCCAAAGAAAGTAAAACAATTGCAGACAGAGTTCGTGAAATTTGTATCTTGTGGGGCACATTGCACTGCTGCTATTGCAGAACCTCGTGAAAATGATGGGACCATCTCAACAAGCAGACTCTGGATTTGGGGACAAAATCAGGTAGTGCAATTTACATTTATAGAATCATTGATTCTTTTTGAGATTTTTAATCGATATTAATCTCTCTTTCCAATTACTTTTCCACTTCTGCTTACAGGGATCAAATATACCTCGTTTATTTTGGGGTGCCTTCACTCCTAACACGGTATTGTCCTCATCTCCTGATGTCCCCAACCCAAGAGATGTTCAAATATTCTCCTGGGTTGTCTAGCTCATGATCTAGCAGAGAAATAAACTGACTTTTCCGGTCGATTTTCAGGCCGGCAAGTTGTTGCTTCAATCAGTCTATTAACTTAACCACACATGGAGAAACTCCGCTTTGATGACACACATGCACAAATAAAAGAGAAACAAAGACCCAACTATATTACTACTTCATTAACTTCAATTCAATTCTGTAACATGGAGTTTGCAGTTCTTTTTTTCAGTTACTATTTGAAACAAATATATTGTAGCTTGTAGCTTTTCCATTTAACTTGCTGCTTAAGTGGCCTTCTCTTTGATCATCCTTTATTAATTGTGTCTCTTATTGAATTTACCAAAATTTTCCATTGTTATTTTGTTTGAATGATCTTTCTCCACTCATATTGTCATTATGATTTATAACCAAGAATCAGGTGCTCTGTAACTGTTTCTTGAATGCTTTATTATATGAGATTAATAGGCATTTGATTTATTACAGATCATCCGTCAAGTGTCCTGTGGAGCAGCTCATACAGTTGCTTTATCTGAGGAAGGCCTACTGCAGGCTTGGGGTAAGGCTTGCTACTTCACTTTATCATGATTTATTTCCTGATTACAGGTTGTAAATATATTCATAGTTTATTTCTAACAGTTATTGTGCCTATACACTTCATTCTAGACAGAACCAAGATCTAGGAACGGAAACTTAAGAACTCATGCTAGTTTCCTACCACCTATTAATTGATATTTATCACTGTTCTGATAAACCAGGCTATAATGAGTATGGTCAGCTTGGCAGAGGCGTTACTTCTGAAGGATTACAGGGGGCTCGTGTGATAAGTACATATGCGAAATTCCTTGATGAAGCTCCTGAGCTTGTGAAGATCACCCA
Organism: Durio zibethinus; assembly: GCF_002303985.1. The sequence continues at coordinate 14,279,089 of NW_019167893.1, forward strand.
AGTGTCATGTGGGGAGTACCACACTGCAGCTATTTCTGAAAAAGGCGAGGTGTAAGTTATCCAAAGGACTTACTAGATGGAGATAAGATCTGCGTTTAAGTATAAAAATTGTGGTTATCCACATCACTTGGGTTATGGCAGCTTCAATTGGAGAGGAATTGTGGATTTGGAAGGGTGCACATGCTTGTAAGATAGAAGAAAAATGTTTGATTTTAGTCCACTCCTTAATTTTGGTTTTTGAGAGAAAGAAAGGAATAGAAGAGCTTTTGAGGGAATAGAGTTACCATTATCAAAGCTCTTCAATACTTATCTTTAATTTATATATTTTTGGTTTAAAAAGTTCTAGGCCTTACCAGATCTACTATCTTTTATTGATTTTATTTTTCACTTACCAAGAAAAAAAAAAAGAGAAGAGGGGTGGGGGGGGGGGGGGGAGGAGAAGAAGATAATTGTGGTTATCTGCATGACACAAGTTAGTTACTTGGTATGAGGATTTGGATATATTTTCTTCTGCGAAACTCACATCTAGTCTGGAGATGGGATGCAACAGAAATGGGATGAATGAATTCTGATATACAAGTCTCTGTTCCCTCACTTTGGTTATACCATGAAAAGAGGGGTCATATTTTCATGAAAGAATAAAAGATTTCTTACTCACTCTATGAATTCTCGCTCTCAATGTATGAAGCTCATTTTCATGCATTTTGCAATTATGGTAGTCTATAATTTTTAGAGACATCTGATTCTTGAGTTTCATGTTAGCTAGGTTTTATTGGAGCTTGGTATCTCCACATTAGTTATCTTTTATGCTTTGATTATCAAAACTAGGCTTGATGATAAAATGTTTGTGTAGGTTGTTTATATTAAATAGCATAATGCTTATATATACTAACATTTTCCAAGTTGTTACCAAATGATTGTTGTCATTATACATCAGTTCCTTGAGAAATGCTACTATTCTTAATGGTGTTCTTAGGATTTAAATGTTCATGCATGTTTCAATGTGCAACATGCATACGTGCATTATCTTTAATGTATGTTACCATTCACTCCTGTGCTATATCAACACATAAATTATTCATCATGTTTCATGTTTCAAAGATTTATGTGGTTAATATTTCAAAATGCAATCTCAGATTAAGATTTTCACCCTTATCAACACAGATTTTATTAGTGATGAGTATCCATTTTGTCTATTACAGCTATACTTGGGGTCTAGGAAATATGGGTCAACTTGGGCACAGTTCCCTTCAATCTGGTGATAAAGAGTTATTGCCAAGGAGAGTAGTTTCTCTTGATGGAATATGCATAAAGGATGTTGCTTGTGGTGGGGTACATGCTTGTGCTTTGACTTCACAGGGAGCGCTCTATGCCTGGGGTGGTGGTCAAGTGGGACAGCTAGGCCTTGGACCTCAGACACGAATTTTTTCATGTGACCCTAGTGATTCATTCTTTCGTAATATCCCTGCTTTGGTTGTCCCCGCTGGTGTCCAGCTAATTGCTTGTGGACATTCTCACACACTCATATGTATGAAAGATGGAAGGATTCATGGATGGGGTTACAATAGTTATGGTCAGGCAGCTAATCAGAATTCTATTTATGCGTGGTATCCTTCACCAGTTGATTGGTATGCATAGCCAAATTGTTGTGTGATAGATTTTGCAACATTTTGTGGTTTTTGTTTTGATGACAATACTAATTGTAGGTGTGTTGGTGAAGTGCGAAAACTAGCAGCTGGTGGTGGTCATTCTGCTGTATTGACTGATGCATGTTCCTTGAAAGAACTTTGTGAGTTTAGGCTTGCAGATAATGTGACCTTATCAAATGCTGCAGAGATTGAGGATGTTGCATCTCGAACAGGATCAGATGCTTTAGCACGTCTTTGTGGGAGACTGAGGTAGCTGTTCCCTTTTTTGGCTTCATTCATAGGATTTCATGTCTGATACTTTTTCTTTATTCAATTTTTTGAGCAGCGAATGATTTCTACCTTAGGGCTCCCTGTTAGAATTTTCCACTTGATGTGATACTATTGGAGGATAGTCAATTTTCATACGCATTGTCTGCTTTATCTTATTGTTTTTCGTTTATTCTCTTCCTTTGCCATGTTATTCTTTGATGAATGAAATGTCAGTCTGTTCTTTGTATCTGCAGGGAACATTTTCTTCATGGTGGTGATTGCGATTATCAAGATGACGACAGCAATCTCAAGAATTGATTACAAAATCAATAGGTCACTATGAATTTCCTGTTGTGTCCTTCGTTACCAATCTCAGTAGAATTGTAGGATGAGAAATGTGTTAATTACTTATATGATGAAAGCCGAGCAAGGCTTTGCTTTCAAATTATTATTAATACCAAAATCCATTCTATTGGTTGATGGCCAAGTTGGTAAGAACAGTTAAACCAAGCAATGACATCAAATGACAAACTTGTTTCTATGACTTTGTAGAACATGAAAGTTGCATGGCTTTAAACTTGAAAGCCAGCTAAAGAACCATTCACCCTAGGCATCATTGTGTTTCTTTTGTAGTCCTGCATTTGCATTAGAACTTCTCTTTTTGAACTTATCTTTCGTTTTCCTCAGATTGTTATTTTCTTTTTTTTAAATTCAAGAAATTTCTCTAAACAATTTCTCATGGAAAGAATAAAAAAAAAAAAAAAACACTTAAACTATATGCATGCAGTGGGGAACAATTCTCTCTCTTTTAGGATAGTTACATTTCCTGTTGAGTTGCTCTTTAGTGTCTGCTTTTTCTGTCACTTGATCTTATTGTATCAGATAGCTGCCATTAAGTTCTTGCAGCTTCATAGTAATGAGGACTAACTCATTGAGAAGCTTACTTTGATTCTCATCCTAGTCTGATTGAGGTGCATTGTAGCCTTTCAATCAAGTGTTTGTTCATTCCAATTGAGTTAGGGTAACTATATTATTTTCTTCTTATAAAAAATATTGGATTATATCATGCCAAAAGCTCTTTATATTCTGCGGTGAAAGTAATTTTATGGAAAGTTGCTCATGAGAAACCTGTTATTTTTATAGAGTTTGTCAAGGAGAACAGTTCAGAAACATTGTTGGAGAAAATCAATCTCATCTTATAACAGAAACGGAATATTCTTGGGTGAATATCCTTAATTCTTAGAGCTATCGCTGCTGTTCATTTAATGTTCTCATAACATCTATCTGCTCGTGTAAAATGAAAGAGAATTTGATGAATCATTTTCGAATGAATTCGATTTTTGTTCGATCATTATGCTTAATAAATAATTTTAAATAATATTTTTACATTCATTTATTAAATGAATTAATATGAATAAAAATGTTTGATACGTTTATATATGCAAACAAATTTGTTTAAAATTTATTCGTTCAAGATTTATTTATTATTTTGTAATAATAATAATAATAATAATAATAATAATAATAATAATAAAATTATATTTTTTATTTTAATTTTATTTTAAAATTTGTTTATATTTATTTATGATTTGATTAGGGTTTATTTATTTAAATTTATTTGATTATAATTTATTTATTATTTATGAATATATTTATTTATGTATATTTTTGAATATATTCATTTAATATTTATAAATAAATTTGATAAACTTAAATGAAATGAATACAAATTAATATTTTATCATTTAAATAAATCAAATTTAAATATAAAAAATAATTTTTTTATCAAATATTAATCAATCAATTCGAATAATTTAAAAGTAAACTAACAAGTTATGAATATATATTTATTTGTTAATATCTTATTTACACCCCTTCATCTATCTAACACAAAAAAAAAGGGGTAGAGCAGAAAAAGTTTCGACATAACCCTTCTTAACTGCTAAGTAATCATTAGTAGAGATTTTGATAATTTTCTTTCCATTTGAACTTAAATGCATTTTCATAAAAAATTTTTTCATCTGAATCATCATCAAAATAATCATCCGAAGAATCAGAGGTTGAAGTTGCCACAGTTATGCATTAAATCCTCCTATCTGCACTGTGAATGCACCGTAGAATACCAAATAGAAAACAAAACAAAAAGAAAATAATGCACTGAAGATTCGGTGGAACTTTACTTCCCACTCCAATAATGCATTGAACATGCATAATCCTGGTAACAGAATTGTTAAGCAAAGTGTATTATTCTTCCTCTCTAATATTTCTACTAGGACAGCGGGATGCTGCAGTCTCAAAACAGTTTTGAAGTTTCGAATAAATGACTTATATTTTTCTCATCGCACTGGAACACTTTGCGATGGTATGCCAGGAATTCTCACTCTATAAAACATAGTTTTAAGAGTTCGATTTGAGCAGCTTGTGTTAGTCTCAGATCTCTATCTGTGTACATGGCGAAGCATCCAGGGCGGTATCACAGTATTGGTACTAGGCTGGGGTTGAGTCTCAGCCCCCTTGTTTGTACCTTCTATTGCCTGGAAAGTCCCTCTGAATCAATCATATTAAAACTGGACATTAGCCTGGTTGCATGAGTAATGGAGAAAATACTGCAGTTCAGTAAATCATTTTATTCAAGGAGTTTTCTGGGACAGATTTCTATAACACTTATAGGAAAAAAATAGTTTGTGTAGATAATAACTATGAGCTAGATATGATTAGGGTTGTGTAAACAGAGTCTAGTGTTTCTATGGAACTGATTAAGAAAATAAACTTGTAGGCTTTGCTAAATCTTAGGCAACACTGGTGGGCCAGTGGCAGTTAGCTTTATAGGCAAAATTAAGAAAGGACCAATTGGCTGTTTTTTTTTTTTTTTTTTCTTAATTAAAAGTTTAGGATAAAGGGGGGTTTTTACTTTGAGACTAAGGTCGCATGTTTTATTAAGGATTTACATTATATTTATAAATGGTTCACCCAATTGTTGGTAACAAAAATTAAACCTAATTCTTACAAATGAAGTATTTTATTCTTATAAATTCAATCAATCCCATCGACACTTATTCTTTGTTTAGTAATAGAGAGAAAAAAAAATCGTCCTTAGGATTTTTTTTTTTTTTGCATTACCTTAAGCAAATTATAGAGATGATGTCATTGCATGAGGGATAGCTTTTAATTATGCTATAACCATCCATCTAATCAGTTGGACAAGATTATTAATAATAGCAAATAGAACCCATGGCAAGCTTTGCCTCCATTAATTAACTTCTTTCAAGTAAACATTAAGGTAAAAGAAATGATCAGTGCAAAGAGGGAAAAGCTAGCAAAAAGGAAGAATTAAAGCATGCTAGGAGTAGCTGAGGCAAATAGGCAACCACATATGTAGATAACATATATATATATATATATATATATGCGATGGCTTTCTCAGCTAGCATGAAGATTATAAGAGAAAAAGAGAGAAAGTACCCAATAGTCAAAGAAGGGAATTGTATTGTTGCGGCAGGTTGCGGTGGTGAGTTTTGGGCAAGGTTTTGCTGCTCACATTGTGCATGCTCAGTCGGTATCTTCTCATTTTCTTTGAGCTGTATATCCATGCCAGAAGAATTAATGAAGTCAAAGATGAAACTGGAAACTGCATATTTTGAAGAATACAATGCATGCTTTGGCAGTTTGAGTGTAGAAGCAGTAGTTCTCACCTTTTTTGCTAGCTTGCTGTTCTGGTCTTGCAATGTCTTTTCCTGTCACGAGCTTCGATGTCAAAATAGCATATACCAGATTACTGAGGTTTTTATAAGGAGTTACTTTTGGTTGCCCTTTAACATTATTTATAATGTCTGCTTGTGTTAAAGTAGAAAACTGGGGCAATATTCTTTCATGAAATTTAATTTATATTTTAGAATACAATCCAAGTCATGATAAATGTTTCATCATATGCCAAAGAAGTTCTTACTTTCTTCTGCAGCTCTGAAATGGACTCATTCATGAGTTTATTCTGCATGTCGGAAAAATCATTAGTGAGTACAATAAAGCATTAATGTAAAATGCAACAGAAATGTTCTTAGAATTCATTGAACATGCTTGTTTCACCTTTCTAGTTCGTATGCGCTTCAGAGAATTATGAATTTGTTGTTCCAAAAGTTGCAGGTCCCTTAGACTCAAAGGATCAAGCTCTTCTCCCAGGAACTGCCTGCATGATAAATATAAAATATATGCCTTTTCCTTGAGTTGATTAACTTTCCAGTGAACCCGATCTATCCCTAGAAGCATGTAACTTCATATTCCATGTTGCATATTTATCTAAGGTAACAGGACAAAGCTGATGCTAGGCTTCACTAACAGATCGATTTTGCAACATCAATATGCTTCAACAAGTTTTAGAATTATGGTTTTTAGACAAATATGATGGGCTATAGCCATTCTTTGTAATAAGAATTTATACAAAAATTTTACATAAGTTGATAAGTCTACATAACTGCTGGATAAAAGCAACTTTCAATGTTGTGATCAGTTACATGAAGTTACATTTGTACCTTAAGTTCCTTTGTAAAGATTCAATAGTTGACTTGAGTTTGGGACATTCCAGAGACCAGTTCGCCTGTGTAGCATGCAGAAAAGGATGCAACAATTACTGATTTCATTTTCCTTTTAATCAACAAGAACTAATAATCCAACTACAAATCTCCACCTAAAAGATTTTGACAATTAAAGGAAATTTAAACAACTTGTAATAATGGCTACAAGGTTGCATCAGATACAGTAATAATGATAAAATGAATCCTTTAAGTTTGGTGATAGAACAACCATGTTAAGTGGTATTATCATGTATGTATGTATGTATGTATGTATGTATGGGATACCCAATTGACAGGATACAAACTTTTCAATCTGACATCTGAGAGACAGTAAAGTATCATAGAACATTCCATAGCATCAAAAACATGAGAGGAAATATGAGAGAAAGCAGGAAGGTGCTGACTATAGTTGTTAATAACATCCCAGAAAAAGCTCAATGGCAATGGTTGGGGAATGTATGTAGTGATTACGGGAAAGTGGTGGACGTTTTCATCCCAAAGGAAAGGAGCAGAAATGGAAAATTTGTACGCTTTGCTTCCATTGAAGAAGCTAGGAGGGTGGTCATAGAGATCGATGGTTTTTGGTTTATGAATAAGAAGCTAGGAATCAACATAGCCAGGTTCAACTCTAAAATGTCCTACTGGCATAGATCAGAAAGCAGGAAAGAGGAGGGGCATATTGGTAGAGAAGATATTGATTGGGTGTTTTCTCATGCAGTTGGAAGATCCAAGGGTTTGTTGGCAGTTTGGGAAATGGCCAGCTTTAACAAAATCTCTGTGGTGATTAAACATAGGTTCTTGGTAATTATAGGAAGATGGGTGCAGCACGAGCTTGATTGCAAGATTGCAAATGTTTACGCTCCATGTGTCTTAGAGGAAATGAAAAGACTTTGGGAATATCTGTTGCTAACAAAGGACGAGATAGACGGAAGTTGGTGCATTGTTGGTGACTTCAATACTGTGACGTTCTTGGATGAAAAAAGATGGTGTGCGACATACGGAATTGGAGTAGACAGCTTTAATGATTTCATTCATACAGGAGAGCTGGCTGATATGTATTTAAGTGACAAAAAATTCACATGGTACGGTTCTGGAACAAAAAAGAGTAGGATCGAGCGTTTTCTTATTTTGGCCGAGTGGTTACTAGGCTTTGAGGATCTTTGTCAAAGGGCTCTTAAAAGGTCTATCTTTGACCATTGCCTTCTACTACTATCTTCTGATAAAATTGATTGGGGCCAAGACCCTTTAGGTTCTTAGAATATTGTTGGATGAATAATGAGTTTGGAAAGGAAGTTGCAGAAAAATGGATATCTGATAAAGTTAGAGGCAACCTGGGTTTTAGGTTGAAGACAAAATTGAACAAATTAAAAAAGGCACCTCAACAAGTGGAATAGAGAGGTGTTCGGTTGATTGATGACAGGATCGCCAAACTAGAAGAAAAGATTGAAGAAATGGACAAGGAAGGAGATAGAACGAAACTATCAGAGGAAGAGATTAATACCAAGAAGAAGACTATTCAGGAATTATGGGCAGTAATGAGGAACAAAGAATCCATCTGGAGGCAGAAATTAAGAATCGGGTGGATCAAAGAGGGCGATAGGAACATAAAATTTTTTCACAGCAAAGCAAAAGCAAGAGCGAGAAGGAATTTCATCGGGGGACTGAATATAAATGGGGTCTGGACTTTTGAGTCGAGACTAGTAAAGGCAGCTATTGAGGACTCTTTCGGAAAACGGTTTGTTTGTGAAGGGGGAAACGACCAAAACTGGTGAATATGGACTTTTGCAGATTGAGCCAAGAGGATAATACCATGCTTGAAAGCCTATTTACATTGGAAGAAGTTAAGGGCGCTGTGCGGGATTGTGATGAAACCAAAGAACCGAGCCCGGATGGATTCAATTTAAACTTTTTTAAAAGAAATTGGGCTTCAACATTTCGCACCTTTTATCTTTTATCACCTAGCTTTAGTATTGGAGTTTGTGTTGGAGTTCTATGATTCTAGTAAACTTGAGAAGGGGTTGAATTCATCTTTTATCTCTCTTGTTCGTAAAGTTAACAGCAAAACATTGCTTCAAGAATATTGGTCGATTAGCTTCATTGGATCTTTGTACAAAATGATTACAACTATCATAGGTAATAGACTAAAAATGGTAATGGATAAGGTGATAAGTGATACCCAAAGCTCCTTTATCAGAGGGAGAGATTATGGATGGGATTTTATTAGCCAATGAAGTAATACACAGCATGAAACAAAGGTGGTGTAGTGGAATTTTTTGAGAAAGCTTATGATTATCTGGATTGGAATTTTTTGTTATTAGTGATGAAGATCATCGGTTTTGGGCATAGATGGATAGGCTGGGTAAAAGAGTGCATATCGACTATGAGATTATCAGTTTTGGTTAATAGGTTGCCAACCCCTAAATTTCCAGCAAAAAGAGGCTTGAGACAAGGCGATCCCATGTCTCCCTTTCTATTCCACTTAGCTGAGGAAGTTCTACATAGGATGTTGGTAAAAGTAGAAGATTCAAACCTGATAAAGGGGATAGAAGTGGCCGAATTAGGCTTCAGCATTTCGCACCTTCAATTTGCCGATGATACTACTATCTTCATGGAGAAATGGATGAAGAGAGGAAAGAGCTTAAGAAGAATCTTGAGATGTTTTGAAATGTTATTAGGCCTAAAGATAAACTTCTCCAAGTCTAGAGTTTATCCAGTGGGTGTATGTGTTAATGAAAGCCAACAGATTGGTGACATATTATGGTGTGCTAGAGTGACAAATACCCTTTATGTATCTCGGGATACCTCATAGGAGCAAAAACCCAAGAAGTATTCAGACTTGGAATCCAGTTGTACAGAAAGTGAAGGATAGATTAGCACTCTCGCAGAGAAAATGTCTATCCTTTGGGGGCAGAGTTGCTTTAGTCAATTCAGTGATTAGTTCCCTTCCCCTTTATTACCTATCGGTATTCCAAGCACCTAAGGGGTTATAAAAAGCTTGAGCAATTGAGAAAGACTTTCTTACGGGAAGGTGGAGCCGAGAAAAGGTGCATAGCGAAAGTTAAATGGGCTATAGTGTGTCAACCAAAAAACCTAGGAGGATGGGGAATTATCAGCCATCATCAACAAAAATATTACTCTACTGGGTAAGTGGTGGTGGAGATATGGTGTGGATCAGGAAGCTTTGTGGTAGAGGATGTTAGAGGAAAAATATGGAAGAGAAAAACTTCACTTATTACCTTTTGAAGTTAACAACGAGAGCATGTCGAAAGAATGGAAAGATGTAGTTGAACTTAAAAAGATTGAAAGAGTTGAAAATTTGATTAGGTTAGGAGGTTGTAGATGGATCATAGGAGATGGTTCAAGTGCCCTTTTCTATTTAGATAACTAGGTTGGAGACAAACCATTAAAAGAACTATTCCTTAGATTATTTTCTTTAGCAGTTGAAAAAGTATGTAGCATGGCAGAAGCTTTTGATAATAGATCAAGGGAGTGGACCATTCAATTCAAAAGAAATCTCTTTGATTGGTAAAGACAATTATGGGTGAATCTGCTAGAAAGGGTGGAATCAACAATATTAATAGAAGGAAAGAGAGACTGCATAGTATGGGAAGCTGACAGGAAAGGTGTTTTTTCAGTAAAGCTATTTGCAAGCTCGCTAAACCCTCAGAATCCAAAACTGAAGCAGTAAGTACTATTCATGTCATTTTGGAAATACGATGTACCACCTAAAATACATAACTTCATTTGGTTTGCTATACAAAATCGTATTCATTTGGATTGCTATACAAAATTCTATTCCTACAAAATGCTTTTGAGATCTCGAGGGGTGCCTTTTGAGCGGGGTCAGGTATTGTGCTTATGGTGTTGAACTTGGGAAGAGGACTGTGCATATTCTGATATGCTATTTATCATGGGTGGTATGATGCAAGGTATTCAGTAGGTGAGGGTTAGAATAGGTTGCGCCAAATACTGTTGAGGGATTATTGCGTTTATGTAAGAAAGTAGCCTCGAGGGAACTGAGTAAAAATAAGTGATTGGTGGTGTACAGTTTTATTCTGTGGGCTATTTGGCTTAGAAGAGACGAATCAGGTTTTGATAATAAGAGATGGGATGGAGATGAAACACTCGTTTTGATTAAGTTAAGATCCTTGTTTTGGGAGAAAGCGACTGTAGAATGGGAATTAATAAATGAGTTAGAATGGTGGTTTCTCCATGGATATCAGGTAGAAAGGAAAAACAAGATCCTAGGGAGGGTATTCAATGGCTCTGCCCAGCATCGAATGTTTTGAAATTCAATGTTGATGGCTCGACTAAAGGTAAGCCTAGCTTATCTGGGTGTAGAGGTGTATTGAGAGATTCTAAGAGGGCCATCGGGGATTTATTTTATGGTCCTCTAGGCATTCAAGACTCCAATATGGCAGAGCTATTGGCTGCAAAAAAGGCAATGGAGATGTTTAAGGTCTCATCGTGGTACAAGAAAGAAGCCTTGATTATTGAATCAGATTCCATGGTGGCGGTAGCTTGGATCTGCAATGAGGCAAACAGACATGGAGCTTGTTGAGCATTTTAGAAGAGATTGATAGTTTGAAGGAGAGTATTGGAATGGTGGACTTCGTGCACACTTACAAGGAAGCGAACTCTTTTATAGATTCATTAGCTAGAATGGGTATTGACTCAAATGAGTTTTTCCATGCATGGCTATAATATTCTATTAAAAAGTCTAGTTGTGTTCCAGGACTTGGCATCTGTTGTTAGCTATCTTTGGTGATACATTAAAGGTGGAAAGTTTTGCTAGGACTGCTTTCTGTCAATGACCTCTATTTAGTTGACGAAGATTATTTACCAATGCATCCTATCGTTGGATCTAATATAATTTCTATTTTGGTTGAGCAATATATATATATATATATATATATATATATATATACATATATATTAAGTCTTGGATTTTTACAATCTTGTATTTAAATTGGACCTTTCTATTTAAAGTCAATTGATTTTAAGTTGAATGTGCAACATAATATCGGAACCCAAGTTTGTTCTATTCTTCTTGCCTTGTACCTTTATGAGCTTGTCACAAGGTAGCTCACCTACATTAAGTGGTATTATTTTATATATGTTAAGTCTTAGATTTTTTATGATTTTATTTTTAAGTTGGATCTCCTCACCTATAATCAATTGATTTTTGATTAAATATTTAACAAATCAAAACAAAGAACATTCATGGTTAACTGTCTCTTCTTTGCTATAGTGACTACTTCTATGGTGAACAAATACAGTACAGTAGAGATAAAAATATACAAAACAAAGATTTCTTTAAGTTTTTATGTTTGAGTAGGTGAATGAAGGGGCCATAAGACCTTAACAATGAATTGGTGAAAAAATGAAGATAATAGAGTAGAGATAAACATCTCCACCTTGTTGGGGAGTAAAGAGGGAAGTAGAGTAGTGTTAAATAGCTTGTTTAATCATTATTATCTTTCACCTGAATTTAAAATCATTAGAAAATATGATTTTAGATGGGAAAAGGAACCGTAAGCTCTAATCATCAAAATGGAGTACTCATATCTATGAATATCTCAATCTAATCCTTCTTCCGACTAGAGGGAATTTGAAAAGTGAGGGTTTTAAGGGGTTCAATTCACCTCCCAACCTCCCCTCATATCTCAAATAGAGAAAAGGAAAATTTTATTTCCCACTACTTTCCTTTTTTTTTTTTTCCCATTATATCCAAAGTTCAAACTCCAAAGAGACTTTTTTTTTGGGATATTTAATTAGATTTAGGTAGGGTCGATACAGGATAATTACTTAAAAAATTACGGTGATTTACTATAGTAATTAGAATATTATTGTGCTTGATAATCACTTAATAATCTTTTGTGACGGTGATAGTGATTAGATCATTACCTTAGAAGTGATTTAATTCTCATCCAAAATGGTGAAAAACTTTTATTATTAAAGTGAAGTGATATGTAAAATTAATAATAATCAATATTACTTATTTAATATGTGAATTAAAATCTTTCTTATTCTTTAAATCAATTGTAATTATTTTATATTATAGTTTTTTATGTTTTCAAACTAATATTCATTGTAATAAATTCAAAAATATTTTGAGTATTTTTTAATTTTTAAAATTTATTTATACTATAATCCTTTAATTTTTATATATTAGTTTTATTTTCAAATTCAAATATATTTTACATAAGTTATACTATAAAAATTAATTTACTATCAATAAATATATTTTTAATTTAATAATTTAATAATATTTATTTTGAAGCAAATAAAATATGATTAATATTTATATACAAATTATTATTTTTAAATAATACTAAAATTATTAATTTGTGTAACTATTATAATGTGTATGGTTGTTTTGATGCTTTCAAATAAAATAATGTTTGATTTTTAATAATACCAAATATAGTAATATTTAATTACTAAGAATTAATGATTCTTAATCAAATAAAGTGATTTCAAGTTACTGAGTGATAAGATTATCTTAATATGGTAATCTTGAAAATGATATCAAATAGTATCTTAGTATATATGCAATATGTGTAATACAATGTATATACATTCTATTATAATATAATCACATGGACACCTTAGCTTGACAATTTTTGCAACAGAATACAATATTTATGTGACAATGTACATGCTGTAAAACGTGATTTGCTGTAAGACATACCTGTGATTCAGAATCATTTGAGATAAGCTGTCTCTCTGCATATGAATGTTGTTCGTGTCGTTCTAGGATTCTTTCGATGCTGTAATCAGAATAAAAGTTAATCAAGCAAAAGACTGTATAGAAGAACTCTACGTATTGAATCCAGTTAACTAATTAGACTTAATGCAAAATTCAACCGGAAAACCCGCACTTTCAGTACATGAATATTGTCATTAAGTATTATGAATGCTTTTATTAGGATTCTGTATATTGAATTTATAATAAAACAAATAAATATGAACTTCTAATTTTCCTGATATCTTTCACAAATGTGCATCTCACTAAATTCATAGACTTATCAACAGTCCAAAACCTAACAAAGTAATTAAAGATAGAACACTGATGGCAACTAGTTAGAGAAACAGTCCCCTTAACTATGTTAATGATTAGAAGTTAGGTTGACCCATACTCAATTTACGAGATAATCCAAAAATATTTGTTCTATAGAAAATGCTTTACAAGTATAATTTAAAATCTTTACATATATACTATAACGGATCCTCAGAATACTTCAATGTAGGATTGGAGTGTTATGATTAGTTTAGCTAGTAATTAGAGACTTTTGATGGTTATGTCAACCTCAATCCTAAATGTATGAAATGTTCAGAGGTTTATGGGAGAAAAGATGGTTGTTTCTCATTGCATAGTCTAATCATGGGACAAAAATGAAAAAGTAGAAAGGAAAAAGGAAAAAAAAGTATGCTTGACATCAATATCAGAATAGATAAATATTTACCATTAAAGCTTATTGCAAAAATAGAAGCTAGCAGTCTCTTCTAAATGTTGGCATCAATATCAAAAGTAATCCAACATTCATTACTTAAGATGGAGAAAAAAAAACTCCTAAAATTAGACCACTATATTTGCCAAATGCCATGAACATCAAAAACCTATACCATATTTAGCAATAACTAGTAGTAAATTAACGTTACCATTGGTATAGATCAAGCTGCTATTCACTTGCATCCCTAACCCTAATTTATTTTTACTAGGAACAAATAGTGTATTTATTTTTGTGGGGAATTGTAAAAGGATATTTCAAACACAAAGAGCAAGAGTACATATATAAATAAATAAATAAATATATATAATATATATATAAGAAAATAATGCACTCACTTTCATATCATCCATAAAGAGATGTTGACTTTTATAATGTTGCAGTGACTTTTATAATGTTGCATATGTTGACCTTTTGATATAGTATAAAAAGTCTTTTGTTGCAATAAATTATTACAAACTGAACCTTGCAAAAGAGTATGCAGAAATTGCTATAAAAAGAAATTGAAATCAAATTTAAATTGCTGCAAATAGTGGCACTGCAAAAACATTAGTAGCAATTTTTATGCATGCTTTCTTATTGCAAACTGTAGTAAGACCTTTTATACTGCAGAAAGTCTAATTTACAACATGATATAAAATTTTCTTTGCCCAATGTTAAACTCCTTGTAGTGATATATCCATAATGTAAAAGCTCCAACAACTTCTATATATGTTCATTCCATCATTGGCTAGCGTTTTAATGCAAGGTTGGAGCAGAACTAGACGTTTTTGTGCAGCCATTGAAATATTATGTCTCATGCAAGGTTTCACAACTATATCTCTGTCAGAAGTTATTGAGATGAGATGAACTTCATTCTGCTTGTTGGCATATTCGATCTTTACTGAAAACTTAGATTTGCAAAGTAAATAAAGCATTGTTTTAGGGTCTACTTTCTGCTTTAACGGTATTCACTTTTTAAATTGGAGAAATTTATAATCATATCCGTTATTTTTCATTTATTTTTGAAGGCCTGAAATTGTTTGGCTCACAGGATTTGAAGATTCTTACTCTCATGGTTTGCGTAATTGATAAGAATTGAAGTTGGTATCAAATCTGCAGACCTATAGTTCTTGGTAAGTTAAGTTGATTGTTTTCAACAATATTCAATATTTGATTTATAGTACTTCCACAGCTACATCAAGCACATGATATTCAAGAACCAATGGAAGGAAAAATAATCATAAATCTGATCACTAAAAATTTGCATGACAGTTTTTGAGAACTCCTACTAATTAGATGCTACTACTAACAAATAAAAAAAAGTTTTTGAGCCAAATGGAAGAACAAATTGTAGAGTGTCTCATTGGAAGATCTATGTCAGAAAGGGTTGTAGAAGTCGATCTCTGAGTGCTATCATAACTTACTATCAACGAACGGTGTCTCATTGGAAGATCTATGTCAGAAAGGATGTGGGACATTGTTTATCGATTGATTCATACAGTGAGGAGTTGAAAGAAGTACCTATATATGACCAATGTATTGAGGGTAGTTGATGGGATGGCCGACACGTTGGCCAAAGAGGGAGTGGATCGCATGGAATTGTTTAGTGTATGGTGGTAATAGATTGGTGCACTCGGGGTATTTGAGTTAGCATGTCAGGGATATATCTGGTGTAATTAGATAAGGTGTATGGGATATATCTGGTGTAATTAGATAAGGTGTATGTTAACTGCTGTGTGATTTTCTAAATGATTAATAAAAGCTTCATTGACTTGGCCAATAAAAATAAATAAAAGAAGTTTTTACATATTCTAGCAAATAAAAAAATAATAAAAAAAAATTTTAATGGCCAAACTTTATGAGGAATGAACTATAAAAATATAGAGTTCTAAGAAAATTTACTCAACCTCAAGACTCAAAAACTACTGAAAATGCAAGGAATCCTACATTTTCAACCCTTTGGTTTATGACTTTAATTTCTTGAGTATTTTGCTGGTAAACCTCATTTCCTTCTGCAGTTACCTAGTTGGAAACTCCATGATTACATTATTATATATAGGACGGTTCTTGGGTAATTATATCTATATATATCTTCATAAAGTTAATGGAAATGACTAAAGCAGTGCCATATTCAAGAAATTAGGCTACTTTTTCCACTATCCTCAGTGCATATGAATTATTATCTTTTAAATCTTTAAGATCTTTCAGCTTATAATAATTCATGTAATTATGAACAAATATGCTTGAGCACTCAAGTCCAATGAATTCACTGCATAATTAGATCACTTTACCTAACCTTATTTAAAATTCTTTCTGGAGTTACATTTCACTTATGGAAAATGGAATATAGGAGGAAAACAACAAAAATCAACAATGCTTTGCTTGGGAGGGTGGATAGAAAAATAAAAAGAAGAAAAATTGGAAAAGGAGAAAAAAATGGAAAAGGAGAAAAAAATGGAAAATATTTTTTTTATTGGTTTACTTGGTTGGAAAGATGGAAAAGTTTAAAGAAGATGTAATTTCTTTTCATCCATTATTTGGTAGAGTTGAAAAATGAAAAGAAAGAAAATGAAAATTTTATGATTTTACCATCATAACCTTTTTGAAAATTAAGAAGTAAAGAAAAATTTTAATATGATGGACAATCTTGTAAATATGCAGCACATTCTTATATATCTCTCATTTTTTTTTTCAATTTAGAATGATTTATATTTGTGAATAAATGTGAAAAATAATTATTTTTTCTATTTTCTTTCCTCTCACTTTCTTTTCTATCAAACTCACTTAAATTTTTTTTTCTTTTCACTTTTCATCCTCCCTTATAAATCCTTTCACTTTTCCCAGATCTACCAAGCACACCCTGAATAAACATCTTTAGAACAAAGTCAAATGAAAATTTAAAAATTTAATTAAGTGAAATATAATAATATATTAGACACAACTAAACCATTGTCACTTGGTAAATATTTTAAGTAAAAACATAAAATAGCAGTAGCATTCCCCTAGCTAGTTAACAACGGTTATTTTATTTTAAAAAATAAACTAGCTAGTGGCTAGTATTGCTAAATTGAAAGATGAATGCAGAAATTGAAAATAACAAAGTTGCATAGCTTTCCTCACTTTCCCTACATATAATGCCCTATGGACATAGCTAATATCATTAGGAGACAATCTCCAAGGTGAATCAACAACAAATTCCAATATCCTAGGTTAAAGTTTAAATGCAAAGGACATGAACAAAAATTGCAATAACACCAAGCCCTATATGACACAAAGCTCTAGGAAATTTGCCAAAACTTGATTCTTCAAAGTTGAATTAATGTGGTCTTAACCAATATTTTGCATAACCCCAAAATTAAAGGGTACTGTCATTAGCATTAACCTAAGCAAAATCATTCAAGGATCTGTTACTTCACAATTTCCTTTTAAACTTCTATACATTAACACACAAGTATCAAGCATAACAAATTAATAAAAAACAATAAAATTAAGACTTAACACACAGATTAGCATTTTTCACATCTGATCTGACAAATCAGTACAAAAAAATTTTTCATGTCATAAAATCTCAACAAATTAACAAAACAAAAATTACGTTGTTTAACAAAAGGAAGAGACATATATACACACACACACACACACACACTAAACTTGACACTTCAAAGTTAAATTAATCTGGTTTAACAAATTATTCGTAGCCAAAATTAGGGGGTACTGTCATTGGCATTATCATAAGCAAAAGCATCCCATGATCTGCAACTTAATAGTTTGCTGTTAAACTTCTATGAAAATACAAATATATATCGAGCATAAAAAAGGCAATAAAATTAAGACTAAACACAGATTATTAGAGATGTTAGACAACATATAACATATTTCACTTTTGATCTGACGAACGAATACAGAACTTTTATGTCATAAAATCTGAACAAACAAGCAAAACAAAAAAATATAGCAAATTCTTTAACTAAAGAAATGACTTATGAAAAAAGTCCCATGTTTATTCATTTTTCCCTTAGCCTTTTCGAAGTGTTTATATGAGAGACAAATCAAATAATATCAGAAAACTGAAGATTTTGGTGTAATGCAAGGTATGAACAGTGTAATAATGAACAAAAAGCAGGAAAATGACAAAGACCCAGAACTTAAAAACAATCAAATTTGAAAATATATATAAACATGCAATAAGAAGCAAAACTAAGAGATTAAAAAAGGGTAAATTAAAGCAGTTGAAATAATTAATATTTGTAAAACCTGGAATCAGATGAGTACTCAAAGAGCTTCCCTCTGTTAGAGAAAACAATCAAAGCAACCTCAGCATCACATAACACTGAGATCTCATGAGCTTTCTTTAGCAAACCAGTTCTCCTCTTGGAAAAAGTTACTTGTCTGCTAATCTTGTTCTCGATCCGCCTTAGCTGAACCCTACCTCTCCCCATTTTTTTTCCCACTGCTCAAAAAAGAAAGAAAAGAAAAAGTAAAAATTTTCTTACTCGACAAACAAACAACAGCTCAAGAAACCCTAAAGATATGAGTTAATCAATAAATATCTTTTGTTGCGCTTTCTTTTCACAAAGGGAAAAGAAAACATGAAACTGATACAAAAATGGATATGGGTTTCTAAAGCAAAGGCTTGGATTTACCATACATACATACACACATATATATATATATATATATATATATATATGAAAAGGAAAGGATAGGAAATGGGGTAGGCAAAATGCGGTGGATTATTATTTTATGTTACGGGCCTTTATTGTAAGAGAAAAGAGGAAATATAGGAGGAAGTACTTAGGTTTAGAGGGTAATATGTTGTCGAGAGATGATTGGTGGAAAGACTGAAACAGTCGTTACTGTCTGGTTTTGACCTACCGCTTTTGGTTTTATGAGACTGAAAGAGCCCAGCAACGTGTCCGTACATTTTGTTTTTTTGTATTTGTCAGCAATATTGCGATTTGTGTGGGACCAATGAAGAGTGATGTGTCTTGTTTTGGTTGACGGCGCTTCAGGCTTTCAGCTTCCAGTCCCAACCATGTTGTTTCTTCTCCCACTGCCTCTTTCACTTGCCATAATTGCAACATGTCTTTGCGTTGGTACTCATCTAGTCGTCTTCACTTACTTTTCCTTCAGCCCAATTACTTCATGCTTTTTAGCTATTTTCATCATCTTTATTAAGCTTTTATGGGTTGAAGACGTATGATGATCATGAACGATGGCAACACAGGCGGTTTGGAACGGTTTTTTCTCGTTCAAAATTTGATCCAATATTTTTTTTAACATTTTCATTTTTAATTTACAACTAACTTTACTCGACTTAAATTTTATTTTATATACCATTTATGAAGATTTTATTTTTTTTAATATATATTACATGTAATTATTTTAAAAATATTATGTTATCAAGTTTATCTACCAAATTAGTTTTAGATAATACTCAAGTCATGAATGTGCACTGGGAATATTGATACTTAAACCTTAGATCATTAATTATTGAGATGAAAACTGATCAACTGGTGAAGCAACCCTCATACATGTGTATGTTCTTTTCTTTTCTGTCAAACGTCACCTGATGGTAAATAACTCATTTTCAATTAATTCCAATGCATTCTCGGCTGGATACAAAATTTTCCTTTTCAGAAAAATTAAAATCAGGATGAAGGGATTAGATAACATAATATTTTTACTAATTTGGGAGATAAATGAATTTAGTATCAATATTCCCAGTGCATATTCACAACTTTCGTATCAGCTACATACTTTTTTAATTTTTCGAATGAATTTTTCACCGTATCATTACTAACACTAATGTCATCATGAGCAGTATCATTCATGCCTAAAACTACATGATTAAAATCAATGGATTTCATTTAATAAAAATAGTTATATAAACCAAATAAATTTTTTAAAAAATCTGTAAATCCACCACTTTTTTCCTTATCTATGTACCTTTCAAGTTTCAATCAATCATTTCTTTACTTTCTTTTTCCTTCCTATGAAACGTTATATTTAGTGAAACTCGTATGAAATAATTTTACAATAACAATTAACAATTCTAATGATCAAATACACAAAAAAGATAAACAAGAATTCAAATGCAAAGACTTTCACATTTTACTTATATATTTTTAGATTTTCATTAATCATTCTTAAATCTATTTAAAGAGTTTAGATATGTGAAATTGAGAAGATGGCATCATGTTCCTTTTCCCCCGAAGAGTAATAATGATATCAAACTTTTATATTTTAATTGATCAAGAAAATGCTAGTACTAAAAAACAAAAGAAAAGGGTTATGCATAATTAGAGAGTGATTGTTTCCCATTTTCTAATTGTTATCACTTTTATTTATTTTAAAAAATCAAAATAGTATTGCATCATTCATATTTCTATGTATTTCTAATTGGACAAAAGGTGAAAACTTGATAGCTGCTAATAAATAAATTTCATTGATTGTGTCACCTTGTTAACTAACCCTAAGTATAGAGTTTAAAAATTTTATTGACAGTAATAATGATTTCTTATGTTAGTGGAAAGAGAATTTGATAAAAAAGATGATTGTGATTTGGGAGTTGTAGGCAAATTAAATATACCCTAATACCCATTTGGAAACAATATGTAATTTATACTCAACAATAAAAAAAAAAAATTCTAAATGCTTGTGAGTGACTAATTATTCCTTCTTTCATTAGATATTTTATTCTTTATATATAAACATATATGCCTAATACAATTCTTGGATTTTTTTTTAATTTTTTCTGTTTGAAAATAAATTTATATAAGAGTTTTCTTCTAAATCTTTTTTTTAAAAAATAAATTGTATGCATGTTTATAGTTTATAAAGAAGGAATAATTATGATTTCATGCCTATTCTCTATTTCATCTGTTCCTCTAGAAGAAAATCCAATATTTAGCTACTCATTGAGAATTTAAAAAATAATAATGTACTATTATTTTTTTAAAATTAGAATATTTTGAAATGTTTATGACTGATCCTTGTTGAATTTCCACACTTTGGCATCAGTTGCTAGGGATTTTAATAAGTTAGGCCAGTTGAGTTGACTATTGATTTTGATGATTGTGATTAATTCTTCATGGATTTATATTACAAACAAAAAATAAATTTGTTAAAAAAAAAAAGAAAAAAAAAAGAAAGAGACAGATTTAATACCCATGCAAATACAAAATTTTTATAATTTTAAAAGAAAAAAAATATAATCTAATTAAGTTTTTCTGCCCTGTTAATAGCTAAAGTAATTATCTATGAAGATAAGGGGATAAATTTATTTCGGTTTTTTTTCCTAAAAATTATTCAATTAAGTACAAAATTTATAATTCTAAAAATTCCAATATCCTCTTTATACACTATTTAATTGGAAAAATTAAATAAGTAAAATCTGTTTAGTTGTATTTTAATATTTTCTCATCTGCCTTGACGCTTGCAAAACTGCAGGGGCTAGACTATCAGTACTGTAAGCTCCAGCTTAATAAATTTCTTGTTGGCCTCAAAACAATCACTGTTTTTTTTTTGTTTCTTTTTTTCTTTTCTGGATACCCTCAAAACAATGGCTGAAAAAAAAAGAAACTCTTTTGTACTACCACATAATTATTTTGAGTGCAAATGGCAACTTTTTTGTTAGCAAATTAAACTTTATTCCTTTACTTATATTATAAAACTTAAATTTTCCCCAGAACAAATGAATAATGAGCATTATATTATTGCTCAGGTTTTTATTGTGTTGATGGTACCAAAAAATAAACAAAAGGAAAAAATCATCATATTCCCCACTGTCCAAAGAGAAAAAAGAAAAAACCCAAAGCTTTTATAACAACAATATAAAAAGTTTAAAATGCAGCAGAAAACTTGTTTTCTGAGTTTTTTCCCAATGCAATAGCCAATAGGATTACAGACTAAATTGTTGTTTAATATATTTAGGCTTAGCAATCTGTGTATATCGATTTCTATTGAGCTAGACTGCTGGATATATTTAATTCTATTGTT